>CM029601.1:24869735-25604735 GCA_017311375.1 Mytilus coruscus | reverse complement strand
TTACAATTCAAGTTGTGCCAGATTTAAATAAGTAAATACCTTAGGCATCCTTAGTAGATATCGACACAATTCTCCTATATATTGTATCACAGTAACTTTATGTTTTCGGACATCTTCCCAGTAATGTCTTGCAGAAAACTTTCGTCCGAGTACCAGCGTTGCTCCTAGAATATACGGAACCTAATTATATGTTCTACCAACTTCTTCTACAATCAAAATTGTATTCAGTTCTTATTTGTTTATTCCAATTCCCCGCGTTCAATAGTTATACATTTTTGCCTTATAATCACTTTCTAACCTTTTATCACGAGCGTGCATGTTGTTTGGTTCTGTTGGTCGACCTCTCAGGTATCATCTATCACAAAACCATTACCTCGATATTTGCATGATTTATATCCTTTATGGAAAAAGGGTTTGTTCTAAAAAGACGATTTTCATATTCCTCAAATGAACGTGCCCTAAGAAGATTCTTGATTGTTATTTCAAGTTGCTTTTGTTGTTGTTGTTGGAGCTGTAAATATTTTAGCAGCGTCGCGTTTAGATTTCCTAACTTTTAGGCTAAGGAGTGTCCGGTGGAGTGTATTACAAAACAAATATACAGTGCAAGTCACAGGTAGGGTCATTTTACCAGTTATTTAGAAATATAAAATAAGGAGATGAGGTATGATTGCCAATGAGACAAATATCCACCAGAGACAATAGGACGGGAATGTAAACAGCTAAATGTCACCGTACGGTCTTCAAAAATGAACAATATCCATACCATATAGTAAACTATAAAAGGCCCACGCATCACAAAATATGAAACAATCGATGAAAAAAAAACCAGACTAATTCATGCTTTTACTATTGGCTTTGAACTAGCTTGAAGTTACTGCGAGTACTCTCAGATCTATATTTTGTGTCTTTTGTGTTTTTATTGGTTGTTTTTGCTCTATATTGATCTGGTGAGTTAAGCCCTTTTCAACTGATTTTTATACCTTGTTTTTATGTTATACTGTTCCACCACTGTCCCAGGTAAGGGGCCGACATCAACATGTTTAACCCCGTCGCATTCTATATGTGCCTGTTCCAAGTCAGGAGCCTGTAAACCAGTGGTTTTTGTTTGCTGCTGTTTGTCACATTTTAAAAATTGTTATGTACCGTTTGTTCTTGCGTTGTTCTGTTGCACCGCTGTCCCAGCTTAAGGGGAGGGTTGGGCGCTCTCTTACATGTTTAACTTTGCAACATTATGTACGTGTCTGTCTCAAGTGAGGCGCCTGTAATTTAGTGGATGTCGATTGTTGTTGTATATCATGTTTGTTTTTCGTGTATTGTTTTGTTCATAAATCAGCTCGTTATGTTTTCTCGTTTTTATTGTTTGACATTTGTCATTTCGGGCCTTTTATAGCTTGCTTTGTGGTATTGGTTTTGCTCATTGCTGAAGGCCGTGCAGTGACCTATAGTTCTACGTCATTTCGTCTCTGGTGGAATGTTGTCTTATTGGCAATCCTACCACATCTTCTTACCTCATATGTGGACTACTAGCGTGTATTCTGACACCCAAAATATATGATCTGAGAAATTCTGATGAAGGTCCATGCAGAAATGATTATTGAACACTCCAAAGCTCTGTACTTCTATAAGAAAATATCATATACTGTAATTGATGAAATCTTTACATATTACCTTGACCTATAACATTAAACAAACTGAGAGTGGTTGCCGCACTATGGTACAAAGGAGTAACTGCGTAAGCTATATCATTTTCATTGAAATTAATAATCTGCATATTATTAGTCATTGCACTAGCTTTCCATTGGTTTATAACTGCCGGTTTTGGAAGCCCTGAAAAGAATTTAACTAATTATTTTATGATACATAAACATTTTATTCACCACGGTACAGTCTAAGCTTTAATATAAGAAAAATTTTAAATGATACAAAATTATTAAAAGCAATATCACACTTTGCCATAATTTTTATTTCAAGATATCCCTATTTTGATAAAAGACACGTGTGGCAATTGCGTATTTTGTAATCGTAAAGTGCAAAAAGAGGTTTATTTTGTAACTTATTCCATCTTAAATGTAAACAAATATTTTTGGGTAATCTATAATCATTAAAATCTATCTGTTGATTTACATTTAATGGTAAATAAGACAAATGACGACACATGTAATGTCTCATGATACGTAATTATCCTCCCACAGACTTTTGACAATAAAAAGACCAAAATATACGAACGTTTAATTAAGTACTATACATAGCTGAATATTACAACGCACTATGACCTTTAGTATGTGTCTTTTAAACTGGTACACTTATATAAAATCGTTCATAATGTTTTATTGGGCACAAAATCATAATGTATAGTAAATATGTCTGGATGATTTGAAAGTGTGCTAAATATTTATTAGGTCTTTCCACTTTTCCGTGGAAAGACCTATTGCTTTTGTTCTGATTATTATTATTATTATTATTATTTTTTTTTTTTCTTCCGCCTAATTTTTTCTTGCGTAGTATTGATGTTACAAAAGATGTCGCTTAGATATTTGGAATATGATATCGTATAGTTTATACGCTTTTAAAACTGACAACTGCGTAACCAAATACTTTACGTTGTAAGAGTTATCTCCCAAACACTGTTTTTCTTGTGGCCACTACTCCTTCGCAACCGTAAAAGATTACGACAAATTTATTTTACCAAATTGCTCGTTACATCTTCAGGATTAGGATTTTAATTTTGACCAAGCCGTAATGAGATTCCATATGAGAGTTATTTCCTTATGCATTTGATATAAGTGATATGCATGTGAAACTGGTAAACCATAAGTAATAGAGACCTAGGGTCTTTTGATTTGAGGTCCTTGGTCCAAAAAAATAAAATTAGGTCAAGGTCAAAGGTCAAGGTCATATTATAAATTTTGATTTTGGCTTATTTTCACTTCTTTTCAAAACCGTATAAGATATTGACAACATATTTTATTAAATTGTTAGTTGCGACATGTCGTAACACATACATTTTGGTTTAAAGGTACGCTAACATTAAATTAGAGTTTTCTCCCTCTTGTATTTGAAAATACTCTTATGGTGATATAACTCATTAACCATATTTAATTAAGACCTAGGGTCTTTTGATTTGAGGTCCTTGGTTTATGACCTTGAAATTGAGCTCAAGGTCATATGTTATTTTGACGTTCTAGATTATGACCTTTGCTGTTACCTCATATGTATATATGACAAAGCCATGGGACTTTTTGTATTAGGTTGCAAGCCACTTGACCTTAGAAAGCCAACCGGAAGTGACCTTATGTAAACCGGAAGTAGCTATTTTTTGTATTTATTTAATATAAAAGTATATAGAACCATATATTTTTGGAATCAGTGTCAAGTAAACATTCAAATAATACCGGAAGTAAATTTTTTCAAACCGGAAGTAACAAATTAACTCCCTAATTTAACTTTTTTTGTATATAAACCTCATATTTTTGGAATCAGCGTACAAAAAGCTATCATTTGACGCTGGAAATGACATGTTAAAACGAATTTTATTATTTTCATATCAAAATAGATCTTTACGAGTGGAAGACCCTCAATTGTTCTCTGAACAATTGGTTTTAATTTTATAGTTTTTATACTTTGAGTGTAAAAATATTCTAGTACTGTTTTTAAGAAACGAAGGTCTAAATGATTAAACAGTTTATGTCGTTTGTGAAAGAGTATTATGTGCTTATTTGATTATTTTACACTTAAATTTGAGAAAAAATGTTTATTTTAAAATTTATTTCAAATGTGCATCGGTATGTCTCCATCAATCAACCAGTAGCAAAAGGTATATATATTGCTATATATTTACATTTGAAATCAAATCTGAATTATTCAATTATTACAACAATTTAACCGAAAAGTATCCGTACAAATCCTTATATACATTCTCTCTCTTCTTTATTTTCACCAATCGGTCAATCCGAGTAACTAGGTGAAATAGCGAATGCTTAGAAGAAATTTAATAGTATCTGACTTTCATTGCTGTATCTTGCTTAGCTTTTTTACTATATCATTTTTAATCTTTAGGAATATAAAAATATTATGACCTACCTGTCGTACCCGAGGTATAAATAAAGCAACATGGGTGTGTCACAGGGACTGTCTCTCGTACTGATTTACATAAAGGCACAGCCAGTGATCTAACCATTTGGTCTGATAACGAGCTAAACCCATCTGGGAGATCAGTTTTTGACTTTCCCATGATATATATAGCAGTGTCTGGTATTTCTTTCTTTATTTCTTGGACAGATTCAAATAAATCCTCTCCTAGGGAAAAATACAAGATTCTTCTAAGGTGTCTAGGCATATCAAAATGATGGCTACTGTATGATTGTCAGCGAAACGAAGTTTTAGTTTTAACCAGGAGTGATCGAATGACTAGAAAGCAATCATTTACTTTTTTCTAATAAGAGTAAATGGAAAGCAACTTGTTCTTTTTTTTATTAGATGTCCGTTTTGAATTTACGTTTGATGCTTTTGAAACAAGTTAATACACAAAAGCAACTTACGTGACAATTATTGAAGGTTGTTTTAGTGTGGTAAAGAATTGCTTTGAAATATAGAATTCAGTTCACGCATGGAAGTAAAATGAAAACAAAGCCATGATAAAATCTACCTAAGATCTTTGACAGTAATGCATGAAAAAGATAGAATTCCATTTACATTTATAATATCATAATCTAATGTACTATTTCTCCGTCAAAATATACATGTATGTTTTAAGATTTAAAAGACGCAAAAAAAAAAAAAAAAAAAAGAAGCAAAACTCAACCCGGAGTTCAACTTGATACATTAAGAAGTAGATATTTCACTTTCCATATATGTCGCTAGAATAAAGTGATGAACATTTCGTCGGTCCCATTCTCAAGAACGCCAATACAGTTAGGGGATCTAGAGCTATAGATATGTTTATCATCGTCATTATATAAATGAGTATTGTTAATTGGTTAAAATTTGAAAATAGTACTTAAAGGGTAATACTATCTAAACAAGTTTCATCTTCGCTAGGCAAGGGTGACGATCCAGTCCCCTCCTCTCCACCCTTGGCAGTTGTGATTACAATGCTGCGCCATCTGCCGGTAGATAAAACTCAAGCCCATTCTGACTACATCCCTTTTGACCAATGGCAGTACTTGTACTCTCTTCAGTGTGAAGGTGTAAAATGGTTGAGTCTTGTGTTTACAAATTCCGTGAAGCAGGAACCGAAAATATACGTTGACATTCCAACATTTGCGTGAGAAACATACCCAGGAACTTAAATTAGTTGATTAAGAACTTTAAAATTGTCACCAAATATCGTCCTATGTTTTTGGGGTGAAGACTTGTTGCAAAATCAGCACGTGGTAATTGTTTATTTACACTTTCTACATTTACACGTGATCATCTTAAAGGCGTTTATTGATTGGATGCAGCCAGTTACAACTGCGACCAATGGAAATCATTACCTCGTGGATCCGAAATTTTATCTAAATCCGCGAAGGGTGGAGAGGAGGGAACTGGATCGTTACCCTTTGCTAGCGAAGATGAACAAGTTTAAGACGGTATAATTTCTACATCAGCATACTTATTACTTTGATGGTACACACAAAGGATAAAAGGAACGACCAAAAATATTGTACAGTACAACAAACCACCTCAAACACCGATACCCAAATTTTTCGAACAAGTAGAACACATGGTCCAGATAATTTGCTTTCACTATCGGTTTACTTATAGACATGTTTTTGTCCACACCTTGTCACCAGAGGTAGTGTGGTTGAAGCAAGCCAGGACCATACCCTGTAACTAGTTAATGTGGCTGTCGCGAGTGGCAGTTGTTGTATTGTTTTCTGCCTTTACTAAATCGGGTATTGACAATAGAGCTTTATTACTCTCTGTTAATGCTTTAAAATTTGTCTAGATTCGGACGATTTTTAGCTTGGTGTTTTGTATAGATACGTGTCTATTGTTGAACACCGTGGGATGACCTCTATGTGACCTTTATGGTTTTGATATATCAATGAGTTGCTCTTTCGTTGATGCATATCCCGTATCGCATTTTATTTATATTCTATGAAATACCTTTGTTTACTTCACCGATATCTATTTCTTTGGTTCTATTTTTTATTCTTTTTATTACGATTATTATTACCCAGCTAATACTGTCCATACCAAGGCCAATAAAAACTTACTCTTTTATCCTTACTGTACCTAGTTTTACCATACACGAAGTACGTTCTAATTTCACAACAATGACATTAAACTTTTTTAACAATACATCATCATCATTTGTATAACATGTTATAGTCAAATATTTACCCTCTCCAACTATTAAAACTTTTGCTTCGCTGACTTTGATGGTGTGTGCCAAAGGAGTGGACTTTAGATGATAGTTAACAAATGCTGCAGCTTGTCCAATTTTCTGTAAACCTGTTTATCAAAATATACTAAAACTACAAAACTATGTTCTATCAGCGCCACGAGGTAATTTTGCTTTCACATGAAATGTAAGACATACATGTAATAAATTTCTCACAAATATATCTGTTAAAAGCTACGTTTTCTGTCTTATATAATGTTATTAATATCAGAATAAATTCTCAAGTCTTATGCTCCCATTTCTTCCTCTAGTAATGGGGTTTGGAAGACTCTTTATAACAATTGTGTTGATGAGCGAATGGAAATTTGATTTTAAATTGCCAATTTTCGAATAAATGTCAAATACAATTTGCTAAATTATTGATTATCGAGATATTTATTGATTCAATTTTCCGAAAATTAATTTTCCTTATCTGAAGAACAAATATGAATTGTTATTAGCAGATCGTAATTAGTCTTGATCTCTGTTTGTGAAGGAACTTTGTCGTTCGTTTTAGCCTTGGTCTTTGTTTTTCACAACCCAAAACATGTTAACGACCCCAATCCAATATATCTTAATTTGCGGTTTATTTAAGGCACATGTCAAAAAATATGTTCCTATCATGGTTTATCTCTCGCTCTCTTTCCGAAATAAAACCAAAACAAGTTTAACCTTTCTAGAAAGGTACGGAGTGCTTCGCAGTATGACAAATTACGTCGACATTATACAATAACTGTTTTAGGGTCTTGAATATACATATAGTAATTGTATTCCTTATTGTCCTTATTTGATATCATCTCCTGTCTGGGACATGTTCTCAGTTCTATATCTTATTCTAGCCAACATCAAATGGAAACCAATCAGAACTGATATTTGTTGCAAAGCAAATACAATAGAAAAACAAAAGGATATGGGCAATATTAGCATCCATTTATCCCTATCAATTCAAAATTATCAATTAATGAAAACTAACAGTCCAAGCCTATTTATCAATATAAATTTGACTCGAAAATATAGCAAGGTAAACCAGTAAAGACAATAATATTCATCGATCGGGTATCGGAACTCATATTGAATACCCATACTGTAATTTTTTTTCGTATTTTATATTTTCTCCTGTGTGAGACAGGTTTCCAATTTGATATCCCATTCTAGCCAATAGAATCTTTCCCATTTCATGAGGCAACCAATTAGAACCAATATTTGTTACGTTATAATTTCAAAATGGCGTGAATAACGTACGAAGCTACTAGCTTCGCACCGTGATGCGAAACAACAATCAAGTTAACCACAATTCTCTATTTTTACCAAACAAGTTTAAAAAGTACGTGCGATTCCTATTGTTTTCATCCCTATTTTATTCTGTTTTTACCTGAACATGTGAGTTTAAATGGATATCGGTATTCCACATTTTAAAGTTATTTACCATTTGGATTGGTATTTTCATAAGTTTGGCTACATTTATTTTGACATTTTCTTTTTAAAAACTTTATTGACCTTCAATTTAAATATTGATTGTACTTTTAATCCTAATTTATTTCAATCATTTTAGTATTACTTCATAATATCAGAACAGTAAAGGTTGATTTTTAGAATATCTCGCTATAGGAAGGAACTTTCTTTCTTTGAAAAAACCTTGTTCTTGCATACATAAGTTCTCTGAAACTATATCAGATTGAAAGTATATTTTTCTAGCATTCTTATATATTTTGTGGGTGTCTTTTTTCGACGTAATGTTGGTTTTGTGACTCAAGGGGTGTGGAGCTGGACATATTGTATGGACATTTGTCTAAAATTGAAGACCGACTCTTAACCGCCATAAGCCTCTTTGAATAGTTTGGTTACTGTCTCTTTGACGTATATACTACTTCTCCCAGGGGAAACAGTTATGCTTCAGACTCTTCATTTTGATGGTGAAGTTCTCCGCTCTCCCCTCGAGTGCGGGATGTCGTCGGTTCCATTTCCCGGCCGCGTCAACCTAATACTTGAAAATTGATGTGTTGCTTTTCTGCTAAGCGCGTGGACATTTATGATTAAGAACAGTCAGATCAACTCAGAGTCAAATAAATTGCCAAGGTAGGATGAATCGTCTTCTTGCGTACTGTCACATTAACAATTTGCAAGTTCTTGTATTGATAAGCGTATTATATTTGTAATTCATCATCATCATTTTAAGTTGGTCTTTTTACCATATGAGAGATAATCATACAAATGCCTCTTAAGAAATGAAAAAGAATCCAACACTTTTCTTAAACCTTAAATTCTACTCTAAAGATACGGTCATTTCGCATAATAATTCAGGTAGCTGGCTTGTTTTTGAGACTGTCGTATTCAACTTCAACTAAAGAAAAGTATGCTTTTATCTTGAACTACACCTAGAAATAGACGGCAAGGGCCGTTTTAGAGCGATAAAGGAAACGTATCCTAACAATAAAAAGATAACTTCAATTTGGACACCGTGAACTAATTGTGGGAACTTTTCAGGAGCACCAACGTATTTGTATGTTGTACATATATCAATAGTAACTTTTTCCTAGAAGTTTTATTTATATATATTATTGGGATTGACTTGGCATAGTTTTGTTACTTGCAAGGATTGTATTGAACCAAGAGTTTTAATGCTAGATATTTATTGAATTTGACTCGAATATGCTCCACTTGTAGCAGTCTTCTTTTCTTATTCGTATTTTTTCACTGTTACTAGTTAACATCATTTTGTTACTTGTCATAAGCAACCATAACGGATGGTACAGTCATTAAGCAATACTCATCCTTCGAGATTTAGAACATTGGAGTTTTACCAGCTTTTCTCATTTTTATAATTTTGTTGAATATGAGTCAATTGGCCTCCTGTACCATATGTAATCCTGGTCTGTTTATTTATTGTTTTATCATTCCTTTTAGCCATAGTATCGTTTTAACTACTTTAACTTATTTTATTTGCTCCCTATTTTTTATAATGGTATATTAAAAACAAACAAATAACCTGAAATAAAAAGTCACAGAAAGCGGACATCATAAATTCTAATCAGACTAACCTAGAAATGTCCAAACAAACGCAGGTTCGTTATATATCATCATTGCTACTGTATCTAATTGATTAAGATTCCATGACAAGGCAACATTTGCTATTTTGTTAGCCATCATGTCTATGTATTCATAAGTGTATATTTTATCTTCAAAAATAATGAAAGGCTTCGTTGGGTGTTTTCTACGTCTGCTTCAAACATATCGATGACTCTATTATCAGCCAATAAGTCCTTCCATATTGCCAAGGAAACCCGCCATGTCTGCCGAAGCGTACGATAGTCATCAGTAATATAAGGAAACAATGTTTTCCATGCTGCCACGCCCACTCCAGCTGCACCTGCTGCACCTATCAAAACTTTTTGACTCTTCGACATAACTTAAAAAATGCTGAAATACAATTGCACCTTAACAAGATTAAACAAATCAATAATCTTTTCCGGCAGTATACGCTTTCCTTTGGAAGAAATTCACTAGTGTTAAACTTCCTTGACGCCTTTCCCTGTGTTTTCATTTCCGACGGAAAAACACAATAGTGTATAGACAGCATATATTCTATTGTATTTTGTAAACTGGAAGTTATACACGCCGGAATGAAAGTACGTTTTTAGTAATTGACACGGACATATAAATATAAATAGTATACAAAAACAGAAGGCCAAAAATGTGTTTGTCCTTACTTGAATATATATGAATAATTTCAATATTTTCATTTATTATATAGTATTATAGGGTTATTGCATGAATATTGGGAATATTGTCCCGAGTAGAATTTTATATTGCACGAGCTTGCGAGTGCAATATATGTTCTACGAGGGAAAATATTCCCCAATATTCATGCAATAACCCTTTTATTGTATAGCAATATAATATTTGAAAGTAAAAATTGGTTTAAACTAAAATTTTGTTGTTGATGACGTCATAAATTTTGAAGATTTATTGCACAGTGCAATATTAGAATTTATTGCACGCTAACTTTTGGTTACTTTCTGTGGGAAATATTATATTGCTATGCAATAATATGCCATATTAAATAAAAATTAAATAAAACATTTTTAATTACATGTCTAGTATCTGACTTTAAGAACGGTTCGTGTTACTAGTTTTTAGTTATTATTATTCTGCTTCAAATTGTGTTATTTCTTTAATTTTTAGTTTTAACTCCTGGAACATATTAACATCATATCCACAATATTAAAAACATGACATTTTTAGTATAATTCTATGCTACTGCTACTTTGAATTTTTCTTGGAGTTCGCACAAATGAGTTGCTGACATTTTTATTTGTGTATCAAAAATAAAAACAAGGAGATGTGCTTAAATTGCCATTGAAACAACTATCTACAGGAGACCAATGGACGAGGATGTAAAAAGGATTTCCGTATGATGAAGACATATCTTTCGATCAGTTTAATTGAGTTCTGGAGTGAATATTTTTTCAAAATTAAATCGTTTCTCTCTTCAACAGACAAAAAATTGAAACAATACCTTTCAAGACTAGTAAAGGTAACAATTTCATTATGACATAATCTGTTAAAAGCTTACATGATACTTATTGCTGTGTGCATGGTACAATTGTTCTTAATTTCCTGCATATGGTTGACTAAAGCCTCAAAGGCTAACATATATAACGTTCGAGAGCATTAAAGTCGAATATACCAAAACAAAACATCAAAAGTAAGCCAAGGTCAGTTTTCCGTTAGGGAGTTTTGAACCTAGTTTTATGATTATTACTTCATAATTTATAAACCGGAAACAACGTTATATTATTTTAAACATGTCACTACCCAATGACTGCGCCGGCTACTAAGTGGATATTTCCTCGGGATTGATAGTCTCTTAACAACAGTACCACTGGTAGTAATAAATGATACCTATTACTTTTTCAATTTAAACAAAATTTTTACTTTTCACGCAAAATCCTTATTTCATGTTCAACACTCTTATTTACATACATCCAAAAGCGAATTTGCATAAATGAATGATTTAAATCAAGGCGTTGATTAACTATTAACACATTGTTTAATAAATGGAAACTTGCAAAAAACTTTTGCCATTTTTTACATTTGTTCTTAATAGCTATAAAACTCTACGGTTCTCGGCAGTCTCCAGTGCATTAAATATCTTACCTGTTTGCTTTCATATAAGTTATGTTTATTCTATCAGGTTTAAAATATAGGACATACGTGAGTAAAGTATACATATACCCGAGATAACTGACTTCAGTTAACTTAAAAGTAAACGGTATAAATAACATTTGACATGATCACGTGTATTGTAAGGAGTGAATTTACTCATATCTTATTTCAATCTTGCATTGTACTATGAATATATACAAAAGAGACAACCAACACAGGCAATTGTCTCAGAATTTCTTTTTATATATACCTAAATATAACATATATATGTGTTATATTAAGGTACTAGTATATAGAAAAAAAATTCTGAGACAATTGCCTGTGACAACCATGTTCTATGTCGTTTACTACAAATTCAACATATAGCGCGCAAACATGCACAGGTAATCTCTTGCAAAGAAATGACGGGATATCCCTATAAAATGTGACCTTTAACCTGTGCTATATTATAGAAACGTCCAAACGCTTTTCTGTATCTACCTTCATCAGAAACGTCCAAAGCTTTTCTGTATCTACCTTCATCAGGAACGTCCAAACGCTTTTCTGTATCTACCTTCATCAGAAACGTCCAAACGCTTTTCTGTATCTACCTTCATCAGGAACGTCCAAACGCTTTTCTGTATCTACCTTCATCAGAAACGTCCAAACGCTTTTCTGTATCTACCTTCATCAGGAACGTCCAAACGCTTTTCTGGTATCTACCTTCATCAGGAACGTCCAAACGCTTTTCTGTATCTACCTTCATCAGGAACGTCCAAACGCTTTTCTGCATCTACCTTCATCAGAAACGTCCAAACGCTTTTCTGTATCTATCCTCATCAGAAACGTCCAAACGCTTTTCTGTATCTACCTTCATCAGAAACGTCCAAAGCTTTTCTGTATCTACCTTCATCAGAAACGTCCAAACGCTTTTCTGTTTCTACCTTCATCAGAAACACTCAAACCCAAACATTTCAAAGTCAAGGATGTATAGATGTGTAGAAACGTTAGGACATATGTGAACAAAGTCAAGGATGTGTAGATGTGTAGAAACGTTAGGACCTATGTGAACAAAGCCAGGGATGTATAGATACGTAGCAACGTTAGGACCTATGTGAACAAAGCCAGGGATGTATAGATGTGTAGAAACGTTAGGACCTATGTGAACAAAGTCAAGGATGTGTAGATGTGTAGAAACGTTAGGACCTATGTGAACAAAGCCAGGGATGTGTAGATGTGTAGAAACGTTAGGACCTATGTGAACAAAGCCAGGGATGTATAGATGTGTAGCAACGTTAGGACCTATGTGAACAAAGCCAGGGATGCATAGATACGTAGCAACGTTAGGACCTATGTGAACAAAGCCAGGGATGTATAGATGTGTAGAAACGTAAGAACCTATGTGAACAAAGCCAGGGATGTATAGATGTGTAGAAACGTTAGGATCTATGTGAACAAAGCCAGGGATGTATAGATGTGTAGAAACGTTAGGACCTATGTGAACAAAGCCAGGGATGTATAGATGTGTAGAAACGTTAGGACCTATGTGAACAAAGCCAGGGATGTATAGATACGTAGCAACGTTAGGACCTATGTGAACAAAGCCAGAGATGTATAGATACGAAGCAACTTCAGGACCTATGTGAACAAAGCCAGGGATGTATAGATGTGTAGCAACGTTAGGACGGACCTATGTGAACAAAGCCAGGGATGTATAGATGTGTAGCAACGTTAGGACCTATGTGAACAAAGCCAGGGATGTATAGATGTGTAGAAACGTTAGGACCTATGTGAACAAAGCCAGGGATGTATAGATGTGTAGAAACGTTAGGACCTATGTGAACAGGGATGTATAGATGTGTAGCAACGTTAGGACCTATGTGAACAAAGCCAGGGATGTATAGATGTGTAGAAATGTTAGGACCTATGTGAACAAAGCCAGGGATGTATAGATGTGTAGAAACGTTAGGACCTATGTGAACAAAGCCAGGGATGTATAGATACGTAGCAACGTTAGGACCTATGTGAACAAAGCCAGGGATGTATAGATACGTAGCAACGTTAGGACCTATGTGAACAAAGCCAGGGATGTATAGATGTGTAGCAACGTTAGGATCTATGTGAACAAAGCCAGGGATGTATAGATGTGTAGAAACGTTAGGACCTATGTAAACAAAGCCAGGGATGTATAGATGTGTAGAAACGTTAGGACCTATGTGAACAAAGCCAGGGATGTATAGATGTGTAGAAACGTTAGGACCTATGTGAACAAAGCCAGGGATGTATAGATGTGTAGCAACGTTAGGACCTATGTGAACATGTAGCAACGTTAGGACCTATGTGAACAAAGCCAGGGATGTATAGATGTGTAGCAACGTTAGGATCTATGTGAACAAAGCCAGGGATGTATAGATGTGTAGAAACGTTAGGACCTATGTGAACAAAGCCAGGGATGTATAGATGTGTAGCAACGTTAGGATCTATGTGAGCAAAGCCAGGGATGTATAGATGTGTAGAAACGTTAGGACCTATGTAAACAAAGCCAGGGATGTATAGATGTGTAGAAACGTTAGGACCTATGTGAACAAAGCCAGGGATGTATAGATACGTAGCAACGTTAGGACCTATGTTAACAAAGCCAGGGATGTATAGATGTGTAGCAACGTTAGGACCTATGTGAACAAAGCCAGGGATGTATAGATGTGTGTAGAAATGTTAGGACCTATGTAAACAAAGCCAGGGATGTATAGATATGTAGCAACGTTAGGACCTATGTGAACAAAGCCAGGGATGTATAGATGTATAGAAACGTTAGGACCTATGTGAACAAAGCCAGGGATGTATAGATGTGTAGCAACGTTAGGATCTATGTGAGCAAAGCCAGGGATGTATAGATGTGTAGAAACGTTAGGACCTATGTAAACAAAGCCAGGGATGTATAGATGTGTAGAAACGTTAGGACCTATGTGAACAAAGCCAGGGATGTATAGATGTGTAGAAAGTTAACGTTAGGACCTATGTGAACAAAGCCAGGGATGTATAGATGTGTAGCAACGTTAGAACCTATGTGAACATGTAGCAACGTTAGGACCTATGTGAACAAAGCCAGGGATGTATAGATGTGTAGCAACGTTAGGACCTATGTGAACAAAGCCAGGGATGTATAGATGTGTAGCAACGTTAGGACCTATGTGAACAAAGCCAGGGATGTATAGATGTGTAGAAACGTTAGGATTTATGTGAACAAAGCCAGGGATGTTTAGATGTGTAGCAACGTTAGGACCTATGTGAACAAAGCCAGGGATGTATAGATGTGTAGAAACGTTAGGACCCATGTGAACAAAGCCAGGGATGTATAGATGTGTAGAAACGTTAGGACCTATGTGAACAAAGCCAGGGATGTATAGATACGTAGCAACGTTAGGACCTATGTTAACAAAGCCAGGGATGTATAGATGTGTAGCAACGTTAGGACCTATGTGAACAAAGCCAAGGATGTATAGATGTGTGTAGAAATGTTAGGACCTATGTAAACAAAGCCAGGGATGTATAGATATGTAGCAACGTTAGGACCTATGTGAACAAAGCCAGGGATGTATAGATGTATAGAAACGTAAGGACCTATGTGAACAAAGCCAGGGATGTATAGATGTGTAGCAACGTTAGGATCTATGTGAACAAAGCCAGGGATGTATAGATGTGTAGAAACGTTAGGACCTATGTGAACAAAGCCAGGGATGTATAGATGTGTAGCAACGTTAGGACCTATGTGAACAAAGCCAGGGATGTATAGATGTGTAGAAACGTTAGGACCTATGTGAACAAAGCCAGGGATGTATAGATGTGTAGAAACGTTAGGACCTATGTGAACAGGGATGTATAGATGTGTAGCAACGTTAGGACCTATGTGACCAACTGGGACCTAAATAGGACCGAGAAGTTGAATTCATATAAGGTCAGCTTTGCCTGAGGGAGTTGGAATCTTGGTTTCTTAGTAGTTTATTATTTTTCAACGGGGAAGTTTAGAAAAAAATACATGTTTATTATAAATCATGTCAGTGCCGAAGCACTGTAATAAGTAAATTCATATTTTGTTAACATAGTTCTCAGCTAGAAACTGCAATGATTGGTTCTGCTTTCATGTAATATATATATATTGAACATGCAGATGCATTGTCATGTGATCTATAAGAATGCGGCATGTTTTGTTTCGATTCCCCGCTCGCCCCGGGTGGTTTAATGTAATTATACATAAAAATACAGTACGTCTACTGAGAGCACATCGTCAGCATGTAGATAGACCAAGAATGTAAGAGTAAACGAGGGTTCCGATCATGCTAAAAAATGAAAACAACACTTTATAAATTTCATGCGCTTTTCTTGATTTACATTCATCGGGAACACTCAAAGCAGTATATTTGAAGCCAAGGATGTATAAGAACTGAAAGAGTTGAAGAGCTATATGACAAAAAAAAAAGACCTAAAATATTAGCCAAATCCATTTAACTTGGACACTTTGCCTGAGGGAGTTGAAACCATAGTTTCTTAATGATTTATAAATTTATAAACGGACAATCGAAAAAGTTTTGTGACTACTGAGCTGATGATACCCTCGTGGACTGGTATATATAGTCCTCAACATTTTATAAATTTTGTGCGTCCGAAGCGCTTTTCTCGATTTAACTTCATCAGGAATGCTCTAAATATCTAAATAATTTACATGCAAATTTGGAAAAAGGTTGATTCTAATTGGGCTGAAAAATATGACTTATAGTCTAACGTGTATGAAAAATTCTATGTATGTTGGCATTTGCTTTTGTTGTTGTTCAGTGTTTCTGTTGTTCCGTTGTTTTCCTCTTATAGTTGATGTATTTCCCTCGGTTTTAGTTTGTTACCTGGATTTGTTTTTACTTAATCGAATTATGACTATTGAACAGCGGTATACTACTGTTGCCTTTATTTATGTTACGTATTTGTATATACTTTAATAAAACATAGAAAAGAATAAGATATTTGGCGGGTAAACTTTGGGTCAGGTCAAATGCGAAGGGGTGTTCCAAAGGAAACTCCAATACGAGTAATGAGGCACTTAGGAAGAACAAACTTCCTCCAAGAATGGTACGGCTATCATTACGGTATACTAGCAGGCGCGATTCATTGCTTATTGTCAATTGTCATAAGTCTACGAAGACGAAGACCTGTAATTACGGTACGTGGATATTCGAGATCGTAGTCTCTTATAGATACAGTGGAGATCACTTCTAACCTCTCATTAGAACTGTCAGAATAATCTGTCATAGAACTGTTCTAACCTGTCCTAGAACAGTTCTACCTAGAACAGTTCTACCCTAGAACTGTTCTAAGTAGAACTGTCAGAATCAGTTCTAGGTAGAACTGACTAAATCAGTTCTAGGTAGAACTGTCAGGATCAGTTCTAGGGTAGAACTGTCTAAAACTGTTCTAAGTAGAACTGTCCAAATCAGTTCTAACCGTAGAACTGTCAGCAGAACTGACTAAATCAGTCAGGACTGTAGAACAGATCTAAATGACGTCACTGCAGTAAGGGCACTTTAGAATTTAGAAGAAAAAATCAGTTCCAATTACTTTACTATATAATAGCAGATTTTCTATATTTTTACTGATCAAACGTTACATGTACCAATATCGAAGTGGATAGAAAGGTTATCCAACTCATCGGAGAAATATTTTATAAGATTGCATATAAACATCATTGTTTACGTTTCTTCGTTCCCCGTTTTAACAGTCTCTTCCTAAATATAACCAGTGAGGGAAACAACTCATTACCTAATGCAAAACATGGCGGTCTATGCTAGAAAATGTTATTTATGATTTCCAAAAGGTTGGTTATGCAGATCGTATCAAGTAGAATATTGTGCTACTTTGCCATAATTTATTTATTATCTTGATCTTTCAGTTTATCTATATGCCTATACTAATCACACAGTGCAAATATACTAAACCAGGCTGTAAAAAGTTATGCTATTGAAAATATTAAAATTGAAATCCCAGGTAATTGGGATTTCAACTTTTCTATATTCTTTCGTATAAAAGAATAAATTCCTTATTTTTTAACTTTTAAATTAAAATATAATTGATATATCATGGTTACATTATATTGAATGTTAAAATAGTGAGATCAGTTAACAAAATAACGAGTTTTCAGTTGCACATGTTGCATGTTGTTATTTTATTGATATGCTAATGAAACACAACATCAATAATTGTTTACCACCCAGTACATGCCCAACTCTAGAAATAGTCCCATATTCTGAAAAGGATGTTAAGAAGCAAAAGTGATTTGCAATTTACAACCATGATGCAATAATCTGATAATTAGTGTTTTACTTGCATGATGTACAAAACAATATACATTTCCAGCTTGAATCATAATGTTATTTTATGCAGTGTGTTTGGTAGCTTTCAGAAGGTATAATCCATAGACAAGGTCAGTTGCCCTGGCTATAATATTTGTCCATCTGATTATCTATCCAAAATGTATATGTACATGTAATAAAAATTGAAAATGGAAATGGGAATGTGTCAAAGAGACAACCTGACCAAAGAGCATGTAGATGTCATTTAGTGATTTGTGTCCTAATTGGTTGCTGTCTCAGCATACATTGATATATACCCTAGCAGTATCTTTTATTCACAGTACATATTTCCACAATAGCAAAGTTACATAAAATAGGACACCAATCAGCCATGGCAAAATTGCAATTACCTATTTAATAGAAATACATTGTTATGATTGTACATTCTTCTTCTACTTTTACACATTCATGTATACAGGTACAAAATATGAACTGCCTCAGTGATTCTTGCTGTTATACATGTAGAATCTGTACAGCGTGCAGCTGGCATGAATCATGGGAAGTAATAAGTTGAATCAGAGGCCAAGTCAATCTATTTACTTGAAAATGGTATTTGTTGCCTCTCTGCAAAACACCCTGCTTTAAGGGCATAACTAGAGTAAATACTTGGTCAGCTAAGGACAATAATTAAACTGATGTGGATCCAAGAGTTGAACCCTCCCCAAGGTAGATAATGTTTGAAGTGAAATGGGTAAAAGTCTGCACTATCAATACATTGTAGCTCCATCAGTAGGGGGCCTGGCATGGCCTCCTAAATCCACCTCTGTGAAATGTCTGATATGTTAAGCCCTTTATGTCTGCCTGTAGACTGTTTACATTAGAAATTACATGTTAAAAGCTGAATATAAGTGGTTCTGTCTAGCACAAAGCAGTGTTCATTTTTTTCGTGTTTTAATTTAATATCTTAATTTTACACAGAACAGTTAAGACACATTGTAAATTCATAATACCATTTCCATATACAACATTTTACACAGATAAACCTTGAGTGATTTTAAGAGGAAAAAAATAAATTTCTTCAATTTCTCAAACAATTCAATATATACTAAAGCAGAGAACAAGTATAATGTATAAACATGATGAAATAAGGATATATGTGGTATAGTTGCCAATGAGACAACTATCCAACAGAGTTTTATTGACACAATTAACAGTAAGTCAACAAATGGCCTTCAATAATGAGCAAACCCCATACCTTATACAATACCTTGATCACATAATAGACATGACAGAATGTGGAACAAATAACATTATTTGAACAAAAAACTCTTTTTCCAGTTCAAAAAATAATACTGCATATAGTGAAATATTTCATTTTTTTAATTTACAGATTGTTTATTCACTGTTGGTCACTTAGAATAATGTAGCTGGAAAAAAAAAAACTGATTGAATATAGATATTGAAGTGTCTTCATAGTACAGGTGAAATATGTGGTTTTCAATGTAAATCACAGTGGTAAAGGAATAATTTCAAAAAGGGTTAAAATTGGCCCTAAGATTTTGATGTTTTTGTAAACTGGCCAAAATACTACAAATTTCTCATAGAAATAGTTAAGATATTACTATTAATACAAAATAACTTCATTTTGGCACATCACATCAAGAATTAAGAAGTATTGACTCTTTAAGTGTGCATAATTTGTGTTGTACCATTACATTTGGTAAAATTTTGAAGAATTCTTTTAAAACAGTTTTTCAGACAAATTACTTTGGCTGCCACCCACGATCCAGAAAGTTTTTGTGTCTGGGGCTTCAATATCATCATTTGCAACTTATGGTTATAGAACATTTTGGATCCTAGGTTGTCACCAAAGGTTTCCTCAAGCTTTTAGTTCCTAAAAATGCACAAAATCATTGCATTTTGACAATATTTCTAAAATGTGGTGATTTTGAAGCCAAGAATGTACTCTCATGAAGAGATTTATTTTAACAAAGAAGAAAGACTTTTGAAATAGATCCATTTAAGAACCTGTTACCAAATTATGGGCCATTTTGAGAATATTTGATTTTAATAAAAGAGTTTACCTTTAGTTGCTATAAAATGTTTTATTCGTTATTTCATCTCTCCATTTCTATTTTTGCAGGAGACTCATCTGATTGTGGAAGTTTGTATAATGGAAGGAGTTACATA
Organism: Mytilus coruscus; assembly: GCA_017311375.1. NCBI lineage: Eukaryota > Metazoa > Mollusca > Bivalvia > Mytilida > Mytilidae > Mytilus > Mytilus coruscus. Next base: position 25,584,698 of record CM029601.1, on the reverse strand, counting down.
CAGATGCTGTTTTGAATCATAAGAAATGGCTGATATTTATTAATTTCGTCAGTTCATAATTAGCTTCTTCAGTAGGAACAAAGTGTGTAAGGAGTTATATATTCCTTTTAAAGACCTAACTTTATTTCCATTTGAGTGTATGAAAACGAATTAATTAATTCATTTTGAATACTCAGTTTAATATATAGTCTTATGAACATGTATATGTGACTTAATCTTTGTTGGTCTTTTTACTTATTTATAAACATGAATAATTTTATTTTTATACGCCAGTTTACGGGACGTATTATGGTATACCAATGTCCGTCTGTCCGTCCATCGTCAACATGTCGGACATTAACTCAAAAACGCTTTAACCAATTTGCATAAAACTTTGGTGAATTGTTTATATCTATTGACGTGAGCTCCCTTTTGTTTTTTATAAATTTGAGATTTTACGTTTCCGAGTTATTGGGTTTTATTCATTAAAAAAAGGGGGATTTTTTAGTTTTCGGACAATAACTCAAGAATGCTTTCACCAACTTGCAAGAAATTGTGGTGAATTGTTTATATCTATTGACATGAGCTCCCTTTTGATTTTTATAAATTTTAGATTTTACGTTTCCGAGTTACAGGGTTTTATTCATTAAAAAAGGGGGATTTTCCAGTTTTTCGCAAAAAACTCAAAAATGCTTTCAGCAGTTCTTATAAAACTTTGGTGAATTGTTTATAGCTATTGATGTAAGCTCCCTTTAGAATTTTATAAATTTTACATTTTACATTTTTGAGTTATGGGGTTTATTCATTAAAAAAGGGGGGATTTTCCAGTTTTCGCACAATAACTCAAAAATGCTGTCAGCAATTCTCATCAAACTTTATGGAATTGTTTATATCTATTGATGTAAGCTCCCTTTTGATTTTCATAAATTTCTAATATGACATTGAGAATTAATTGAACTTTATAGTCTGACAACAGATTTACTAAGTATTGCGCAACAGCACAGTGTACAGTGTATTGCACAACAGCAAGAAATCTTTAATTGAATATAAATTCAATTCATATAACCAATTTCAAGTTCTTTGACTACATTTATTCAGAAACCTATAATATGTCAAATATTTAATTACAATCCAAATTCAGACCTGTATCAAGCTTGAATATTGTGTCCATTTTGCCCCAATTGTTCAGGGTTGGACCTCTGCGGGCGTATCCAGCTGCGCTCAGCGAAGCAGTTTATTTTGTATGAGAAGCTATAATTAATTGATATCTATTTTTCTCGCCTGCGATGAAAGTTGGGGGAAAGTGAGACATACGGATTGCTTTTCTGGGTACGATGGCATCAACATTTAGATAACTGATTTTTAGGTTATTGCCCCTGAATTGATAATTTAAAAATATATCATGTTTGTACTTATGTTGTGCTGTAACATAACAGTCCCATGTTAAAGACAGGGCTTGGATACAGTACATACATTTTATCCTCTTTTCACAACTCAAAATCTTATTTATAATTTTAGTGGTCATTTGTGGCTGTGTTCACATTTGCTTTTCGTTTATTGTTTTAGCTCACCTGCCCTAATTGCCATGTAATATTCTCAGAATGCTGGATATTTTCCACACTGGTTTATGTCCACACTTATTAATTATACATTTTAACTTACAAGCCAAAAAAACGTTGATGAAAAATTTAAATAAAAAACTACAGGTGAACGAGTCAGGCTCTTGAGAGCCTCATCTATTGTCTCTAGTTAAAAGAGCTTCCTGAAACTACTGAATCAATTCAAACCAAAGTGACATGATCGATGGTCCTTGTTGTGTAAAATATGGCTTGAATATTGTATGTCAATAAAAGAAGAGTTGAAAGAAAAAACATCAGCATTTTAGGCGCATGGAGCCTGTAGTTTACCGTTTTGCTGTGCTCACTGATAACAGCTTTATATCAGGGCTGGGCTTATATACTTTGTTGTGTCTTTCTGGTGAGAATTTTATCTTAAAAATATCACAAAAAGTGGGTCATCAATAAAATTGACCACCTCTTGAGTCATACGGAGGACAGGGCGCTAACAAACATTGTTAACCCTGCCAGGTTCTGAATGCGTTTGTCCTATGTCATGGAGGGTGATCATGGAAGTGGGGACTGTGTTGGAAGAGACGACAACCAAACCACGGTGCAGAAAACAGCCCATGGCCACCAATGGGTCTATGACACAGGTGATCTGGTATTTCGGTGATTGTCGTTAGTTTGCTGGCTTTCATATTTTATTTTTGTTTCTGATTCTGATTGTGTGTTTTCAAAACAAGAATTAAAAGAATTTGTAAAGATTTGGTGCGGTCCACAAAGTTTACACAATTTTACTGTCTCGCTTGACGGAGTCAAAAAGCGAGACATAGGTATGCCGTTTCCGGCGGCGGCGTCAACAATGTATTAGTTTGTGATTAGGTCTAGTTTATGGTGAACCACTAGTGGTAGGTCAAATATATTTGGTATGCAGTTATGTTAGCATTGGCACATCTCATTACCATGGAGATTATTTGGCCCTGCCCCCTCAGTTATGGTCTATTGACTTTGAAACTTTTGCTTTGTTTTCATGTATTAGTTTTTGATTAGGTTGTTTTATGGGGAACCACTAGTAGTACTGGTCAATGTTTTTTGGTATGCAGTTGTATTAGCATTGGCATATCTCACATGGAGATTATTTGATCCCGCTTCCTCAGGTTATTGACTTTGAAATTTTGCTTAGTTCACATGTATAAGTTTGTATTTAGGTATGTTTAAAGGGAACTACTTATGATAAGTCAATGGTATTTGGTATGCAGTTGCATTAGCATTGGCACATCTCATTTCCATGGATATTGTTTATAGCCATGTACTTTCAAGTCATGATTCATTGACTTTGAATATTTGCAAAACATACATGTTAAAGTGTTGGTATTTTAATTTCAACATTTGTAATGTCGAAGTTACAAAAAAGCGAGACATATCTCTGTGATAACAGTTTATGTTAAAAAATGATATATAATCTAATTACATAGTAGTATTGAGGTGATCATGGATGGACAAGAGGATCCGCCCACCCTTTAATATGCCGATACCCGCACTAGATATGGTATATAAAACATTGATTGAAGATGAAAATAAGGTGAAATATGATGTAAAGCAATGATTATTTATTACTTTACAAAAGTATTTTTAAAACACACATTGGAACTTGAGTAAATGCATGTAGAGCAGGCCTAATCTGTGGTCAAATCCCTTTTTGTCATCAATACAAATAATTAGGATTATTTATCAAATGAAACAAAAAGAATTAACTATTGGATCGCTTGCCAACACGATATGTGTAATAAAATTCGTAAGGGTTCCGCGGAACCCAGTGTCTCGCCTACTTTTTCTCTTAATCTTAAGCTCAACAAAATGAGGAAGTAAATCAATAAAAATATTCCTCTTGATACTATCTTTTGATTGTAAGAAGCTTCTGTCCAAGTTTGGTAAAAATCCAGGATAGTTTATGTATCTAATAAATGTTTAAAAACTTTAACTGCAGACTGAATGTAATCTTAACTGGAAGAAAACAAAATTTCCTTCTAGATACTAGCATTTGATCATAAACAAGCTTCTGTTCAAGTTTGGTACAAATCCAAAATAGTATAAGAAAGTTAATAAAATTTTAAAAAGTTTAACCACAGAGTGAATGTGTTGTTTCCTGGCAGAAAATCTAAGTCCATTTAAAAGTAAAATACGGAAAAATGGATTTATTTTTTACAAAATTTCCTTCTAGATACTAGCTTTTGATCATAAACAAGCTTCTGTTCAAGTTTGGTACAAATCCAAAATAGTATAAGAAAGTTATTAAAATTTAAAAAACTTTAACCACAGAGTGAATGTGTTGTTTCCTGGCAGAAAATCTAAGTCCATTTAAAAGTAAAATAAGGAAAAAATGGATTTATTTTTTTTTTTAAATTTACTTCTAGATACTATCTTATGATCATAAACAAGCTTCTGTCCAAGTTTGGTACAAACCCAGGATAGTTTAAGAAAGTTATTAAAATTTTAAAAACTTTAACCACAGAGTGAATGTAATATTTCCCGGCAGAAAAACTAAGTCCATTTACAAGTAAAATACGGAAAAAATGGAATTTTATTTTTACAAAATTTACTTCTGGATACTATCTTATGATCATAAACAAGCTTCTGTCCAAGTTTGGTAGAAATCCAGGATGGTTCAAGAAAGTTATTAAAATCTCAAAAACTTTAACCACAGAGTGAATATTTGTGGACGCCGACGACGCCGACGGAATGTAGGATCGCTATGTCTCGCTTTTTCGACTAAAGTCGAAGGCTCGACAAAAAGGGTAAGCCATGATATGAAATAACGTATGTATTAAGGGACATTTGTACATCTGCGTATCCTTCAGTGTTAGATAGAGTTTTGTGGAAGGTTCATCAAAGGAACCACCTACCACAGGCACTTGTCTCGGATTTTTTTTATCTATATACCTCAATGTAACACTTATATTAAGGTACGTAGGGGAAAATATTCTTAGACAAGTGCCTGTGCCACCTACCGAGAGTTAAAAAAAAATCATAATCAGAAAATTAACAATCTAAGTTAAAGTAAAACTGACAAATTCATTAAATATGAATACACCGTAGAGGCAATGAAAACCATGTGTTAAACTTCGACACAATACCGATATTAAAGGTTACAGCTACAGCTTTCAAAGAAAAAAATAGAAAGGGAGTTATAAAATTTAAATTGCATCTATATAAGAATAGCCCAACCATTTATGACCTTGGATTCAATACTTTCTATTTCTGTTTTCTGATATTTTCTTTACTTATTTTACTTTTTCTATTTGCCGTTTAAATAACCGTTTTTATTATCAAATGCACCCCAAAAAAAAACTTATAAAGAAAAAAGAAAATATTACCAAAAGACTTTAAAAAAAATAATGCCCTCGTTTCGGGACTAGTGTAACAAGATAGCATTTGAAAAAAAAATTACATTGGAAATCGTACGTAAAATGAAACAGTTCGAATACACCGCGGACCAAGTACACAAATGTATAACGTGTACAGGAAGTATTGAAGATCGACGACAAACTATCTGCTACTTATTCATTAAAAAAAATTAAGCAAAACAAAAACACGGCAAATATTCAGGAAAACACATTAATTTAAACAAAAAATGAACACTTATACTATCTAAAATGGAAGAAGGAAGCTGCGCGTGGTTTTTATTAATACGCCGCCTAAGTAAACACAACTGTGTATTGACCTTTTATTAATAGAAAAACAGAGTTCAAATATATAAATATTCATGTTATAACGTATCGTCATACTTGCATCAAAACTTTTAAACCAATAGCATAACACAAATTAGTTTTCGAACAGCTCGGATATTTTCTCATAAATAAGTCAAACCAGGAGAGGTTCGAATGAAATCTTCCCAGCATATTAACATTGGTTTCCTTCCCCCTTACTTACATTCCCTGATATAACTCTGCATTTAATTTATGGAATTTTAATCGTAATTTACCTTGTTTGCCTTGGATTAACATTCATGATTTAAGATTCTGTTTTGACAAATGTTCAAACGAAAATTGTACAGTGGATGAATTATGGGATATTAATGAAAATGTGTTGTATAACGTAAAAACTTTGTACATTTGCACCATCTCGTCAATTTAGCCAGACTTATCCATAACGATTATAAATGATATCTGGGAGTCTGGAACGTCAAAAAATATACTCGATCTGAACATGAATGAAACATTTGACCCTGGACGTTAGGCTACAAACAAAATCAATCATTTTCTTTGCCTGCTTCAAATTATATTAACAGTATACTATTCAAAGAAGAGAACTTCTCATACCTGTACTTTTCATTTTAAAATAAAGTATATGAATCAGTCATGTGAGTGTTGGATGATGCCGTTTAATAGTTTTGTTTAAAAACAAACCATCACGAACTACTGACTTAAAAGTCACTTTAGTGACGGTTCATTATTATGGAGAGGAAATAATGGCACGCTAAATTGATGTGGACAAAATTTTTAGATATGGTATACATTGTGTTCCAAAGTTGGTGTCATCTTTATCATACGATCTGTCCTGACATAGAAATATTATTGGTTTACAATGAGGCCATATATATTTATTTGATAAAGTGTAAATATGTTCAGTTTTGGTTGATGCGGTCAAATAATTTTGTTAAAACGAATCAGTCTGATATATTGAAACTACTGAAATTTGTTTACAATTCAATATTTTGAATAAAAAGGACATGCTGGTACTCTAAATTGATGTGGAAATTTTACAATATTGCTGTCATTTGAATTATACAATCCATCCTGATATGTAACTATAAGTGATTTACTATGCAGCTATATATATATATATATTAAGATTTACATAATAAAGTGTAAATATGGTCAGTTTTGGTTGATGCTGTCACATATGGTCAGTTTTGGTTGATGCTGTCAAATATGGTCAGTTTTGGTTGATGCGGACAAATAATTTTGTTATATGAGTCAGTCTGAGATATCAAAACTACTGAAATTAGTTTACGATTCAAAATTTTGAATAAAAGAGGACATGCTGGCACTATAAACTGATGCGAGCATAATTTTGTAGTCATTGTTTTCCAATATTGCTTTCATTTATATTAAACAATCCATCCTGATATAAAAATATAAGTGATTTACTTTGCGGCTATTAAGATTTACATCATGTACATAATAAAGTGCAAATATGGTCAGTTTTGGTTGATGCGGACAAATAATTTTGTTATACCAGTCAGTCTGAGGTATGAAAACTACTGATATTTGTTTATGATGCAATATTTTGAATAAAAGAGGACATGCTAGCACTCTAAATTGATGCAAACGAAATTAGGTAGCATTGTGTTCCAATATTTCTATCATTTGTATTATACAATCCATCCTTGCATAAAAATATTACAGATTTACTATGCGACTATAAGAGTTACATAAAAAGAGCAAATATGGTCAGTTTTGGTTGATGCGGTCAAATATGGTCAGTTTTGGTTGATGCTGTCAAATATGGTCAGTTTTGATTGATGCAGACAAATAATTTTATTACATGAGTCAGTCTGAGATATGAAAACTATTGATATTTGTTTCTGATGCGATATTTTGAATAAAAATAGGAAATGCTGGCACTCTCAATTGATGCGAAAAAAATTTGTGGTCATTGATTTCCAATATTGCAGTTATTTGTATGCTACAGTCCTCTTGACCTAAAATTATTACTGAATTACTGTGCAGCTATATAGATTTACATAAAAAAAAGCAAATGTGGTCAGTTTTGGTTGATGTGGTCAAAAGATTTTATTACACGACTCAGTCTGAAGTATGAAAACTACTGATATTTATTTACGATTCAATATTTTGAATAAAAAGAGGACATGCTGGCACTATAAATTGATGCGAACAAAATTTTGTGGTCATTGTTTTCCAATATTGCTGTAACTTGTAGTATATTACAGTCCCTCTTGACCTAAAATTATAACTGAATTACTGTGCAGCTATATAGGTTTGCAGAAAAAAGAGCAAATAATGTCAGTTTAGATTAATGCGGTCAAAAGATTTGTGTTAAACAGGTCGGTCCGAGGTATGAAAACTACTCGTAAACAGATATCGCATTTGTTTACGATTCAATATTTTGAATAAAAGAGGACATGCTAGTACTATAAATTGAGTGCAAACAAAATTTTGAAGTCATTGTTTTCCAATATAATTGCTGTCATTTGTACAATACATCCTTGCCTAAAAATATAACTGGATAACTGCAGTGTGCGGCTAAATCTGGGACTATTATATTATTAGTATAATAGTCCCAGGCTAAATGTATATAGATTTACATGATGAAGAGCAAATATGGTCAGTTTAAGTTTAATTTAAAACATATTTATTTATAATACATGTAATAGTGGATTGGGAAACAAGTTATTACATTTGGTTAATGAGGTCAGATAATTTTGTTATGTGAAACGAGCCATCCTGACTCCCGGAATGACAAATGTAAAACAATTCAAATAATAATGCCCCCTAATACTAACGGCCTAATTTATGTACAAAAATGAACGAAAACAAATAATTTATGTAACACATCAACAAAAGAAAATCACTGAATTACAGGCTCCTGACTTGGAACAGGCACATACATGCAGAATATGGCGGGTTAAACATGTTCTCTTGATTAAAAATCTGAAATAAAACCGTCAAAATAGCAAAACTCTATATAATATTAATCGCTTTTTGCCGAAGCCTTTATATTTAGACAAAGAGTTCTTAAAACTTATAAATCAATTCTAGCCGTAGAATTTATAAATCAATTCTAGCCGTATAATTTATAAATCAATTCTAGCCGTAGAATTTCAATTTGTAATCAATTCTAACCGTAGAACTGTTCTAGAAGTAGAACTGACCAAAATTTGGTCAGTTCTAGGTAGAACTGTCTAAAACTGTTCTAGGGTAGAACTGTCAGGATCAGTTCTAGGTAGAACTGTCCAAATCAGTTCTAGGTAGAACTGACCAAACCAGTTCTAGGTTAGAACTGTTCTAGCTAGAACTGACTAAAGGTGTCAGGCTGACAGTTCTACGTACTGTCCTAGAACAGTTCTCCTGACAGATTCTGACAGATTTAATGAGAGGTTAGAAGTGATCTCCACTGTACTATTACTTTGAGTGTTATAAAGAACAGGTTGGTGCCTATAAGAAACTTTTGGTATTAATATTGATTTTGTTATCAGTAAATTAAAATCAAACTAAATATTATTTTTATATACATATGCACATTCATGGCTCTACAATCTGTCGATACCTGTATCTTGGCATTGCACAAGGTCATGTTTTTCTCTGACTGTTAATGACGTCTCTACACTAAATCCATTTGATGTTGGATGTGTTCTGATTGATATTTTAGTCTTAGATACATGGTTTTTATTATTAGTTGTTATTGGCTTTGAACTAGCTGTCAGTAACTGCGAGTACTCTCAGATCTGTACTTATTGTCTTTTTGTTGTGGGGATGTATAAGTACCCTGCCACGACCCCTATGTGTTTTGTTAGATGTATTTCTATTTGTATCCATCTGATGAGTTAAGCCTTTTTCAACTGATTTTTATAGTTTGTTCTTATTTTTTACTGATACATCACTGTCCCAGGGTAGGAGGGTTGGCGCCTTCAAACTATTATAACTCCGCCACATTCTGTATGTGCCTGTCCCAAGTCAGGAGCCTGTATTCAGTGGTTTTCGTTTGTTGCTGTGTAACATATTTGTTTTTCGTTCATTATTTTGTACATAAATTAGGCCGTTAGTTTTCTCGTTTGAATTGTTTTAAATTTGTCATTTCGGGCCTTTTATAGCTGCCTGTGGTATGGGCTTTGCTCATCGTTGAAGGCCGTACGGTGACCTATAGTTGTTAATTTCTGTGTCATTTGGTCTCTTGTGGAGAGTTGTCTTATTGGCAATCATACCACATCTTCTCATTTTCATATTTACGCACTTGTACAAGTTGTACCGTTTTAGACAAGTGTTATAGCTTGTAGGGTACATAAAAGGTTGCTGGCAACTTCTCTAGTATTTTGTTAAGTTCTAATCATGATTTGTTTAGTTAATAAAGATCTTTTAGGAGGTGGGCATCCGGAATTGTCAACTAGTGAGAGGTGTTTCCCTTTCCCGCCGTCCACCCTCTAAGAAGGCCGTAGTTGTATAATATATACTTCTCTGAACAGAATGACAAATGGGCAAAACAAATTTATTGGCCGTTAAAATGTAATTTCCATTCACAATTAATATCAATTTTACAACGTGTTTATTTGATTAAACCTTTTAGTACTCTATTCAAGAATGTGTACTTATAAAGGTTCACTAACATTCGAAATGATTATATAAACTGTTTACTTTTATCAATTTTTTTTAGCCAAAGATGTATCTGTACGACCGATCCATTATAAGCTGTGAGTCATCCCTTTTCTTCTTAAAATAAGAAAAACGCAATTCAAAAATGTGATATATATATAAAGACAACAGAAACATAAAAAACTTCAAGGCTTCTTTTAGTCATTTGAACAGACACTCAAGGTAAGTGAAGTTGTTTACTCTATATTACATTAAAATGTTAGAAACAAAACTGATCATCTTCATTAATGTATAACAAATATAACCTTCTTTAAAAAAAAAAAAAGTTATTAGTGAGATTTAAATATATCAACTTAAAATAAAATAAAACAGAACATATTTAAAAATTTATATGTCAGTTTGCTGTAGATAAAACGCGTCGCAGACGTTGCTGTTCACCCTATTGTGATGGTGACATTTTACATCTTTCGTTTCTTTTGAACTTAAGAAGTATGATCTATTTCATCTGAATTTACTTCTTCATAGGGCCATCTTAAAAAATCTTTCAATCTTTATTTAGATTTACAATATCACAGCACCATGTGCGTTCTTTGAGTTTCGAAGAGTATTATGTCAGTTTCTAAAGAGATGGCCAAGTTTCAAACGCCTGACGATAGCTGTCAACCGTAAATTTGACAGAATTTGGTAAATTTGGAGTATTTATCCAGAAATGTATGTGACGGACATTCTTAACCAAACCAAAAATTTGTTGGAAATAAAGTTCTGTATTGTCTTTCTGATACATACTATTTTATTTTGGTTAGAGACGTCTTTCGATGTAAAATTTAACGAAAACAAACATGGAATTACTTGTACATTTTTAACCTTTACTGTTTAGTCCATTTTTGGTAATATACTTTTGGCGTGTCTCGGTATTCATACATCCCGCTATTGTGTTATTGTGCTACGGTCAATTTTGTATTCTTGTCTTTCATTTTTGCATATGTACTTTGTCTATAGAGTGTCTTTATTCAATTTTGTTTTTCTTTGTTGAAATAGTTATTTGTTTTCATAGAGATTAAGATTATGTCAATATTATGGAATTCTATGTGACTGTCACACAAGTGAGAGGTTTAGCTAGCAATAAAACCAGGTTTTAATCTACAATTGTCTACTTAAGGAAATGTCTGTACCAAGTCATGAGGAATATGACAGTTGTTTTCCATTCCTTTGATGTGCTTGAGCTTTTGATTTTGCCATTTTATAAAGGACTTTCCGTTTTGAATTTTCCCTGGAGTTCGGTATTTTTTTTTTTTCTTACTTTTTACAATGATTTTGGTTATGTAAAAACACTTACTAATTTTAGCTTATATCTTTTAACTGGTTGTTACAAAATAAGACATTCATGCATTCAATTAAAACAAATATCATAGAAAGTATATTTTACCCAAAATCATGTCTTTTTTGTAATTATTTACATGTAATGGAAAAGAGTGACAGTGACGATTCCTATAATAAACTCATTATGCATACCAGTGTATCATTGATTTCTTAGAACATGCATGAATTTGAAAAAATAAAACTTATTTTGTAGATGAAATGGTCAAACTTTGTTAGAATAATCATCATCCTAATATTGTTGTTGTCCTTCGCTTTGGCACAGTACAGAGGTGAGTAAAATCGCTAAATACGTATGAATCATAAAACTTTCTGGAATAATTGATTGATTGATTTGGTGTTTAACGCCACTTTCAGTACTATTTTGCTATTTTGTGGCGGTCAGTTTTCATTGGTGGAGGAAGCCGGAGTGCCCGGAGAGAACCACCGACCTTCAGTAGGAAAACTGACAATCATAGTAAATTAAGATTGGAGTCTAGCGCACTTGACACGTGTGGGAATCGAACTCACAACCTCAATGTTGACAGGCTAGTGATACACTAGTTCGACTACCTAGACCACTCGGCCACCGAGGCCCCACTTTATGGAATGAGATTTTGAGAACCATGAAGACTTTTCAAAGGAACCGCCTTAACTGATGAATAATAGGGCATTTACATATAAAAAAGAATTGGAAGATAGCATATTCGCTCTGAAACTGAATTATAAAATATGTTTTCTATTTATACAAACAAGGAGATATGATTTTCAATGAGACAAGTATACACCAGAGTCCAAATGGCGTGGATGTAAGCAATTATGCATGTATGTCACTTTGTCTATTATTTTGTTATGATGAATGTATACATTTTTAAGTATCAAACAAAATAAAAGTAAAATAACATCGCTAGTCTGCTTCTGTAACTAAACAAGTAATGTTAAGGGATAAACGAAGCACATTACACGATTAGATTTCACCAAATTGTAAAATCAGATAAAATATCTCTGCACACGACACCGGCGTCTTTTTTTTTTTTTGGTACACTCAAGACAAAAGTTCGGAAGTTCACAAACATTAAACGTTCGAAAGGCATCGCAACCGAAAAGGGTCTAAACAGAGGATTTATTACTTAGATTAGCTTTACGTGTGATCTTTAGGAAACTTACACAATTATGTAAGATCTTTGAAATAATGAAGAATGGTAAGTAGATCTACAAGCAACGACAGTAAAAATACTGTGTTTTCGCGATGCAAAGTCCCTTCAATAGGCCCGGTAAAACGGCATTTTTCTTTTAACTTAGGTGTTTAAATTTACAGTATGTATTCAATTCATATACATATTGGATCTTTTTATTGGCTGTTTAACGATTTACCTGATTCCGTTATTTGATTCCTTTTTGTTGTAAAAGCAACTCGAGAATAATTATAATTCGTAGCTCCGCCCACATTTTTATATATACATGTTCTTGTACATGCAGCAAATGGTTAAGTTTTTACAAAATTGCATACTTTATCTATTTGAATACGATACTCCATATCTCTTTTCATTCATAGTTTTAACGGAATGCATTTGGTATTATTCTTTATATTTACAGGTAGGAGTGGAGGAAACTCTAATCTCGGTAGATGGTACCAAGGATGAACATAGTTCCTTTTCATTAATATTTTTGTATATTTATATTTCATTTTATAATAGCATCTAACATATAATGTATTGTTAAAAATGATATTCTATTACATTCATTAAGTTGTATTGTAATGAATAAATAAACAGTTAATAAAATAAACTCATCAAAGATACGTTTTAAGTACCAGGCTTATAATTTTGTACGCAGGACGCGCGTTTCGTCTACGCTTGAATAAAAAAGTAAAAGGCTAATTAAGTACAAACTTGAAGAGCATTGAAGATTGCAAATACAGGTAAGGTAATCTATTCATGGGGTAGAACATCCTTCGTATTTCGAAGTTATTAAACAGTTAATGTATTCCTTCTTTTGTTTGATATAATATCATTAATTAATAATTGTTACTGCTGTTCTGTCATATTATAATACTTACAAATCAATGGAAAGGATGCTGTACTAAGTTTTGATCAAAATAAATCATTAATATTTGAACCAAAGTATAATAGATTTATTGCGAAAAGTTCCACGTTGTAATTGTTTTCATAATATAGATTTTTGGTAACTTGTGTTATTAAAACGATTTAATCTGTGAATAAAATCGTTATTAATAGAGTTCTCTGAAACTGAACGTAATTTTGATATTTCATTGATACGTGATTAATTGTTTCATACATATTTTAGTTTATAAGACAAAATTATCATTACTTTTGCCCTGAATATAAATATAGAAAAACACGATACACACATCAATTTTTTTCCAATAACGGTGAAAACTTCACATCGAAGCTTTTCCGATTAAAGCTAGAAAACGGTGATTTTTTGGGTGTTAAATAATGTTACAGAAATAACATAACGATCGATAATTTGTTATCGACTCGAAAACTGATGTTTGAAGCTTTTCATTATATGAACCAAACATAAAGAAATGCACAGTCTCAAATTTCCACTTATAAAACACACGTGAAGTTGTCGAAATAAGAAAGCGACAAAGACAAATATTTTAAAATCAGCAAACAAACCCAGAATGTTGAACATGAGCAAGACCAACCTCTCAAAATCCTTGGATGAACTCAGGTTCTTCAGAATGGTAATCAGTTCCTGCTATACAAATTGCGAACGCCGTGTTCATGTAACTGTCAAAGTTTGGTTAATGTCAAAAACAAGGTTACAGGGATAAAAAGCAGTCTAGACAGTGAAAACTTAGTAGACTAGTCAGTGATTTACGAATTTAATATGACGACCGTAAACATTCAAAGTGAGGACTTTAATCTTTCTATCAAAAATATGCATTTAAATTACATGACTTTTCTCGTCAGCAGCAAGCCTCTATCAAGAAAATCCTGATAGGCTATACAGGCCCTGGAATACCGTATTATTAGAGATAGATAAACTCTGTAAGCAGGGCTGTTGGAATGTTTCCAACCAAAAACGGGAAGTTTACAACTGGAAAGTTGAAGTCATCTCGTTTGTCGTATAATTTTGATCTCATCGATGTTTATCGTCAATTTCCAGGTTAAGGTCAAGATATGTAGCAAACCTTAGTGTGTCTGTGGTATCCTTAATTTCAAGTTCACCTGGGATAGAAACGATAAAAAAAATCACCAATCTGCACATTGTGTAAAGTTAGGTCATCATCTATATAGCGGAAGCTGAAATTAAAGGATACACTATTTATTCCTGATTGACCCCTTGCATAAATTCTGTCCCATACGTATATAGGAATAAGTCGACAAGAAGAAAAGCACAATAAGAACTCGTCGGAATGTCAATTATCTGTTGAAAAACACGACCACCAAATATAAAAAAAAACAAAGTGTTGTCGCTCAAAAAGTCCAGCATTTTGAAAATGTCAGTTTCAGTGTACTTTTTGTTAGAATCAGAGTGTTTTTTCTCTCTCACAATGTTAGCTTTGTCTCTAACCAAAACAAGATACTTATGTCTACGGTGGCCACTTGTTCTAAAGAACTAAAGAAGTTGAACCAATTCCTTCATTGTAGTGTGATGGATGGTAGTCAGTATAAGGGTAGAGAAGTCGATTTTGTAATACCGTGCAACAGACAAGAGACCTCGATTTAACAAACTCCAATAAATCTTTCGATTGTTTCAGGATTCACATCTGATTCACACCACTCCTAGAGCAGCTAGTGGTAGAGCGCTTTTGACTGCTGATTAAATATATGTTAAAAATATTGGTAAGAGGTTTTTAACGAAATTTATTCTTTTAGATTTATTTTCACATGTGACACCCATCGTGTTGCTCATTTGACAAATTTGGACCGCATTCGAGGGGGAAATCTCTACGTCTCTCACACTGATAAATGATACTAAACTTAACCTTAAAATAAAGTGTGATCATTCTGTTATGAACAACCTTTCATATGAAGCTAAAATCAGAAATAAACCGAAAAACAAGATTCCAAATCTTACACTCTTTTCACATCAAACTGTTCAATATTTCCAACTGATCCTGGAAGTGGGTGTACTACAGTCAAATGCGTTGAGTTATATCGATAAAGGCAACAATACTGTTCATCGTTAGTACGATATCATCAGACAGTATGTCAATTTACCTTAATAAAATGTCATTATTTAATATTATCAAAGAAACTTTATAGCCATGTATATTTGTTGCCAGCAGATACAAATTAAAAAAAAAACAGAGAATTCAATAAAAAAAGAAATGTTAATTGTTAAACTATGAAAAAAAAAAAATAATAATTTATGTACATCTGATTGCATTTACTATATTTTATTTCATGATATGGCTGTCTGCACAGAAGGTATACCACTTGTACAGACAATTTCAGAAGGTTAAAGGCAAGACAATAAATGTCAATCGTAAGACTCAATCGTAATGAAGAGTTTTTTATGAAACGTATTAGAAATTACTTGGGTAGGAGGAAGGACACAGGACGTTTGCGCTTTTTTATCTGTAACACGATAGGACATTTGCGCTTTAAATGTTGATACACCTGTATTATATTAACAGGACATTTGAGCTTTTTACCTATAGTCGTCTACTGTAATTTTAATGAGTTGTAATCATTACGAAAATAAATACAACTTATATTTGTCGTTAGTTAGTTCACATTGACACAGTCTTAAACATGGAGTTTAAAGTTATAGAGACTGAAAAGGGAAAAAAGTATTTGTCACGATGGATTTTTATCATTGAACAACAGTCGTTAATTACATTAAAATATGTTATATTGATGAAAAATCACCTCAGTCAAGAATTGAGAAAGAGAAACTAGAATATTTATTTGAAATATGGACGAAATACCAGTAAGGACAGATTACAAGAGCTAAAGTTGTTCATTCCTTGGACTTCAGATATCAAGCGAAAACTGACCTGACGTGTGATGACTATACGTGTCTTTTATGTCTTTAGAATGTTTACTTTTAGTTATATATAAATATATCAATGTTCTATGAAATGAATGTGATATGAAATGACTATTATACTTTTAACCATAGAGAAAATTAGGACTTTAAATCTGCCAAGTCATACCTGCCGGTCCTAAGCCCGAACAAAAGAAGCAAATATTGTAAAAGCGCAAATGTCCTATATAAAAAGCGCACATGTCCTTTTTTTAAAAGCGCAAATGTCCTATAAATTGAAGCGCAAATGTCCATAAAAAAAGTGCAAATATCCTATGAAAAAGCGTAAACGTCCCGCCCTGAGGAGGAATATAGTACAATGTTTTTTTTTCTATAAAATAGAAACATATATTCGATGAACGACCTAACAACCATCAGTCAATTTATGTCATAATTGACAAAATCTGATTATTGTACTTGCAACGTTTTTCGATCTTTCGTGATAATAGTTGACCAACAGAGAACTTGGGATTTAAAGGTTCAGATAAAAGTCGAAATAATACCAGAAACGTGTACTGAACATGGATTCAAAAGATAAGAAAATAGTTGAATTCACACTAGAAACTTGCAATATTTGAAGACATTTTTGTAACAGATAATGTATAAGATCATGTTAGAAAAATCACTCCTTATCACTGGAAAAAAAAACTTGAACCTGGTCCGTTCAGGAGTATTTCCATAGAGTTCGGTTACCCAAACTGTGGTAGAAAAAAAAAACCTTCGATTTAGGGCATAAATTGTTTTTCACTCATAAATAATCATCGGTGTTATAGATAAAACAATATAAATTATGAAAATAATAAAAAAAAAAAAAAACATTGCAAATTGACAGGTAAATAAAGGTTGGAGAACAAAACTTCCGTTTTAACAAAATCCTCTTCAACATAATATAAGGTGGTTAGATCGATGACACTTATATGCACACGTTTTTAATCCTCATCAAAGTTCGTGCAGAAAAATCGATAGCATGAATTTAACTGCGCAAGGCATGATCTGCCGGTGCCAAGCCTAGTTAAAGTTGAAGGGAAGTAATTTTATATTATAATTGCTAATTTATACTGATATATATATATTGCATATTGGCGCAAATGAATTGTTTTATTATTCAACTCCATTTGAAAAATTGTTTGCGCTAATATAACATTGGCGCAAAAATAGAACGCCCCTAGAGTATACAACATTTTACTTAGCAAAGAAATACTCTTCGACAAAATTTGCTATAGTATATTACACAGGTTAAACAGACCAATAAGATTATACGGAGTGCGTTTCACAGATGATAAAAGACTTGCATGTATCTCCTTGTCGTACCTTTAGGTAGTTCTCATCCCTATAAGACTTGACAGTGGACAATACAGTAGGTTTGTTTAAAGAAGCAAAATCTGATTAACCTCCTGGAGCACCAGAGTTCTTGTTTTGTCTACCTTTTCATTTGTCAGTGCTTTTTGCGATTTGTTAGTTGTCTTTGTATTCCTTTTTTGTTTTGGTCATGATGCCGTTTTGTTTCCTAGACAGCTTCTAACCTTCACTTGATTCAGATGGCTTTTTTTCTTCATTTTATGAACATAGCATGTGACGATCAACTTAACTTTTTTTTTACGTTTAAATATTTCTAAATCTTTGGAACCCTCGTGATTTATGCTTTCCAAATAATTTTAATAGTTATTTCAAATGAAAAGATCAAAATGTAGTATGCAGGTCGTTCGTAAAGAATGCTTTTAGAAATTAAACAAGTGTTTCTCTTACCAGTAACTCGAATACTATCTTTTAACATTACACTGCAAAATTGGTTTCTTTAATGTGTATTCCAAACATAGCTATAAAACAGATAAATTCAAGTGTAGAATAATTAGAACAAATTGTGTATCTGACAAATCCCTTGTGCCTTCTACGTATTAGTCTGTTTAATATGTTTTGAATAACACTTATATAATGAACGGTTATTGTGTAATTAATATGAAACAAGAAGATGTAGTATGATTGCCACTTCTGGTGGACTATTCATTCCCGAGGGTATCATTAGCTCAGTAGTCAGTGCTTTGGTACTGATATGATTTATAACAAAACTTTCTTAAATTGTCCGATTATAAATTTAGAAATTTTGAGAAACTAAGGTTCCAACTCCCTGAGGCAAAGTGATATGGATTTCGGTATTATGTTTATGTCCCTTTTTGGTCAAAAAGCTCTTAAGTTGTTAAGGTACATCCTTGGCTTTCAAATATTTGGGTTTGAGCGTTCCTGGTAAAAGCGCTTCGTGTTATTTTCATTTTTACAGCATATGTTTGATAAAATAACGATTTGCATTGGTTTGGAAATATTCAATTACAGTTTACTCTCGGTCATAAGTGACTGTAGTTGGGTTCGCGATATGAAGCTTTCGTCTATTATAAGGGCATCTTCGTCAGCTAATGGATTCCTTATGTTTATCAAAGCCTTCGATGCGCCATCAGATACACATTTCAGTAATTCTATTACCCTTTCTATATCATCATCTAAGCCTTTTATTATTGCCTTATCACTATACTGTGCTTGCAAGAAGAGATGTGATAATCCACTACATTTTCCCTGCTTTATAGCTTCGTGGAGTGATAAATAAGGTTTCAGCTCATGTTGGTGCTGAGGTAGTGCTTTATCTTAGCGTTTGTATTTGATAGCTGATCAACGCAGATGATCCAAAGGTATCTCTTATAATTATTCTGTGTTTTTCCGAAGTTTTGATCGTTCCACCCAAACTATTTTTCTTTAAAAGATGCAATCAACATCGTTGCTTGATTTTCCAAAGGTGTAATTAGCAATACTTGTGTTGAATTATCACCTGCATTTTCGGTGTTTTTATGGAATTCCGATCGTCGTAGTAAAGGAAACGATAAGCCTTTTTATCATCTGTTCTTTTACCAGGTGTAATCACATACGTAGCTTGATTTACTGACATCATTACATCATTTATTATCACAAAAACACTAATTACAAGGTCGGGTACATCCTCTTCAGTCCATTCTCGACCTTCTCGTTCATCAAGAACCATAAGGGTCAATACTATTTAGTTGAAAATATATGATGGCACGTAATCGTGACCTTTAACCTTTTCATACACATCAGCAAATGTTGCAAATTCTGAAGGACATGGCATTTGCAGCATGTCAATTGAACCCTACGACATATTCATCAACAAAATAGTTTAAAATATCATCAGGTCTGGTTTTATTACCATCTTTTTTTTTACGGTGTTCAGCAATCATTTCCGATGTAGACCTTTTTTTGTATTTAGGTGTCGTCAATTTCACCATGTTGTGTAAAGCCTTGCAAACTCTAATCGACAACCTTTGGGATGGATATTGAATCATAAGTTTCCAAACACTCTTCCTCTGCGAAATTATTGTATCCACTTTTAAAAGTTCCGCACTCGTTGCCACGTTGGATAAATATAGCCATGACGATCTAAATATTCGTCAACAATATCCCCTGATATGAATCGAATATTTTTGGGGAGCTTTATTACTGGTGCAAAATCGAGGGATATTACCAACGGTGTTTGTTTGTTAGGATGTTGATAAACGACCTGTATTCGGTATGTCGCTATATTTAATCGTAACCTACTATAACTGGGAAAGTTGTATCCTCCGTGACTCCAGTTGTCAGGCAATTTTAAATTAGCCACAACAGAGTCGAGAACATTGAACAGCTCATACGCAATGGCATTTTTGTTGAGAATATATTCATCACCATACCGTCTAAGTGCACTTTTATAGCATTCTGCACCTTTGCTATCGTTTACCAGCAGGTGCTTTTTAATTTCAGGATGACTAGGAAAACCACACATATCAAACTCAGAAATGTCGGGGTGCTCCTCTTCGAAATCAATATATATATATATAATCGATCTTTGTCAGACTTCATTTCTGTAATTTTTGCTTTTTCGTTAAGAATATTCTCAATACTCATTTCAAAGATAAAATCAAACTCATCCGTTGGTCAATTTTCATATGATTGTAGGCGCTACCCATTTTTACAAGTCTACCTGACAAATTCGTCCTCAATTTTATAATCTCATTAACAATCGATTCCCTTATGACGTTCGGGATTAACAAATAAGAATATAGCTTAGGGTTTTGAACTATTTTCAAACTTGCTACAAAAACAAATAATCATGATTCATTTCATTGAACTTCTTCAAAACAAAGACTGTTTTCACATTTACATGTCGACTTTAGCCAGATAGCTACCTCTAATTTCCAAAACAGCACCTCGAAATGGAACATACAGTGGTTGCCTCCTATTTAGCATGTTGTAATGTTATCTATCGGAAGAGAGAAGTGTGGGAGAGAGAGAAATAATTATGCCAAACATTGAACAGCAGTTTCATTAAGAATCCATGTCAATTTTTCTACATCTTGTATAAAAAATGAGGTAAAATCATGCATCTTTATATAAAAAATTATCTAATCTTATATACCAACAGGCATTTAGGTTCACAATTGCATTTCGTTTTTTTTTAAACAAAGCAAATTGTAATGCGTTTGCCGTTAGTGCAAGTTATGGTATAGGCTTAGTAGGACTTCGGTTAAGATGGGCTTAAGATTGTGTTTTAGGTGGGGATTGTTCATTGCGTAGAAATTTTTCTATAGAATATGGAAACATGGATAGTATAGTGTTCAAAACATATAATTGTGAAATTAAAAAAAAATTCACCTGCTGTGATGAAATGTTCTTGCAGTTCATTATTTGTAATTTTTATAGTTACTTCTCAACTGGTGGTAACCGCGGCGTGTTTCTCAAGGTAACAGTCAATTTAATGTTGCAAAGGAAAATGGGGCGGTAAACAGTTACGACAATGCAAACAGATCCATTGTATTATGAGTAGACACTGTGTATTGATTGACAAATTCACGAAGGCGACCGTAAAAACTTTCAAAGTGAGGATTTTTATCTTATTATATTATTATACATTCGTGTTTCAGCAGTTTTCTCGTCAGCAGCAACCCGCTATACAGAAAATCCTGAATAAAC
The DNA here is from genome assembly GCA_017311375.1 of Mytilus coruscus. Classification (NCBI taxonomy): domain Eukaryota; kingdom Metazoa; phylum Mollusca; class Bivalvia; order Mytilida; family Mytilidae; genus Mytilus; species Mytilus coruscus. Next base: position 25,563,460 of record CM029601.1, on the reverse strand, counting down.
TCCGTATGCAGGACACCTTATAGATAGTGGAAGCTAAAACTGAAGGATTTTGACAATTTCTTCTTTTCTTTGAAGTACCCCTTGCATGAAGTCCGCCCAAAACGTATAAAGGAATAAGTCGACAAGAAGGGGACATAATTAGTACCCATCGGAATATCAAATTTCAGTTAAAAAACACGACCTCCTAACACAACAGTATGTTGTCGACCAAACAATCCAGTGTTTGGGTAATGTCAGTTTCAGTGTACTTTTTGTTAGAATCCGATTGGTTTTTTTCATAAAGTACGATCTTTCTCTACCTAAAACAAGATACTTACATCTACGTTGGTCATTGTTCTTTATACTGAAGAAACAAAGTTGAACCATTTCCTTTCACCGATATTTCAATTTAGTGTGTGGAATGGTAGTCAGTCTAAATGGTAGAGAAGTCAAATGTTTTAATATAGTGCAACAGGTGAACTACTTCGATTTGACGACATCCAATAGGTTTATCGGGTTTTTTTTAGAACCCACTTCTAATTCATACCACTTTTAAAGTAGCTAGTATAACAGTACTTTGAAGGCAAGAGTTGACTGCTGTTTAAAAAGATGTTGGAAGAGAGGTTTTTAACGAAATCTATTCATTTTAATGTATTTTCACATTTGACATCCGTCGTGTTATTCATTTGACACATTCGAGGGGTAAATCTCTACTGTCACTTACAACGATAAATTAATCCAAACTTTACAATTTTAATGAGGTGCCAAGCAGTTTGTTTGTATATGAAGGCAGCTCAAATCAGAATGGAGCTAAAATCTGATTCCCAATCTTTTATTTTTTGCACATCAGACTGTACGATATTTCTAACTAATTCTGGAAGTGGATGTACTACAGTCACCTTTGGTGGAGTTATATTGATGGAATCAACATTGCTGTCCATCAGCAGTTTGCAAATTAACCCTGACACAATTTTTATTATGGAATGTATAACCGAAGAACCTTTATATGCACGTGTATGTTTGCCATCAGATACAAATCAGACGAGAAACGGAAAAAAACAGAAATTTAAACTATGAAAAAAATATTTTTCTTTAACCTTCCCCGTTTTCCCCATTATTTTATTAATTAAACAATATTTCAATACCATACCATACCATGTTACCTGCAAGTATAGAGGAATATCGTACATAATTGATTAAATACATTTGTTGTAAAAATGGTAGCGTGTTCCGAATTCATTCCAGAAACTTGCATTGTAAAACATTTTTGAAACCGATAATGCATAAGATAACACATTATAAAGTCACTCCCTAGCACAAGAAAACATGAAGCAGGTCCGTTCAGTAGTATATCTATAGATATAAAAAAAATAAGGAGATTTGGTCTGATTGGCAATGAAACAAATATCCACCAAAGTTCAAATAAAGTGGATGTAAACAACTATAGGCGACTGTATGGCCTTCAACAATGAGAAAAAACAATACCGTATAGTTGGCTATAAAAGCGCCCGACATGAAAAAGATGAACCAATTCAATTGAGAAAACTAACTTTATAACAAAACAATTTACAAAAAAACAAATATGACAGACAACAACCAACAACTACGACTCAACTTAACACATAAGGAATGTGGCGGGGTTGAACATGTTTTAAGGCGCCAAACAATCCAGGGACATTTGTGTAACGGCACTTCACAAGAACAAACTAAGCGAAACTATGTACGAAAAACAACTATGAGAGACAGTTAAAAAAGACAACCACTTAATTACCGACTCCTGACTTGGGACAGGCACATATAGATTGTGGCGGGGTTAAACATGTTTGCTGGCGCCAAACTGTCCCCTATCCTGGGACAATGGTATAACAGTACAACATAAGGACGAACTATAAAAATCTGTTGAAAAGAGCTAAACTCATCAGATCGATACAAAGCAGAAAAACAACTAACAAAAAAACACAGACCGGACGTGGGAGGAAATTCATACGTCCCCTCCAACAAACAGACACAAAGTACAGATCTGAGAGTACTCGCACTTACTGACTGCTAGTTCAAAGCCAATAACAAATTAAAACAAATCATGTATCTAAGACTAAAAAATATCCATCAGTACACATCCAACATCCAATGGATTTAGCATAAAGACGTCATTAACAGTCAGAGAAAAACAAGACCTTGTGCAATGCCAAAATAAAGTATTTAGGGGGACAGCGACAGATGCAGTACCGTGAATTTCATATGTGTATAACAATAATATTTAGTATGGTTTAAATTTAATGATAACAAAATCAATATTAGTATCAATAAAAACAATATTCAAAGATCTAATTACAGTGTTGAATATAGAGTCTGTTCAACTTAACGATAGTAGAAAAAAAACATTGATTTACCGTACAAAACATTTTCACTTATAAATAGTCATCACTGTTTTAGCTAACACAATATGTTTTATATGTGACAATACAAAACACATAAACATTACAAATTATGCAGTTAAATAAGGATTTAATATCTCTTTTACAAATTTCTTTCCTGTAATAAAAGAAATAATTATACATGTTCGTCGTCCTGATTGGAGTTCGGGCAGAAAAATCTATAAAAACCCTGACTTTAACTGCTGTTAACTCATACCGCAAAGAAAGCTATAAAAGGCCTAGCTAAAATAGAAAAAAGTATCATTTAGTAGATTATTATAGTTGCCTATTTATACTGGTACAAGTAATATTATTACATATTCGCTCAATGAAATGTTTTATTTTTGGCGCATTTGATAAATGCCATCTGGAAAATTTATGTGTGTCAACGTAACATTGGAGCAAATGAATGATAAATTGGCGCAAAAGTAAAACGCTCATACATTGTACACCATTTCTCTTTCAGGCAAAGAAAAACTGGTACTAATTCTTATTGACCAAATTTACTACATAACTATGATACAGGTGAAACTGAATAATTATATACAACACGTTGGTTTTTACAAGTATAACCCCATTTCAATATAAATAATGTTTGTAATATTTGTACGAATTTCTCTGTTGATAATTACAAAATCTTAAATAATACGAAAGACATTTGTACTTTCAGTGACAGACATTAAAGAATCAGCATCCAATGAGTTATGAATATTTATTATGGCTGGCAAGACAAGTTGTTTTAAGCATACCACCTCTAAGTAAATGGTATTACTTTCAACGTACGATAATGTTCAGATGCTCAATCAGTAACTCATCCTTAAGGTGTTCAATAAGAAAACTACCATTAGTTCTCATTCTAGTCTACAAAATTTGCATCTGTCTATTATCACTGAAAAATAGTGTCAGCTAGCTTCTCAAAAATTTATTGAAAGTATATGAAAATAAGTGCTTAATATGACTCGGTAGTTCGTTCTAAAGACGGACAGTTGACGGACGAAAACTATAAAAAAGATAACATGAAGCGTCACGTCACTTAATCACCAACACCCGACTCCACAGAAACAACGGGACTTACAAACAAAGACAAACAACAACGAACCACACATGGTACAGACGTTATGATATTTATAGATTGATACATTCCTTTTCCCTATCTGCGGATATCTTGAGGGCTTTAGCTCGAGGGAAAAATCAATCGATGGATAAAAATGATACATTATTTCCTAATAAATTATTCGGTATATTGATCGGTTCTACAACAAACCATCTTGGAATGTTCAACCTATTTTCTGACTCTTTTATCTTGACATATAAAAATAAGGAGATGTGGTATGATTGCCAAAGAGACAACTACCCACCAAAGTTCAAATGAAGTGGATGTAAGCAATTATAGGCAATTGTACGGCCTTCAACAATGAGAAAAACCCATACCGTATAGTCGGCTATAAAAGGTCCCGACATGAAAAATATGAAACAATTCAATTGAGAAAACAAACTGCCTAATTTATATAAAAAACAAATTTACATGATTTACTTTGAAAATCAGAATATTTCCTTACAGCCAAAAATTATGTAAGGCAAATTTGCCTAGAAAAAGTATTAAAATTAATTGCCTTTCTAGTCGTTATTTAAAGACCCCCGCCCCAACTTTGTGTCTCGGCTATTATCAACTTGTAATCGACAAATATATTTATTTTTTTCAATGCCGCATAAAGAATTTACACATTTTACAAATAAATTATAAATCAAAACAATGATATATGATGAGTTATTAGTAAATAAAAAACGGAATGTTTTTTTTTAGTGGAAAAACAAATACGTGGATAAAATAAGATACAATGCACCTTAATATCATTTTGTAGAAGGATCTTATACCACAAGGTAATTACGTTTTTTAGATGTTTAGGCTGATTTTCCAATGTAATGTTTTGATCGATAAATTTCCTAGATGATTTTTAGGAAATTATTATATACAGTTAGAATCATTAGAAATCATTTACAATTTATTTATATAATCAAATGCGTTTTGTTAAAATAGACTTTTTCACTTTTTTGGTCTTTTGGAAATTGTTGTTTGTGCTGTATTTAGACCCCTCTACCAAGAAATTTGTTTTACATGCACACGTATAAAAATTGCGGTTTTTATCCAACGCAATCATAGGTTTGAACGTTGTTTTCAATTTAGACTTTTATATATTTTTTCGTTTGGGCTTGTATTATATTTTCCTTCGGGTTTATATGATCCGTTCATCCTATTTCGACTCTTTAAAATTCAAGAGTCTATCCTAAATTGAGGTAAATTATATGGCCTTCCAAATACCGTTTCGATCCCTAACATCACTGAAGAGACATTAATTGTCGAAATCCGGATATGGTGTACAAATTTTTGCACCTCATGTTTGTGGTATACCATCTTTTCCACAAGTTTTTTGTTTTCTGTTTGGTATTAAATTAATATTAAGATCCATTTCGTTAGATCTGGTGATCAATTTATTTGGCAATCGCCAATGGCAGTCAGCAGGTTTAAAGAACATCAGTTGTTCGACCTGTTAGTCAAATGCGTTTTGTTAAAATAGACTTTTTCACTTTTTTTGGTCTTTTGGAAATTGTTGTTTGTGCTGTATTTAGACCCCTCTACCAAGAAATTATATAGCAGGGTTTAAGAACATCCGTTGTTCGACCTGCTAGTCAAATGCGTTTTGTTAAAATATACTTTTTCATTTTTTTGGTCTTTTGGAAAATGTTGTTTGTGCTGTATTTAGACCCCTCTACCAAGAAATTTTGTTTTACATGCACACGTATAAAATTTTCGGTTTTTATCCAACGCAATCATAGGTTTGAGCGTTGTTTTCAATTTAGACTTGTTTATATTTTTTCGTTGGGCTTGTATCATATTTGCCTTCGGGTTTATATGATCCGTTCATCCTATTTCGACTCTTCAAAATTCAAGAGTCTATCCTAAATTGAGGTAAATTATATGGCCTACCAAATACCGTTTCGATTCCTAACATCACTGAAGAGACATTAATTGTCAAAATCCGGATATGGTGTACTAATTTTGCACCCTTTGTTTCCGGTATACCATCTTTTCCGCAAGTTTATTGTTTTCTGCGGTGTAAGGAGTGTGGAAAATGTGTCACTAAAAAAATGAATAACAGGTTAAATGTACCATTGTAGTCCTTGTTGGAAATATCATAAAAAGATAAGGCATACTCCCCCCCCCATTCCTTTCAAATTTATTTCGTGTGTCTGTTCCGAGTCGATAACCTGTGGTTGTCTTAAGATTTTACTCTGTTTGTTGTTTAGTCAATTTGTTGTTGGGATTTGCTTCTACTTTTTTCGACTAAGAGCTATTTGGTGTTGGAATTTATGTAATTCTACGATTTTTAAAATTTGTACACGTGAAAAGAGATATTGTAAGCAGTAACAAAAATAGTTTGTCTTGAGTGCATTAGATTCACAAGTCAACCTTTTTTAATTTAACCGAATACCCTTTGACCCTAACCTTCGACGATACCTAAAAATATCTGTCAAATAGTGACAGTACGAGCGCTTTTCTTGGGATTGCAATTTATTCCAATTATCATGAAGTTTACATAATATCTTTGAATTATAAAAGCTGTTGGTATGAACGTATAAAGAAGATTATTTCTGAACTTGATTTATTTATTGTTCAATAGAAAAATGAAAGTACAGATAATCTTAGTAGTAGTAATTCTTGTTGCAACGTTGTTCGTGTCTACAACTTTGGGACAATATTGGTATGGTAAGTATATTATGATTTTTTTTAGATTAGTTCATGTCGGAGCTGTCTGCTTGAAAAATCGAGAGATGCGTTCGTGACAGAGCAACGACACATTAAAAAAAAACGCAAAGATAAAGATAGGCATTTTTCAATGAATAGATTTGATGGCATATCTTTGATTGTTTGTTTTTTTGAACGAGTTAATTCACAACTTGGGGCTTGGCATATTGTCAAGTCATCTTTTTTTTTGTGTCTTTTTGTCAAATTTTCTATCAACTACAACACCTTTATTGTTGACGTCTTAGTTAGTAGATAGATATAAGAAGATGTGGTATGAGTGCCAATGAGACAACTCTCCATCCAAGTCAAAATTTATAAAAGTAAACCATTATAGGTCAAAGTACGGTCTTCAACATGGAGCCTTGGCTCACACCGAACAGTAAGCTATAAAGGGCCCCAAAAATTACTAGTGTAAAACCATTCAAACGGGAAAACCAACGGTCTAATCTATATAAAAAACGAGAAACGAGAAACACTTATGAACCACATCAACAAACGACAACTACTGAACATCAGATTCCTGACTTAGGACAGGTGCAAACAAATGCAGCGGGTTTAAACGTTTTAATGGTACCAAACCTTCACCCTTTTTCTGAAACAATAGTGTAACATCACAACATAGAAAGACACACTATAAAATATCAACTGAAATAGCTTAACTCAATCAAAGGACATATTAACACCATTGAACATACACTGAACAAATAAATTTGACCTATGATACAATGCAAATTATTTGTTCGACTTATTTGTATGTTTGTTTCAATTTTATAGTCAATTGTGATGTATTTTAACACAGTTTTGGCTGCTGGATCCCAATTATTGTCACATAACCTATTATATATGTTTGGATTACTCACCCAATAATGTCAATATAACGGAACTATATACAACTTACTGTCATAAAATTTAGAGGTTAAGTTTGCTATAAAACAAGGTTTAACCCGCCATTTTCTTCGGAAAATGCCTGTACCAAGTCAGGAATATGACAGTTGTTTTCACTCGTTCCGGTGATTGATAACGTTTGATTTTGTCAGTTTTTATTGACTTCCCCTTTTTGAATTTAGCTTGGAGTTTAGTATTTTTGTTATACTTTTTAATATTGAATATTGTATTTCTTTTGACTATTTGTGTTGTTGAGTTGCCACCTCATTGACATACATATATACCCCACATCTATTTTTTTCATAATTTTTCAAAATAAATCATAAATTGTCTCTAAACGCCAAACATGTGAATATCTAAGACATGATCAAGCATGAAGACAGCCAGTCATTTTGATATGATGAAGCACAAAGGTTCTTTAGCGCCATATTAGAATTATTAGTTGAAATTGGATCTTGAGCTTATAGTTGTCAGGGATTACAAGTATACTCGATGGTCGATAATTTGTGTCCTATATCATATGTTAGATGTTTTTGAGCTTAGAACCGTCTGAATCATGTTAATTTCAACTGATTTTTACACTTTGTTCTAATGTTGTGCTGTTACACCATTGCTTTATATTAACAGTGAGTTGATTAGCGTTCAAAAATTTTTTTTTTTGTGCCTGTCCAAGCACCCTGTAGTCCAGCGGCTGTCGTTGGTTGTCATCTTTCAATACTGTTTTAGCTCACCGTTCCTGGAACGGTGAGCTTTTACCATCACTTGGTGTCCGTCGTCGTCCGTCGTCGTCGTCCGTCCGGTGTAAACTATTTCAAACATCTTGTCCTCTGAAACTACTGAACCAATTCCAACCAAACTTAAGCTGAATGATCCTTAGGGTATCTAGAATAAAGTTTGGATTTTATTTTCTGTTTCGTCAAAAAGCATGGCCGGCATGGCTAAAAATAGAACAAAGGGGTAAAATGCAGTTTTGGTTTATATCTCAAAAACCAAAGCATTTAGAGCGAATCTGACACCGGTAAAAATGTTCATTAGGTCAAGTTCTATCAGCCCTGAAATTTTCAGATGAATCTAACAACCCATTGTTGGGTTGCTGCTAATAAATAGGTAATTATAAGGAAATTTTGCAGTTTTTGGTTATATTGAATATTATTATAGATAAAGAATAACTGTAAACAGCAAAAATGTTCAGCAAGTAAGATCTTCAAATAAGTTTTTTATGACCAAAATTGTCAATTGACTCCTTAAGAGTTATTGCCCTTTAAGGACAATTTTACACAATTTGTTTATCATGTTTTCCAACTTTAAAAAAATCTTCTCCTCTGAAACTACTGAACCAAATTAAACCAGACTTAAGCTGAATGATTCTTAAGTTATCTAGAATAAAGTTTGTGTATTATTTTTTGTTTCCTTAGAAAACATGGCCGCCATGGCTAAAAATAGAACATAGGGTAAAATGCAGTTTTTGACATATCTCAAAAACTAAATCATTTAGAGCAAATCAGAAGTTAAAGTATTTATTAGGTCAAGGTCTACCTGCCCTGAATTTATCAGCCAAATCGGGTATCTGATTTTTAGGTTATTGCCCCTGAATTAATGATTTTAAGGACATTTTGCAGTTTTCGGGTATTATCTTGAATATTATTATAGATAAAGATAAACTGTAAACAGCAAAAATGTTCAGCAAAGTAAGATCACCAAATAAGTTTTTATATGACCAAAGTTGTCAATTGACCCCTTAAGGAATTATTGTCCTTTAAAGACAATTTTTCACAATTTGTTGATCTATAGATATAGGAAGATGTGGTATGAGTGCTAATCTAGATTGCTTACTTTACAAAATCTTCTCCTTTGAAACTGCTGAAATAATTTCAATCAAACTTGGAGTTTCAGAGTATCTTGTATAAATTTTGTATTTTATTCCTTGTACGTCAAGAAACATAGCCACTATGGCTAAAATGGAACATAGGGGTAAAATGCATTTTTTTTGCTTTTGAAGAAAATATGACAGATACAAAGAACATTTAAATGGCATTTTAAGCCACTCATTAATATATATTGAAAAGCAAAAATAATCATTGAGAGCCTCTTGTTGTTTAATGGTATTAGATTAAATCCGACCATAAGTTCTCTTATTTTTAATGCTTAATATTTGTAACCCCCAACTTTTTATAGCTGACTATTCGATACGCCTTCGGCTGTTGTCTGCTCTTTGGTCGGGTTGTTGTCTCTTTGACATATTCCCCATTTCCATTCTCAATTTTATTTGTTTACTAATTGTTGAAGGCCTTGGCGTGTTGACATTTAGTTGTTTACGCCCTTGTCTTTTGATCTTTGACCAAGGTAGATAGTTGTCTCATGACAGTGACATTCCTTTATTCTAATATGTATGATTATTACAGGTTTGGTTTACTATTTGGTGGAAGTTTTGTAGAAACACGTCAAGCGTAACTATTTGTTATTTTAGCAGGCGTAGTGCGAACGGCTGAGAAAAACGTTCATTTTAAGCAAGGCTTGAATTTATGTTAACAGAGAATGCCATATACCAAGTAGTATTGTGAATACAAGATTAAAAATGTTCGCCGTTTACCTTTTTTCTAAAGTGAGATATATTTTCAACAAAAGTAACAATGTAGTTTATCTGTAATGCACTATGTTGTAGAATTTAATTTAAGAATCTATTTTGGTCGTAAATCATATTATTTCTTACAAACGAAGAAAAATAAATGTACAAATGTAACTTGCGATAAAATTGTATTTGATATTCTTATTTTGAAATCGTTAAAAATGTTTAACTTAAATTTTTTTATTGTGTTGTGTAACAATTCATCAATTGATTCATTTTCCTATGCAGGTGGAGGTGGAATGTATAATAGAATGGGTGGAAACAGACAATTTAGTTCGTTTGGTGGAAGGGGTGGAGGCGGGAATTCCAATTTTGCGAGATGGTATGGGCGATAAAAACAAACTGCAATAAACTTTTGTCTTATTGTTGTACTGTACATATCTACCATTTTAAATGTGGAAAAAATATATTAACATATTTAATATTTGCCTTACATATATTCTATTCTGAACAATCAGTTAAAACTTTTGTTACATAGGTATGTCTCATTATCGATATGTTTTGTCATGGGGACGGAATTTTACTTCCCTTTCTGGACCTGTATCTCCAATATATAACTAACATCTGAACCTTACAAAAAGTTTTATTCAGTGGAGTACGAATTGGTGAATTGAGCACAATATACTAATCTTACGGTGATACCGCTTCCTGTGTCATTTTCTTACTTTGGCAACAATACTGATTTAAGTTATTTTGAAACCAAATTAAACAATATGAATATTGTCTCGCTTTCATTATTTACTAAAAAAAATCGGTTACGCTGTTTTTTTTAGATGTTAGTATGTGCTGGAAATACATAAACATATCTTGAAAAATGGTATAAATAGAAATTACATTCAAACTGATAAGTCAAAAATAAACTGACAACGCCATGGCAGAAAACGAAAAAGACCAAAGACCAAAAGGCAAACAACAGTAAACGAAACACAACATAGAAAACTAAACGAACTCCACCAAAATCCGGGGGTAAGTTATCTCAGGTCTTTGGAAGGGTAAGCAGATCCTGCTCCACATGTGGCACCCGTTGTGTTGCTCATGTAAGTACAAACCGGTGATAAGTCTAATTCGGTATGTCACATTTGAGGAAAAGCGGACGGGATTGTGGTAACGACAATTGGAATATATCCGTCGTCATCTGTGTGAAACAGATATTTCATAACGGTAAAACAACTCGTGATGGCGTCCGTAAAATTTTCGAAGGAAGGATTTCAACATCACCACTTAAAACTCTTGGTTTAATAGCTTCCTTGTGAGCAGCTTGTGATGTAAGTCAATTTAGGAAATGCAAGCCGTGGAATATCGTATTAACATTGAGATATATACTCAATATGCAGGCGCTGCTGGCCTGTTCTACATAATAATGAAAAGTTCATAATTGGGAAGCTGAAATCCTCCCTTTTGTCGCAATGTTCTCAATCGTTCCTAATTCTCAATTTCTAGATGTAAGTCAAGAGATGAGGCAGACTTAAATCTATCTGTTGTGTCCTTTATTTCAAGTTCGATGGGATAGATGCGTTCAACATAGTCACCAAACTTTGAATTATTTAGTGAGATGACATCATCTATTTAGCGTACAGTGTAGTTGAAGGATAATGCTAGCTTCCCATGGGAATGCCGATTGTTTGTTGAAAAACACGTCCCCCAAGCGTAACAAATATGTTGTCAATCAAGAAATCAAGCATCTTTATCATGTCAGTTTCAGAGAATTTTTGTTCGAATCAGAGTGATTTTTAGATTTTTTTACAAAGTACGATGTATCCATCCCTAAGACAAGTGACTTGTGTCTACGTTAGCCATTCTTTTTTATGAAACAAAGCAGGACCAATTCTTTCAATTTGTTTTAATTTTGAATAGTGAATACATGTGTAAAGGGTAGAAAAGTCAAATGTTTAATACTATTGCACTTTAATGTATCATTGCATGTTTAACATGTTACTGAATTTTAAAAGCATTAATCATTTTTTTGAAGTCTTCCAATTTTCAACAACTAAGTTTCCGAGCTTTTTTCAATATTCTGAGACCCTTTAAATATGTCTATTTAGGATAAATGTATATTTCAGAATTCCTTTTCGAAAATTATAATAAATTCAAAGATCAAATAATTAGTGTAGATAGTTTTAATTATAGAACATAAATGTACGGTTTTCTAGATTTAATTGCACTTGTTTTCTATAAATGAATGCAAACTTTTGTTGCATAAATTCGATTATGCAGGCATTCTTCATTAAGTTCCGTGATCTAGCTCGTGTTTCTGCAACATATACAGAAAGGGGAAAAATAAATACATATAGAGATTGACACGCTATCTGTTTTTTTTTTTTTGGCACAGCAACGTTATAATCTTAATTTACACAATTCTCATTTAACATTCGGTTCTCTTCAGATTTTTTTTTCAGTTAGTGGAAATTTTACATAATAACTCTACTTTATCATTTTTCCCAACATTTTTGCCTGGACGTTTTCCCTTGAACTAATTGTCAACGGAGTGTTGACGGAGATTGAGCATGGAGAGTCAAATGAGAACGGAGATAATGTTTTTGTAACCAAAATTTCCAGTATCTTTGACTGAAGAAAACAGGTTATTCAGTGGGGTTTCGTTTTTCTGTGATATTCATTTTTATTTTTTGCATAAAAATGGTTATATTACAAAGTGTTTGACTGATTATCATCTAATTGCATTTTTTACGACGACATGTATCTGCTCTGCATGCAGTACTTAATAAAAATAGGTAATTCATTTAAACAAATGAAGTCATTAGAAAAAATAAACACACTATATCAATTTGATATATTGTGTTTATTTTTAAATAACATGCTAACCATAATAAAAGTACTTTGAAAAAATATGCCAAGGGTTGTATGATTCCTAAATAGAAGTTCAATAGGTTTTGTCGAACTTCCCCAGTTTATTTATATCACATTAACATAATTTGAGACGGGTGTTTCCCATATAAGCGGACGAAGCACTAAGTATTACTTGATGACATTTTTTTGTAATCCGATAGACAAATTTTCGGAAAATCGTATGCTTTAGAACATGGCAGCCTCCGTCAGCAGGGTAAAACGCAAGTGAAAATGTTGTGAAAAAGATAAAACGATTTTGGATTCACTAGTATACATGTATAAAAATTGTCACTGGAGGTTAAAAAGACACCTATCAATCTATCAAATATCAACATTGAAGTATTTTAATGATTTAAGAAATTTTGAAAATAATTTTTCATAAAGTGCTGTTATGTTTACTTTTAAGTAATTTCTTTTGAGAAAACCAAACTAAACCCTCCAAAAACTTTTTCGTCATACACTATTGACACTTAGGGCAATCAACAATATGAGTTTGAGAAAGTTCAATCGCCAAAAATAAAAAAATAATATTTGCAAAATTAAAGACGACAGCCATAGAGGGTGCAATCTGTTTTAAGCAAGTTTTCTAAAGATAATTGCACTTTGAATATTACTCAATCATCATATCCAGAAATATCCATTAAAGTAGTGAAAGTGCATGTAATATTAATCATTCTTGTTTACATCATGTGCAAAAAGAGCTAAAACATAATTATGCAGACAAAAAACATTATATATTTACGTATTAATCTATTGCCTGATGGTAAATCCCTTGACAAAAAAGGGCGTCTGTTTGGTTGTGCTGGTGTTAAGCGAGTGTCATTCTCTATGCACGTAATAGAACTCGTGAAACAACTCTTACAGGGGTCCGTTGGTTGCCTGTTGCAATGCAAAGTTTTGGACCCTATCCAACATATCTTTATTTTCTAGTGGCAGTCTCAATTTGATGCCCTGAATCCCGTAATGCAGAACCTACCTATTGTTTAAGTTGTTTTAATTTGTTCTCGTGCTGAATATCAGGAAATAATTTACAGGACGTCAAGCAAGCAAGCAACAATCAATCAATCATTGAATTTTTATTTATACCCGAAACCATCAGATACAACGCCATTGAGAAAGTTTGGTGGTACTTTATGTCTCGAGAACACTAAGCTAGTTGTAGGGATAGAAATTACAGGCTCCATCTGCAAAGTTTGCTGGCGGAAACTATTGAATGGTGATTCAGAGATGATGGTAACTATTGAATGGTGATATAGAGATGATGGTAACTATTGAATGGTGATACAAAGATGATTGTAATTATTGAATAGTTATAAAGAGATGATGGTAACTGTTGAATGGTGATACAGAGATTATGGTAACTATTGAATAAAGATACAGAGATGATGGTAACTATTGAATGGTGATATAGAGATGATAGTAACTATTGAACAGTGATACAGAGATGTGGTAACTATTGAATGGTGATACAGAGATGATGATGAATCATGATGAGACAGCAAAACAATAAAACCAAAACGTTTGATTCATTCAAGTAGATCGGCGTCGCCTAAAAAGTGATAATAAATAATGATGCCATACTTGTACAGTGGAAAAAACAGTAACGTAGGATCACGTAAGGAAACAATAACAGAGTGAATGCTCTCTATCTTGATCAAGTTCAAAACAGGTGAAATTAAGTGATACATTTATTTGTGTCAGAGACGCACATGTTCTCGTTAGGGACCGTGCAATATTTATCAGGCAGGTGCGACCGGTGCAAATTCTGGTTATGACAAAAAAAAAGTGAATGTCCTATTCTGATTTGTGTCCTATGACTTGAATGCAGAAAAAAAGTATGTGTCTAATTACCCTACAAACTGCTCAGAGTCTGAAAAGACCATATTTTGACTGGTCGAGCACAGATTTGATATGACTCAACATAATCTCAATAGCACTCTTTGGTCTCAACTTTACTTAATAAGTCTCATTGAGGACTTGATAATCTTGCCTGGTATAATCTGGATATGGTCTCAACAAATTGGTAGCTGACAATTTTAAGGATTTAATTAAAAGGTAAAAAAGCTATAAATTTTCAGTTCGGACTAATTTCATATAGTCAGTTTTAGAAATTTCTATAAACTTTCAAATCAACTTGGATTTTCAAATAGGCACTGGCTATGGTTACATGGAAATGTAACAATAATATAAAACTTATTGTTACATTGGAGACTAATTGCCGGAATACAAGGTTGGGTAAGGAACCGATTAATTACGAATGTAACAACAATATGTGTGTCTACGGTTACATTGCGTTATTGTTACAATAAAGACTGCAATGTACGATAGATTTATTAAACTTAAACCTTCTATTGTTTTGTTTCTTAATTCTTCGATATGTACTAGATAATATTAGTAATAATGATAATAAATTAATAATAATACTATTCAATCGGAATAGTGTTTAAATATTTTTAAGATCTTTTAAGTATTAACTGTTTTGATGTTATTAAAAATATACTACCACAGTTTAGTTCAATGGCACTATTGATTAGTACACGATGAACAGTCCAATAGAGCATATACTATCACCAACAAGAACGAAATTACGATAACAAAATATCTAGACTCTGAAAATGAAAACACTGTTTCCACCAGTTTCAACCTGTCGGCAAATGTTAACATCAATTGCGTTTACAATTGACTTGTATTTAAACAACCTCACATGCTTCCAACAAAAATATTGGACGAAAATATAAACATCGCAAGAGTAAACAATTATTTTTCACATGAAGCATGGCAGACATTGAAAGTTTCTTGAACTTCAAAAAAGGATAGTGCAGAATGGAATTGTACGGTATGCACATCGCTCACAGGCACTTGTCTCAGAAAAAAAAATTCCTATATACCTTAATATAACACAAGGTACTTAACTAAATTTTTTGAAAAATGTCACCCAGTCCCGAATTTCCGTTATTTTTCGATTTCTCGGTTGTCAAACCTACTTAAACTTATTATGCCGTAAATCTAAATTGATTTATCTACACAATGGTATATGACACGACTACCATTGTGGTCGGGATCATTCGTAGCAGGCCTCAGAAGTCGGTCAACGTGATTTTTTGCATACCGCTCAAGACTTGGCAACACAGAGTCCGCAGGTAATGATATACCGGTTTCTCATTGGTCAATCGTCTGGCTAAAATAAATGTGGAAATTTTGGTCAATTTATAACTCAACATTAGTGTCTACATGTCTAACGTTGTGCACACGTGTGTTTCATAACAAAATGAATGTCAAACAGCTTATAGCATTGAATGAGGTAAAACATGGCCATAACCTTTTGCTTTTTTTTTTAATAATTCATAATAAATCAATCACTGCGGACTCGGTGTTGCCAAGTCTTGAGCGGTATGCCAAAAAAATCACGTTGACCGACTTCTGAGGCCTGCTACGAATGATCCCGACCACAATGGTAGTCGTGTCATATACCATTGTGTAGAGAAATCAATTTAGATTTACGGCATAATAAGTTTAAGTAGGTTTGACAACCGAGAAATCGAAAAATAACGGAAATTCGGGACTGGGTGACATTTTTCAAAAAATTTAGTTAAGTACCTTGTGTTATATTAAGGTATATAGGAATTTTTTTTTTCTGAGACAAGTGCCTGTGGCATCGCTGGTTTGTTATGGCTGCTTATAGTGGTTTCACTAAAAATGCGTCGGACTAAAACATGCTCCAAAAACAACATACTGTACTGGTGTAGAAACTGTCGTTGTAAATAAAAATTAAAAAAATTGTATGCAATATTGTAAATAAAAATTTTAAAAATTGTATGCAATATTGAAAATAAAAATTTTAAAAATTGTATGCAATATTGAAATAAAAATTAAAAAAAATTGTATGCAATATTGTAAATATCAAATGAAAGTTTTCAAGTTTTTTTTAATACATATTACTAGTCCCCTCGTACATTGCAGTGCATTAATGTAACAAAAACGCAATGTAACCGTAGACACAAATATTATTGTTACATTCGTAATTAATCGGTTCCATACCCAACCCTGCATTCCGACAATTAGTCTCCAATGTAACAATAACTTTTATATTATTGTTACATTTACATGTAACCGTAGCCAGTGCCTTTCAAATAACTCAATAGAAATTTCAATTGTATTTTGACCTTAGGAAATGCCAGGTTGTTGGGTAGTTTGGTGTATTGCTATCAATTTTATGGATTTAATAAATAAGGTAAAAAAAGCTAAAATTTTCAGTTTAGGCTAAATTCAGATAGTCACCTTTAAAATTTTTTATAACTTTTTCAAATCAACTTGGATTTTCATATTACTCTACAGCTATCTCATTTATAAATTGATCTTACAGAATGCAAGGTTGTTTGGTAGTTTGGTGTATTGCTGTCAATTTAAGGATTTGATTAATAGGTAATAAAAAGCTAAAATTTTCAGTTAAGGCTAAATTCAGGTAGTCATCTTTTAAAATTGGTATAACGTTTCCAAATCAACTTGGATTTTCATAAAACCCTATAGCTATCTCATTCATAAAATGATCTTACAGAATGCAAGGTTGTTTGGTAGTTTGGTGTATTGCTGTCAAATTTATGGATTTATTTAATAGGTTAAAAAAAAGCATAAAAAATCAGTTTTAATAGGAAAAATCCAGATAGTCATCTTTAAAAATGGGTAAAACGTTTCCAAGTCAACTTGGATTTTCATAAAACTCTACAGCTATCTCAATTTTTTATTGATCTTACAGAATGCCAGGTTATTTTGGTAGTTTGGTTTATTTCTGTCAAATTCTATGATTTAATGAGAAGGTGAAAAAGCTGCATCAAAGTAAAAATCATGTCTGCCTTTGCTTTAAAAAGACCATAATTTCTTTCTTGGAAAGTAGAGTAGATAAAGTGACATTGTATATTTGAAATATAAACATGCTCTGTTATTAAGACAATAATTGGTAATTCAGCATATGATAATATGTTTAAATACTAGTCTAAGAGTTATTGTCCCTTAATTTAAATTATTCCTTTTATTTTGAATTAATAGGGAATTTTGAAAATTGTATACAAATTGGATATTTACTTAATAAATATTTTTGATCGTTAACAATTGTTTGAATAAACCTTCATGTCCTATGGTCACAAAAGGGGAAAACAGTGGTGGCCTGAAGTGGCTGAAAAATGTGTTTGTCCTACTATGGTGTGCACCGGTCCCACCTGCCTGATAAATATTGCACGGTCCCTTAGCATTCCCGATTTATCACTAATTGTAAAGAAGTTGAAAATATGGTTTATCTACTGAAACAGTTCAAGACATATCAAGGGCCGGACCATATGAGTATTTAGACCATATAAGTATTTTTCAAATAAATTGAAGCCTCCTTCAATGGAACACACAGCTCATGCTCCGAACTTAAAACGACACAAGTTACAAACTCAATTCCTTTATCTTTTACATACTGTTTAAATCAATGAATATACTGTTATCTGGCCTTCGCGTTTGAGACATGGACCGTATTTTCTTTTTTCGTAGTGTTTAATTTTTCTTATCAGAAACAAAATTTCTTCTTATTTCTTCTTATTTTCATTTAATTGATGATTTCTTGCTCCTAATTATACGATCTCACTGTTATTGTAAGATCGTATGTGTAGGAGCAAGAACTCATTAAATAACTAAAACAATTTGAAATATTTAAGAAATTTTATTTAATAAAAACAAATTTAAACACCCCCAAAAAAAAAAAATTAAAACAGAAAAGAAAGAGGGTTCAATGACCAAAGTTACCGTGAGTTAAGCAACAAACTTTTTGTTTAACAGTTCATTTAGATATTTTTATTTTTTAAGTTATTTTCCAAAGTCGACATATCATGTTTCGTAAAAAAATATTTTCACTATTATAATAATTCTTACTTGTAAGTAAAATTCACTTTATTTCATTGATCATGTAATATTGATTACCATACATATGATCGAAATTCTTGATAATGCGATACCTTTTCAACGTTCATCATCAGTTAATATTACCCGGACCATACGCGCTTGGTCCAAATACTCATATGGTCTGGAACATACCCACTCAGGCCTTTTGAATAGTTTAATACGTAAACCATTTATCTATGCAACTGACGAATAGTGTATCTGTTCCTAGCCAGAAACCATGTGTGATGTATAGGCATATATAACAGCAAATCTAGAACACACACACACTTGCATGAAAAACCCAACAAACAGACAAAAAAAACTAAAGGTCTTGTACGTCGACTTAGAAAATGATACGTGGTAAAGATTGGTAAAGAAATCGATATGTGGCTTTTGTTCACCCTTTGTTGACTTCTACATGTCTTATTGTTTTATTGTCTTACTAGAGTTTACGCAATATTCCATTTTATTCATATTTTTTTATATTTACCTCTCCTGTGAGACCTGATAAACATTTCCTTTCTCATGTATTTAACCCCAAACCGAAAAGAAAACAGATGAGCAAGCAAGAAAGTATTTATTGACTGTAATTCTGTATTATTCATCTATTTGTTGCGTACTTTGTTAAGAAATAGTTTTCTTTCTGTTTGATATGTCGTCATAATTTCCGCTGAAAGCTGAGCAACCAAAATTGATTACTCTGAACATAGATTCGAATCCAGTAAGACATTTATTTTTTCACAAATCGAGAGGTCATATACAATGTATGAACCAGACAGAAGGTAGTGCATATTTTACAATAGTTTCTAGTATTCGTTGTTAGTAATTACTAATGCTATTTTTGGTGATGTTCTCTTGCCTACAAGTTTGCAACATTTTTTTTTTGCTCGTTCGTGTATTCTTGTATTCTATGTCGTCAGATAACTGGTTTTGATCTATACGATGGTATAAAAAGTTTAAAATGTCCACTTTTCATGTCTTCTTTTTAAACTTTCAGTGATATGTTTATTATAAAATACTAGAAAATAAATTATTTTACGCTTGAATGCTTAAGTGCCAATCTGCCTAAGAATCAGGCTGTGGTGAAAACATGACAAACAAAAATCCGCTCAAGTTTTCATTAATTTCAGTTCAGAGTGTATAATGCACGAATATAACATTCGCTTCCTTTATATGTTTTGGTATTTCAAGATATAAATTGGTTGAAATGCACAAGAAATTAACAATTAAGGGGAGCTAACTCCATAATTTATTTTCATTCTAACCGAAAGTTTTTTACAGATTTCTTGAAATGCCGGACATGCAGAAAAGAAAGACCTACCATTCAATTCAGGATGAGGATAACCTCAAAATAGAATGGTTAGTTCGGCGGGTTTTTTTTCTGCCATGTTTTGATTTTTTTTCTAAATTGCCTGATTCTTACAAAGACTGGCACTTAAACCATATTTGAAGTTTGCATACGCATATTTGAAGGTTTTTGTCTTTAATTTAAAGTGACTATATAATACAAGTCTTATGCATCAAAAAAAAAAAAAAATATTGCTTCATCTGAAGGAATGGTGAATTGTGTTTCTAATTTCGTCTTATCGGTCAATACCTTTAACTGGCGTATGGATTTTAGATATTCACGTTCTGATGTAGTTTACAAAAGTCTTAATTTTTCACTTGTCCATTTTGAATACGTAAGTATAATTGTCTTAGCCAAAATGTCATACTCCTGTATTGAGTCCTAACAACAGCCATTACTCAATCATTTACAGTTGTTAGGGATATGACCAGTCATGTTATTCACAGATTATTGTGCTTCGGTACTGACATGACTTATAACATATCTTTCTTACATTCAATGCTGATAAACTTCGAAATTTTTAAGAAACTAAGTGTTCAACTCCCTGGATAGAATTTGGTTTATTTATTGGTTGTTTTTGGCTTTGAACTAGCTTTCAGTAACTGTGAATACTCTTATTTTGGTGCTTTGTACGTGTGTATTGTTTTAATGTTAGTTGTTACTGGCTGTGAACTAGTTTTCAGTAA
Source organism: Mytilus coruscus (assembly GCA_017311375.1). Taxonomy (NCBI): domain Eukaryota; kingdom Metazoa; phylum Mollusca; class Bivalvia; order Mytilida; family Mytilidae; genus Mytilus; species Mytilus coruscus. Next base: position 25,542,957 of record CM029601.1, on the reverse strand, counting down.
CTGTGAATACTCTTATTTTGGTGCTTTGTACGTGTGTATTGTTTTAATGTTAGTTGTTACTGGCTTTGAACTAGCTTTCAGTAACTGTGAATACTCTTATTTTGGTGCTTTGTACGTGTGTATTGTTTTAATGTTAGTTGTTACTGGCTGTGAACTAGCTTTCAGTAACTGTGAATACTCTTATTTTGGTGCTTTGTACGTGTGTATTGTTTTAATGTTAGTTGTTACTGGCTGTGAACTAGCTTTCAGTAACTGTGAATACTCTTATTTTGGTGCTTTGTACGTGTGTATTGTTTTAATGTTAGTTGTTACTGGCTGTGAACTAGCTTTCAGTAACTGTGAATACTCTTATTTTGGTGCTTTGTACGTGTGTATTGTTTTAATGTTAGTTGTTACTGGCTTTGAACTAGCTTTCAGTAACTGTGAATACTCTTATTTTGGTGCTTTGTACGTGTGTATTGTTTTAATGTTAGTTGTTACTGGCTGTGAACTAGCTTTCAGTAACTGTGAATACTCTTATTTTGGTGCTTTGTACGTGTGTATTGTTTTAATGTTAGTTGTTACTGGCTTTGAACTAGCTTTCAGTAACTGTGAATACTCTTATTTTGTTGCTTTGTACGTGTGCTTTGTACGTGTGTATTGTTTTAATGTTAGTTGTTACTGGCTTTGAACTAGCTTTCAGTAACTGTGAGTACTCTTATTTCGGTGTATTGTGTCTATTGTTTTAATGTTAGTTGTTACTGGCTGTGAACTAGCTTTCAGTAACTGTGAATACTCTTATTTTGGTGCTTTGTACGTGTGTATTGTTTTAATGTTAGTTGTTACTGGCTGTGAACTAGCTTTCAGTAACTGTGAATACTCTTATTTTGTTGCTTTGTACGTGTGTATTGTTTTAATGTTAGTTGTTACTGGCTGTGAACTAGCTTTCAGTTACTGTGAATACTCTTATTTTGGTGCTTTGTACGTGTGTATTGTTTTAATGTTAGTTGTTACTGGCTGTGAACTAGCTTTCAGTAACTGTGAATACTCTTATTTTGTTGCTTTGTACGTGTGTATTGTTTTAATGTTAGTTGTTACTGGCTTTGAACTAGTTTTCAGTAACTGTGAATACTCTTATTTCGTTGCTTTGTACGTGTGTATTGTTTTAATGTTAGTTGTTACTGGCTGTGAACTATCTTTCAGTAACTGTGAATACTCTTATTTTGGTGCTTTGTACGTGTGTATTGTTTTAATGTTAGTTGTTACTGGCTGTGAACTAGCTTTCAGTAACTGTGAATACTCTTATTTTGGTGCTTTGTACGTGTGTATTGTTTTAATGTTAGTTGTTACTGGCTGTGAACTATCTTTCAGTAACTGTGAATACTCTTATTTTGGTGCTTTGTACGTGTGTATTGTTTTAATGTTAGTTGTTACTGGCTGTGAACTAGCTTTCAGTAACTGTGAATACTCTTATTTTGGTGCATTGTGTGTATTGTTTTAATGTTAGTTGTTACTGGCTGTGAACTAGCTTTCAGTAACTGTGAATACTCTTATTTTGGTGCTTTGTACGTGTGTATTGTTTTAATGTTAGTTGTTACTGGCTGTGAACTAGCTTTCAGTAACTGTGAATACTCTTATTTTGGTGCTTTGTACGTGTGTATTGTTTTAATGTTAGTTGTTACTGGCTGTGAACTAGCTTTCAGTAACTGTGAATACTCTTATTTTGTTGCTTTGTACGTGTGTATTGTTTTAATGTTAGTTGTTACTGGCTGTGAACTAGCTTTCAGTAACTGTGAATACTCTTATTTTGGTGCTTTGTACGTGTGTATTGTTTTAATGTTAGTTGTTACTGGCTTTGAACTAGCTTTCAGTAACTGTGAATACTCTTATTTTGGTGCTTTGTACGTGTGTATTGTTTTAATGTTAGTTGTTACTGGCTGTGAACTAGCTTTCAGTAACTGTGAATACTCTTATTTTGTTGCTTTGTACGTGTGTATTGTTTTAATGTTAGTTGAATTTGTGCCTCGTACCGATCTTTCGAGTTAACCCTATTGCAATTGAATTTTATGGTTTGTTCTTGTGGTGTGCTGTAACACCGCTATCCGGAGCTTGTAATTCAGTGGTTGTCGTTAATTCATATCTGTCATTTTTGTTTTTCGTGAATTGTTTTGTTATAAACTATGCTGTTAGTTTTCTCAATTGAAAAGTTTTACATTTTTCTTGTCGGGTCCTTTTATAGCCGACTAGACGGTATTGGTTTTTCTCATTGTTGAAGGCCGTACAGTTGCCTATAATTGCTTACATCCACTTCACTTGAACTTGGGTGGATATATATTTGTCTCATTGGCAATATAAAAATTTACCTGGGGCGAACGGGGCATCGAAACGAAACTACTGTCGGACGAACGGAATTTGAAGCGAAAAGACAAATATAATGCCACCTCATGTTAAAATGAGCATAGAGTATGGCATGATACAATTATTTCAATTCTATAAAATAGATAAATATAGACACGTCCAAAAGGCAACCATTTTGATTTGATGAAGCCAAAACGTTATAAAAACTAACGAGCTGCGCCATGAGAGCATGGTACGCCCGTCGCCCTTTTATATCGTCTTTATGCTTTCAATGAATATATATGATCAACTAGAAATACTGTGAGAACTGCTCAAAAGACTCCCTCCCCAAAAAAAAAACAACAAAAAAAAAAAACAAGAATGTGTCCATAGTACACGGATGCCCCACTCGCACTATCATTTTTTAAAATTCAGTGGACCGTGAAATTGGGGTCAAAACTCTATTTTGGCATTCAAATTAATAAGATCATATCGTAGGGAACATGTATACTAAGTTTCAAGTTGATTGGACTTCAATTTCATCAAAAACTACCTTGACCAAAAACTTTAACCTGAAGCGGGACAGACGGACGAACGAATGGACGGACAGACCGAAAAACATAATGCCCCTAGGTAAGGACAGTAAAACATGCACACACAGTAGTACCTAAAACATGAACAGCTTGGCACTATTAAGGCTATCTCTAGTTCAACAAATTTGTCTGGCATTGATTGTGGAACGAATAAAATTCTCTAACCGTCCAAAGTGTGAAAAATGGACAGTTTTCGACGATTTTTCAACAAACAAAGTTCCATAACTCCACAATGTCATATCAGAAATTTATAAAAAAAAAAAAACTACAGGGAGCTTATTTCAATAGATATAAACAAGTCACCAAATTTTCATGAAAACTGCTCAAAGCATTTCTGAGTTATTGTCCGAAAACTGGAAAACCTCCCCCTTTTTTAAGAATGAAGTCCCAATACTCCAAAACGTGAAATCAGCATTTTTTAAAAATCGAAAGGGAACTTATGTCAATATATATAAACAATTCATCAAAGTTTCATGACAATTGGTGTAAGCGTTTTGAGTTTTTGTGCGACGTGTTGACGACGTCACGGACAGACAACAGTATACCATAATACATAAATCAGGTCGATGGTTTTCTCTTTTATCTTACATTTTGTAATATACCTTACGATACGGCGATGGTATGTGTTGTACTCGTTGTTGAAGGCCGCACGGTCATCTATAGCTGCGTATATCTACGTTATTTAGTCTATGTTTTGTATTTCCGGAAAAATATGTGGCATTTGTACAAAATCACAAAAGCAACTCTCTTCATACCAAAATAGATGTGTTAAAACAAAGACAGCTTGTCAATATTTAACAATTTCTGAAATATTTGATAGCTCTTCAGTGTAAAAATCAGATACAAGTATACACATTACATTTTCAAACATTAGTATTATAAAAATATTTGACTATTGAAACACTGATATCTTGGCTTCAGATACATTTTGAATAGTGTACCTTCGCAATAACAATCTTAAAACGCGAGTTGAAGTTGTATAATGGACTTAACTTCATCTCTTGTAGATCACGCACAATATATATTAATTACAGATACGATTGTAAATATGTCTTTTAAATATAGATATAATTCTATTATAAAAATATTCCTTATATGGTGTTTTTGCCAAACTTATGTTCACCACTGCTAGATATATACATAATACTATTAATAAACATTCTGTCAGGTAAAAATTCAATGGGACATAACTCATGTTTAAATATAGTATAGTAATGAAGTTTGTTTTACCCTTTTACGTACGTGGAAGGTAAAGACTTCCATATATGGTCACTATAAAGAAAAATCTATGAATTTCATTAGAATACAGTTTGAATTCGTGGAAAACTTTTTTCACCATATAAATTACGACAATTTTGACATGACCAAGCATACAGATTCAAAGGAGGGTTAACGAAAAAGAGAATTTATCTTAAAGACAAAACGTGAGTATATTTTAAATTGATTTTTTTATTTGAAAAGATAAGATAATTACCATAGCATATTTTTGTGTCTTGCATATATTTATACATTTCATTTTCATAAAAGGACCAACATAAAACCAATTATGTCTTATGCTGCATTCTTTGAAGACTATTTTTTTGTATATCTACAATGTAATTATAATTGTTTTCAGATTTTAAATACAGTTAAAACATGTCTGCTCCCGTTTATGATGATGATATTGCAGCCGTGGTTATAGACAATGGTTCAGGAATGGTCAAAGCTGGATTTGCAGGCGATGATGCACCGAGAGCTGTTTTTCTGCAATAACTGGACGCCCAAGACATCAGGTATAATTCAGAATAAACAATAATTTTCGTTTAATGGATACCAAAAATAAAGACAAAATCATGAACTATTCGATTATTTTAAAGAAAATGCCTCCATTACTTAGCTACTCTTTTTTAAAACAATTTATTTCAAGCAAGTCAGAATTTAAGAACGTCAATATACTAGTTTCATCGTTTAAATTTGAATTTTAGATTTAGTTTTTTCCCTGCAAATATTATGAATATTTTTATTTTATTAATAACAGATAGTAATGCAAGGTATGGGTGGGAAGGACTGTTTTGTTGGAGACGAAGCACAGAGTAAACGTGGCGTCCTGACATTGAAATATCCCATTGAACACGGAATAGTTACAAACTGGGATGACATGGAAAAATTGTGGCATCATACATTCTATAATGAGCTCCGAGTTGCTCCAGAAGAACATCCTGTCATGTTAACAGAAGCTCCACTAAACCCAAAAGCGAACAGAGAAAGAATGACACAAGTTAGCAGTCGTAACATTGTTTATATTAAACGAATCTATTTATTTTGTTATTTAAAGATATTATTATCATTATTGTTATCATCATCATTGTCAATAACATTATTAGATTGACATATTTTTAAATTTGACACGTTACATGTACTAACTTGTATATGAAATTTCCACCAATAGAATCTGGCCGTCATTATACACGGTCAAGTGCGATGAATGTGGCGTCAAAAATCAATCAACCAATTACAATAAACGCATAATAAAATATAGTCCTGATTACATATTAAACTGACATCAGTTATTTTAGCGTTCTTCTTAGAAAGACTGTCTACTAATACATTTTTTTTAATCTATTCTATTTTTATTTTGCTTATGATAAATTCAAATTCGATCTAAATCAAAGTTTCAATATGAAGATAAATTGTGCTAAATTTTACAATTTTTTTCTTAAAGTGACATTAAACATTAAAAATCAATCAATCATTGAGGACCATTCAATCTATTTATCTATTTATTCGTAGTTAATGTTTGAAACATTTAATGCTCCTGCTTTCTACGTCGCCATACAAGCCGTTCTATCTCTGTATGCATCTGGAAGAACAACAGGAATAGTATTTGATTCTGGAGATGGAGTGTCCCACGTTGTACCAATTTACGAAGGTAAACCTTTAAGTAAACAAATAAAACGAAATGAGTGTCTATAGCTTTTATTTTTTACTGCAGGAGTTTTAGTTAAGTAGTTGTTATAAAATTGACCAGTAAAAATATAAATATATTTATTTTTTTAATGAATTTTCTTCAAGTTTTATATAAGGCTGTTATTTGTATCTATGAAGATGAATAATATGATTATATAGTTTAATTAGATGTCTCCGGGACTGTAATCTTTTTATCAAAATATTATGATTTATTATCAATATTGATAAGTCATCTTACCATAATCAACAATGAGCCGGTGTGTAATATAAATAAACACTAAATGAAAACGCGAGATATTAAAAGAAAATCTAATCAGACTTGGACAATTAAACAAAGGGATAATTTTCCTACAAAATAATCTTTTTAACATTTGACTTCAAAAACCCAGTTAAAGTGTCCATGAAAGATTTACAAAATCAATCCCTTTTTTTATCACATAAATTATTCGCATATTGTCTCTCAATATAACTAATAAATTTTATAATTTTAAAATGTTAATGTAATATTCGCCACTGGATAATAAGAAAACAGTAATACTTAAATCGCCATTCTATCTTCATATTCAGCGTTCATGCAAATGAGAGAATTTAAACACAAGAAGAAAATTAAATTGGATACAAAAAATCGAGAGTAATGATATAACGTTTTGTTGACCTAAAACTTAGGTACTAGACAATGCAAAAAAGTACAAAACAGAATTAAACTTCGACTGTCTATATAACGTTAGATAACTGCTGCATGTACATCTTGCGCAATACTGCAGCCTCGTTTTAAAATAATTATTGTTCAAAATTATTCAAATATTTTTCAGGATATGCTTTACCACACGCCATTAAACGTCTAGATCTCGCTGGAAGAGATTTGACCGCATATCTGCAAAGAATTTTACACGAAAGAGGTTACAATTTTGTCACCTCAGCTGAAGCAGAGATAGTGAGAGATATCAAGGAGAAAATGTGCTACGTTGGTCTCGACTTTGAACAAGAAATGGACACATCAGTCAAGTCATCATCTCTGGAAAAGTCATACGAATTACCAGATGGTGCTGTCATTACCATCGGGAATGAACGCTTCCGGTGCGCTGAAACCCTGTTTCAGCCGTCATTCATTGGTATGTTGAGTAAATTCGAAAAGTAGTGTCATATCATTTCATTATTCTCAACGATAGTTACCTTGTAAAATCAAGTTTACATTTTGTGGAAATTTTGTTTCCATTAATTTTGTGCTAGATTTACTAGAAAGGAATTAAAATATACTTAGTTATTTTACAACATCAGTACTTTGTGGCTTACTTTTTTTTCATAAGAGTCATTTATAACTATTTAAATGTTTATAATTAATTTCAGGAATGGAACCCAGTGGAATCCATGAAATGATCCACAATTCTATTATGATGTCAGACATTGATATTAGAAAAGATCTGTACAGTAATATTGTATTATCAGGAGGTTCCACAATGTTTCCTGGTAGGTAATATAATTGATGAACAAAATTATGGAATTACAAAATAAAAGCCTTGGCCTTTTATGTCGCCATTCTTTGCAAACCTACTGCACTCAGTTTGATGTTTATTTTGTTCAGTTTGCAATGAGTATTACGGCCGGTGCTACTTGCGAGAACCTGAATTATATCTATAGACAGTGCACATATGGTATATTATTTCAGCAAAGGAAAATATACATCCCCTTTTAACATTCACGTTATTTTGTCTCTGGTGGCTAGCTATACATCTGCTTATTTTCATATTAGAAAATGTAACACATATCAAAGATAGCTCATATAAAACAGAATACCAAAGAAATAAAGAAGCTTTATAAGAATTAATGGAATACATACAATGCAAAATTATATCCTTAAAATTATTCCTTTTAGGTATTGCTGATCGTCTGAAGAAAGAAATGGAAGCCATATCTCCTAGTTCAATGAAAACTAAGATTATTGCACCTCCAGAAAGAAAATATTCAGTTTGGATTGGAGGATCTATACTTGGTTCTCTATCCACTTTCGGACAGATGTGGATTTCAAAGCAAGAATACGATGAAAGTGGACCAAGCATTGTACACAGAAAATGTTTCTAAACAAAAGTTAAAAGTTAAGGAAAAGTGCAATATTTACAAGAATAGTAAGAACAGATTTGACAGCGTGCAAGAAAGAGGATACGAATAAATATGTCCAATGAAAAAAACAAACTCTATAGCGTAACATTTTTTTTTTATACAAGTATATATGCTTCGATAAAAAGATCGATAAATGGATATAAATCATTGCGTGCTTGGTTTTTTTTTTGAGTGCAGGATTATTTGATACTGTCTTGTGTTAGATAATAGAGTCACCAATATTTACATACAGTTTGTTCAAATTCCTTTGACAAAATGGAATAATTGTAAAAATATGATATGATTTAATGTTATGTGATTTTTTTATTTCATCATTAAAGTTGAATAATTCTTCGTGCATCTTTATGTCTGTACGCATTCAAATGTTAAAAGTGGATACGAGATACAATTATATTGAATAATAGACAAAAGAAACACCAAATATATGATCCTCCATAGTTTTGACGATCGAAGTTTATAAATGAATGCTCTTGAATATAAGACTGTTGGCTATTATCTGTTTTCTTTTTCTCTCTCTGAAGTTTTGTTTCAACTTGGTGATCCTTCGTACAATTCATTTCAAAGAAATTAAGTAAAGAAATATTTGTTGTATTAATCAGAAATCATCTTGTCCGTACGTCTGCCCGTCCAGATGTCCCTCACAAACCCTTCCCAATGCAGCTTGATATGATAATTTATTATTCGCAACTGCTAAAATGTGTGTCTCGTACGTGCAAGGTAACTGTTCAATGATAGTAATGGTCAAAACAAAGACCAGCTAAATCAAACATGTGAATATATACAACATGATTTCCACTTTTTATATGAAAACCAAATTGAGTTGGGCATAAAAACTGGCTTGGCATGATTATTAACCATAACTAAGAGGTGTGTTGGGTAAAGAAAAAAACAAGACCGTACAGTCATGGTCTAAAACTTTGATCAACTCTGTCACCCGGGTACAGTTGTACAAATTAAAGTCGTTTCCGCAATGAAACTTTCCAAACCTTTAGAGTTACGCACTGAAATGATTATTCACCACTACTAAAACTTGGCATGATTATTCACCACTACTAAAACTTGGCATGATTATTCACCACTACTAAAACTTGGCATGATTATTCACCACTACTCAAAGGTGTGTCAGGTACTAGTTAATAAACCAAACATTGCAAGTCATGACCAAAATCTTAGTTCAACTTAGCCATCATTGTGCCCAGTACAAACATTTTTATCTCTTTAAATTTAAAAGCCCTCGGAGTTTGGAAATACATAAGTGGTGACTAAGGAAATGTCTACCTTACGAGGGTATAAGCTATGTTTAAATCGGATAACCCTGATTACTTCTAATATGCACAATTTTAACATTAACCTCAGCGGCACCCTCCGTGTGATGGTTCCCATCAATATCCTCCAGTTAAACCCTCAAATGGAGCTAATTAAAAATAGTATCTAAAATAAGTGTTCTTCATTGAATAGAATGTTTATTTGTTTTTTCTTGTAAAGATCGCAATCAAAATTAATTCATCAAGCTGGTGATAAATTAAAAGTAAATGTACTTTTTATTGTTTGTACATTTTTGTGTGTGATTTATTCAAAAAAAGGATGACAGGTAAAATTTAAAGTATATTCTTCTAAAATGATTTATCTTTTTGTCCAGACTTTTTTGTAGACGTATCTTTAACTTTCTTTATGGATCATAATGTATAACAGTTTGAATAGAGATCATCATCTATATATGCCAAACCGTGACGTAAATAAAGTTCAAGATAACCGTTTTATCAATCAAAAACTACTTGTATTAAATGACACAAAATAGCAATTATAGGAAATGAATAATTATTCAACCTTTTCCCCAGTAATCAAATTTAACTTCTATTAAAATCCTTATTTCAACAAAGCATTGCATGACTATTGTTTGTAGGTCCCCGTGATCATATAAATTTGTCAGTATACTAAGTCTGTCAATATGGTATAAGGTTTGTCTGTCAAACTTCTCAAATAAATTTCCCCAAAAAATGACCAATGACCAAATGAGTCATTTAAGGGGAAATTTCCAAAATAAGGAGAACATTGAGTTTTTCTATAGAACCCCTCTCATATTTTACAAGGTAGAGCTTTTTATTTTGTAGAACACTTGTATATATACTGAAGAGTTGCATATGAAAAATTTTGAGTTTCTTCATTTTTTCACAAAATTATTCAACGTTTTTGAGACTGATTTCCAATACAGTATATCGGGTCTGTCTATCACTTAGCTCACGTTACAGTTTACAAGATTTAAATCAGACCAACTGCAGTTTACCAATGCTCGAGTCTCGTTTATCAATTATGAAAAACAGAATCAAATAAAAAAACCTGATGAACATGTCAAAAGGAGCGAGACTGATAATGTGAATAAAATGAGATTTCAGCTAAATAATAAATACAAATTCAAATAGGCGTCTTAAGAAATAAATAACTTAATACAGATAGAAAAATTACCTTTTATTTTGGGTTTCTAAATCTATTAACCATTGTTACTAAAACATTGTGTGTACTATGTAACAACAAAGTTAGTGACGTCATATAGTATTCATAAATCCTCTCTGGTAGAGTATTGGTAAGTACAAATACAAATATTATAAGCAAAGTTTCTCTGTTCTAGACTTGTTTTCTGTATTACCGATATGAATATCCATCAATACTGTAGTATTAACTTTGTTCCGCTGCATGTGCAAAAGATCCATCATGTCTCACCAAAGTGTTTAACGTAATGAGCTCTCCCAGCATATCAATACATGCACATGTAGCATGAATATAAATTCCTTAGACTAACCCATGAAACAGTTGATTATAAAAATATAATTAATCTTACCTGGTCATTTTAGAATGGCGCAAATGAAAACTTTGTTTTTTGCGCAAATATAGATTTTGATATTTTTCAAAATGGCGCATATTATTATGCCCCAAATACTTGTTATATTTTATACAGATCCACGCAATATTTCTTCAGAGAAATTAGCTCCATCATGCGTGCTGCTCTCTTGTTGATTAATCATAGGCTGATATAAAACTTATGCAGCTTATCTTCATACAAGTTTAAATAGCGTACAAGCAGATTTGAATTTACGCAACGCAGAAAAATAGTTTAAACCCTTCCGTTGTAAAACAATGGAGACAAACTCAAAGTTATCATTCTCAGAAAATTTCAAAACAAAATAAACACAAATTAAAACAATTTAAAACGGTCATCAATATCTTTGCATACGATTTTATTTGGCTACCAGCAAACGACAAAACTAAAAGTAGAAGCAATTGCTCACTGAATAGCATGAACAAACTATTTTCAAAGCTATAGTCGTACTCTTATCGTTACAATGACATATTTCAATTGACGATCATTGTCTAATCTGTCATAAGCTTTCGTTTGGGTTTTTGTATAATCACTCTTCAAGTCCTTGTTTAAGAGAACTAGATGATGTGACAATATGCCCTTTTGGGTTTTTGTATAATCACTCTTCTTCCTTGTTGATGTGACAATATGCCTTTTGGGGTTTGTCAGATGCATCAAACGTTACATATATAATATGAAGAGATATGTTATTGTGTGTCGTTTCTCCAACTACCAGATTAAATTAAGCAGAACGACTCTGTGTCCTGAATCTAGCATAGAAGACTCTGTGACCTGAATCTAGCATGGAAGACTGTGTCCTGAATCTAGCATGGAAGACTCTGTGTCCTGAATCTAGCATGGAAGACTCTGTGTCCTGAATCTAGCATGGAAGACTCTGTGTCCTGAATCTAGCATGGAAGACTCTGTGTCCTGAATCTAGCATGGAAGACTCCGTGTCCTGAATCTAGCATGGAAGACTCCGTGTCCTGAATCTAGCATGGAAGACTCTGTGTCCTGAATCTAGTATGGAAGACTCCGTGTCCTGAATCTAGCATGGAAGACTCCGTGTCCTGAATCTAGCATGGAAGACTCCGTGTCCTGAATCTAGCATGGAAGACTCCGTGTCCTGAATCTAGCATGGAAGACTCTGTGTCCTGAATCTAGCATGGAAGACTCCGTGTCCTGAATCTAGTATGTACAATTTAGGTTGTTATCCTTACTTTTTATTATTTACTTTTGATAATGTGATGATAAGTTTGGGACAGAAAATGATTTCCGAATGTCCTTTCAGTCATTGTATTTCTATTTATGTCAATACTTAATGAACTAGACTAAGTATTTGAATGTTTGTTTCTTTGTGTGTGTTGTTTCGTTTGTCTCGTCAGAAAATGTCATATCACGACTTGAATTGAGCATAATTTGTTGCCAACAACATATAATAGTATTTTCAATCAAAACAGATTGGGGATGGCCTTGTTTACATTTCGTACTACCGGAGTAAAAAGCCTTCGTTGGTTATTAACATATTATATTGTGAAAGTGACATGCAAAAACCGGTTTATTTTTGCCACTTGCATATTTCAATATACTTGTATATTATATGACATAAATTATTATTCAAATTGTAATACTGTAAAATTGCAATTGACTTTGAAATGGTTTTTTTTTCTCGATAAATCAAGATCAACAGACCAATACTACTCAGATCAATGAACTTTTCTGCTATGTAACTCCATACAAATGTGGATCAACGGACTGAGTTCTCGATAAACCAAATGACGACCATGAAAACTGCAGGCGGAACATCATGCTGTTTTTTTTTTTTTTTTTTTTTTTATGAAATGTGAATCAATCATCATATATAAAAGTTTATATTTGCATTAGGTTTTTTTTTTTGCACAGTCATTACATTGTTCTTAAAAATAATACGTTTCCTTTTCAGACAAGGAAAAAGAATGGGACGTTTCGTGGTAATTTCAATATTTTTGTTGTTATTTTGCCATGGCAGTTTTATGATGCCAATGAATATGCAGTCATTTAACCCCGTGGACTACTTCTTTCGCCAGAGTAAGTACAATTGATTAATTACACTGCAGCTTTAACCACTTTTATCCAACCAGCTTATAGTCGTTCTATTTCTTAACCAATTCCCGAAAAGAAATAAAATGCAGTCTTAAAATTTTGAACATGGTGTCCATTTTTGTCCATCTAACATTATTATTAGTTTATATGGTTTCGCGCACTACTGATGATAAATTCAAAGTACATTGTGGAAATGCATAGATTATGATACATCTAATTACTTGTAACATTTCTACAATTGTGTCGATGACATTGTTCGGGAACTGTAAGTCCTTGATGTTAAATATGCCCGCTTGTTAGTACTTTTGTGCTGGCATATGATACAAATACAAACACAAAATGCTTCATTTATTGTCGGAACGTCGACATGCTAAAACATAGAGCCTCCTCATGGGGTTTTTTCATTATGTGATTACTTGGCCGTTTTTATAGTGATTATTTGATTACCAGACCAAATATTTCATGATTATTTGATTATTTGATAATCTAGAACTGTATTTTTGATTATTTGATTATCTTGTTTAAAAAAAAAATTATTATGTGATTATATTGGCAAAAAATTTGTGATTATGTGATTACTTGGACACCCCCATTAGGGGGCCTCAACATAAGCGACACAAGCTCTACTGAGCGAGCTTTTACACTGATATGCGTTGATATTTTGTCATTGACGCATTCAAATATTTCAATTTACTTAATTATATAAATGAATAAAATTCAAGATTACATATACCCTTCGATGCTTTTTCCATTTTTACGATTAACTATCACCCGTAAAAGAGAATTACATGTCGCTGAGAATATCCTTTCAAGAAGACGTGAACAACCGACACTGTTCAACTGTCCTGTCAGATAAATCCAACAACCGACACTGTTCAACTGTCCTGTCAGATAAATCCTGAATTACGGTCATGCTTGAAACATTGTAATTTATAAAATTACCTTAACATCATAGAATTATCAGTGGCAACAGGTACTTTACTTTATTGTCATAATTGTGGACTACTGATTCTAAGTATAATTTTGTTTTCGACAAAGAGCTTTGTAATTGGTGTGAAGATGTCGAGTGTGTTTTCTTTTGTGTGTGTTGGTGTGGGTGTGTGCTTTCTATGGGTTGTTGTTCTTGAATTTTAAAACTTAATACTTGCGGATTTTCTATATTTCGTTTCGATCACCCTTGACGAGAAAGAAAAAAAATCGAAATGCTAATTTAATGCATCAGTTTAAATTCGGCATCACATGGCTCTGCATTAGCCATGTTCCTGCTACTAGACATGACATTAAATTCGTATGACAGGTGACACTTGCGTAGCAAGTAATGCAACAGATCTCAGTCCGATTTACTCCGATAAGTGTTTTACATTGAACTATGTTTCATCTGACGTTCGTACCCTTTTTTTAATTGTTTTGCAGCACTAATTACCACCTCCCGAGATAGACCATATTAGGAAAAAAAGAGAAAACCTCAGATTATCTTACAATAAATACTCATGCCCCCCTTTTTTTTTTGTTGTGGCAGAAAGATACACGTTGAACTCTTAAGAATTTGAACTGCACTGAGTTTTGATTATCTTTTAAACTTATTTTCGTCTTGATTATACTGAACTAGTTTTCTTTTATCTTGACTTGATATAACAGAAACAAATTGTGTATTTACTAAGTAGAAAATTAAAAATTAATTTCAGGAGACACGTCTTATAACACCATGACCAATTACAACAGCAGACAAGGGGGAGTTGGTGGTACATCGAATTTGGACTGCCTTAAGTTTTGATTACCCTTTAAACTAATTTTCGTCTTGATTTTATTGAACTAGCTTTCTTTTGTCTTGATATGACAGAAACACATTGTGTATTTACTAAGAAAATATTAAAAAATAATTTCAGGAGACACGTCTTATAATACCATGACCAATTACAACAACAGACTAGGCAGAGTTGGTGGTTCATCGAATATAAGAAGACTCTACTACTAGTATAATAACAGTTACTTTGGATGATTTTCATCGATCTGATATCGTCATCTGATAATGGGACAAACTGTTTCAAGATATGCTCTGTTTGATCATTGCAGAAAACAATTAAAATAAGAGTTCATCATTTGTTATTTTATGAAAATTAACAATTAACTTTATTAGAAATAAATTGTGCTGTATCTTCTGGGATTATTTAAAACACTTTAGAGTTTTATTTTCTGTTGTTGTTTTCTTATACATAGTGAGTGAGTATAATGGCTTAATGAGGACAATGTATGTTGTAAAGTAAGAAAATGGGTTACAAAATGTAATTTGACTAAATATAAGAGATCATGTTAAATTAAAATCCTTAATTCATATGAGGAAGACTAGTCCTTAGCAAACGTTGGTTTTTCCCGTTTGAATGGTTTTACACTAGTAATTTTTGGGGCCCTTTATAGCTTGCTGTTCGTTGTGAGCCAAGGCTCCGTGTTGAAGACCGTACTTTGACCTATAATGGTTTACTTTTATAAATTTTGACTTGTATGGAGAGTTGTCTCATTGGCACTCATACCACATCTTCTTATATCTACTTAGGGCCAATTTCTTCGAGCTCTCAATTTCTTTCACAGTTAAACTAGTGTTGACTTAAATTCAAATTGTCACATCTTGGTGTGTATTTTCAGCACTAACAACTAGCAGAATAGTATTAAGGTGGTTGGAGTGTCTTCCTCCATCTTGGATTTTGAAATAGCAGATAACAGTCGGTCTAGATCTTTCATGAAATGTGCAAATTTCGAGAGTAGTATGTTATTGATGTGTAAGACTTTTCATGGTAATATAATAAATTATGTGTTTAATTATATTTTACGGCTGTATTTTACAAACAACAGAAAATGTTTGTTTGATTCATTTTTTTTCAAATTTGCCACATAAGGGGAGATAGCTTAGATACAGTAACTTTTATAACAGAATGTGTTGTGAATTTACCTATTCCATTATGTATCAAGAAAACGAGTCCGGTGACCCCATTTTTTCTTTTTCTTATCTTAAAGCATATAATTTGAGCTATCTTCTCATATTTTATCTTAAAATTCTATGGTGTAGTTTTCTTTATATCACACAAAATTGGGTTTTCCATGCATAATCTGTACAAAATCTGACAATTTTGCACAACCTGTAGCGAGAATAAAAGCCCACTGACCCATAATACTTTTTATTATATTTTTGAAAAAAGCATGATATAAACTACATTTTGACAAATTATTAAAAAATTCTATGGTTATTAATTTACCCCCCTTTCCCCATCTACCTTAATAGTAAATGTTTAAAGATGACTCAACCTGCAGTGTTGATAGATTTTTATACTTTTTATGCCCCCGCCGTCACCGGAGGGGGCTTTAAGTGTTACCCTTGTCCGTCCGTCCGTACGTACGTCCCGAAATTGGCTTCCTTCTTTAACTTTAGTTTGCCTCAACCAAATGTTATGAAACTTATACACAATGCTAATTACCACAAAACACAGATCAAGTTCGAAATTGGGTGGCGTCACTTTTACCGTTCTCGTGTTATGTCCCTTTATAACATTATATGCAAGCGGGGGCATCATCTGTGTCCCATGGACACATTCTCCATTTATTTTAATTTTATGTTTGAAAAAGCCATATAATTGACATTCAGATGGTAAGTAATTCAATTAGGTTACAAGGTTGTCCATGTAAGTCATAAAATATTTCTGGAAACAAATCAAATTTATGCAGTTTCAAATATAGCTGGTGTAATTAATTTATACATAAAACACATTTTTAGTTTTAAGATCAAAGCACTTTTGTAATGATGTCGTATGGCAGTAAAAATTATTTACATCGTTCAGGGGTCAATATTACAATCTTCGAAATCATCAATCATTTTTATTGCTTACTGTGTACACAATATGAATCCAGATTTAGAGTATAAACACGAACAAAGGCCCGTATCCTTGTTTTATATAGAACAATAAATTTTATATGATTATTGAAACATTGCATAATAAACAAACAAGTTTGTTTTTCGTCGTATATTTGATAATTTTATAATCTAAACATCTCATTCATCAAATATAAATATACAACACATGCATTTTCATTTAACATGCTATTAAGGAAAATGGATGTAGAAATTAAAGTCTACAGCCTACAAAGACCCAGTAATCTGAAACAGTAGACAATAGTCCGTTTTCTTGGGAGTCTACAGACCATTCTGCAAAGACCAGGTAATCTAAGGCAAAATATTATATTCCGTTTACACTGTAGGTATTCTATAAGTTGCTACGGTATTTTAGTAAAATTCTATTTTATTTGCTTTTCAACTTTTATTGTATTAGTTTTCTATAATTAGTTTCGCGTCGTTTTGTCGAGTTTAAATGGATTTAATTTGGTAATTACCTGACGAATGTATTTGTGATTTGATATTGCCATTGCTCTCCCTCCATGATGTCGTTTTTCCTAATCGACGTTTTGTACGCATTACAATCTATATCATACGTTTATATTTGAACATATGCCACTGTGTCGCTGCTGGTGGACTGTTAGCCTTTGAGATAACCATCCGCGCAGTAATAAGTACCGCAGTGCTTCGATATTGGAGGTGTTTGTTGCTATTTAAATGCTATTATTTAATTGTACGAACACTGTAGTTGCAACTCCATGAGGCAAAATAAAAATTAGGTTGCTTATGCTCTTTAGGTCTATTGCTCATTTATTTGGTTTTCCAAAAAATTTGGACTCGGGCCTACTTTCCGAGTTCCAGAACCACGTGTTTTTTACACAGTATCCTACGTATCAAGTACAACCATACTGTTCAATTAGTAATACGCAGAGGTCAGAGAAAAAAATGCAAATATGCAAAATAACTTTTACAGATTGAAATACATGTACATTACAATTTTTTTTATGGTTTATTTAATTTTCGAAAAGTTTCGACGGAAGCTAATCTTAAAAGTTCGTTATGGTTCAATTTCCTGTCAATAAAGATTCAAAATTATGACCATTCGACATCAAGACCATACTTGCCAACCTCTGACAATGAGAAATCATGTCATCACATGACAAGACATGTCAAAAGCGTGTGAAAACGCGCGACGAAGATGCGGACTTTTTTATATGAACAATGTTCATAATTTCACATCATCATGATCATACAAATTTGTTAATCATGTTAATATATAATAAAAACCAATATTCTAGAGTAAACTTTTATTGTATTCAACAGTGGTCTGTTTTTCTGCTTTTAAAGCAACACCCTAGGCTTAGGCACATATTCAAAACAACTGCCAGTTTGATTGCATTTACTTCATAACAAGGCACACAATATATCATTGTCGAGTTCTGATCAGAATTCAGTGTAGATTTCTTTATAATTGAAATGTTCTCTCACAGTCAGTATTGATAATTGGCTGAACTTAAATAGCTTGATCAAGCTTTGAAAGGGTGTCATAACGTTTTTTTGCCATCTAAAATGTCATCTATTATTTTTGCCATTGCTCCCAACGAACTATATATGTTGCTATTGTCTCTGAGGCTTTTGTCTGGTCAACACTGGGTAGATCATTAGAAGACAGCTGGTACTATGAGAACTGATCCAACAGTTTCGTGATATTTCCATCCCCTTTGGCCTGTGGAAATCTGTTGGCTAGATTTGAAACTGAAAAAGAAAAGTATTTTATTATTTGATTACCATTAAGCACGTTAAATGCTTAATCAAATCGCTACATTGTAGTTCTCCTCTCAAATGTATTGTTATGATTGTAACATAGGGTGCACAATGCGTTACTCGTCTCTCAATAATTTAAACTTGAACTCCCAAATATAATTTGTAAATCTTGAAATTTATCTTGGTACGTACACATTGGTTTCGCTTAGCAATCGGCAGGTCCTGAAAGCGAACTATTTCTGTCGACATTTCCCCTAAGTGAATTTGAATGAAAGAAAGTCACAAAATCGTCTTACCTTAAGGGCTTTTGCTGTTCGTCCTTACAGAAAAATATACAATGGCGAGGATACAATTACTTCGAAATTTTCGGTAATTTTTGTCTAATAATGAAAAAACCAGAGAATCGCGATATCACTAACGACCAAAAAATCAAAACAACGAAAAAGCGTGTAATTGTGTGTAAAGTGGCGAAACGCGTGTACACGCCATGTGACAAAATCCTCGCGTGTAAACCGTTGAAAAAGCGTGTATTACACGCGAATATCATGTCAGTTGGCAACTATGATCAAGACTATGCAAGTCATCGCCAATTATTTATATAAATATATTTTGAAAAAATGCAGTACATATGGTCAGGATATGAACATTGATTTGTTGAAAGACACATTGAAGTATAGAACATTTGGTATAATTCTTTATTTTTACGTCAGTTAATTTTAAAGTTTGGTCTATTTGCTCGTAAAATTGACACTTGAATATATAATAAATGGTTAATTATAAAAAAAAAAAAAATGAATTACTTAATGAAATGATTATGTCTGCGATAATATGTTAGACCGAATTACAATGACCGACTTCATAATGGTGACCCTATATCCTTTCTTTGTAAAATCCTTAGAATATAACTCCGGCTCACAAGTTTGTGTGGGATCTAATTTTGACGTATGTTCATTGGAGCAAACCAGCTGGGATACATATACTCTACATGTAAGCTGCAATCGGGAAACTTACGCTGTGTGTGTAAATCACATTACATTACATTGATAAATAAATTAGGTATTGACAATTCACTTGGAAACTCAACTTATACCCCCACGACACTTACAAAGAGGGAAATCCTGGATAATCATAGGTTTGTTCTGTGTTCCTTCGGAATTTCAACCAAAGATGAACTGTATTGGATACCTAAAGTACATAAGCGTCCTTACAAACAACGTTATATTGCTGGGACTTCCGAGTGCTCCACGAAACCTCGTTCAAAATTATTAGAATCAATTAAAGCCGGGCTTAAAAGTTAATGCGAAACTACCTATTCTAGAGTTGGTGTGAATCAGATGTGGATTCTAAAGAAATCCAAAGATCTTTTAGAGTACATACAATCTAAGACTCTTTCATCTTGCAATAGTATTAAAACATTTGACTTTTCTACACTTTACACAAGTATTCCCCATTTCAAACTAAAAAAAAATGAAAGAGTTGGTTCATTAACTTCATTTTCCGTTATATAAATGATGTTCTCTCGCTAAATAATTCAAAGTTTGGTGACTATCCCATCGAACTTGAGATAAAAGATACGGCAGATACAGATAAGTCTGCCTCATATCTTGACTAACATCTGGAAATTTTCCATTTCTGGATACGGAGTATATATCTCCCAGTTGATACAATATTCCAGGGTATTTCCAGTCATGATTTCCTTGGCAGAGGGTTGCTGCTCACAAGGAAGTTATTGAACCAAGAGTTCCAAGTGGTGAAGTTGAAATCATCCCTTCGTAAATTTTACGGACGCCATCACGAGTTGGTTGACTGTTATGGAATATCTCTTTCTCAGATGACGACGGATATGTTCCAATTGTAACTACAATCCCATCCCTTTTTCCCCGAAAGTGACCTACCGAATTAGACTTACCCTTCCGGAGCACCTGAGATAACCCCCAGTTTTTAGTGGGGTTTGTGTTGCTCAGTCTTTAGTTTTTTATGTTGTGTTTTGTGTACTGTTGTTTGTCTGTTTGTCTTTTTCTTTTTTAGCCATGGTGTTGTCAGTTTATTCTCGACTTATGAGTTTGAATGTCCCTTTTGGTATCTTTCGCCTCTCTTTTAAAAGGATATACCAATTTAATTCATAAAAATAAATTACCGATACCAAAAAGCACACGTATCAAAAACTGACAACGACATGACAAAAAGTGATCCTCTGGTGTGCATTGATATGTTTACGTCTATTAGCTGCTTGGTCCTTAATTTTTAGCTCAGTTGGGTCGATGAGAACTATACATTAGCATTCATTTAAAGAAAGAAGACATAGTTTATAAAAAGACTAAAATTAAGAAACTGGAATTAAATTTTGACCCTTAATTTGTCGTTAAGGTAATCAATTTGATAGTTATGTACATAGAAATTTTAATTTGGATACAAAGGGGTATTGCAGAAATATTTACAACACTGAATCAGTTCAAAATTTTACATAGAACAACTATTCCCACACTTAAATGCAATGCCAGAAACTACAATAATAGTATTTCATTTTTCGTGTTGCACAAGGCTTCAACAGACCAAATCACTACTTTTCAACTCATAGCAGATCGTCATTGTTCACAACGTAGAGATTGTTTATATACCATAAAAGGGTTCACTCTGCAAAATATAAATGGTTTCCGTAGTCTTTTTGGTCTCTTATCTAAAACATAGGTGATTTTGTATTAGTTGTGTCTGCTCTGAAATTGTTAGAACTTCTCGCTAAATGTAAAACAAGTTCATTTTTGTCATTCCATTAATTCTTTTTTTATGATTTGTTTTAGAAAATATAAACTATGAGAAACTTCCTATTCATTTCCATTTTGTTGTTGTCGGTCTCTTGTGCAGGGTTTATACCAAAGTTTGAATCTGCAGACTATTTCTATGATCAAAGTAAGTATAATTTTTGTTACATCGTAGCTGAGCTATAAAAATTATACAGAAGTCACCAACATTACCTGTCTGATAATTGTCAATTATTACTTTATTCTTATACAATCAATGTTTGCTTTACTCTATACAGTTACTGCTTTAATTTACTGTATATATGATATTGGCACAGATGGATGATTTCAAACTAGAATACTATATAACAAAAGCGAAGATTTCAACTTTCCAATTGTCAACTTCCCATTTCTCAATAGTTATAACGTTACGCTCGTACATGTTCACACTTTACGGATTATTAACAGGGTGTGTTGCTTGCACATTTACTGCACAAGCAGAGTTATGTGGAAGATCGACTGAAAACGACACTTCATAAGATTTACGATCACAATCACGAATTGGTTAACAGATTTGATGTGTCGGTGTCATATTTTTGCGGTCTTAGATCTTCAGATACAAATGATAGTAGTCTGATTTGTAATTTGACTGACTATGTTCTATTCCAGATTGTAACATGTTGGTGGAGTCCATGCATAGAAGGAGACGCTTACCAAAAAAGACACACCCGGTTTGCTCCTTATAATTTTTGTTTGCCAACTTGATTTGTCTCTTCGTAATCGATTTACGAGAACATCGGTAAACTATTATCGCCTTTATTTACTCAATACAGTTTTTGTTTTACTCTTTACAATAAGTGTTCACTCTAATACAAATGTTGCTTTACCCTATATAAGTGTTGCTTTACTCTATATAAGTGTTGCTTTACTCTATACAGTTTTGTTTTACTCTTTACAATAAGTGTTCACTCTAATACAAATGTTGCTTTACTCTATATGAGTGTTGCTTTACTCTATATAAGTGTTGCTTTACTCTATACAGTTTTTGTTTTACTCTTTACAATAAGTGTTCACTCTAATTCAAATGTTGCTATACTCTGTATAAGTGTTCCTTTACTCTATATGAGTGTTGCTTTACTCTATACAGTTTGTGTTTTACTCTTTACAATAAGTGTTCACTCTAATACAAATGTTGCTTTACTCTATATAAGTGTTGCTTTACTCTTTACAGTAAGTGTTCACTCTAATACAAATGTTGCTTTGCTCTATATAAGTGTTGCTTTACTCTATACAGTTTTTGTTTTACTCTTTACAATAAGTGTTCACTTTAATACAAAATGTTGCTTTACTCTATATAAGTGTTGCTTTACTCTATATAAGTGTTGCTTTACTCTATACAGTTTTTGTTTTACTCTTTACAATAAGTGTTCACTTTAATACAAATGTTGCTTTACTCTATATAAGTGTTGCTTTACTCTATATGAGTGTTGCTTTACTCTATACAGTTTTTGTTTTACTCTTTGCAATAAGTGTTCACTCTAATACAAATGTTGCTTTACTTTATATGAGTGTTGCTTTACTCTATGTAAGTGTTGCTTTACTCTATACAGTTTTTGTTTTACTCTTTACAATAAGTGTTCACTCTAATACAAATGTTGCTTTACACTATATGAGTGTTGCTTTACTCTATACAGTTTTTGTTTTACTCTTTACAATAAGTGTTCACTCTAATACAAATGTTGCTTTACTCTATATGAGTGTTCCTTTACTCTATATAAGTGTTGCTTTACTCTATATGAGTGTTGCTTTACTCCATATAAGTATTGCTTTACTCTGAGTGTTGCTTTACTCTATATAAGTGTTGCTTTACTCTATATGAGTGTTGCATCACTCCATATGAGTTTTGTTTTACTCTATATAAGTGTTGCTTTACTCTATATGAGTATTGCTTTACAAAATATTGGCTTAACTTTATACAATTGTTTTACTCTATACAATCAGTGTTTTACTTTAATATAAGTGTTGCTGTACCCTATATAAATGTTGCTTTACTGTAAACAATTGTTCTTTTATTCTATAGTGTTTTACTTTATACAATTAGTGATTTAGTCTCATACAACTGTTGCTGTACTCTACATACGTGTTGCTTTACTCTATACAAGTGTTCATTTGCTTTATACAATTTCAAATGCTTTACTCTAATACAAGTGTTGCTTTACTCTACATAATTATAGATTTTCTCTAGTACAAATGTTGCTTTACTCTATACATTTTGTTTCTTTACTCTATACATTATTAAACATTATTATATATTATTAACAGCATGAACAAGAATCATCAAAGGACTTCGATAAAATCTAGCGCAATCAATATCTTGATATCACTAATATTTAATTTTATCTTTACTGTTACGTACACAACTTCATCATGGTTTGGCCATACTAGTATTTGTTGATGGACTGATAGTCCCGAGGGTATCACCGGCCAGTACTGGTACTGGCATGAAAATACGGATGTTGTGCTATTAAAATTTGCTGTACAAAATTTTGGAAATTATTTTAAATTAAAGAATATATCTCCCTCATGCAAAGCTCTGATTCCTTGCCCGGCTTTGGCAATACTTGTTTGTCCTTTTTTTGGTTTATAGCTCTTCATCTTTTAAATAAGCTTGGATTTTTAAATATTCTGGCCTCGAGCATCACTGACGAGACATTGATTGTCGAAATGCGCATCTGGTGCACAAAAAAAAATGGTACCGTTTATGTTATTAAGCTATTGCGTTCTAAGAATCGCGCTATGAAAATAAACGTCCTTTTATATTGCATTTCTCTACTTTGCAAAGATTTGAAAGATTCTGCACTCCCTTATTCTGTGCTTGCATTTATGATTACATATATGAAATTCATTTTTAAATTTTGGCAATCTATTTAGAAATTAGATTTCACTTGCTTCTGAAATAACTACCATCGAATAACTAGTATTAGTTGCATTTGAGTTAACTTGTTTAGAACGTCAAATACTGTATTGTAGGGTCAAATGATGTTTAAACCGTTAAAACACTACCAAATAAACTCATCATAGATACCAGGCTTAAAAAGGGCACTTGGAAGTCGATGAAGGAGATACCATAGCAAATTGAAAAGATAAAAAAAAAATAAAATAAACAAACATTCAAAAAATATTCCAGTGGGGCCAAATATAATGCTATAAATACGCTTATAATCCTTGTATCTTTGTGAAACTATTTGTATTGATTGATTGATTGGTGTTTAATGCCACTTTCAGCACTATTGTGCTATTTCGTGGCTGTCAGTTTTAATTGGTGGAGGAAGCCGGAGTGCCCAGAGAGAACCACTTATCATAGTCAATTAAGATCGGAGTCGAGCGTACCTGCTACGTGCAGGATTCGAACTCATAACCTCAGTGTTGACGTTGTTCGACTACTTAGACCACTCGGTCACATAGGCCCCTTATAAACTATCTATATGATCTATGTAAAAAAGTAATAGGAATTAAAGGTGCAAACCTAAAATGATATTTCCAATGAGGGAAGACGACACTACGTCTATCACACTATGTATGAAAATTGTCTGAGAACTAAGCATTGATTATTTATTTTTCACAGTTTCTAAATATACATAAACCTAACAAACCCTAAATACAATGGTGTTGTGGTAAAAAAAAATTGTTTAAATTTAGTTTTCCCTATGGATAAAAATAAGATGTGGGCATATGTCAATGAAACAGAATTCGAGGAAGCAATTCACAAAAACACATTTATATATCAACATATACTGGTGTCTATACACTATGTCAAGCTTTGTATGTCGTGTACATGTTTAAGTTATCAACCCGATTTGTTTTATATTTTGTACCTCCTACAGGAATCTATAATTATGTATAATATACAATCCTGCAAAAAGGAGGTTTCTTAAAGATTTAGCTATCGGCAAACCTCAACAAAAACTTGGAGTTAAAGTTAATGTACTGCTTCTTCATATGTAAACTTGGAATAGTTCTTTTTGTTTATTTGCTGATATATGACTATAATAGCTGGAATGAAAACCAATTCTTTGTAAAATAATAGATCTTTATTAATTGCTGGTCAATGTTCAAGTGCATACATGATAAACAATACATAATAAGTTCATACATATATAATTGAAATAACATTAACCATTTAAACTGAATGCATAATAATATAAAGATGGAACATATATATTCGCATTATAAAACAATATAGATACAATGGGGGAGCTAACTAGCTCAATTAAATTAATGTGCTGATGCCAAATAATGTCAACATGAGTGAGACAAGGGCCTCTTTTTGAATTTTGATAAGTGTTGCCATGGTAACCAAATTATTCACTTTAAAACTAAGTTAAATAAATGATGTGTAAACAGAACATTATAACTTTAAACACAAGAGTACAAAAACATTATAATTATATATAACAATGGAATCTGAACAATAAAAATGTATATGGCTACAAGGAGAGAACTGCGCTTTATTTTCATTTTAGTTCTGACTTTAAAACAAACATTTATACATGATTCAAACGCATACTTTAACTGTCTAAATTACTAAAACAATACACACAACTCTGGTTGTTACCTTTAGCCTTCATAGTGTATAAAATGCACATTCTTATATATTTTGCATTTGACGCTGTGTTTATTTTATTCTTAAAAGTGGAGATAACTCTGTTAAATACAGCTTAATACCGCTCTGTTTTTCAACATAAAAATGGAATGAAACGTACCATAACTACTTGCGCTTTATGATCAGATTCAAATTAACTACTAAATAACTCAATAAAAATACCAACACTAAATAATATTTACACGATAAAGCAAATGACTAAAATTAGTAAGTCTTTTCTTTCAAATACTTAAACATTACGAAATATCAAAATATGTGACAAAGTAAGTCGCGTTATTTAAACATTGTAATTATCTAATTATTTAAAGAAGGATAAAATGCTAAATTCAATAATAGGAAACATAAAGACTTAGTCTCTAAAACATGACTATTTACATTAGAAAATTCTGTAAATGTAAAATACTTTAACTTCAACTAAGCTGTTACAACTGCAACTATACCCTTTTAGTTTATAATAATCTTAACATCTAGAAATTATTCATTTAAAATATCAGTTCATAAAACTTGAAATTATTCATTTAAAAATATTAACTTATAAAACTTAAAGTTACACTCACCTGGAATGAAAACCAATTCTTTGTAAAATATAGATGTTTATTAACTGCTAGTCAATGTCCAAGTGACCAGAAACGGTTAAAATACAATTTTGTTTCATTCCCAGGTGAGGCCCATATAGGTAAAATAATTATGTACACAAAGGAAAATATCTCATAAACCCTTTCACTGGCCCCATGTCACCTAAGAGCTCAAATCTACGATATCGTGGTCTTAATCCGGACATGCTAATCCAACATATTGTAAAAGGTTACATAATATTTGCTATCGCTTATAGATAATATAATAAACTCTAATTTACAGCTTTTGTAAATCTTTTGTAGAAAAATGGCAAACAATAGCTATTTTAATTCTTTGTCCAACTCTGGTATTTTATATAGTCTCCTTTAAAATTAACTTATAAATTTGGGTGACATGACGACAGTGAAATTCTTTTATTTATAAAATAAATTAAAACTCATTTCTATTAAAACTATAGTAAAATATGTAAAAGATCTATAAGAAAAGTGATGGTGCATTTTCCCTATCACAATTATCCCCATCATTAAAGATTCTTTGTCCTCAAAGAACATTAAAATCAAAGTAAAAAGTATCCAAATATCTAAAATTTCCTCTGGGATCAAGTCAACATACACTTCTGAAATACATATTTGCAACAAGTCACATGAAAACAATAGGATATTGTGCCCTTTTCAGCATACAAGCATACAAGTCAAATAAATGTTTTATGTCATACAATGTAAAATTTGAATAAAGAGGTATATCTTTGAAAGAATTGTATCGTACCAGTGTTCATATTGAGGCAATACACACAACTATGGCAATCAATAGACAACTTTGAAAAAATTGTTGTGTACAACTAAAATGTATGATGTGAATGGTGATTTAAAATGTTTCGTAACATTTTGGCTTTAATTGGATTGACTGTAAAATTGTCAGGTACCTTGATTTGTTGTTTTGTGTGAACATTGACTATGCTTAAGCCTGACATTTCAACATGTAGTTTTGTATAAAAGTACCAGATATTCTCATGTTTGTTATGCTATTTGGTGTTGCAATGTCCCAATCTGATGGACATAAAGGTAAATTAACAACTGGTATTGTCAAGCATATTAAACCGTTGCTGATTTCAAGTATGATTTTTGTGTGATGCCTTGTACATACTTGTTTATATAAATAATGCAATACTCCAACAAATGAGATAATTGTTATTGCTGCCAACACAATTGATGGCCATTGATTTAATTGTGGTGATAATATTGATTCATAATTTTGAGTTGTTGATATATGTGATTGCATGTAATGAAATGTTGGTGGTGTTTGTGGAGTCACAAATGCAGCTGATGATGGAGCTTTTTGTAACAGTATAAGTGCTGTTGTCAATGCACGAACTTTGTTAAATAGTACAATGCACGCAATCGTCAAAAGTATTGATAACACGAGAGATATTAGCGAGATCATCTCATTTGTGTTTGGCCAGGAATCGTCGATATCAATTTCACCATCAAGTAATGGTTCTGACAATGAGGTAAATATTTTACTGTCTGCTTTTGCTGCTTTTGCTATTCTTTTAGGCTTAAGTGTAAATTATTGTCTTGTGCAATGACTGAGTTAAATGTATGGTTATAAAAATGAAGGTTGGGAAGTGTAATGTCTGCTGGGTCTGTAAAGTTGTGTCCCTAATATCGAATTATAAGTTTCTGATGAGAAAAAGTGTTGAATAAGTGCTAAATTTACTGGATGTACTATAGTCACTGTATTTGTATTGTTATTGCACAATCCTATTTTTGCAGGTATAAATAACGAATCTGTTTTTACAGAACATAGACATGGAACATGTATAATACAAAAGGAACATCCTTTTTCAATTTTATGACCTGATGGACAATCAAAAGCAAGTGTTTTTGTTTTGTATACAAGTAAGCTTGTGTCAGTTATTTCCTTGACTGCTGGCTGTATAATGTTTGTGAGGAATCGGAAATCGCAATTGGAATGTACGCTTTCTTTGTCGTTGAAAAGTAATGCAAATGAACAACTTGGTGAAACAGATGAAAGTAAAGGAAAAGTTTGTGTGCAATACAGTGTGTCTATTCCTTTTACAAATTCATCTGATAATTCTGCATTCTGTCTGTTGTCGGATGTGATTACTAAGTACTGTGGCAGATCTAATAATTGAGTTGCATGATTGCTGCTTGTATTTATAGGTACTGGTATGAATTTATTTTGTATAAAGTGAGTGGATTCACAAATGTAGTAATCGGAAATTTGATGCTAATGAATAAATTTTTGTGATGTCTAGTATATAAAATGTTAGCTTGTGAATAATAATATGATGGGTTCACATTATTTAAGTAAAAACCTTTGAATTTGTCATTTAAGATAGATTGAATATGCTGAATGGTATGTTTGAGATTTTGTGGTGAAATTAAAAATGGTGACAATTTGCCTTTAACTAATTCATGTACAGCTATTTTGAGTTCTTCTAAGTATTTATTTATTTCAGCTGTTTCATTCATTTGTTTCAGTAAAAATTTTGACAATTTGATGCTTATTTTCTCAAATTGTGAGATGAATTTTGCAGTTTCTTTAGTGATATTTTGAATACCCTCGTAATTGTTTTTTATACCAACTATAATATTATCAAATCTCTTATTTGTTTTCGACATATATGATGATAACAATTTATCATGATGTGTAATATCTTTTGCAAATTCATTGTTTCTTCTGATTAAAATGTTTACATGTTTTGCCAATCTATTTACATCCTCAGTAGTTGCTGTGCCAAAAGTGATTTTGAAATTGAACCAATAAAATCAAATAATCCACGCTTTAGTCTAGATTCTGAATTGGACTTGTCTTCAATATTAATATGTGGAATAAGTTGATGAATCACCTCGACTGTGTGATTCACATCTGATGATACTTGAGTTTTAATTGCAGATAGTTGTGACAAGACTTGGTTTAAAATATAACAATGCTGATGTGTAATATTACATTGTTCAAAGTTTCCATCAGTTTGTTTGCTAGGAAGAGGAATCTTGAAAGTGTGAATCCAATTTTCATTACCCGAAAGTAAATTTGGTTGTCTCTCAAACAATACTCCATAATTGATACGCTGTATCTGGTGCACCTTGTCAGCTGACACACATATCATTATCCACAACCATATAAAAATCCTGGCAAGACCTATAACTCCTATAGAAAACAAAGAAAAAGGAAATTGATAGAATGTGAAATGTTTGTTGGGTAAGAGGTTGCATGCCTCTTTTAGCACTAAGTAACATGAGCATTAGCTCATAAAATTTAACAAACATAACACAGAAAGCAAAGAAAGAATTTTATAGTAAGAGTGTTCAGTTATGCCAACATCCTCATATAATGTTTCACAGATAGATAGGTGACCAATGTATGAAGTTTTAGATATCTATGTAAAATTGTAAAAACTACTACCGTAAAAGTTATATATATATATGTAATAATCTATCTCATGAAAGTCAATTGTAAGAAAAATTTTCAAGGTAACTATTCAAAACATGGATTCCTTTGTGGGCGTTTGCGTCTTCTCCCTGTTGTGTTTTAGTAGCATGAAAATTAATGATAATATCATCACTTAAATCTTTGGCAAGTTGCCATGTGAGTCCTTTGTAACCTTTCCACTTGATTAAGTATTGTTTTTGACCGTTAACTGTCCTTGACCTAATAATTCTTTCTATTGGGTACTCCTGGTCATCATTTTGATCCTTTGGATCTACATCATTGTCATCATCATCAACAATAGGTGCTTGTTGTGCCTCCTGTTGAGGTTGTACTTGTGGATGAACTGGCATTGGTAAATCTGGACGAGGGACGTTCCTGGGAGGTGGGTTTAAATTTTGTCTGTGATCAGGTGGGTGGTATAGTTTTAACCTGTTTGCATTGATCATACTTTTGAGTAATTTATGGTCGCTACATCTGCGCAATTTGTACGTGTAATTAGAACCTTTGTCAACTATGTAGAATGGTCCATCTTGTTTCTTGTAAAGTTTAGACGAATATCCAACTGGTACTTTTGGAGTGAACACCAAAACTTGGTCGTTTACTTCAAACTTTGCAATTCTGTACGTTTGTCATAATATGTTTTCTGTTTTGTTGAGCATGGGTTAAGTTTTCTGTAGCTATTGTCTTAGCTATTTTCAAGTTGTCCAGTATATTATCAATATGTGTTTTCAGGTTTTTGTTAAGATCTTCCCTTGGGATAAGATTGACATCAAATGGAAGATTCATATCTTTGCCAAAAACAAGATAGAATGGAGAGTACTCTGAAGAAGCAGATGGAGTCATACGAAAAGCCATTAGAATACCAGGCAGTAGTTCTGGCCAGTTTGACTGTTGTTCATTAATGACAGTTCTAATGCATTGTATGATGGTTTTGTTGGTACGCTCAGCAATTGAATTTGTTTGAGGATGGTACGAGCTTGTAAAGGAATGTTTGACATTGAAAATGTGGTTAACTGCTGCAACAAGTTTGCTCATGAATCCTTGACCACGATCTGTACAGATTGAAACTGGGCTACCAAATCTTGTAAATATTTCCTTGTGTAATACAGATGCAATTTCTGCTGCACTTTCTGACTTGACTGGAAAACATTCTACCCATTTACTGAAAGAATCGACTATGATTAAGATGAAGCGATGTCCTTCGCTTGTCTCTCTCTTAAAAGGACCAATAAAGTCCATGTGCCATCGAGCAAATGTATCTGTAATTGGCATTGGTGTCATTGGAACTCTTTTGGAATGTGGTGGATATTTTGCTTTTTGACATGGTTCGCAACCTCTAATGTATTCTGTAACTACTTGGTACATGCGTGGAAAATAGTACTTTTCTTGAATAGACTGGTATGTACGATCAAAACCAAAGTGTCCGTGATCATGGTAGGCTTTCATAAGATCATTTCTAAGTGTACGTGGCAATGCAAGTTGTTTAATGAACCTTTGATTTTTCTTAAACCTTTTGTCTTGGTTGGTACTGACAGGACTTAAATCAACATGCTTTGATATGCAATTTAATTCTCAGTTTGGACATTGAGTGACATGTTTTAATCTGTTAGCTAATTAGTGACATTTTACCTTTTTTCATAATTATATGTTTTTAAATATCATAATCAGATTAGTAAATTAACTTTATTCTTCAAGTTCTAAAAATAGTTTAATCTTGTCAGTGAACAATATTACTCAAATTAATTGTTATTTGTTATGTTTATTCTTGTCATTTCAATTGTGTATAAATACTTGTTTATAATTTTAATAAGCAAGATTTGGACTCAGGACTTTACACTGAAACAGTCCATCTGTAATAAAAGTATCCATGCTGAATTATTGGTTTATTCATCGCTAGTTCCAGAGTCTCAACAGTTAGTTTTCACCAGAGTTTCAGTGCCAAAGTTCTCATTGCTATTCACAGCAATCGTTCGTTGTGTGATCAGGTGCATCACACAGTTTCAGTAACAAGAGGCCATTCAGTCAGGCTCTTGTTACACAACCTTATAGGTCACCCAGTTTCCCCGGTGACACATACTAGAATTTTCATTTTAGATTGGAGATCATAAATGTTTAAGGGTACAATAGAAGTGAGAAATTTCAATTTTCCAGTTGTGCATTTCTTCTTACTGAGTGGTCATCTACACCTAGATGACTTACGAATACAATTTCCGACAGTCGTTACCTTAAAGTGTTCAAAACCAATTTGTCATTGGCGGAGTTCACATTTAATGACAAGGGCTACTCATGTAAATTTAAAAATACGTATAAAAATAGAAAGATGTGGTATGACTACGAATGAGACAACTTTCCGCTAGACCAGCAACAATGCTGTCCGGTCTCTTTTCTTCCATTGTGACATTACCGAATATGATTTATCACTAAATTTTTACTTGCCATGAGCAACACAACGAGTGCCACTTGTGGAGCAGAAAATGAGTTCATTCCCTGATTTACTTTTGTTCTTGTTGCTCAAACGATTCATGGGTGCTCTTTTGGTACCTCTCCCTCTTTGTATTCGTTCTAGTTGTATGCCTTTACTTAAGAAGTTCTCTGTTCACCATGCAGCGATTGATTGAGCGCAGCGAGAGAAGTAGCACATGCTCAACCTTGTACAATTGACTATTGTGCGTGTTTGTGGTTTGCTGTTTTTATTTATTTTAATGAAGGTCAGGTTTCTTGTGGAAATTTCTATTTTTTAATATGTACTTCTTATGATTCATACTGTTCCTCTTATTACTTTTCTAATATACATGTACAGTCGACTCTCGTTATCTCGAAGTCAGCTGGACCAGAGAAATATTTCGAGATACACGTAGTTCGACTCAAACGGCCCAAGACCAGTATTAATGACCCCGCTTTTCGTTGTCCGCGAATATAGTTCCTTTTAATTAGAGTGTATTTTTTCTTAATTTTTTTCTTTCCCTTCCTCACTCATTTCTTTTTTTTTTAGGTGGATATGAAAGAAGAGAGGTGAAATAAACTTTTGGATGTTGTATTTTAACTGATTTTGATATGGAAAGAGTGATTAGGCCAGGTGCAAAAAGGTGATATTTACAGTTTTCGGAACATCTCTTGACTTGTCCATAGGGGTATGGATGTGTATTGGCTAAATTTGTAAGAGTGATTGGTTCAATCTTTCTGAATTTTGGATATATTTTTGGACTAGTACTATACATTACACACACAAAAGATTTGACAAAAATGCATGGTGCATTTCTTTAAAATGAAACAAAACGTTATAAAGAACTAATAGAGGAATTTAATTGTGGTCTGTAGCCTAAGAGGTGAATTCAGAAAATATTGAATTTGTACTTTGACAACTTCCCTGAATGATCTATTGGTATTAATTTATCAAACTACATGAAAATAAATGATTTCCACTTTTATTTGATAGAAATTTTGTAAAAAAGTGACATTTCAGCCTACATGCCCAAAATTGAACTTTTTCAGTTGTTTCAATATTTTTACAAAAGTAGCATTCTTACTTTCTCTCTGCCAGATTTTTCTGATTTTCTATTTGTGTTTGTGGTATCTAATGTAGATGTTTAACTCATTTTCGAACACCGAACACCAAAAAAAAGTAGATAAAATCAGAATAAGAGTGCAAAATGTGCTGCTTTAATGGTCTTTGTCTAACGGTCAGTATGAAGCAAGTGAAAAATGAGGTTCTATGCACATACAAGTTGAATTCCTTTTAGCAGATTTCACTGTATCTGTATCAAAAGCACTTATTACTGGTTGTTTGGCCTTGTCTTTTCACAGGCTACCTTTATTTTCTTTTGTTTGATAGCTAGTGGTTAAAATATTGGCCTTTTGAGGCTGAAATTTCATGTCGGTTTTTAAAAGTACAGTAAATAACTTTGCATCAGACCATACTGTCTACATTGATAGTTGAAAGTGACAGTCTTGTTACATCCAGGCTCCATGTTTTATCATATCTAAGCAAATATTTGAGCAAAAAGAAGCATATCTCCATCTCCCATATTATTATATGCTTTTTAATATGCAAATGTGGGGAACGGCCTAAATTGACCACCTGTTTTTTAAGCTTGACATTGCAGAAGACCATTTTATCCACATGTGTTATGCTATTTGAAACTTATATTTCCATTAAAAGTACATTTATAACATGTGAAAGGTTTTTCTATAACTTAACAACTTCAGAAAATTGTGGTAAGTGAAAAATATTACATTTCATATAAGGCCTCACTTCATTTGAAAACCTCTATTTTTTGGCACATGCTCATATAAAATTAACTTCTGGCCATTTTTTATAAGTCTGATACATGAAGTATACTATCTGTTGCTTTTAATAGGTGATGACTTATACATAGAGTTATGTTCTACCTCGCTTTGCTCGTCCGAACATGAATTATTTCTCATTCTATATAAAGAAACAACAAAGACTAATATGGCAGGAGATACACACCAAACAGTTTTAATTTAACATTTTTTTTTTTTTTTTTTTTTTTTCAAAATACATATATTCCAATTGAATATTAAAGTCCATATTACATCATGCGTCAAATTATTCATCTCAACTGTTCATACTAATATCTACAAAAGGAAATACAAAGAATTAGGATTATATATTGCTATAGCATATATATGCTTTTTGCAATAAAGTATTCATATTCATATTCATATACAAAGCATTATATTACAATCTAAATTTAATAAAGTTGTCGAACAAGTTTGGTGTGTGAAATCTCGATGAAATGAAAAGGGCGCGTAAAACAGAATATAAAGTCCGAAAACCGAATTACTCAGTATTGCGCAACAGAAATAGTAAGAAATCTTAAAACGAAAAGAAATACAAACATTAAAAAGTGCAAGTTTTGGTATCTTTTGGTTTTTAGAAGCCCAAATTTGATAGTTGAAATTGTTCTAATGGGCTATTCCAGAAATAATCCATACACCCCCTATAGAAGGTTAAGGAATTCCAGAAAATATTTCCACAAAAAACATCAAATTTCCAGTAAAAATTTCATGAATGGTCTTTAATTTCAGATTATTTTTGTAATATTTAGAAAATATTCCAAAAATATTCAATACCCATCATATAGAAGGTTCAGGATTTCCAGAAAATATTCTATAAAAAATGTAAAATTTCCAGTAAAAATTTCATAACTAGTCTTTAATTTTCCAGATTATATTTTTTTATTGAAAATATTCCAGAAATATTATAAAAATATATTATTTTGTAGATTTTTTTTAGTATGACCAAGGATTTGTAAAGTAAGTCTTACTGTACAAATCCTTGTTATGACTATAGAATTATCCAGAAAAGTATTGGTACCTTCATTAGGCAACACTATGATCAGTATTTTCTTCAAAACTGGTCACCCCTGGTTGAATATTGCTCCTTGTTCAAGGCTATGTAGTGATCTATTATGGTCTCACTGACATCATACCATGCATGCGTATGGATTGATAATTTAGTCTTAGATGCATGATTTTTTATTAGTTGTTAGTGGCTTTGAACTAGCAGTCAGTTGACTGTAAGTACTCTCAGATCTGTACCTAGTGTCTATGTTGTTGGGATGTACAAGTACCCGGCTACGTCCACTTGTATTTTTGTCCATCTGATGAGTTAAGCCTTTTTCAACTGATTTTTATGATTCGTTCCTTTGTTGTACTGTTATACTGTCCAAGGTAAGGGGAGGGTTGGGATCCCGCTAACAAGTTTAACCCCATTACATCCTGTATGGATGTGCCTGTTCCAAGTCAGGAGCCTGTTATTTAGTGGTTGTCGTTTGTTTATGTGTTACATATTTGTTTTTCGTTCATTTTTTGTACATAAATAAGGCCATTAGTTTTTGTGTTCAATTATTTTTCATTGTCATTTCGGGGCCTTTTAAAGTTGACTATGCGGTATGGGCTTTGCTCATTGTTGGAGGCTGTACAGTGACCTATACTTGTAGCTGTTAATTTCTGTGTCATTTTGGTCTCTTGTGGAGAGTTGTCTCATTAGCAATCATACCACACCTTTCTTTTTTCATATACATATGCCACATCTTATGTTTATTTTGTACATTTTTGTGTTTAAGGATATTTGTTGTCTTAGTTATAAAGGGTAAAATTGAGAATGGAAATGGGGAATGTGTCAAAAAGACAACAACCCGACCACAGAACAGACAACAACAGAAGGTCACCAATAGGTCTTCAATGCAGCGAGAAATTCCCGCACCCGGAGGCGTCCTTAAGCTGGCCCCTAAACAAATATATATACTAGTTCAGTAATAATGGACGTCATACTAAACTCCAAATTATACACAAGAAACTAAAAGTAAAAATAATACAAGACTAACAAAGGCCAGAGGCTCCTGACTTGGGACAGGCGCAAAATGCGGCGGGTTAAACATGTTTATGAGATCTCAACCTTCCCCCTATACCTCTAGCCAATGTAGAAAAGTAAACGCATAACAATACGCACATTAAAAGTCAGTTAAAGAGAAGTCCGAGTCCGATGTCAGAAGATGTAACAAAAGAAAATAAACAAAATGACAATAATACATAAATAACAACAGACTACTAGCAGTTAACTGACATGCCAGCTCCAGACCTCAATTAAACTGATTGAAAGATTATGTCTTCATCATATGAATATCAGGCGCAATCCTTACCGTTAGGGTTTAGTATCATACCATCATAAAATATATGAGAAGAGCATAACCCGTGTCATGCCAACAACTGGTTTTAAATAAATGTGTTTAGTTCCGATGCAAAGACCCTATAAGTGAATCAATATTAAAGCCAAAATATGCAATCTTTAATGACCTGACAACAGTATCGTAACTATATCCCTTCTTAATAAGTCTATTTAAAGGTTTTGTTAGCTTCTGAGGTGAATACTGACATTTTTGTGCTTTATAAAGAATATTACCATAAAAGATTGGATGTGAAATACCTGAACGTATAAGAAGTCTGCATGTTGAGCTATATTTACGAATGATGTCCTTGTACCGATGATAAAATTTAGTAAATGTTTTGACTAGTTTGTGATACATATATTTATTTGTTTTTGTGTGATAATAAATAACATCTGTCTCTTATGGAATGGAATTAGGCTGCTGTTTTTGTATATTTTTAGACAAATTTTTTGGATGAAACGTGACATGTGTACTAGATCCTTTAGAATGTTTAGATATAAAAAATGGCAAATAAGTTTAAATAATCTATTATAATTCAAATATTTACATTATTATATACAAATAATATAATTGTCTATCAGACATTGTATGCAACTACTGGTACATGCATTAACTCTAACAATATGCATGGTCTTTCAAAATATCTCCCACAATACTTTCATTTGAGACGTCCAAAACAATATCCTCCTCCTCATTTTGAACTTCCATGGTATCCAAAATCTTTTTTAGGTCTTTCATTTTCACATCACATGCCTTTCTCAGGGCTTCTGTTGTTTTTAGCAGCTCACAATGCAAAGCTACCAACTCCTTCTCCTCATTGACAATGTTTGAGTTGACATTCTCTGTTTCTCTTAGTGTACTAATTCTCTTTAAGGAAGCAGCAACCTCATGTTTCCCACGGTTAAGTCTTTCTGTGAGTCTAGTTATTGTTTTTGTTTGCTTGTCCGTATAGCTTTTGCCTCTTTGTTGTAATTTGGAAATTAACACTTCCACTTCTGCCACGACTATTTTTGCATCATCTGCATTAAATCTGTCACATGCAGTTTCAGCCATCCCCATTATCACATGTTTCCCACAGCTTCTTATATCAGGATCGTTCATATACTCATACTCTCTCAACTTCCCATTCATGAAGGTCATTTTCTTTTTTCTCAGTCCATACGCTTTACTAATTTCATCTTTTGAATATACTTTTATTTTCTTTGCTGCAAGAATCTTTTCTTGGTTAAGTGGCGACGACATCCAAGAACTAGGACTCCTGAAAAAATGTTGTTTTTAATTAGAAATAATGTCTTTCATTTCTTAAACATGTTATATGATTATAAACTTGAATGTTAGCTAGAGAATTAGGAAAACAAATATAATTTTGACAAAAAAATTGGTATGGCTACCATCAGCGAATTATTCCCCAAATTTATAAAATAACAATTAACAGAAATAATGCACAAGTAAATACTTGCCAAGAGTAAATCAGTTCTATAATGTAATACGGTAAAAGTATAGATGCCACTATTACTGACGGCATTAACTCTGTCTCTAGTCTAATTAATGTTGCTTTTATATAAAAAATAAAGAGATGTTGAATTATAGCCAATGAGACAACTTTCAACCCAAGTACAAAAATAAAGTGGATGTAACAGTAAGCAATAATAGGTAACAGTGCAACCTTCAACAATGAGAAAATCCCATACCGTATAGTCAGCTACATGTATACAAGACAATGGCATTAAAATAATGATCGAATCAATTCAATAAAGAAAACTAAGGAAAAATAAAAATATATGTGCGGTTCCAGTTTTCCTACCTACCCTACTTTTTAGTCTTAATAATAGCCTACCCTAGAGATTGTTTTGCCATTTCATATTAAGCACTGTTAAAGTCTGAATGTTGCTCCTGTAAGACTCAATGAAAAAACATACAACATAAAGTAAAAAAAGTCCTTTCTTACCTACCCTAACTTTTTTTTAAATGTAACTGGAACCACACATACCATCTTATTTGGCCTAACAGCCGAATTAATAACAAAGTAATTTAAGAAAAACAAATATGACTGAAAAGTCACATTAACCAACGACCTACACTGAACTCTAGACTCCTGACTTTGGACAAACACACTCAGAATGTGATTAGAATAACCATGATTAAAGCTGCAAAATCTCTCTAATCCCCATTCCCCATTTCCATTCTCAATTTTAAACTATAAAAATCAGTTGAAAAGGGCTTAACTCATTAGGTAGATACAAATCATAAAAAAACATCTAACAAAAACACATAACAGATGTGGCATGGTATTTAAATGTCTTTAAGAAAACAAAAAACACAAAGTACAGACCTGAGAGTATTCACCATTACCGACATCTAGTTCAAATTCACATAATTGGCCTTTTTATTTTATTGCTAAGAGCATACATTTATTCTGTTGATTTTTTTGTAGTAAAAAACTAGTATGAAGAATAATTACCTGTTGTTCAAATTATCAGTCTTGGTAAACTTTCTCTGAACTGGAGTGTCTGTTTCTGAGCAAGAAGAAAAAAGAGAGTTTGAATACAATATTAGAATTGAACCAAATTATAATTAAAGTGGAACAATGCTAATGACCAAATTTTAATTTTAATTAATTGCAGATAAACTAAGAAATAAATTATGCATACCAAAAGTGTGTTTGAGATTTTTTTAGTTTTAGTATATATTATTTTCATGAAAAGACTTTAATTTACCCTAGAATAAAATTGATAATGGAAATGTGGAATATGTCAAAGAGACAAAAACCCGATCAAAGAGCAGAAAACTCTTGAAGGCCACCAAAGGGTCTTCATATTGATCAACACAGCGAGAAAATCAGATTGTATACGAAAATAATTTTTACTCTCATTGGAAGTTGAAAGTTTAAGTTGTTGCTTTCATGTATACATGTAACACCTAACATAGTCTTCAAATAGTATTTTAATAGCCCATAAATTTTTAATTTATATGTGTAAAATCTAAAAGGCAAAACTGGTTGATATAACTGAGCGCCATATTAAAAAACATTCTTTGTAATTTCTAGATTTTTATCATTATTCTAAATTCATGTAGGACTTAAACATAAAGATTGGTAAAGCATAAGTAGTGTGGAAAAGGATTTTATTAGACTTGCACATTATTTTTCACTAAGAATATTATAATTTAATTTTGTAAAAGGGAATAATATTACAAACATAACACTATGACCTTTCAGAAATCAGAATGAGGCTGAAATTTCATTGATGCAATACTGACCCAGTGTCAATTGTTATAAGTTTTTAGCTAAAACCAACCAAACAATAACAATTATTTAAGAATAATAGACTAAATAGAAAAACAATACAATCAGTCATCAAAAGTTCTTAAAACTGGTGTGTATATAAGCATTCATCTCCATGTGGAATCTATTGTATTGATATATGAAGTTGAAATTACCATTCATGTCCAGCTTCCTCTTTGCAAATGGTGTAGAAGTTCGTTATCAATCTCAGTACTAGCATCAAATTTTATCAAAGATGAAGGTGATTCTGGATCAGTTGAAACAACCTTTTCAACATCAGTGGTTTCATCCATTTCAACTGAAAACAATTGCAGAATGTTTGACATGCAGTTTTCAATAAGGCTATAATTCGAAATTTAGTGGAGTCTCATGGATATGTCCAAAAGTTTAAGAACCAAGATCTAATTATTTTGAATTTGGGTGCTTTGAGTTCTAACTAAAAGGGCTTACCATATTAGTTTTCTTTCATTATTTTGTACATAAACCTACCCATTAGTCATGTTAGTTGCCTCATTTAAATTGCTTTACATTTAACATAATTTTCAGGTCCTTTTATAGCTGACTATGTGGTATGAGTTATGCTCATGATTGAAGATTTTATATTCCTATGGATGATAACTTTTTTGTCATCTGATCTCTGGTGGAGAGTTTTCTCATAAATAATTCGACAATTATACCACATCTTCTTATAATTTGTTATAAACATACCAAAATAAAATTAATGCATTCGTTTAAGAAATTGTACTGAAAATTTTGGTATATGTTAATAAATCTATTACATTTTTCATAAATAATTTTTTTTATTCAGAAAATTTAAACTGTCTTTACTGGTTAAAGCGGCAAAATAAAATAAAAATCATGAATAACCCTATAATTTTATTCTTTACAAAGAGCATCTTTTCTGCTTATAAAAAGGATGTCATATGTGTGACCTTTCATGGACAGTTCTGACTAATAAGTTTCTTAAATGAAACTTTGAGATGCTGTGCCTTAATAAAAGTCATTTAATACATAGTAATTTGAAAAATACATGTAAATATATACTAGTAAGTAAATCTAATCTTTACCTTGTTATCTTTTTTCTTTGATTTCTCTGATTGCTGCTTGAAACTCTTTGCGCTTTCCCAAAGATAGGAAACCCATGTCTTTAAGGTCTTCATTGGTAACTTCTATCAAACCCCTTACACTTATAAAGTCATTTGATAAAAAAATTGATGGTGAATTGAATAATCAAATGAATAAAATGATATAAGATTTTCTGGTCTTATAGATATATATACATTAGTTGGAAGTCAAGGTGGGAGGGATTTGATTTCATCATCGTGGACTTGTTCTCCAATCAATGCTATATCGCTTTGATTTATGGTTTGGTTAATCCAATTACAAAAATGAATTCTCTCAGAAATTGGGACTTGGAAGCTTAAATTATTGTTGGCAAAAAACCTTTCTGACTGTTTTTAACAATATTTATTTATTTCAATTATCTGGAATAGAAGTGATATTAAATTAATTTAATTACATGGTCTTGCCACTTGCCTCCTCTTTAAAAACAATATCATAAAAGAATACTAAACAGTTTAATCTTGAATTGTTTCATTCAAATTATTTTATACTACAGAATTGTTTCATTCCAATTATTTGATACTACAGAATTGTAAAGAGGTCAAACTTCTAGAATTTTTTTTTTCATCCGATATACAATTTTGGAGGAAAAAACTAGAAAACCTTTATGAAATATGATTTTCTGAAAAATCTTGATGATGTGAATTTGTTAAACCCAAAAATATACAATATGTATATTACAATAATATAATATGCACTACTAGTAAAAGCATTGATAAGCCCATGTCGTACTGGTGTGAAACCATAGAAAACAAAAACCACTTTCTCCTATACTGTCAAAGTGGTAAAAACAAATTACATCTAAATTTTATTAATGACTTTGCTATATATTTCCAAATCATTTTCAAATTTTATTTCTGAGTAAAAGACAGAGTGAATACTAAGGGAGGTTTAGACTTTGAAATATTTTAAAAATAACTGTCTAATGTTAAAGACTTCATATTAAACAAACTTTATTTCTTCTAATTATATTTTTTGTTTATGCCCATTCACACATGGCCCTCATCTTCTTTTAATCATATCAGTGATACACATGTGGCACTTAGCAGGATACATCCTTATTAGTTACCTATGAATTTCAAAGTTTTTTTTTTATTGTATTGAACTAGAAAACAGAAATTTAATCCGTATGAAGCTTATACTATAGTTATTACAACATTCTGTAATTTTGAAGTGTGTTTTATGACATTTTTCTAAGACAAATTATACAGATTTTTATGGTTGAGAACGAAGAATAAGAGTTTAAACAGAAAAGAACCA
This sequence comes from Mytilus coruscus, assembly GCA_017311375.1. Lineage (NCBI taxonomy): Eukaryota > Metazoa > Mollusca > Bivalvia > Mytilida > Mytilidae > Mytilus > Mytilus coruscus. Next base: position 25,500,611 of record CM029601.1, on the reverse strand, counting down.
GCTATATCTGTGACACAAGTAGATAAAGTATAAATGTAAGTATAATTTGCATAGTGTTTATTTAATCTTAACTACTAGTAGGCTGCATGTATTAGTATAGTTTTTGGATTCCGATATTGCCAGTCCGTTGTCTCAATAACATATTTATTTTGACTAGTATACATGGTATATATAGTGTAAAATCTTAACTGCTATAAAGTTGGTGGCTAAATGCAATGAGCAATTATAAATTATTTGATTTAAGTTCAGGGATTCAGGAAAAAAAAGCCCCAGTGTCAAAGTGTCCCCAACTATCAAAGGAGTAGGTCCGGTAAGGGCTAATTTTGGCCTCAAATTTCAGGTTCATCTGACGAAGGATTTTGGACACTTTTTAAACACTTAAGTGTCTATTTCAGTTGATTTGTTTATGTGAAAGATTTTAATTGATTTACTCATTAAAAACGCTCCGATTCTAGCTAAAATATGAAAAATCTATCAAATATGCAAAAAATGACACTTTTCAGATGTTTTTTGTCAAAAATGACAGTGGCCTCATCCGTGTTCATCCTCAACCTTTATATATGTTATGTATTATCATCAAATACAACTAACATTTCAATATAAAGAATGAACACACATGCGGCCACTTTCATTTAAGATGGAAACCGTCTAAAATTTAACCAAAATGCTAAAATTGTGAAGATTTCAGTAATTTAGCATGACTTAATGATGCTAGTACCCGATATATGTACATTGTATTGTCAAAAACAGCCCATATTTATGTAGCAGAAGCATTATACTTTCCAATAAATAACTAAAAGTTTAAATTTTAACAATTTTATAAAACTGCTATATTTTGGGGCCAAAAAGGGGTCTTACTGGACCTACTCCTTTCTGATAATTTTGAGCGTAGTCCATTCGATCATCAAGGGATCATATGAGAAACCCTTGAGTATCAACTATATAATTTTTGTTCACGTCCGGATGCTGTGTTTCAATTTTGCATTTCTGACTTCTCCTGTTTATGAATTAAAATGTAAAATAGAGTTATGAAATGAAAGAAAATGCTGTACACTACATGTAAAGCCCTTCATGCATCAGTCTATCTTGTGTGAATTTGTCAGAGTTGTATTGTCAAATAAACAAGGAGACAAAAAAAAAGCACAGAAAATTTGAAAATATATACATTTAAATAGATTTATCTATTCTGAATTTCTAGCTGCATGTTTATATGCAGAATTGTGTAATGATTTCCTAAAATACAGATATTATGATTTAGAAATAACAGAAATTCTAAAATTTGTTAAAAATATAAGATAAGAGCAAATTTATTTCAATTGAAACAAAATCATCTAATTCTAAACCCTATGATAAAATGTGTATTGCTGATACAGGACATATTCATGACTTGTCCTGTATATAATTTTTGTAAATATCCTGAATGGAGTAATTAGCATGTTATTAATTTTCAGAGACATGGCCATGTGTTCACAGCATGACTTCTTTAATGTCTTGTTTGCTGATGTTCACGAAATTGTCAGATAAAGTAATGAAGTGTCTTAACATGATACAGCAGTTAGTTGTTAAATTGAGTCTTTTTATTTGGTGCCCCCTTTTTCACAACTGAATGAAGGAAAGAAAGTTTCCTCACAAACAGTCACAGACAGAACTTCTTCATTTTCGAGATAATTTTTCTTGGATAAACAAGACTTTATTTAAAAAATCCTTTTTGTAAATTACTTGAAAAATCATACATTTACACTTTTTTTTTTTAACAGAAAATATTTTATGAAAATCAATTGGATGAAACAAGGAGGTTATATGAGAAGGAGAGAGGACGAAAGACGATAATTACACATAAAATGTTACCGCCTTTTCGGCAAGTGGGTGTTAATTAGTTTAGATCGATTGGTCGCAGAGGGAGAGTTTGTCATAATTACACAGCCGAGTAAAAACGGAAACACCCGAAATGTTATAAACCGACCAAGATCCGAGATTTTACAACATAAGCCTTGGATGCTGGCTCAATTCTCGAAAATATACATATATATATATAGACTTACTTACGCGAAGTGGAGGCTTTGCCAGGAACCCAGGTTATTAAACATATACATCGGATATTTTCTTTTGACGTTTTTCAGTTGTCAACAATTTATTTTATCAGCGATCTCGAATTTGATGTAGAAATATTTTGCATCTGCAAGACGAACGACTTGACCGACCTGATTTGCTTCGTAGCTGTTTACTATATATGGAATTAAAATTTATCACATAAAACTTTCATAAAAATATGCAGGAGAAATGTCCGAATTAAAAAATGGACACACATCTTCAGTCGTTATATATATCGTTATCAACAAATTGCCACCGGCTTTTCAATTGTTTTAATGAATATTTAAACCGTGTGTGATGCAGACGTCTGGTTATGGATAAAAAATTAATCAAGACATACCATGTATATTATAAAAAAAATCCCATTTATAGAGAGCATAGTTATATTATGGCTTTTATATCTATGTCAAAAGGTACCGGCAATCTATAATTTCCTTTGAATCCTAAGGGACGACATCAAAAGATCAATGTAGGATAAAAAACTTAAATCAAATAGTTTGTGGGTGGGGGTGGGGTTAAAATTTCCCCCTTTTTTTTCTTTTTTTTTAATCCAAAATCGATTTTACATATATCCATATTGGTCAATCAATTTTTCCCAAATTATGTTAAGAAGGGTGGGGTCAGGAAAAAACTATGTGAATTAAGTTTTTTATCCTACATTGAACTTTTGATGTCGTCCCTAATATTTTCATGTACTTGAACAAAATGTAAGTGTTAATTTTCAGACACACTTGACTGTGTTATTAAGCCATATAAATACTGGTTTTTAACAGAATCTAAATAATACTTAAGATCATATGGAGGTGATGATTTGGCGTGGTCACATAGAGGAATTTCAAAAATAAAAATGCATCATATTTTATAAATTCCTCTTTACCATTAAGAAAAATCGCGCTAGCCGCAATCGGTCACCGTAACAAAGATACATCACAAATTCCTCAGTTGAATTTCGTTCACATAACCTGCCATTTGTCATTACAATGAGCCAACACGTTAATTGAAAATCTAAGCGCTTATGCTAATATCCACAGACTAACGCCAATGATCGAGAAACAAACTGGTTCTCGATAAATTTCTCTTCGTTTGAATTACAAATATCCACTCCGGTCGCCACCGGTCACCGTAACAAAGGTACTTTGCCTATTCCTCTATTTTCTATGATATAACCTACAAATTCTCATGGGCAGAACCAGAGAGGTGAAGCGGTTATCTTTGTTTAAAGCAAGGTGGGGGTAAAATAGATATTGGTTCTTAAATTTCTTTAAATCCTCATAACTTTGTCATTTCTTAGTCGTTTTTCGTCGTAGTTAGACGATATAAAATCGAATTTCGTGACAAGTGTTCTTGCACAACAAAAATACATTAAAACTGATTTGTAATAATAATTATACCTGTATTTCAACGTCCCAGTCACCGATTAGAATCACGTGACATTAGCGATTCTACTTATCACACGGACTCTTCGCGGTAACAGCCTGGTACATCAGAGGGCCATGTCAAGTGGGTGCTAAACATGTCGGTTTCTTTATATTTTTATCATTTTCCTCTGATCGAACTGCTATCCTGGGGATGCTAATTTTATATCAAGCAGAGTGTTCACTCTCCTTCTCATATAACCTCCTTGGATGAAATGATTGTTCAGAAAACAAGCTGTCATAAAGGATTAAAGTATTGGTTTCATGATGCCTAGAAATATATTTTTTAATGTATTAATTACAATTAAAATTTGATATTTATTCATTGATTAATAGATCTGAATGTAATGCAACATTTTGTTGTATTTCTAATGTACACTTTCCGGCTCGGAACATTTATATTATATGAAGAAGTTTCCCTTCCATATGCAATTTAATTTCGTTACTTTTTTCCAATAAATTTTTAACTTTTGTCCTTTGCTATTGTTTGCATTTCTTTCTATTTACCTCTGTAATTGGGTCCACAAAATTTCCAAAACAAATATCGGTCAGTGTATATATCAAATTGTGAAACCCTTTTTCCTTGTTTTTATCATTATTACACTTCTGTCCTACAGATGCTTAAAAAAAACATACAAAAATTATTAAATGCAGATTACGCATTTGAACAATTTAGAGCTTTACAATTTGTATGAATTTTAAAAGGAAAGAAATGTTTACAAAGTTGCTAAATTAAATTCATGCTTTAAAAAAATACTGAAATTAATCAAATAAGCCAATTCTTTGATAGATCCTTAGAAATTAATTAAAAAAAATATCTCAAATCTCAAATGTATTGTCAACTGTCAGCTTTTGAACTGAGGACTGTACATTGCCCTGCAGATTTTTTGTTGTTGTTGGGTTGCTGTCTCTGTTATTCCTAATTTTAATTTCTTTTTATTCATATGTAAATTTATACCCAAATCCTTTGAATGTGACTACAAAGTACAAACCTGTTGTACATTGCACCATTGCTTTGGCATTCCTATACCAAAACATGGTCTTTTTGTTTTAAAATTCTAAGAGATTTCAATCTCCAATTCTTCTAAATGTCTTTAAGAGGGACGTATCTCTATAGCTATCATACATGTATTTTTAAGAATATTTTGTATACAGTGTATGTGCATACAGTGTAAGTACGTGGTTCTACCTACAAACCTGAAATTAGAACAGTTTGAGTTGGTCTTTTTACTATTATAAATTGCTTTTTATATCTCTCTTAAAATTAACCATATAATGACACTGCTAAATACATTGTTTAAATACTTCAATTCAAGAAATGGCTTTGGTAATGGAAACAAGAGAGAAGCTTTTTTAATATGATGACCAAGATGCAATATGCAGGCCTTAAAGGATTTGAAGCTTTGCAAAATTTGTGTATTCCTCAAGAAGAATGTATCAAGGAATATCAGCTTCCCATGACAACTGAAAACCTTTCCAACATAGTGGATAATGTAAGCTTGCAACTTTTTCCAGAGAAAGACCAATTTTGCAGTAGTTTTCAACCTGTCAGAGTGTATGGAGATGGTAATTGTTTACCGAGAACTGGGTCTTTGTATGCTTTTGGAGATGAACATTATCACAACGAGATAAGATGTCATATTGTAATAGAAATGTGTGTGAATATTAAGTTTTATACTCTTAAAGAGAACAAAGTGTATGCACAGTATTCACAGGAATATGACCCTGGTAAAACAATGAACAATGATGAATTCATTAAGGTTTTCAAAAGAACAGTAGTATCGTTTGCTCATCCAGGAGCATGGGGAGAAATGTGGCATGTTCTTGCCTTAGCCTCAGTATTGGGGAGAAAAGCTTATTCAATCTACCCAGACATTATTGGTACGAAGAGGGATAGACATTTGTTTCACAGAGAAATTATTCCAAGATGTTACATGTATCAAACATCAGAACCAGTGAGAGTATGTTGGACAAATTCAAATGGTTAAACTGCAAATATAAACTGGTAGACTCCTAACCATTTTGTTGCCTGTAGTAAAGTTGATAGGATTACACAAACCAACAGTCATGACAGTATATCAAGAAAAAGACCAGATGTGACTCTTCTAGATTTCATTACCACTTCAGTAAACTCCAAGCCGAAGAAACGAAAACGAAAGGTATTTTTTTTCTGACTTTGAAATTTCGTTAATGCCCCTACCAAAACCTTGAAAAGAGTTAAAAAAAAAAACCACTGATATTTGATAAATAATTTCTTTTCATGCTGTGCGAAGTAACAAATCATAAATAAAATATAATAATTCTGACTTATTCCATTCATTATGCAAAATTCATTGAATGACAAGTTCAACTTAGTTTAATAATTCCCTTTTTTAAATTTAAAGGAAATAAGTGAAACATTTATTGAATAGTTCAGTGATTGATCAAAATGTGGGATAAGGTCTCAGTTGCATATTTGATATTTCACAAGTTTAAGGAATTGAGAGTGTTATTTTAATTAATTCTCTTCACGTCATTATTTCTGCATTTACTTTAATCATGTTTATTCCAATAGGCAGCTCTACTGAATGTTATGTAATGAATTTGTAGGAAAACACTGACGATGTAAAAGGAAAAGAATGCTCTGAAAAAATAAAGATAATGGGAAGGAAGACAGCAATATTACTAGCAAAGAAACTTCTGCAAGTCCTGCAATCAAACTTGAAGAAATTTCTGCTATACCAAGCATCAAGATATTGGAAGAAGATCTTAAAAAAGAAGAGGTATATACCATTAATATATAGATATAGGAAGATGTGGTATGAGTGCCAATGAGACAACTCTCCATCCAAATAACAATTTATAAAAGTAAACCATTATAGGTCATGGTACGGCCTTCAACACGGAGGCTTGGCTCACACCGAACAACAAGCTATAAAGGGCCCCAAAATTACAACTACTGTACATCAGATTCCTGACTTAGGACAGGTGCAAACATTTGCAGCGGGATTAAACGTTTTAATGGTACCAAACCTTCTCCCTTTTACTGAGACAATAGTATAACATCACAACATAGAAAAACACACGATAAAATATCAATTGGAAGGCTTAACTCAATCAAAAAACGTAAATTAACACACTATGAACGAATAAATTTGATCTGCGATACCTGGATGCAAATACATAGTTAATAAAGTTATTAGGGATAAATATTTAAGGTCATATATTAGTATTACATGTGAGCATTGTGATGCAGTCATAAGTTTTTATCATACCTTAAATTGCAATCAGGGTGACGTTTAAGAGAGAACTTTATTATACTTCTGGACAGAAAATCGTTTTGTTTGAGAATATGAATTCAAATGTGTGTTCATATTTTTGCAACGTTAGCAGATAGAAAAAACACAGAATAGAAAGTCACAAATTTGATAGGACAAAAAGTCACAAACAATTCACTTATAATTGTTAAAATGTATTTAAGGAAATTTATGAAAATTTCTTTTTATTACAGTATACATGTATATATTCAATTTACAATTTAGGGAATTGTTCATAAGCCTTGAAAAATAAAAATTTATCAAATTTTAGTCATGTAAAGGATATATTTCATGGGCCATGAAGCCATTAAAGTTAAGTACCAGGCAAATTGTTTTCTTAGCAATTATTTTAATTAATGTTGATATTTTTAGAATGAATTATGTTAAACAAGTTGTTTTATAACAAAGAATTCAAGAATAAAACAAAAATATTTAAAGAATAGGTATTGTCATGTTCAAAGAAAAATTATATCAAGACAGAATTGTTTGTTGCAATCATAAAGGTCAAACCTTTAATAACAAGAACTCACAATGGAATTATGATCATACAAGAAGGTTTTTTTTTCATTAATATAACAAAGTTCAACAAAAACAAGGCAATCCAGACCTACATTTCACACTTGAATGACTTTCATATACATTTTGTAATATGTACATGTAAAATTCATTTAATATCAATAAATAAAAATTCTTCCTGTGCATGGTCATGTACAGTGGCATTTAACTTTAATGCAACATATTACTTATACAAAAATTGAAAACAACACCTTTAATAATACATGTGTCCGAAGCGCTTTTCTGGATTTACCTTCATCAGGAACGCTCAAAGCCAAAATTATATATAGATACAGTTTTAAAATTGAATAAAAACCTATATTTTCCTAATGTTCACAATTATTAATAGGTAATTCAATTTGAATGAAAATAGGTAACAATATTTTGATAGTCATATAAATTTTTGTTTCTATCCAAGATGACAATTTGTTATATATTCTGTATCAACATTTCAGATTGACCCACTTGGAGTTGACAGAGATATAAAGGATAAAGCACGTAAAAATGATAATTCTACAAATGATATAGGCAATAACTACATGGACATAACATACGCATATTGTTTTCCAGAGGAGCAAGATAATTTCAATTTGACAGAGGATATGTACCATGGATTGAGCAAAGAGTTTTACAAGCACATGGGTCTCATGGCTGCGAAAAATCATACAAGAGACAATATTAGACAAATAACAACAGTTGAACAGGATTCTTTAAATACCCCACTATATTTAGAAAGATGTCAGTTAGAGGAGAAAATACACAAGAGTGTGAAACAAGAGACAATGAAACTTAAAAACAGACTGAAATTGGAAGTTAGAAAGGAGAAACGTGCCCACATGCATGCTGTAGTGGCTTGTGGTGAATATCTACTGACCAATTGTCCGCTTGTTAAAACTCAAACCCTAAGTAAGCTTTTGACAGCATCTAAACTTCAATATCTCAATAAACCAATTGATTCCATCAAAAGAAAAATGTCTGCTGAAGTTGTAGAAACACTTTCTAGAGTTTTACCAATTATGCAAATTTATATCAACAAAGTGGGTTATATAATGGAATACAGGAAAGGGAATATTCAGTCATTTGTGGGTTCCATAGATAATTCAAATAACTTTCAAGAAACTGCAAACCGAAATTTGCACACAGCTCTAGAAGACTTTAATAATTATATTTCTTTGGCAGACACTCAGTTAGATAAGGCAATTGTAAAGGCAATTTTAATTGAACTGTACAGTGTGAATGCTGTCAGCAAACTTAATGGAGCAAAATGCAAGCAGACTTTACAGAGGGCAAGAGATGAAATTCCAAATAAGATAGCTAAGTACAAAGATATGGGAAAAGCATTACTGACTGTCAGAAATGATATGACCAGTATTCAACAACATATGCTGTACAAAAGAACTTTAGCAAAAGCAAAAGCAAAGAGTTTTAAAGCTAGAGCCATTGGTGCGGGAAGGGAAAAGATGTCGGACAAATTTCCCCAACAAGCAGAAGTTCTTGAACTAGCATTTGGAGAAGGTTCCAAAATTCATCTCAGATTGACAAAAGAAACAAAATTTAGGTCACCAGATTTGGCTCTAACAATGCCACAGGCAAGAGAAATCCTGCTTTCAGTTTGCAGTGACAAACTTCCAAATATAGCTCTATCGACATGTTATACGTATACAGAGAATTTCAAAGCTAACACCTACCAAGCTAAGAGACATCATGCAGGATACAATGTTAATGCCAATATTTCATTAAAGAAGCTACCACGTATTGGAATGGTGGAGGAGAGAATACATGCCCATTATTGCAGGTCAAATGTTAATTATCAACAGGAAAGAAGCACTGAATTAAAAACGATTATATAGATATAGGAAGATGTGGTGTGAGTGCCAATGAGACAACTCTCCATCCAAATAACAATTTATAAAAGTAAACCATTATAGGTCAATGTACGGCCTTCAACACGGAGCCTTGGCTCACACCGAACAACAAGCTATAAAGGGCCCCAAAAGTACTAGTGTAAAACCATTCAAACGGTAAAACCAACGGTCTAGTCTATATAAAAAACGAGAAACGAGAAACACGTATAAATTACATAAACAAACGACAACTACTGTACATCAGATTCCTGACTTAGGACAGGTGCAAACATTTGCAGCGGGATTAAACGTTTTAATGGTACCAAACCTTCTCCCTTTTTCTGAAACAATAGTATAACATCACAACATAGAAAAACACACGATAAAACATCAATTGGAAGGCTTAACTCAATCAAAACGTAAATTAACACACTATGAACGAATAAATTCGATCTGTGATACCTGAAAGTAAATACATAGTTAATGAAATATTAGGGACAAACATTCAAGGCCAAAAGCAAACAAACAAGTCCAAATAAAGCCATGGCAAGACACCACCGCGAAATATTTAACCCTTAGAAAATAATCACTTTTGAAAAAACCGGTTTTCATAATATATACAGGTAAATGAAAAATAACTTTGTCGTTTTAGGTATACTTTTTCTGTCTATATAAAATCTTCCAATAATTAGGAATACCAAGAAAGGTCTGTCATATAAATACCTAATTTAACACTAGATACATAAGGGGTAAATATCAACAATAAAACTTCCCTGTACAGATGAAAGGAGAATAATCTTGATGTTCATACAAATGTAGTATGAAGAAGTGAAAATTAGTAGATATTCCAAATAATCAAAGCTGGTATACAGACAAGATCCATATTAATATAAAATAACAAAAAAGTATTAAAAATAGTATCAACAGATCGAATTAAAAGAAAGTACGATTTGAGAGTACTCGCAGTTACTGACAGCTAGTTAAAAGCCAAAAACAATTAATGATAAAAAATGTTGTTGATGCCAAAGATGCTAAGGGTATTGTGTGTGCTGACATAGATCCAGTACAGAATATGGGTAAAAGTTGGAAAAAAACTACTAGAACGGACCACCAGTTTGACCAATCAAGAACAAATGCATGCACACCAATGACACATTTATTTTTAGAGAACATTATGTACAAATTCTGTCTTAGAGACTGAAAATTTAACAGTGATGAATGTTGTAAGATCTGGCCAACCTGTTACACTCATTAACATTTCTCTTTATGAGCCAGAGACTGTATTTAGATGTTTCAACGAATTGTTCCACCTGTTGACCATTCCTGCTCTAGACAACTTATTTCGGAATGAAGAAACTGGTACTTTGAAGAAAAACTGGATATTTGTTGTAGATAATGGTCCTTCTGAAGCTCCAGCAAGTTCTTTAGTCAGAATGTTATTGGTCCGATTAGTCAACTTCTTGAATTTGGACAAAGTTTTACAAGTTTCATTTGAAAAACTGAACTCAAAAGACAACCCAGCAGAGCGTCCTCATGCATCCGAAAACTTAGCACTCAGCAGACATGGTCCTTTTAAAACTAAGGAAATCTTCAGATACCCCAATGCTAAACCTGGTAGCAGCGAACACATATTAAATATGGAAGAAATGGCAGAAGAAGTGATTTCATGTTTGAAAACTGCTAAGTTTGGTGGAAAGTCTTTCTTTTGCTTTCGTGGAGTCAAAGACAATTACATTTTTGATGATGAAAAGGCTTTGCGCACTTTCTTCAAACTTTCTGAGCAAGGCAAAAATGAATGTGTAGAAGAATATACTGCAAGCAAATGCCATCTACTGACAGAATTATGTAATGTATGGAAAATAGAAGAATCATTTAAAAAAATTATATTGAGGACTACAACCACCTTTCAGATTCTTTGTATGACAAGAAAAGAACATCATGGTTAACAACTTACATGGCAGCAACATATTCTAAATTAGAAAACAGCAGCATCCAGCGATTTGAAAGAGAACCCTTACCAGACTATATACGATGGCTTTCAACAACAGAGCTTCACTATATGTCCTATGAAGACCGAAGGGATCTTGCAAATGGTGAATGGGATGATGAAGCAATATTTCTGCCATCAAGAATTATAAGTCATGCCAGTTCTATTTGCTTTGAATCTCCTGAAGACATTCTTAAACTACTTGGTCTTTTGACATTTGTTACCCCTTCACAACTTAATGAAAAGTTTGACAGAACAAAACAGTCAATGGAAAAACATTTAAAGGATGATCAAGGACGACCCCTATGGAGAGATCATGACTTATTCAAAAAGACTAATTCTGAGCTAGAATCCATGTGCAGAGAAGAAAAACTACCTTCATCAGAGGTCTCAAATAAACTTGAGATGATTGAGCTTATTGCAAGGAATAAAAAAATTCCATTTCCAGAACCTACAAATTCGTATTCAGGGGATCTGAATAACATTCCAACAGATATGAACGAAATCACAAATTTTAGTACTGGATTTCTAAGGACTGTTCTAAATTATCATAATTTGAATTTTTCTGGTACCAAAGATGAACTGATTTTGAAAGTTTTTCTTCTAAGACACAAGAGGTCGTATTTGATAGCAAACTATGCACAGCAAGAAATCAGGAAATCTATAGAAGTTGCAACTGCCTTAATTGTCAATCAGCGCCGTTATTATAACGAAAGATCCCATATACGTAGAAATAGAAAATTTTCATCTGTGCCCAGTGTGACAAAGAATGTTATAGAAGTTCTGGATGGATGTAATGAGGAAAATTTGCACAAAATATTTGACCCAATCAGTGCATGGTTAGACAACTTCTCTGCAGTTCAGCAGGAAATTGATTCCAAAAGAGATGTTTCCTTTTCAAATGACCATAAGAGTGAAATAAACTGTTTTGAACAATGTAAAGAAAGCGGATCTAGGGTGAAGGTTTTCTGGGAGAGACATGAACTTGGAACAACAGTTGGTAAAGATGGATGGAATGTTGGTTGGTATTCAGGAAATGTCGTTTCATACAATGCAGAAAGAGATACACTAGACATTGAGTATACAAAGGAACAAGGTTCAATTTACACCATTGAATTCTCATCTAGCATATCTTCTGGAAAGCTGAAGTTCGTTTACTCACCATATACTAAAAGATCTAAAAATTAGTATGCTGTTCTATGGTATTTATGGTTCGAAAATCAAAAGCATCTATTAATGTTTGACTTAAGTGTTTTGGTTTCGTTTTATATTAAAATTGACACAACTTCATTTTTTTTTATATTTTAGTAACCTTTTTGTAGTAGTCTTATAAGTTGTAATAAACAGTTACGCTAAGGAAATGTATAGTTGAAAAATAAGGTTTGTAGGATTTTTTTTTTTTTTTTGGGGGGTTCAAAAATTCTGACAGAGGTCAATCTGAAGAACTATAAATCAATTTGGTGTGTCCCAGGCATATTGTAAATTTTTGGATAATTAGCCATTTTACTTTTCATTTACATATATACAAATAAATGTTATCAAAATTTCAATTACTATCTTTCTTGAATTGAACATTGCTCTACCCATTGTGTAAACTCTCTGATATAAAAATTATGTTTAGATAACTTCTTCTGACATCCAACACACAAAATAATCCTGTTGAATTTATCAACATTTAGATATTAACCTTCCCAATAGTATATAAATGTAGATTATGCAACAAAAGAGGGGGGTAAGATTAGACATTGATTTAAATTTTCCCGCAATTCAAGCAATAAATATCTGAAAGAAGTTCTATAAATCATGTGTATGAATTTTATAATACATTTTAGTCCAATGAATATGTTTGAAAATATTTTGAAAGCTTTTACTTTACGCCTTTACAATGTTATATCTCTTTGATATCTATCATTTTTACATACATACATGTATATTAATTTAAGACTTGTAATACTTTTAGCAAAAATTTATATTTTGTTTATGATTAGTAATTTTGATTTGAATAATTAATTATTATTATTTATATTTCTTTAATACTGTTCGAAGGTTGAAATGTGTTTTCTTAGCACACAGTTTTTGGACGAAAGATTCCAACTACATATTTCATATATTTGGTTTCTAAAGTAGTTTGAACAAATAAACTCATTTAGTTTATTGTTCCGGTCCTGGCTAGCAGGATTGTTGATGATACAGTTTGTCTGTTATATGATATTAAGCATTTCATTAATTAATTGTAAATAGTAATAATTTCTTTATGTAAATTTTCTTTTGCTTATGTTGTATATTCATAATATTGTTTAGTAAATACATGTATATAAACATAATGTGAAAACCATTTCCGTTGAAGTTCTAATATTATCTCAATAATAAATCTTTTACTAATTATGTGATCATTGTCTCATGTGATAATTGTCTCCATTAGCTTTATCAAACATGTCATGTGGAGTTTCCAGTAAGTTGTCTTTCTTGAAATTATTATCACTATCAATTAACACACACTTAATAGTGGTTGCTTGGGTTATGCTAGTTGAACATGGATATAATATAATATACTAAATTAATTGTTATTTTCCACTGTCATTGGGGCTCCTTGAGTTAAAATAGATTGACTTAAAATGATATAATTAAAATATTGTCAGAGATAGTCACTCTTTTAGATTTTGAATGACAGATTATGTAAAAACACCTTATTGCTACATGCATGTATTTTGGAAATCTGTTCCGCTTGAACATGTTGAACTTTTCACGTCATACAACAATCACTTTCCCATGTTGGAATCCGATATTTTCTATTAAGAGGTCAAAATTTTAAGGAAACTTTTGTGATATTCAGTATTGGTGGGAAAATAGCGATAAGATATATTTAAGGATACCCTTTATACTCTATTTCCGATGACTGAATCAAAATTTGCCAGGGATTTCTATTTATTCTACATATATCTTCTAAATTGTTTGGAGATGGAATTCCAAAATATTATTTAATGTCAACTTTTGTTCCCATTTTTTTCCATGGAATTTAAAAAAATATATATATGCCTTCTATAGGATGGCCTTGGAATTCCAGAATATTTAATTAATCCATATCAATTTTTCCTTGGAATTTTTTTCATTTTCTGTATGCCTTCTATAGGGCTTATATGGAATTCCAGAATTATTTTTCTTATTCATATCTTAAAATTTCCATGGATTTTTTTCTGAACCAGCTGTACCTTCTATGGCTTTGAAACTTTGTAAACTGTTTCATAATACACTAAGCTGAAATCATGCCAAGTTTCATTAGAATTGGTCAAGTTTTAGACCCCTAATAGGCCCAAGACCACAATTAATGACCCCGCTGTGGCCAAACGAAAACCGGAAGTTTGACAGACCAAGGGACACAACTCTTGCTTAGCTTGGTAAAGCTAAAATAAATCCAGATGAATATGGAAAGGGGATCGATATTCTGGTATCAGATCGATGTATTTATATGTCATGGTCTTTCATTATTATTATTATAATAACATTATTTTTACTTACTCAATTGTTTCAGTTACAATATTTACCTATGGCTTTTATCCGAGAGAGTAATTTTCCAATCGATCTTAGTGTTATTTGGGTCATTTAAAGTTGACAAAATTGTTTAATCTCGGATACAAGAGATTTTAGAAAATTGAGATTTCTCTTCATTTTCTTTCATCTCACTCTTTCTTTTCAAAAGACGCCGATTGAGTAGTTTTTAGGTGATCACCAACGGAAGTCTTAATCCCCACTTTATACACATCCAAGCGCATCAGTGTCAATCACGATTAATTGTTTTTGTATACATTTTAAATACTTTTTCATGAACATTAACAATGTATCACTAATTATTTATAAAAGATAATCTTAGGTAAACACTCGTGGAAATAGCATGTCATAAATCAATACAGTGGTCAGTGACCGGAAATTTAATTACATGTGTATTGTCAGATTAACTCTTCAATCCATTTAAATCCCGGAGGTCATGTTTTGACATATGTGTATTAGTTCGAGATAAATAATGAATTTTGACTGCTTTTGTTAACCTTGGGACCGTAAATTTAGTTCGACTCAACCGAAATTTCGACTCATCCAATTTCGACTCCTGATGAGTCGAAATACATACATTTATATGGAACAAAGTTCGGGAGCACGTGAAAACTTCGACTCATCCGAAATTTCGAGTCAACCGAGTTCGAGACAACGAGAGTTAACTGTATTATGATTATCACATGATTAAAGGTCAATTTAGCCTTTTTCATTATTTTCAAGAGAATTTTGTTATAGAAGAATGCCTCATTTGTCCAACTGATACAGACCACGTGCATCTCAGAGTACAAATAGTTCGACATTAACAAGACTTTACTATGATGGTTAAGTATTAGATACAATACAAAGGTAACAAAGAAACAGGCCGGTAACAACCGTTGCCGGATAGTTTTTCTGCACGAGTAGTCAGGTCAAGGTCCGAGGCGCTAGCCGAGGACCTTGACCTGACTACAAGTGCAGACAAACTATACGGCAGGTTGTTTCCGGCCTATTTTTTTGTTACCTTTGTTTTGTATCTGACTTGTACGACATTTCAGGAAGGATGTAGTACATTTTGCATTTAAAAGAGGTAGCAAACTAAACATATTAGAAACTTCAATGGCCATATACCAGTTAATGTAAGTTACAGTTTAAACACTTTTTTTCACTTCCTTAAGCCGAGAATTTTTTTCTAAAAAATTTCAAGAATTTAATAACTTTATAAAAAAGAACCATTTCAAGGAAAAGATGAATGTTGTTTACATTTGAGACTTTTAGAATGCAACTTCGCTAGTAAGTAATTCATAAAAAAAAAAAACAGAGCTACCATTTGATTTTTTTTATTGTGGAGAAACGGAAGGAAAGGGGAAGGGGGGTGTTTAATCCATTTAAAATAAACAGAACTGATATTAAGTGAATGAAATGTTATGAAAAACTGGATTTTGTCTTGTTTTTGATATATATATACATATACATATATTTTGGATTTTTTTAATAGTTCATACATATAGGTTTTTTATATGTCTCTGATAGTGTTGATCAGGATTTAACACGTGTCACTATATGATCCAATCGCAGCTTACCGTTCAAAATTGATGACATTAGTTGAATGATTTTTTTTCACGATTTGCTGCATATTTGAACATGTATTACATGGACACTTTTTATCTATAGGATCAATCGTGCATTGGTGAGTTGATAGGGATTTTATCTTTTGATTAGATTTGATTTTTTTATATATATTTCCTGTCTCTTTTATTGAAATATAAACGTTGGTACCAGCATTTCTTTACTTTCAGCATTGTCCAGAATACTATTCATGTCCATATATTGAAGGAAAAACACTTACGGACCAACCGTTTAGCTTCAAAAGGGGTATCTTCTTTTCTGAGTAAGAACATTATTTATTTTTCAACGCTATCACCCAACTATTTTCATTTTTTTCGAAATTAGACGATTATATACGGTATACGGAAAATCGGGAATCAGAACATTATTTTGTCATCTGCTTGACAACAATATATTTTTCTCATAAAATTGGGTATCAAAATATTTTTAGAAAAAGACATACCCCTTTTTAAGCTAAATGGTCAATCCCTTAGTGTACTGATATGAATAGTAATTTACTGGAATTGTTTGAAATACAGTTATTGATGCTAACGTAAATATTTTAATCAAAAAGACAGGAAATATGTCGGTGAAACAAAAAGTTCAAATCTAATTGAAATTTAAAGTGCCCATGAACTCTCTGATCATGCACGAGTGATTCTATTCATAAAAAGTGTCCGTGTAACAACTAAAAAGTGTCCGTGTATCATCTAAAAAGTGTCCGTGTAACACCCATTAATGTACTGTTTTTCTATAGCTCTGCTGGGGGTAAAGTCGTACAATAATTCAAAACAATCTGAATTTAAATAAAATGAAAAATGTTCTTCTACAGTAAGTTGCTATGGATCTTTAGGAATGAAATATTTAGAAAGAAAATAGATACACTACATGAACTCTGTCATTACGGAAGCGTATTATTGACATATAACAGTTAATTAAGTATTTAATGTTTTTTTTCAAAGTACAAACTTTGATTTTGAACATTTTAAAATTTCGACTTTTAAATATAACTCAAAACTTCGAAACTTTTAAACTCGAAAGATACACTCAATCAAAAAAAATTGTAAAACAATTGTTATTACAAAATAAAAAATTTGAAAGCATATTCTCATAATTATCAGAAAAAAAAAGTTCTCGCAGTGTTTTCCGTAGCATAGTGTAAAACATCTATGGAATGTCAGTTAAAAGAAAACAATGTTCGACAAAAAATAATTCAATGTACAACAAAGTGGCTCATTTTGCCTCTGTCATTTAAAAAAAATGTATAATTTACTCAAATACGAACATGAATACTTGATTAAATCCAATTAAAGTGCCCGTTTCCGAGCATATACATATAAATTAGCTAATCTGCAATCAATTCCATCTTCATGCCTAATATATCATGTACTGTGTTACAACTCTAGATTCTACTGACGAGAAAATGTTTCACTGAGCCACCGAAAGCAGAATTATTAGTTCAGTCTAGGTGGCCGAGTGGTCAAGAGCGCTAGACACAGTGCAAGCAGTGTTGTCTCGATATCCTGTTATGATATTGTAACTATCATATTTATTTAGTTGGCCTAATTTGTTTTGTGTGGCCTATTGTATACATTGTGTACAAAATAATATACATTGTGTTAAAACTATGCAGTTTAGAATTCACTGGAACAATCACTGATACTCATGGAATGATTAGAACTTTCTATTTCACTTACATAACGTTTCCAGGATGATCATAACAAAAGATGCGTAATTTATATTTCTAGCGTTGTCTAGAAGTTTCCGTTTGAGTATTTAAATGCAGACCCAAAAGTTAGTTAAATATAGAGATTTAGAGATAGACATCGATAGACATCAACATTCTCAGCAGTTGGATTGACATTTTTATTTACAAACTACATCATACTAGATTGTGACCAATTGGATATAATATTCTGTGGATTCCGAGAAGATTTCCGGATAAAGAAAAGATAAAAGATTGGACATATATTTTGACAGTTAAGTTGACATTTCTTTTTATGTAATACTTCTTGTAAACTTGTGTATAATAAATCTTGTTAAATTTTATTATTGATTTGTGTCTTTTGTTGGCTACAATTAAAAGGCGATTTTCTGGCATAACAATCCCAATAGCATGAGTTCGAATTCTGGCAAGGGAATAACAAAAATTTGCTTTCGCAAATTTGTAGATTTAACATTGTTGTGCTGATATATAGAGTAATTATGCATATTAATATATATATACAATAGATATTTCAGCTGATCTGTAACAATTCCATTTTCATGCCTTATATATCATGTACTGTATAACGACGCTAGATTAAAACTGACGAGGAAAGGTAACACCCGGCCACCGAAAGCTTTATTATTGTGAAGCCTAGGTGGTCGAGTGGTCTAGAGTGTCGGATACAGTGCAGGCGAGTTGGTGTCACGATATCTCAGTAGCATGAGTTCGAATCCCGGCGAGGGAAGAACAAAAAATTTGCGAAAGCAGATTTACAGATCTAACATTGTTGGGCTAATGTTAAGACGAGTTGTATATATATATATATATATATATATATATATATAGTAACACCCGGCCACCAAAAGCTTTATTATTGTAGAGCCTAGGTGGTCGAGTGGTCTAGCGCGTCGAGCACAGCGCAAGGCGATTTGGTGCCACGATATATCGGTAGCATGAGTTCGAATCCCGGCAACGCAAATTGACAGATCTAACATTGTTGGGCTGTTATTCAGACGAATTATATAGAGTCGTCACTGGTTCAGACGTATTTAAATATATATATATATATATATACATATATATATATATCTTTTGGAAAATGTTGTTTGTGCTGTATTTAGACCCCTCTACCAAGAAATTTGTTTTGCATGCACACGTATAAAAACTGCGGTTTTTATCCAACGCAATCATAGATTTGAACGTTGTTTTCAATTTAGACTTGTTTATATATATATTTATATTATAATTCGTCTCAAATTTAGCCCAACAATGTCAGATCTTCAAATTTGCGTTATTAAATTTTTGTTCTTGCCTCAGCGGTAATCGAACCTTTGTCTCTGTGACATCGTGGCAACACCGCCTGCACCGTGTCCACCGACCTAGACTGGTACGTTTAAACACTGCTAAGAACTCCTTAGTGCACTTAGAACTTATAATATGCTACTATTAAGGACTAGAAGGGGTGATGTTAC
Organism: Mytilus coruscus; assembly: GCA_017311375.1. Taxonomy (NCBI): domain Eukaryota; kingdom Metazoa; phylum Mollusca; class Bivalvia; order Mytilida; family Mytilidae; genus Mytilus; species Mytilus coruscus. The sequence continues at coordinate 25,481,110 of CM029601.1, read as the reverse complement.
ATGTAAAAAAAATTACATTATGGTACAGATTGATATTTAATGCATAAATTCCAAATTTCATAAGGGGCCTCAGTGGCCGAGTGGTCTAAGTAGTTACTACTGTAATCACTAGCCAGTCAACACTGAGGTTGTGAGTTCGAACCCCGCTTGTGCGGGTGCACTCGACTCTAATCTTAATTGACTAGGATTGTCAGTTTTCCTATCGAAGGTCGGTAGTTTACTCCGGGCACTCCGGCCTTCTCCACTAATTAAATCTGGCCGCCACGAAAAAGCCCAAAAGTGGCGTTAAAACACAAAAAATCAAAAAATCAAATCCAAATTCTGTAGAAAAGAACCAGAAACAAATGAGTAATTGAACAATATAAGGCACGTGCCGGTTTTTGGAAAATGACGCTATAAGCGGCATGTTTCCGATACCATTGACCAGAACTAACGGAAGTCGATTATATTTCTCCGCCTTCCGCACTCGGTTTCATATTTACTATTTTACATACTAACTGGAATCTGCTTGTATAACGCTACACTCGAACAAAGTGTTGTAGTCGGACAGGACCAGTTTACATACTTTATTTTATTTACCAAAAAAATATCTTGACCTGTCCATATGTTTTTGTTATCAAATGGTATTTGGAGCTATCCCTTTGTTATATTTTTCATATTTATTCGAGCTTTCACTTTTATGCACATGTCTTACAATCGTAAACAATCGGTATGTATAAATAGATCCGTTTTGTTATGGTGTGACTTTTACACTCAATGATCAGCAATCGCTGTACAAAATAGTTCTCTAAATAATGTCAGCCTTTCATGCCATTTCAACTTTACAATCATTAAAAAAAGAAATAATCTGAATCATTTTGATATCCATTGGATGGATACTGGTCTTTATCCAGATTTACGAAGATTTTAATAATCGGAAATTAGTAATACGGTTGTACCCACGCGGTGCGTATGAATCTTTGTTTACAAAGTTACTGCAGCAGAGTCTGAAACTGTATCATTATTAATTAACTACACTGTTATTGTACTTAATATGATGAAAACTGCCTATGCAATATAAGGTGTCAACTCGGCCAATATAGATTTTTTTCTGTATTGGCCGAGTTCTGATCCGGCCAAAACAGGATTTCGGAACGTCTCTAGTTTTTAGATCGTAAGTCACGATAAACTCAAACTGCAAGTAAACATTTGTTTGTAAGACAGTTTTTATTTACTCACCATAAACAAGCTGAAACGTTCAGTATGGCATATATTTTAGGCTAAAGACGGTCCCATTCATTTAAAAAGCATTTTGAAAGCAGACGATTGAATTATTTCAGGTTTGGGGAACGAGTAAATTATCACAAAGTTCATTTCTTGACGACCTCATAATTTCACGATGTCGATGGTACAAATCGATTTTTACTGTTTACTTTCGCTTCTCATGTTTTGTAAACGGTCTTTTATTTTTAAACCCAAACCAGGCATATGCATTCTGTAATTGTGCAAATCTTCGTTCTTTGGTCATTTGGCTTATGGATAGTTGTATCAGTTTCAACTCTTACATTATTTTTTTTAAAACTATATTTGCATTACACATGCAATGGCAGTACCTTTCCAATTACTATTTATGTGTTGTGTCTACATTTAAGTTGTAACACTTTATAGTGACTGGAAAGGGTAGAAAAATTCATCAGATGAGAAAAGGCTGAAGATACATGGAAACGGCACCAGATCATTAGATATTGCATCTTATAAAAAGAAACTGAGATTTGGATAGTAATCCACTTCAAGGTAAAAATGTTTAGGATCTCCTGTAGTTGGTGATCGCAATACTGGTATACCAGTATTGTGCACAATACTGGTATAAAAATTTTGTACCAGTATTGTATTCCAGTATTGTACCTGTATTGTGTTTTTTTTTTAAATAAACAATACATATGTAATTAATCTTTAAATTTATTAAAGGTGTCACATATATATGCATAATGAAATTAAGATATGACAATTTTATAAGGAATGATTGGACATATTAGATTGTATGTTTAAATGATTGTCATCAAAGAAAGTTTTAAATCTTCTGATGTTTTTTTTTCTTAAGGGAACAGTACTGTCCCAGCATTTCAACAAACTCTTTTATTTCCTTCTATCTTTTCTTTCAGCTCTAGCGCTCTCTTTCCAAGACTCATAGTATATTTTAGTGAATTTTATATTGACATTGCTGTTATAGCTGCTGTATCATCAGCATTGGTATTGTCTATTTCTTCTTCAGATGGCATTTCTGTAACCCTCCTCTTTCTGTATTGGTATCCAGGCTCTGTGGATTTTCTCTTAAGCTTAACAACATGACCAGCTTCTTCAGATGGCACTTGTATGGCTCTCTTACTATCGTAGGTGATGGAGTGCTTGTCTTGTACTAGTATTTGTACCAGTTGATATATCTGTTAGAATTGTGTTGCCCATGATTCTGAATCATCTGCTTTAATTACCCTAAACATTCACGTAGTTAAATTGATTATAATCAGGTTTCCCTATTACGCAACTTTTTATGTTTAATGGATATTGATAAGTTTTTTATTGTGAAAGATAAATTAGAAAATAAAGACCAACAAATGCATATAATCAGGGCATAAAGATTACCATTTCCCGTTTCCCGGGAAAAGTAAATTATTACACGGGAAAGTGACATGATTGCAGTTGCTAATATCCTGTCGGGAAAGTCGTTTTCCGGTGAATAAATAAATAATTTGTCCCTATTACTTGTTTAAATGTCAAAATACTTCTGTAAGATCATCTGAGCGTCGAATTTCCATGATTTCATCACATTTTTACACATTTTATAATCAGTTGACATGTTAAACCCTTAAAAGTATGCTCAGATTGCAGGATTTTGCATCTTAAATTTCAAAATTTTCTTGGGTAAGTGACCTGACAAAAAATTCTTAATACCCTGCTAATCTTAGTATACATGTATTAAAATATCTGTAAAAAATGGAGAATGTGTCCCCATGGACACAGATGATGCCCCTGCTTGCATACAACATTATAAAGAGACATAACTCAAGAACAATAAAAGTGACGCTACCCATTTTTGTAGTAATATGTATTGTGTAAAGGTTTCATAAAGTTTGGTTGAGGCAAACTTGAGTTAAAGAACGGAAACTAAACATTTTGCAATTTTTCCATTTCTGAAGGGGCATAACTCTAAAATGGTTAAAGTGACGCCACCAAAATTCAAACTTGATCTGTGTTTTGTGGTAATAAGCATTGTGTACAAGTTTCATAACATTTGGTTGAGGCAAACTTAAGTTAGAGAACGGAAATTAAAAAAACGGCGGGGGCATAAAAATATATGATGGCTTATGAGTATCGTGATTAATTTAAATTGGTTGTTGATTAATTTCACTATATTCCTCTTTAATCTTTTTTAGTTCATTTAACCCCCTTTGATCTTCAATATCTAATTTTGCTTAAAATTCATTTTTTTTTATTTTACACCTTAAATAGAAAATGAAAGGATATGGAGTAAATGTACATGGGACAAAATCGCACACAATACATAGAAAACATAGAAACTTATCAATGAACAGGGCTTTTATTCCTGTTCTTCATCTTGACAGTTGATGTAGGGTCTTCAACAATGAACAAATAATTCATACCCTACAACAAGGTCAAGACGGCCCCTAGCATCGACTTAAGCGGTACTATTGATAAAAATAAAGTAATTTGAAAGACATCGATCGCCGCTAAAATATGCCTTGAAGTTACACATGTCGGGAGCGGTCAATGAATTACATAAAGTATAGTCAACAATACAACTACAATACTGGGTTATCAGTAATGTACCAGTATTGCTGGTTTTTTTTAAAGTTACAATACTGGTACAAAATTTCTATACCAGTATTGTGCACAATACTGGTATACCAGTATTGCGATTACCAACTACAGGAGATCCAATGTTTATCTCTTGTTAAATGAAATAAAAAAAAATATTGTAACACTGTAGTTAATTAATAAAGATACTATTACGTGTATTTCTGTATTGGCCTTGTTATTGGTCTTCGGCCAGCTGTATTGGCATTCGGCTTCGCCTCAGGCCAATACACCAAGCCTCGGACCAATAACAAGGCCAATACAAACATACTTACGTAATAATATTATAGAATGACAGTATGGTTCAATAGCGAGAATCAGCCCCTCAACTACTTTTTACATAAATATTAACTTCTGGCTTCAACGCCTTGTTCGTCTTGTCTGGAGATCTTGTTGTAGTTCCAGTTTGGTAAGCATTTTGGAGACATATCCCGTCCGTCCTCTCTTGACTTGTAATCTCTGGTGATACATTTTGCCGCTTGACGTATCCTTTCAAGCTTGTTTATTTTTGTTACCATGTAGGGGTCCCATAATATGGCTCCACATTAAATTATAAGATCCAATCCTGAAGGTCTACATGTGTATATCATTGTTCTAATCTGACACAAATTTCAATAACTGGAATGCTACCCAAGTTGAATATATGGTGACCCACGAGAACAGCATTATCACTATTGAAATTGTGTTTAATACCATGATGGTTCAATGTCATTAACTTAAATGGAGACAGATATGGTTAAAGAATGAATATCAATTACATGGGTCAACATGGTCAAGGGCAGAGTTGTTATAAAATAACAATATGGCAGAGAAGTGGTTTCAAGTTTCATATAAAGCGACCTGACTGACATGAAATAAAAAATCAAAGGAGTATCCTTATTTGTCTAATCTTCAAGGTGAAATAAAACTAGTAAAACAATATTATACTATTGTCTAAATCTACAGAAATATAATTTGCTTCAAGTAACAGAAATAACTAGGTCACTAGTAACTTATTTAATGAGTATGTTGGGTATAAGAGCTTGCTTACAACAGGCTCTTCATAATCATTTGGTTTGAAAAGGATACTAGTACCCGGTAGTCTGTATTCTTGATTTAGAAAAATGTAATTGCAAGAAAAAAATCACATTACTTAGAATACTTTAGATCATTCAGGTAGTCTTTATTTATATGTACAAAAGAACAGCCAGTAGTCATTGGATATTGTAGATCATTCAAATAGTCTTGACCTATTTATTAGTACACAAGAACAGCCAGTAGTCATTGAATATTGTAGATCATTCCGGGAGTCTTGACCTATTTATTTATACAAAAAAAAAAAAAAAAAACAACCAGTAGTCATTGAATACTGTAGATCATTCAGGTAGTCTTGACCTATTCATTTGTACTAAAAAAACAGCCAGTTGTCATCTTCACTTCACACACACATATACGAATATCAATTATATGCTTACGAGACATGTTGCAATGTTAGAATAATTATGATATGTGAAAATCAAGACTTGCATAAAAAATATCACAATATTAGAGACAGTGGCGTCATTTTTCCTCAGAGCTTTCAGTTCTTTGATTCTTTGATATTGCCGCAAATCAGTGAACGATTGACGCGTACTACTTACATAACAACTGATTAAACAATCATAATCTTTTTATTTTAAGAAATTAACAGTTGTATCGAAAGACTTATGATTAAATGTTTTGTTCTTTACAATGATTAAAAGGACAAATCATTTTGCTTTTGTTTTATTTCTCTTCCGACAAAGTTATTTGCCATACTAGGAGCATGGCTTTGATGTGCGTCAACTAATAAGTTAGAGTGTGGTCAGCTTGTTAAAACGTCTATGTAAGAGGTATCAAAATAAAAGGAATAGATACATTTTGGAGTTTTTTGTTTTTATTTCAATTCCGACAAAGATGTGTGCATATACAACTGGTTTCACTAAGTAAATTCTGAAAAAAACTTTCAAACATAATCCTTGCTTTTTCCACTTTATATTACTTGCTCCATACTTAATACGAATTGCGATTATATAAAATTGAAAAAAATCATGTGGCGTCCTTGGGGTTTATCAAAACCACTAGTTTTCAACAAGTTTGATAGCTGTTTAGAGACTTCATACGGTACTTATTTTTTTTGTAACTGTTCGACATTTGTTTCATCTAAAATATTGAATTGAAAAAATCATTAAATCGAACTTTAATAAAATGAAGTTTCATTTTCAAATATATAAAGAGACAAAAATTAAAAAAATGCTCAACAGTTTTTAGCACATTATGTACGAAAAATATCCAGAAAACTCAATTTTGTCATGATTGTATAATATGGAACGCCGTAGCTGCCTGATGTGAACATATGTTTGTATATGCACATACTTTTCCTTTTTATGCACATAGTTTACTTTATATGCACATACTTTTCCTATATATGCACATAGTTTACTTTATCTGCACATACTTTTCCTATATATGCACGTACTTATTCTACATATGAACATAGTTCTTCATGTGCATACTTTTCTCTATATGAACATAGTTTTTCAATATGAGGATTACCATTCTTACGATACTTTACCGAAAGTGCAATTAATAGAAAAAACGAGAAACTGCAATTTAACAAAATATCAACGTTTCAAACATTTCAGAGGGAAGATTTAGATCCATTAAGTTCCCTGTTGTGTCGAAAATATGACGAAACATTTTTACTGCAAAAGACAGCTAGGAAAACTAACAACTTTAGTCAATTAAGATTTGAGTCGAGCGTACCTGCCACGTGCGGGATTCGAACTCACAACCTTAGTGTTGTCAGGCTAGTAATACAGTAGTTCGATTACTTAGACCACTCGGCCACCGAGGCCCCCCCCCCCCCCCGGTATGATGGGAAGGAGATATGGAATGAACTTCAACTCGGTACATTACATTTGCGCGCAGCTTTTTATTACGTTTTCGCGCATTTTTACAGCTTAAAATAGACAGTAACCCGAACCATAAAAGGTTTCGTGGGAAGCCTTTCATATATACACCTCCAGACTAAAGGCATCGACTTGTAAACAGTGCTAATGTACCGACCATTCATCTTTTTTTTTCACTATCTCACTATGTGAGCTGAAACCTTACATTTTTCTTCTCAATGTTTATGATTTATTTCCCTGTCTATTGTTGTAATATATTGTTTATGCTTGCTTGGATTTTTATTATTGTAATATATTGGTTAGGCATGATTACTCTGTGTGCAGCTGTAATATTTTTGTCCCTATACCACTCGACCACCTAGGCTACATAAAAGTATAGCTTTCGGTGGTCAATGTAATGCCTTTCCCTCGTAAGTAGATTGTGTACCTTTCATATCAGCTATTTTGTCTCGCAAAGGATGATAATGTTAATTACCATGCCGCCACATCAAATTTTAATTCTATTATACACGTCTAAACATGTGACAACTTTATAACAGACATTCTCCATCGGATAACACGTGGTTATACACACATATATATATTCCAAATACCGTTTCGATTCCTAACATCACTGAAAAGACATTAATCGTCATACTTTTTCACTTTTATGGTCTTTTGGAAAATGTTGTTTGTGCTGTATTTAGACCCCTCTACCAAGAAATTTGTTTTGCGTGCACACGTATAAAATTGCTGTTTTTATCCAACGCAATCATAGGTTTGAACGTTGTTTTCAATTTAGACTTGTTTATATTTTTTCGTTTGAATTTGGCTTGTATTATATTTGCCTTCGGGTTTATATGATCCGTTCATCCTATTTCGACTCTTCAAAATTCAAGAGTCTATCCTAAATTGAAGTAAATTATATGGCCTTCCAAATACCTTTTCGATTCCTAACATCACTGAAGAGACATTAATTGTTGAAATTCGGATATGGTGTAACCAGTGGTGTACTAATTTTTGCACCTTTTGTTTGCGGTATACCATCTTTTCCGCAAGTTAATTGTTTTCTGTTTGGTATTAAATTAATAGTAAAGGTCCATTTTGTTACATCTGGTGATCCGTTTATTTGGCAATCGCCAATGGCAGTCAGCAGGGTTTAAGAACATCCGTTGTTCGACCTGCTAGTCAAATGTGTTTTGTTAAAATATACTTTTTCACTTTTTTGGTCTTTTGGAAAATGTTGTTTGTGTTGTATTTAGACCCCTCTACCAAGAAATTTGTTTTACATGCACACGTATAAACAATGCGGTTTTTATCCAACGCAATCATAGGTTTGAACGTTGTTTTTTCAATTTAGACTTGTTTATATTTTTTCGTTTGGGCTTGTATTATATTTTCCCTCTGGTTTATATGATCCGTTCATCCTATTTCGGCTCTTTAAAATTCAAGAGTCTATCCTAAATTGAGTTAAATTATATGGCCTTCCAAATACCGTTTCGATCCCTAACATCACTGAAGAGACATTAATTGTCGAAATCCAGATATGGTGTACAAAAATCTTTGCACCTTTGTTTGCGGTATACCATCTTTGCCGCAAGTTTATTGTTTTCTGTTTGGTATTAAATTAGTATTAAGATCCATTTCGTTAAAACTAGTGATCAATTTATTTGGCAATCGCCATTGGCAGTCAGCAGGGTTTAAGAACATCAGTTGTTCGACCTGTTAGTCAAATGCGTTTTGTTAAAATATACTTTTTCACTTTTTGTTCTTTTGGAAAATGTTGTTTGTGCTGTGTTTAGACCCCTCTACAAAGAAATTTGTTTTACATGCACACGTGTAAAAACTGCGGTTTTTATCCAACGCAATCATAGGTTTGAACGTTGTTTTCAATTTAGACTTGTTTATATTTTTTCGTTTGGGCTTGTATTATATTTTCCCTCGGGTTTATATGATCCGTTCATCCTATTTCGGCTCTTTAAAATTCAAGAGTCTATCCTAAATTGAGTTAAATTATATGGCCTTCCAAATACCGTTTCGATCCCTAACATCACTAAAGAGACATTAATTGTCGAAATCCGGATATGGTGTACAAAAATCTTTGCACCTTTGTTTGCGGTATACCATCTTTGCCGCAAGTTTATTGTTTTCTGTTTGGTATTAAATTTATAATTAAGATCCATTTATTACACCTTGTGATCCGTTTATTTGGCAATCGCCAATGGCAGTCAGCAGGGTTTAAGAAGATTTGTTGTTCGACCTGTTAGTCAAATGCGTTTTGTTAAAATATACTTTTTCGCTTTTTTGGTCTTTCGGAAAATGTTGTTTGTGCTGTATTTATACCCCCTCTAACTTGAAATTTGTTTCGCATGCACACGTATAAAGTTAAATCGCAAAAATACTGAACTCCGAGGAAAATTCAAAACGGAAAGTCCCTAATCAAATGGCAAAATCAAAAGCACAAACACATCAAACGAACGGACAACAACTGTCATATTCCTGACTTGGTACAGGCATTTTCTTATGTAGAAAATGGTGTGTTGAACCTGGTTTTATAGCGCTAAACCTCTCACTTGTACGACAGTCGTATCAAATTCCATTATATTGACAACGATGAGTGAAAACAACAAACAGACATAATAGGTAAAATGTCAAAATAGGGATACAGAAGTCAACACCGTGTCACAATCTTAATCACAACAAAAACAAACATTGCGGTTTTTATCCAACGCAATCATAGGTTTGAACGTTGTTTTCAATTTAGACTTGTATATATATATATTTAGACTCCTCTAACAAGAAATTTGTTTGCATGCACATGTATAAAAATTGCGGTTTTTATCCAACGCAATCATAGGTTTGAACGTTGTTTTAAGATATATTACATTGAAAATAAATGATACAAGATGGTGTTTAAAAATAATTAAATAGAATATTAACCTTTGTAATAAATAAAGCATAACTATATCACATCTACATGTATATTTAGTCACTGGAATGCAATTTTTTTTAATTTGAAAACAAGTACTACATTGATAATAAAATTTGACACTGATATATTAACTTTTTCAGACTCACTGGACGTCAACCAATTAAACTATTCGTACTTTGAATTGAAAGAGAAGAATTTACATGAATACATGCTTCTTCAAGAGCAGTATTTCCCTTTCATATGCACTGCATTCAATTAAAAAAAAATGAAACTCGTCTTCAACCTGCATATTTTTACACTGCCCACAAAATCTTTTTATCTTTGTCGGTTCTTTTATATCGACCCTTTTCAATAGCTAACTGATGAGCACTTATTCTAAATTGAGTTAGGCCTTTTCGATGCTGAAATACTCAGATGTGTAGAATTTTTTATATAACTTGGATCAGAACTAAGAAAAGTTATTGCAAAATGAGACCAACAGTAGATTCTAGGTAAAAATGTGTCGCAAAATGAGACCAACAGTAGATTCTAGGTAAAAATGTGTCGCAAAATGTCGGTTGCTTGTTCTGAAGTATGATTTTACTTAGTTGCCTGAGTAAATGATTTATACATTATATTTACAACCATTAGTGACAGCCATTATGACCAGTTGATTTGTATGGTCTTCCATTCTTTTGGGCAGTCATATTGGATTTGCAAAAAAACTTTAATGGTTTTTGTTTTTGTTTCCAAATCTTTATAATGAATATGTGTTTGTTGAAAACCTTGAACTTTCTGTGCACAACAAGTGTCGAGTAATAATTAAACAAAAGACCAAGATATAAATAATTATCTACTATTTCTAAAGATCAAAATACAAATGCATGCTTGCTTTATTTTCCTAAACATCACTTTGCTCTATCATTATTCACCTTAAGGTTCCATATGTTGCATTGAATTCAAAAAGTATCATCAATTGCAATAGACAGCTAACTTTATAACCACTAATTTCGGTTCTTTTAATTACAAAGAAATGCGATGCTTTGAAAAATACCTCGGAGGAAATGAATAGAACTTTTATTCTTATTGTGGGTCTGAAGCGCTATAAGAGTACTTTGAATGAAGGTCTTTGTTTCCTTTTCTTTACGTAAACCTGTGTCATTTTTTGTGTTCAACGATTATTGTACTGCTTTTCGTTGAGTAATTTCTCCTACACCGCGTTAACAAATACCATTTGAATTCGTTTTTTTTACGTGAAATTAAAAGATAGTCATTCATTCCCCTGGAACATTACTGGTTTTTGCTGTCAGTAACTGATTGTCCTGTAGAGATAAACTCGTCGTTACACGAAAAGCATAACTACACGCAATAATCTTTAAATGATAAATTAATTATAAAATTTACAGTCATTCATTAAATTTGTAAACAAATAGATTTCGGGGATTCTCTTACTTTCACCCTCTCAGAAAAACGGCCAAGAAAGATTTGTTCTCTTCCTTACTGATAATTCTGTTTAGGCCTGACCTTCATGCTTACAGATTTTAAGGAATAATAATAACCGCGCCACTGTCCCCAGTTTATCCCTTCTCCGTTCGCTGTGTTGTTGTACTGTCCATTGATATTCATATTGTGACAAGCGTTGTACCAGAAACCCCCACCGCCAAATCGATCGACACATGCTGTAGGCCAGTTATCATAATCAATCATACCAGCAGAAAACAACATACCATTATGTGTACGTGCTGCGTCTCCCGCATTACCAATATAACCACTTATATTTAATTGATAATTGTGATTTCCGTCCGCCAATGCGAAATAACTATAAACAGCATAACGAGTATTGCCTTCCCAGTCCTCAAGGTCAAATCTAACTTCAAAGTTACCAGAACTTACAATCGTATGAATATTTTCCAAACCCAACCAGTATTCACCATAAACATCTCCAAAACCTTCTTTGTATTCCATGTAACTCTTCTGAAAACTTAAGGAACCATCAAACCGACTCTGTATTACAGACCATCCACCGTTATCCATATCACAGTAAATCTGGAAATCATCTTTCGTACCGTCTAGTGAAACATTATATACACCGTTTCCTTTGGAGTAACACATGTAGATATCATAACAGTTACGGCTGTTAGTTCTCTTGTCTAGTTTAAAATAGGTGGACGAAGAATCGGCAGTTCCGTCAGTGCCTATGAAATGTTTGTCATGGCAGTGACATTTGGTTTTTTGTAATGACGCACTCAACCAAATTTCATCACGATCCAAACAGAATGTAATGCAGTCTGTATAAGAACTGTCATCTTTGGATGAAACGACATTGTCTTTAAATAGTTTTCCTGGAATAATCTCTATGCAATTAAACTGATTTAATTCTCCAGAAATGCACGACAGCAATAATAGAACAATCAGTAATAAAAACATAGTTTCAATTTCAAAGGAATAAAACTGCAGTTTTAATTGCAATGAAATTATATATCAATACTGAGACTTCCATGAGTTGTCAGTTTAAGGAATAAATTAGTTCTGTGACAACAGAATATACGTCTTTCAATTTTGCAATTTTCTAAATAATCAAACTGAAATAAATAGGCAATGGAGGCAATTATCATTGGAGGGTAAATATTTTTACATGATGAAAATTGCAGTATATAAAACTAATGGGATTATCTTACCAATGTGACATCCAAAATTAGAAATTCTAACAACTAGTGTAATTATTGATATTCATAAAATCCTTTTAATTGCTATATTATTGATGTATTATCATAAGAATTTGATTTGAATGTTAACCATTGATCATGGTAATTAACCTTTCTACAAATGAATCATGCGTACACAGGTACAGCACTTTGTTACCCTAAAGAAATATTAGTGTGTGTTCCTAAAATTATCTAGAGTTGATGGCCAGGTTTTATAGATACAGATATACGATATAGATATTTGCCTGTAATTCGAAAAACCGTATGCTAACAATGTTAACAATTGGATTGATTTTTTTCTGGCTTCATCATAGTGGTCGCTGTCTCATTGACATATGCAATACTTCTTCAGATGGTAATGTAAATGTTCTAACGGTGACCATTTCATCATATTGGTCGCTGATATTGACATATGCAATACTTCTTCAGATGGTAATGTAAATGTTCTAACGGTGACCATTTCATCAAATTGGTCGCTGTTATTGACATATGCAATACTTCTTCACATGCCAAGAAATTGCCTCCGTTGAAATTTTGCAAACATCCCATAGAGCAAATTACACGGATGATTAATATATATTGACCATTTGGTATATGTCTGTGTTCTAAGCGATACGTATATGCAGGTCATAAATTAATTTGTTGAATGAAATCAAATCTTTAACTACTAACGGGTGCCGTAGGAGGTAGACCGGAATTTTTAGCGAGGATTTCTTGGCATGTAACAGATAGAAAAAAGTCAGGGTTAGAATTCATAGAACAGACAAGGGGCAGTGGCAAATATTTCATATATAGTTTGAACACAGAGAGGATTACCCAGGCACCCTTTGCAAAAAAAAAAAAAAAACCGAACTTTTTCTTCTTTGTGCCATCGGACTTTATGTTTTGAATTGTAGTTTTACTTTCCATATTCGGTATTTATTCTAATGTAAGCTCCACGTGGTAAAAATCACGTGATGCAGGAATATATTATCTTGGAGTAAGGCTATTTCCTTTTTAAGGCGGGGACTCCAAGCAGACAACATGCATGTGTATAAAGGAACTGTACATTTTCTTATTAAATAAAGAGAGTTGCCGTTCCGGTACATGAATAGATCGGGTAGAAAGCAAGGTTTTTTTTAATTAGATTGGTAAGCTTAAATCGAGGGTTCAATATGGAGAACGCCAAAAAAAGAAAAAGGGGGGAGGTTCACAGGGAATAATTTTATTTATGAGCTCTACATTTGAAAGGTTTATTTCTTTTTTAAATTGAATTAAAAGAGAGAAAAAAATGTTAAACAAATTGTGAATGATCTTTCTTCCTTTCTCCCATGCCAAGAAATTGCCTCCGTTGAAATTTTGCAAACATCCCATAGAGCAAATTACACGGATGATTAATATTGACCATTTGGTATATGGCTGTGTTCTAAGCGATACGTATATGCAGGTCATAAATTAATTTCTTGAATGAAATCAAATCTTTATAACTACTAACGGGTGCCGTAGGAGGTAGACCGGAATTTTTAGCGAGGATTTCTTGGCATGGATGGTAATGTAAATGTTCTAACGGTGACCATTTCATCATATTGGTCGCGGATATTGATATATGCAATACTTCTTTAGATGGTAATGTAAATTTTCTAACGGTGACCATTTCATCATATTGGTCGCTGATATTGACATATGCAATACTTCTTCAGATGGTAATGTAAATGTTCTAACGGTGACCATTCCATCATATTGGTCGCTGTTATGACATATGCAATACTTCTTCAGATGGTAAATGATCTAACGGTGACCATTTCATCATATTGGTCGCTGTTATTGACATATGCAATACCTCTTCAGATGGTAAATATTCTAACGGTGACCATTTCATCATATTGGTCGCTGTTATTGACATATGCAATACTTGGTAAATGTTCTGACGGTGACCATGCTTACACGAAGGTGCCTCCTTTTTAAATTTTATATATTGAAATTATCGGTTAACTTACAATAATAATTTAATAACCAGAGTGATCAAGCACCCATACACACACACACCAAACTTATTTCTAGGAAGCGAATGAGGTACAATAACAAAGGTGATGTATCCTCCTCAAAAGTGAATTTTTCTAATATTTCTATCGTTGATAGTGTCATTATATCTAAGTTAGGTTTTTAATTCCAAGTAAAGTTTTTGAGTATTTTTTATCTGTAATTATTTAAAATTTTAAAATAACACTAGGTTAATGTTATGGGTCCGAAGCGCTTTTCCTTCACTATAGGAATGCTAAATATTTTAAAGCCAAGGATGTATAAGTACCTAAACACATGAAGAGCTATTTAAATTAAAGAGACCTAGAAATAATAGCATGAGGGAATTGGAGCCTTAGTTTCTAAATAATTCCTGTATTCATAAATGGACTATTTAAGAAAGTTATTATGTTATGAAAGTACTGACTACAGAGCTGATGATACCCTCGAGGACTAATAGTCCACCAGCAGCAGTGTCGACACATTGATATATATATATATATATATATATATATATATATAAATAAGAATAAAATGCTCCGCAGGACGCAGCTTGATACGACCGCAGAGGTCGAACCCTGAATAGTTGGGGCAAGTATGGACACAACATTCAAGCTTGATACAGCTCTGAATTTGGATTGTGATGAAATATTTGACACAGCATAGGTTTCTGACACAGAATGAATGTGGTCTAAGAACTTAAAAATTTTAAATTGGACATTAACCTATTATGGTCCAATATCCAAAATCTAAATACATGGTTAGATTCAGCATATCAAAGAACCCCAAGAGTTCAATTTTTGATGAAATCAAACAAAGTTTAATTTTGGACCCTTTTGACCTCAATGTGTACAAAGTTGATAACGGGGCCCAAAAATCAAAAATCTAAATACATGGTTAGATTCAGCATATCAAAGAACCCCATATATTCAATTTTTGTTGAAATCAAACAAAGTTAAATTTTGGACCCCGATTTGGACCAACTTGAAAACTGGGCCCATAATCAAAAATCTAAATACATGTTTAGATTCAGCATATCAAAGAACCCTAAGAATTCAATTTTTGTTAAAATCAAACTAAGTTTAATTTTGGAGCCTTTGGACCTTAATGTAGACCAATTTGAAAACGGGAGCAAAAATTAAGAATCTAAATACACGGTTAGATTCGGCATATCAAAGAACCCCAATAATTCAATTTTTGATGAAATCAAACAAAGTTTAATTTTGGACCCTTTTGACCTCAATGTGGACAAAGTTGATAATGTGGCCCAAAAATCAAAAATCTAAATACATGGTTAGATTCAGCATACCAAAGAACCCCATATATTCAATTTTTGTTGAAATCAAACAAAGTTTAATTTTGGACCCCGATTTGGACCAACTTGAAAACTGGGCCCATAATCAAAAATCTAAATACATGTTTAGATTCAGCATATCAAAGAACCCTAAGAATTCAATTTTTGTTAAAATCAAACTAAGTTTAATTTTGGAGCCTTTGGACCTTAATGTAGACCAATTTGAAAAAGGGACCAAAAATTAAGAATCTAAATACACGGTTAGATTCGGCATATCAAAGAACCCCAATAATTCAATTTTTGATGAAATTAAACAAAGTTAAATTTTGGACCCTTTTGACCTCAATGTGGACCAATTTAAAAATGGGGCCCAAAATCCAAAAACTTAATACACGGTTAGATTCAGCAGAACCCCAAGAGTTCAAGAATAAAACCCCATTGAAATTGGTCAAGAAATAAGCAATTTATACAAAGTATCTTCTTTTGCACAATACTGTGCAATTGAATATTTCTTGCAATTGAACAATACTGTGCAATTGAATATTTCTTGCTATTGCGCAATACTGTACAATTGACAATTTCTTGCTATTGCGCAATATTGTGCTATTGGATATTTCTTGCTATTGCGCAATACTGTGCAATTGAAGATTTCTTGCTATTGCGCAATACTGTGCAATTGAAAATTTCTTGCTATTGCACAATACTTATTATATAATAATCTACACATCTTGTTTGGTGTGTATCTCCTGCCATATCATTATTATTTGCTTTTAAATATAAATCAGAAATAACCAACTTAGAATGGAAAATTTTAAAGAAAAAAAAAAGAAAAAAAAGGAGAAAAAAATCCCCCCCCCAATTTTTTGAACCCCCTTATGATTCATCACCCCAAACTCAATCCCAGCCTTCCCTTTGAAGTATGGTACCTTGCAGTACAATTTCAGAGAGATCCATACACTTGAACACAAGTTATTGTCTGGAAACTAGAAAAATGCTTATTTTTGGCCCCTTTTTGGCCCCTAATTCTTAAACGTTTCAGGCAATTACCCCCAAACTCAATTCCAGCTTTCACTTTAAGATATGGAACCTTGTAGTACAATTTCAGAAAGATCCATACACTTACACACAAGTTATTGTCATGAAACTAGAAAAATGCTTGTTTTTTGCCCCTTTTTTGGCCCCTAATTCCTAAAATTTTGAGGCAATTACCCCCAAAAATCAATCCCAGCCTTCCCTTTGTGATATGGAACCTTGTGGTACAAAGTCAGAGAGATCCATACACTAACACACAAGTTATGTCTGGAAGTTACAAAAATGCTTATTTTTGGCCCCTTTTTGGCCCCTAATTCCTTAACTGTTGGTACCATAACCCCCAAAATCAATCCCAACCTTCCTTTTGTGATATTGAACCTTATGGTAAAATTTCATAGAGATCCATTCACTTAAACTAAAGTTAGAGTGCGAAAACCAATGCGTCTTCGGACGACGCCAACGTCATACTAATATACGACCGCAAAATTTTTTTGCGGTCGTATAAAAACTTTAAAAATGGTGTAAGTCCGAAGCGCTTTTGTGGACGCTCAAAACTAAATATTTTAAGGGCAAGCTAAAGACTTAGAAGTACATACGCAGCTATACAAGTCACTATAAGGGTCGATAACTCTGTCGGTACAGATCGGCTGGTAAAAGGGTCGATAAGTTCTCACATTTAATTATGTGCACGTTATCTCTACTGTATAGTATGGAGGCTTTGATCTGCCGTCGTGAAGTCGAGTTGCCGAGAGATAATTTACATTAGGTCAAATTTGAGTAAAAACTTTGTCAAATAAAATTACAAAAAAAAAAAAAAAAATCCAAAATCATTGGAATCGAGTTTAGCCCTAATCTATTTTTATCAAATGACAAATTTTACAAACAGAAAATAAAAAAAAAATCGATGTATTTTACAATTGATATATAATTTATAAAAAAATAACAAACCATTAAGAAGCTGAAAATATATAGGTTTTTTTTCATTATTATTGTTCTGATATTTTATGCAGGGTTGTGATAGAATTTGATATTTGGAAGAATTTTCCGGGGGCAAAATATGTCGTATATATTACTTTAAAACTCTGGAAAAAATTGTACACGGGTTTGGCATACGTTTCCTGTTAATACCAGAATAATTGTGTAATGTATATAGATATAAGAAGATGTGGTATGAGTGCCAATGAGACAGACTTTATCTGCCTGCCTGTAACTTTCTCAGTGACATACATGCACATGTAGATATACGTATGTGCCTTTCTACATTTTAATGCAGATGTTATAATATGTATGGACTGAAACAAAAATTATTTTTTGCGTCGAAAAAAACTACTTTTAAAATAATCATGGACAAAACATTTAACCTTCAGAGATATGCCAAAACAAATAACGAGAAAGGCAAATTTATCTGAATTATGAACACGACAAATGACACAGCCGCCATTTTGATAAATCCCGACATCGTCGAAAAATTAATGGTTTTAAATCGATTAGGGACGTAATTTTCCAACAAATTACACTGTTAAAATAGGATGCAGCGCTAGACGTATGTTTCAGATGTTACAATATAGCAGCAAAGTTCTGCATTTGTTGAAATAATTTTGTGAAATTGATGTATCAGAAGACGAAGGTATGTTAGTTTTGCAATACAGTCAATGGGCAGAGGGGGAGAAAAAGAGCAATATATTTACAATTGATCAGGGACGTAATTTCATCTAAATTTAAACTGTCAGGGTCAATATTTTAAGAAAGATTTATGTTCGAAGACAAAGGAAAGAGCTGCAAAAATTAGAAAACGGGTCGGATTAACGGAAAAATTAAAGATTATTGAAAGGCCTATTCAATTATATGAGACAAATTTACTAAAGATGGCGGATTGCTACGTCATCAAAGTCACGTGATGTCTTACTGAACACATGACGAGCTATATGACCAAAAGGGACATAAACATAAAAGCCAACATTTAAGTCTATGAATTAACTGTATTACTTAGAACTGTGATTTATTTTTCTCATTTTGAACAGATTGAAAACTACTTGCGTTCTTACAACAAAGTCAAGATAAGGGCAGATTATAGCCGGATCTATCAACTTCAAAACATAATTTTCAAATTCGCCTGAATTGGTTGATATCAATCACTTTGACGTTTTCGCCAAGTTGTCAGACGCAAAGAAACTTAAGGTGGATCATCGGTATATATATTTCATCAGATAGAATTTTCTTATACTTTGCCAAAATGTAGATTTTACTATACGCTTTTTTAAAAAATATAATAAAAAGTATGGGTCACCTTGCTATTTTGTCGAGCTACAAGTCTTGCAAAATTGCACAAATTTGCATAGATTGTTCCTGAAAAAACACATTTTTGTAAATAAAAAGAAATCTATGAGATAGAATTTTGAAATAAAATATGAGAAAATATGTTTTATAATATGCTTTAAGAAAATAAAAAGAAAAAATGGTGTCACCGAACTTGTTTTCTTGCTACAAGTAAAAAATGAAAATTTCACTGTCATTCTAGTATTAAACTTTTACTATAAGAGTTATCTCCCCTTAAATGGCTAATTTGAAAAATTGATTCTAAAAACACAAATATTTGGTATATGTTTAAGTATTTTGGATAATTCAATAAATCACTTATTTTTCTTTATATAATTAAATAGTCTTACACATAAATTGCAAATCTGTCTCAAAATTTGTAGATTTAGGCAAAGAACTAGACCTGTTATGTACTGCTGTTGTACAATCCAAGATAGCGGTATACAGTGAATCTACCTTAATTTAAGCTTTTTTCTAGAAAATTTGTTCTTTATGGTGCGGAATGGTAACGTACTTTTCTGTTTTTTCTGCGTTTCCTCGTAACTAAAGAAAGCCACCATTTTGAATTCCGAAATTTTTTGGTATGTTATTTCTCAAAAAATAAACAAAAATTTCACATTTTGTATCTCAAAATTTTCTTTTTGTCATTATTAAACCATTCAGAAGCCGCGTACAAAAAGTATAAATACGTCTAATGTTTATGTTTGACATCGGGACTATACCCATGACGCCACATATTGTTTAGATGCCAAAGACGGCATTTTTAAGCCAAAACATTTAATAAAATGGAATTTATTTTAATATGTGGCATTACAATGGAGATAACTGTATTGTATCTCAAGCTTGGCCTTCGTAAAACTTTATTTTCGTGTCGAAAATATCCGTTTACCTTGCTCCGCTACACGTCGCTAGTTAAACCCAATTTGCGACAGTAAAATCTACGTTTTATAAAGGCCAAGCTTAAAATAAAATACAGTTATCTCCTTATCATAAGAATTGAATGCTTCTTTCATAAATTTATAGGGTAGTAAAAGCGTAACGTTGATCGTGTGCACATTTTTAGTACGAAGCGCAGAATATTTTGGTCTAATGCTCATTAAAGGATAGTTAAAAAAAACACATTTTAATCCGCTCTATGCCAAAGAACGACAACAAAATGAAATTAGACAATTATATGCCAGCTTTAGCTGGCACTTATGGTAGAAGCATCGAATTGGAATAAAGAACGATAACTCTCTCTACATGATCAATCTAAAAAGTTTCGTCACTCTCGTTAAATCTCGTACGATTTTTTTAAAATGTTTTTCGAAGTTGATCAAGTCAAGTTATCTAACTCTTAAAAATATTTTTTTTCTTTTTTTTCCTTATATTTATTAAATAAATATTGTATTCTTGCTTGGCTCCAAATATAAAGTCAATTCTTCAAATAATGAAAACGAAATTAGCATTGGAATATCCGTCAGGACATTGTCAGGACATTAGTTTAACCCTTATTTTTTTAATGGCTGCCAAATTCTCGTTAATCGCGATCTTGGAAAAACGGGACAAAACGGAATAAATTCGATGTTAAATACGACATGAATTTTTCTTTAATTACAAAAACAAGAATTAAGAAATTTTGGTAACGTCTGTAGTTTATTTCAATTTTATTGTACCACGGAAATAACCGAAGGTTGGACGAACAAGTAACCTTTAACCTATCTCTCGTGATGTTGATCGTCTGCTTCATCTTTCCATTGTCACTGACAGCGGCAGCATATTTTCCAAATAATTACAGGTATTGCATTTAAAAGTCATAAATCATAATGAATGATCATATGTATAGTGTAAAAGTTCCGTCCAGCCTTGAGAACACACAAAAACCCTCTGCAAGAAATAATTTTCGGCAGAATCGTAGGTCATATGCAGAGGTAGTTAAATCCGGTGCTCTGGTTGACCATGACTACTTTTATTCATATGATACAGAATTCCCCATATCAAGTCACAGTGATAATGACGTTGGTTATACTTTCGAAGGTGACCACGGTTATTCCTATTGCTCACAGACAAATGCAGGTGAAACTCCCAATATTGGCAATGACATTTCTATTCAGCTGCAGTCTCCAACTTCACAGAAGCTTTCAGAAACAAACAAAATAAATTCTGCTAATTCTGTACTTACTTTGGCAAACTTAGATTCACTGCCCTCAACAAATCATGTCATTAATAATGACACATTTTATCTTATACAGTCCCAGGAGATGGAAACTGTTTTTTTTCACTCTCTAAGTTTAATTATAAATGGAGACTTGAGTCTGAGTGATACATATAGGTATATTGTATGCTCCCATATTGTCCAAAACTGGATTTTATGGGAAGATAGAGTTATGATAACCCATGATAAAACCATGACTTTTGATAAGTATATTCAGGGCATGTTACTTGGAAGTATGTGGGCTACATCCAGTGAAATTCAGGCTGCTGCCACATTATTTGGATGTAATATAAATATTTGGGTACCGCAGACACCTGTATATTTTATGCGTCAGTTTGAACCTGATCAAAACATTTTAACTCTACCAACTATAGATATACTTTTAGCAGGTGCACATTTCAACCCTTTAAAGAAATCAACACCTATGGCTATAGCAACTTCACCCCAACAAATTAATTTTCATGACCAAAAATACCAACCAAAAAGCAAAAACTTGAAAAGAAAGTGTACCTCAAAAAAATCAGCTACAAAACCAAAAGGCAAGAAATTACATAAAACTGACTCTGAATTAGTACATGAAATTGATGTAGTAAAACCACAAACAGAAGGTGATGATCAATACATTTATACTGCCGAGCAGTGTTCTCCCCACAAATTTCAAACAGCATCCCAGAAAATAGCAAAATCTTTAGATCATCAACTAAATAATCCTATTTATGGTTCCTTTGGCTTAGATGAAAATGAAAAACCTGATGAAAACAATATTTTAAACAGGCTCACTGTTAATTCAAAATCTTCTTTAAACAATCAGTATGATCCTCTTGCTGATCAAATATATACAAGATGCAGAAAGCTGGGAATACAATATGAATACCCAACTAATTTAGAAAGTAAAAATAATTTAACAAACAGAAAGCGTCGTTTGCAATACAAAATTAAAAAACAGCTACAACTTTTAAATATTGATGAAAAACATATTCCAAATCCTCCACCTCTTCATGAAAATCAACAGTTTAATAAAGTTATGGATTGTATCCGTAGTTTTGAAATTAAACAAATGTCTTATTGTTTTAAATTTTGTAATATTTGCAAAGAAAGAAAAATGGATATGAAAATGGCAAAAGATAATGAATGTAAGCATTGTCATTTAGATAAATCTCAATAAAATTATTTTCAGCAGAAAACTATATGGACCCTAAACATATTCCATCTGAACTTGCCGATTTAACTGTTGTTGAACAACAACTTATATGTAGAATCTCGCCTTGTATAAATGTTCACATGTTAGGTCATGGGGGTATTGCTTCTGGTGGGCACTGTGTTACTTTCCCACAAGAAGTAAATGAACCAGCCAAAATATTTCCTAGACTTCCTGAAGAAATTAATGTTATTCGTGTACGGAAGCAGGGCAAAATGGAACATCTAAAGATTTTGTAGTAAGACGGTTAAAAATACAAACTGCTCTTTTGTTTTTGAAACAGTACAATCCAGCTTATTTTGACATTATTATTAGTAAAGAAAGGTTAGCTGCATTGCCTATTGATGGAGAACTGTCAGATATACAAACAGTTGAATACCAAGCCAATACTGTTTATATTTCTGACAATGGCCCTGCCCCTGATCAAACAGACCCTGGTGAAATAGAAGGTAATACACATTCAAGTGTAATTTTGCCTGACCCACATATTAATATCAGGAAAAAAGTAGAAGATATTGTGAGTGATGTTGTTGGACAAGCTCATGGTGATGTTACAATTAACAAAAAAGGTACAATTACTTTACCTTGGCCAACTAGGGAAAACATACCAGTATCTGAGTTTACAACACACCATTTTTTTACACTTGCTTTTCCTTGTTTATTTCCTTATGGTACAGGTGATTTTTACATGAATAGACCTAGAACTGTTTCCTCCATGTGTGATTGGGCAGAACATCTGCTCTGGTATGATGATGGAAGATTTGCCCATCAGCCTTATTTTAAATTTGTTGTTCATAACATGATTATGAGAAAGAGAGCTATTGAAAATAGCAATTTTGTTGTACACCAAAAGCTAGGAGAACAACATTTATCTATTTCTGAACTTCGAGAAAAAATTCAAAATGGTGACAATTCACTCGCTAAACAAATTTTATACTTTGGAGCATCATTACGTGGCACTTCACAATACTGGGCACAGAGGGCTAAAGAACTTCGGGCACTAATACAATACCAAATCAATGACAAAAAAGGCCTACCCGCTTTTTACCACAGGTAGTTGTGCCGAATACCATTTCAAACCACTGAGAAGATTACTTTCTATTTATTTAAAAGAAACAAGCGGGACAGATGTAGATTTGTCTGACCGCTCAAAACTATTTGAAGCCCTTCAAAAAAATACACATATTGTGGCAAAATATTTTGACCTGAGGACTAATGACTATTTTCATGATGTTATGTCTCCAGCTTTTGGTGTTACAACATACTGGTATAGACAGGAATTTGCTAAGTCTAGGGGAATGGTGCACTGGCATGGTCTCTGCTGGAGATCTGACAGGGAACCACATAATCTGATAAATGAATGTATTGAGAAAGGTTTATCAGATGCAGAATGTGCTGCAACATTGTCAGAGCGGGCTTCAATACATTTTGGTTTAACAGGTTCCCATCCAGCAGGGCAGGATGAAAATGGCCTTTCTATAAAAAAATTATGGCCCCCTCCTGAAGGTACTGCTCCCTTACCACCAGAGGACAAAAATCCCCTAATTAAGTTATTAATGGATGTCAGTTTATCACAAGAAACATTGTTAGAAGACCACATACTTTTAACAAACCGGTTTAACATACATAGGTGTTCAGATTATTGCTTAACATCAAAAAAGGGCAAAGAAAGACAATGTAGAATGGAATTTGGTACAGAATCATCCCCTGGTAAACAGTTAAGAGAGACTCCTGCCATAGTAAAAGACAAAAATGGCTCTTTACGTCTTGAAATGGCCAGAGACCATCCAATGCTTGTTCAGCATTCCAGATTTCATTCACAGGGCTGGCGGGCCAATGGAGATATTTCTTTAATTGTTTCAAAAAGTAATGTAGACAATCCATCTGTTGATGATATTCTTGCTACTGAAAAATATGTGTGCGGTTATGCATGCAAAGGTAATCAGCCTACAGGTGCAGTGGTTGATCTCTTTAATGATTTAGTTAATTGTGCAGATGAATCTACTGGTGCAACAGCTAAGTCTCTCTGTACAAAGCTTCTGATTGGTACAGTCAAAAGAGATATTTCTGCTGTAGAAGCTTCTTATGAACTTTCAAGTCTACCTTTATATAGATCAAGTCATTCTTTTCAAAATGTAAGTTTGTCTGGCTCAAGGTTATTGAATAAAAATGGTGATGGAATTTGTGTTACAAAAATACACCCTAGATAGATATCTTCAAAGAAATGAAAAAGATACTTCATCTTTTTATGATTTCATTTGTAAAAGTGGTAAAGTTCCTGTTTTAACTGGATGTAATATTCAAGCATCTTGGCCACTTGATGAAAATTACTGTCGTACAATGCTTCTTCTTCACACGCCAAACTGGCGACAACTTTTGGATGTTAAAAATGACACCCTTTCTTGGGTACACCAAATGGAATCATTTTTACAAACTGATGTTTGTCCAAACTTTGTAAAAGCTGATATTGAAAAAGCTAGAAAACATATCAATGATGATAATCAGGAAGATGATATTCCTATCAGTTCTGAACAATGTGAGCAGCCAGAATGGATGGAATTAGTACAACCTAATCCACTATATGATGATAATTATACTGATTTTAAATATGACAATGGGGGGCCTGAATATAATTGGTGTCAACCAACATACAATTATCCGCCTGATTTGGGTGTTTCTTGGCTTCAAAACCTACAGTCTTACATTGATACAAATGACAAAAAATTAGATATCCCACAGGTTGATGTATTGAAAATGAATAATGATCAAAAATTTGCTTTTAACATTGTTATGAAAACAATTCAGAATTACACTAACAAATCTGATCAGTTTGAACCTTTAAGGATGATTGTTTCTGGTACAGCTGGTTCTGGCAAGTCTTTCCTTTTTAAATGTTTAGTTAAAGCAATTAGAAATGCTTTTTTATCTAATAAATCTGTCCAAGTTTTATGCCCCACAGGAAATAGTGCAAACATAATATCAGGTGTCACCTTGCATGGTTTTTTGAAAATTCCTACACATAAGAAAGGACAAGAAATGAAACCTCCTGAGGGCATTTTAGGTGAAAATTTACAAAGTAACTGTGATGGAGTTAAAGTTATTTTGGTAGATGAGAGGTCACTCATTGGTGCAACTACACTTGGTTGGATGGAATTTATGTGTCGATATGGCATGCAGAACGGCGAAAATTTTGAAAAGTCTTGGGGGGGGACTTCCTGTAGTTGTTTTTTTTGGGGGATGATGTTCAGTTACCACCTGTATTAGATTCTCCTGTGTTTAATTCAACCAGTAAAATACCAGCATCACTTCATGGGGTTCTTGTTTGGAATGAATTTAATTGTGCAGTTAATTTGCAAAATATTGTCCGCCAAGGAAATAATGAACAACAGTTAAAAAATGTGCTGCTTGCTTTGAGGGAATACAAAACTACATCTGAACATGCTCATTGGTTGCAAAAGTTTCAGTGGCACAATTTAAAACAGTCCCATGGTGAAAGTTTACTGAAACGAATGTCTGCTAATGGGCTTTTTGTGTTTCCTACCCACCAGGAGGTGTGGACACACAATAAATTAAAATTAATTGAAGTGAATACACAATTTCCTATTGCTCGGGTTAATGCTGTTAGTAGTGGGTTTCATTCTAAATCTTCAGAAAGCGATAGGGCTGGTGGACAACAAACCCTTTACCTCTGTAAATCAGCAAAAGTAATGCTTTCTGTCAATATATGTGTACCATATGGTCTGTTCAATGGTGCTATTGGTAATATTGTAGATATTATTTACTTAAATGACAAAAGACCAGATGATTCCTTGCCTGATGCTATAATGGTTGAATTTCACAGTTACACAGGTCCAGCTTTTATAGAACAGAATCCTAAATTAGTTCCTATTGTCCCAGTTGAAAGAAAATTAGACTGCAGCTGCAATTGTTGTAGAAGAAAACAAATCCCTCTAAGACTTGGTTGGGCTTCAACTATTCACAGATGCCAAGGAATGACCATTGGGAAAGGAGAACCAAATTCATACATAGTTATTAACCCTGGAACAAGAGCTTTTGAGTCAAAAACCCCAGGTGCACTTTTTGTTGCTTTGTCTAGGGCAAAATCTGCTGGGAATGATAAACTAGACCCAGATTTTGCATGGCATCCCTCTGTCTTGGTTAATGAAGACCGTCTATGTCATGTTGTGACTACACCTACAGTTAAGGCTAGAAATAATGAAATAGAACGAATTTCAAGACTATGTATTCAAACAAATAACAAATATGCTGGCTTAGAAAATGATCAAGGTCTGTTATATTTTATTGAACAATCTCTTAATTTGACACCAGAAGAATGAAGTGAAATTAAGATGTAACAAGGTGGGTGACATGATAGTCGCTAACCTTTTTTATTCTTTCAACTTTCATAATTTTTCCTTTTCTGTGACCAAAATGAATACTAATAAAAGTCCAAAATGATCAGTTATACACATTGAAAGTAAAATTACATCTTTTAAATGAAACTTGACCATTACAGCTTGATATTTAACAAGGAATCATCTACCTCACTACTAACAGTTCTAATTTCAAATGTTGGGTGACATCATTTAGTCCTTTCATTTTTTAACACAGGAGAATCAGTCTTCAAATCTTTGGAATTATTTTCTTATCAATCGTCTGCCAACTTATTTTTTTTTCTTTTTAAATGTTTAAAATGATTGCAGGCAGTCACAAATAAATAATCTCCCTTTTCTAATGAATTTTTATTATTTTGTTGGTCTCGAATAGCCAGTCATAATTAAGATATGGTATTTCTTCATTGTTAAAGACCTAATGTATACAGTGATTGGGGTTGTATATATATATTTATATATATATTTGTTTCAGTTTATAGTTGTCTTTCTGACAACCATGCCTAAATCTCCTTATTATAAAATTCAATTAATTTTTTTATAAGTTATTCTATAAGTCTTTTTTCCAAGTGTGTTTACAATGTACATGTACAGAAAACTCTGTTTTGTTGGAATTTCATCAGTGAAATGAATGGTTGAGATTTATAATATATAATTCTTATTTTCATTTAATCTCCATTGTAGTGAACTCATTTTTTTTTTTTTTGTAACATCAACACCAGTCAACGAACAAAGGTGGGTGATGTGAAAATCGCTAACCTTTTACTAAAGCGCAATGATTGAGCCAGACAACTTATTTCTTAGCAAATGCAATTTTCTGATTATTCCTTCGAAAACTTGTTGCTTCTTTTGAAAATGATTATAATGATTGCTGCCATACATGTAAATGATCTCTTTTTCTTATTTTGATGGTCTTCAGCAGTTTGTCATAGGATATTGTATTTCTTCATTGTTGAAGGTCCTACAGTGGATGGGGTTGTCTATATCTTTGTTTCTTGTTTGATACAAGTAGTCTTTTAGAATTCCATATTTACTTATTATAATCACAAACATTTCTAGTGAAGTAATCTTTTTTCTATCTGACTTGAATACCTAGAAACTTTCTTTAGGAAAATGAATCGGGGATATTTATGATGTACTAATGTTTACCAATATTGCAGTGAATTCTTTTTTTGTAACATTAACAGTTAACATTAAGGTGGGTGATATGATAATCGCTAACCTTTTATTTTGTTTCTTGTTACATTCTGATGTCATGAATGTAGCAAGATGTATCATATAAATCTTTTTAATCTGAACACTTATGTCATCTTGATCATACACTATGATTCATTTTTCTAGTAGTCTAGATACTTTCAATTTCTTTCAATTCATTTATGTTACTTCAGTTAGAAGCAAAGTGGAAAATCTAGAAGTAGTAATTTTGTGTAACCTTGTTTAACCGTTAGATATTATCTCACATATATTTTTCTGCAATGATAATATTCCTATTGCTTTTATATTAAACCAAATGTATGGGATAAATATTTTAATTAAGCCTTAATTTTACATTTATATAAAAAGAAAATGGTCATGCAGATGTGAACTTTTATCTAGATTTTTCCACTTTCTTTTATTGCAGATATTCTAATAGTGATAAACTGACATCCAAACCCCTAAATAAGTCTCTAGTTAATTTACTTTTTGCTACAAACATGTTCTTTTCAATTACTAATTTTATTCAGTAATAAATATAAGGTGGGTGATGTGCTAATCGCTAACCTTAAACAGTTCCATTGCGTTTTTGTGCATCTTACAGTCCATGTAATGATATTAGGCAATGCAGCTACTAACTAAACAGAAATTTGTCTTTTCCTACATAAACTGACATTCAAACCCCTGAGTAGGTCTATAGTTTATTTTCTTGTTGCTACAAACCTCTGACATGTACCTTTTAATAAACAACTTTTATCAGTATATTATAAATATAAGGCTATAAGGTGGGTGATGAGCTAATCGTTAACCTTAAACATGTTCCATTGAGTTCTTGTGTGCATCTTATATTTACTATGAAACCATAATAGGCAATGCAGCTACTAACTTAATAAAAACGTGTCATTTATACAAGGTGAGATGCTTTATTAACATATTTTTAATTATATTTATTGATCACTCATTACACGACTATGAGGTGGGTGATGTGAAAATCGCTAACCTCATCAATACTTGCACATTTTGACAAACACTCAATTTGAAAGCATAATGATATATACAGCATTTTTAAAACTTATTTTGCATTTAAATACATTAATTTTGATATCCTTATAACGGGTTTTATGCTACTATGCTTTAAGCATATATTAATTGATTGTTGGTTGCTTAATGTCCAGTGGCAAATATTTCATGCATGTTCAGGACCATTAAAGCAAATAAAAACTCTACAAAATATATTATCATGATTATGGTATAAAATATGTTAAGTTCACCATTTTAAACCTTTAATATTGATGATAATTTTAATGAAACATGAATAACTGCATCTCAGATGTAAGTTATTTTCTGATTACTATGTCCACTGTTTGTAAGTTAAAATCTAAACTTTTAATTTAGTAAGGTTACAGTGGTACAAAGAGAGATAACTCAATTAATACATACTGTGAATACTGACAATGACTGAGTTTACACAGTTGTTTTACAATGTATATATCTCCACATAGGATTTTTTTTTGTCAATTAAATTTTACATCAAATTGAATAGATACGGAAAAAAATTAAAAGGTATGGCAGCAGCAAATTAATTTCACTTCATTTGAGTTTATAAGTCCATTTTCAAAACATCAGGTTTATTGCAATGTCAGGTCCCAGAGCATCAGGTATAAAATATTTTTTATTAGGGTGGATGATGTGACAATTGCTAACCTCAAGTAATTTTTCTAATTTTTTTCAAAACTAAGCCAATCAATTCTAAACTGTCATATATATACCACATTATATCATAAGTCATTTCTCAAAGTATCAGGTTTAATGCCATGTCAGGTCCCTGAGCATCCGGTATCACATAAAATTTTATAAGGTGGGTGCTGTGACAATCGCTAACCTCAAGTAGTATTTCTAATTCTCATAAAAGTTAAGCCAATCAATTCCAAACTGTTATATATACACCACATTATTATAAGTCGCTTCTCAAAGCATCAGGTTTATTGCAGTGTCAGGTCCCAGAGCATCAGGTATAACATAAAAGTTTATTAAGGTGGTTGATGTAACAATCGCTAACCTCAAGTAGTTCTTCTAATTTTTTCGTAAAAACTAAGCCAATCAATTCCAAACTGTTACATATACACCACATTATTATAAGTCGCTTCTCAAAACATCAGGTTTATTGCAGTGTCAGGTCACAATTAAGAGCATCAGGTATAACATAAAATTTTATAAGGTGGGTGATGTGACAATCGCTAACCTCAAGTAGTTCTTCTAATTTTTGTTAAAGCTAAGCCAATCAATTGCCAAAGTCAGTTACATTGAATTACCTTATTAATATGCTCAATTAAATTTTGAAATTCCCTAAATGACTGTCCAAAATTTGAGTTTTGATTAATGAAGGAAAGGTAATTTTTATACTCCCACTTACAAAACTTTATAAGTGGTTAAAATCATTTTTTTCTTTGTCCCTAGAATGCATCATATCCTTATAGGAACAGATTCGCGTGGTGAAGTATTTGCATGCGTATGTTGAGCAGTACGACCCATTTCCTGCAACCTGGAGTATGTTGAACAGTACGACCCATTTCCTGCAACCTGGAGTATGTTGAACAGTACGACCCATTTCCTGCAACCTGGAGTATGTTGAACAGTACGACCCATTTCCTGCAACCTGGAGTATGTTGAACAGTACGACCCATTTCCTGCAACCTGGAGTACACATGTAGAGATTTGTCCTGAGAAAACTATTTCTCAAATATGTTATAATTTAATAAATAAAATAAAAGTCCTTCCAGTGGAAGAAGACTCTAATATAGTCGTGATGATTGCTGGGGGAATATGTAACCTTAACACTAAAACCAATCTTCCTTCTGGAGGTTACATTTTAAATTATGATAATAAAACAAGGTCAGAAAAGGTTGAAAATTTGCAGACTGAACTGAAAAAAACTGTAATAGAATTTCAAGATTACAATGTTATTTTAAAATTTGCCACTATTCCCCTGTTTCTCTATTAAAAACAATGAACGTTTTCTGCCATTTCATCTTCATTTAGTCAAGCCCAAATAAATGATGAACAAAAATACTTGAAGAAGATGTTATGTATGTAAATTCTTTTATTTCCTCAATAAATGAAATGAATAATACTAGGACTGTAAGATGGGATAAGGACATAATAAAATTCATATGAAGAGAAGGGAACACATCAAACCCTAAAAAATTTCAAAATTTATTTACAAGGATTTGTATGATGGAGTTCACCCTTATATGGAATTGGCATACAAATGGTATTTTGCCTTATGCCAATCCATTATAAATGACATTAAGGACATGCCAAGTCAACATTTAGATGTTGAGGTAGAGGAAGATGATGAGGAGGAGAATATGGAAAGTTGGGATTTCAAAAGGCTGGGACTATTATACTAACGGGACTGGAAACTGTTACACCAATCAGTGTAATCATACTCAACATCACGGTCGTTAGAACGAGACTTTACCTGCGCGAGATTTATCGATACGCCATATTGTTTTGTCAGTGACAGCGTGTCTTGATCGTATAATCTTTGTAATTTGTTTTATTTTTAATAGTTATTCGAAATGATAGTCCTTAATGTAAACACGATTACTTTAATGATAAAAGATATCTCGATCTTTGACAGTTGTTATTAATCACCAAATCCCGGCTTAAGTGTAAAAAACGACATCTAAAGGTTGAATTTTTTTCAGGATAATAGCGTCGGGACGCTGGGAAAACAAGTATGATTCATAAAATTTCTTAAAACTGTTGATTGAAAAGAGATACGCGAGTTCGGTTTGTTGTAAAATCATATTTATAGGTTATAGGTTGGATTGGCCTATTTTTATTGTCACTTTTTAAAGTGAAAAGTGGAATATAAATCTCATTCTCATTACAAACGGAAACCACATGCAGGGTTCAAATAAATTATACTGTTCCTATAAAATTGCTTACTCCTATTTATATGTGCAATATTTGTATTAAAATCAGGGTGTTTTTGCTTAGTAATGGTCTTCGGGTGGCATAAGCATATGACTTCGTGAAAATATGTTCAATAAGTTCCACAATCAGAACTACAAAAGTAGGCCCTTTCACTGCTATTGTGCCATATTGAAATTTAGGTGTATATAAACACGAAATTTAGAAAAGTTCAAAACAATGTGGCTATATTTTTATTAGACCACGGGTAACATTTGTTACAGGGATTAATTATGAACTGAAATTGCCAACATTGTTTTTAATGGACATTTATTGTTTTTATTAGGATTAATTATGATCTGTAAACTTTCGGCGACACGTTGTTTTCTTAGCGGTCAAGTAAAGCGCTGACATTTCGACTTTATTTGTTTTATTTTCAACACTAATATATTTACTACTTATTAATAATATTTCGTTAACAATAAGAAAAGTATTTATCTTCCAAAACTACTTTTTCCAAGAACTTGTCCCAGTTTTAACCGGCATTAGTTTATTCCAGTGTGAAAACATTTATTTCAAGTAAATATATTTAATTTGTTAAAATAGTTTTGTTATTCATATATATATTTTTTTTTTTTTGCATTTAATTATTTTTTTTTTTCAATTTCTAATCCACCAATTTTAACGGTATTCTATAAGCTGACTTGTTCGCCGAAATCAATTGTTTACATGTACTGAAGGCTAATTAACCACGTGGCACGATAAGCTGTCAATCAAAACAAAAAATCAATAATCCGCTATCGGGACAATGAAATCTCAACAGATCGATCAGTTTCAGTCCCGTTAGTATAATAGTCCCAGCAAAAGGGTAGTTAAATTTTAAATTAATAAAATATTCCAGGAAGTTGTTGTTTTGTTAAAATTATTGGTTTTCTTATTGTTTTGTTTTCAAATATAATCTGAAATTAGTTTTTGAAAATGATAGGAGAAAATAGTTCATTAAGAAATTTTTTTCCACATTATTTTCTAAAGTTGAAAAAAAATTATTTCAAGCAAAACAGATTTTTATTAATTTTTCTCTAATTAATAGGAAAAAATAATTCTTAGCTACATGTATACTGTTTAAATTTAAAGGTCTTCCCATCTTACAGTCCACTTTTCCCTTACCTTGAAATATAAAAAATAAAGCTCAATTTGTAATAAAATAAAATATAAATCCATTTAAATAGTTATTAAACATAAGGTGGGTGACATGAAAGTCGCTAACCTTATCAAACTTATTATACTACTCTCTTTTTGTAATAGATATAAAAAAAATCTGTTGAAACTGCAGTAAAATGTGAATTGAATTTGTTTAAAATATACAATGTAAAAAGAAATACGTGTAATACATGTAATATAAAGCCACTAATTTAAACTAAAAAAAAAAAAAACATTTCCACCTTGAGGACCTAATGATATCAAAATGAAAGCTTGCATTGCTAATCACCAATATGAACCATTTATAAAGTAAGTGAAAACTGATATTTTTTTTTTAGAGTTTTCAATACAAAAACTGAAAATGTACATTGAACTTGAGTAAATAATAACCTTCATGTTACAACTTTTTTAAAGAAAAGATATCATATCATCTTAAATCTTAAAAAAAGTCTTAATTTCAATACCTATCATAGCAGAATAGTTTTTGAAAGCAGAAAATCAGTAATCTTTTTTATTTTACCTTTCAAAACACTATCCAGTTCAGTTGTCTATTCAATGTACATTTATAAGTATTGTTACTTAACTCCAAAAAAAAAATCTATTATTCAGTTCTTGTTTGAGTTTGTTCCTATAAGATACATTTGAAGTATTTTCATTGCATGAAACAATTTAACAGTGAGTTTAAGGCATATCAGGCTTAATCATGTTTTATATAACATTACAGAAGTTGACACACACGAGAGTTGTATTACCATTATGTTTTTTAGACAAGACAAAATTTAAAGTTCTGATATGCCATCCATGAGACAATGTTTGTGAATTTTGATTTTCATGACTGCTTGTTACTAGTGTTTATTTTTAATTTTAGTCCACTATTTAAATAGTCTGCTTCTAGCTTCTTTCATGACCATGATGACAAAAGCATGAATTAAACAAATACTACAAATTTGGAATTCATAATTCCTATGCTTGCAATATCTGACACTATTTTTGAGAAATGTGAATTAACATGGTGATTATTATTGACAGTACTTAATTTTGTCAATTTATATTATTAACAACTAAATCAGTTCAGTATAATGTCGAGACTATTTTATACAGGTATTTAATTCAATACTAACATTTTAGGTAATTTTGTTACTTTATAATTCATTATATGGAAAAATCCTTATTTAAACTTGCTCCTTTTTTGACATGTTTTAGATGTTATTTTAAAAAGGAAATCTCCAAGACAATTCCAATACAGATATGTCAATATGTGTTATAGTTAACCATGCAATTTCTAATATCACTCTATTTCATTTGTAGAATACCACTAACCTGCAATGGTGACATAAATTATAGGTATATTTCAACCGAACTCAGATGAATGAATGGTGAGTACTTTTGTTATTAAATTGAGAATTGGAATGGGCAATATGTCACAGAGACACAAACCTGACCAGCCCACAGCCACTAATGGGTCTTCAACGAAGAGAGAAAATCCCGCATTATATTAAAAGTACTGAAAATTCCTCATAAGAAAATTCATTTGTTGACAGTTCTGTTTTGGGGCATCTAAAAATATAACATAATCATGATTCTGTACTGACAATTGCTTCTATTCAAAATGTACCATGCTGTTGAAGTGAAAAATTGTATCATAGAAAACAACTTAATAATACACCAACTATTGCCATTGAATGAACTACCTGCACCAGTAATTGAAATTCTCTCTCATTTAAAAGAGGTGATGAGAGCTGGTGCAACATACACTTATAAATATGTTTTGAAGATATTCCTTTAATAATGACAATTTAATATTTAATTAATATGGTGACAGTGCCTTTTTAAAGATGAATTTAACAATGTGTACAATTTTGATTTTATTGAAAATGGATTTGACTATTTCTTACATTCCATTAATGTCAGTTTTGATGTAATTTTAATGAAGATTTTATGACTATCAAAAGAACTCTCCAACATTTAGGATTAAATGCTAATTTATTATGTAATCTATCCATAGGAATTGTTCTTTACTGTAAAGTGATAGATAAAGGAATACTGATTGACATCCACCCAAATGTAAACATCGAAGAAAATTTGAAAACTTTCCAAAATGTTAAAAAAAGTCTGATATGCAGAACATTTAGAGAAATCTTGCATACAAGCTATGGAGATGCATATCGTGTGTCCTTTTCTATTGGAGAAGTTGATTTTATTTTCTTTTGCTATATTGAGATGATTAGACATAAATTATGGGTTGATTAACCTATATATATGGTAATATCATATACTATGTGCAGCTTAGAGCACATGTATTTACAACATGCCTTTAAATGTTTTGAGGATATTTAAACAGTTTCAACTATTGTAATAACTGGAAGAACTGACACTTATTCTTTTTTTACAACCTAGAATTTACCAATTCAACTGAAGAAAGAAATTAACTACAAAAGGATATAAACTTTATTTAGTAATTCAACAGAAAATATTATTGACTTTCTGAACATTAATTTGAACTGCACATATTGTAACATTTGTATCTTTTTAACTTTTTCCATTTTGTTTGGCAAGTGCCCCCTTCGACTTGTTTACTGAATAGAAAAACAAAGGATATGGAGTATCCATCCATAACACAAAATCAGTTAATGCACAACAAACAAAAAACGCCCACAAAAAGCAGGCATAATGTATTTTATGGAGTGGAGTGCTGGAGTGGAGTATTGGAGTGGAGTGTTGGAGTGAAATTTTTAGAGTCAAATTTTGGAGTCAAATTTTTGGAGTGAGATTTTGGAGTGAAATGTTGTAATATACATGTATGTTCAATGTAATATTTTGAAAAAATATAACGCATCAACTCTAAGGCAAAAACAAACAAATTCTGAACAAAAGTGAAATCCTAGGCCCTCCAAAATTAAGAAAATGGTTGCCATGTGGTTCAGGAAGAAATTGTGGATAATCAAAAGTATGACAAAGGAGCAGGACGACGACACAGACAAAGACGCAAGACGACAGATAGTGGTCTCCATATGTCGGCTCTTCTACAACCAGCGGAGGCTCCCAAGACCCTGTAATCATTCACCTGGTTCAAACAAAGCTCCCTTCGATTCTATTTGAAACTGTGTTCGGTCATGAAAAAAACAAATTAAAATTTGCACCACAATCATAAAATTTATTTAAGACTTGATCTGATCATTCATGATAAAATTGGATTCAATATGACAAATGTTTTCTTATAGAAGACTTAAATGTCTCACACAATAAGAGGTGACAATCTTGGATGACGGTCGTGCTCCCAAACACAATTGTGAAAGGGGACCACCCAATGACCATTACATCAAGTGCTTTCAGAGGAAATGTTGAAAATGTGAAAGTTTTTAATGATGTACGCAAAGTGGTGACAATAGCTCACCTTGACCCACAGTCCAGGTGAGCTAAAAAGAGATACGGATTAGAAAAATAAAATAGGGAATGTGTCCTAGATCATAGGTGATGCCTCCGCTTGCATATAACGCTATAAAGTGACATACCTCAAGAACGCTACAATTGTCCACAGACAGACGATGACAACAGCATAAAGCATACACAACTTATGCTGTATAAAAACTTTGTTGGAGTTTATATAAAAATATAACAAATTCTTACCTTACTCTGCTTCTTCATTCCAATCACCCCCTCCACCCCACCCCCAAATCATCATAATATAAGTTTTAAAATGGCAAAATACTCCTTGTTTATGATGACTGTCAGTGACCTTATCTTCTTTCAACAATAGGAATTTGGAAACTTTGCACAGTTTGTTTTCATCGGGTTTAAAAGACATTAGCCTCTGACATAAAGCTAAAACCAACTTCAGTCAATACAGCTGAGTTGTGTTGGCATTTTAGAAATAATCTCAACTGCAATATTTTATAAGAATGTTACTAAAGCAATTTCCAACCAAAGGCCTTGACTTCACCGTAAATGCCATAAGGCCAAATTTTGTTTTTTTCATTTTTAGGTTTACGAGTGAGCCTACCCTCTAAAGAAATATTTTATTTTGAATTTTATTCTTCGCACAAAGACGTGCAAATTAGTATGATATCCCTGTCCATTGAGTTTTCCCAGAGTTATGCCCATTAGAACTTCGAAATTTTATACAATTCAGTATGCACTTTGTCATCACAACTCCTCCGATCCTAATATATGAATATATGCATATTAGTTTTACATCCTTTTCAGTTGACATTAAAGTTGGGTTTCAAATATGCTTTTTGGCTCAATTTGGATTGATGGACTAGGGGGTATTAATTAAATATAATCATGTATAAAAGCCGGGACTCCTGTGACAAACAAGGCCTAAACTATCCACATCTAATCAGTTACAGTAGCAATGTAGGTAAATACATGTAGAAAAAGAGGATATAATTTTCAGACACCCTAAGGATGATTATGGCCAATTTTAGTTTTGATTGGCCCGTTGTTTTTTTAGGTTAAGATTTTGAAATGATTATTAATTTTAAAGCATGCATCATTTGTTCTTTTGGTTTCAGAGGAGCATACTTTTTAATCAAGTTAACGGAACTTCGATGACGGACGGCAAGTAATGACAAATATTCAAAATGCTACTTTCGGCAAGGTCGGCTAATAAGAGGAGCATATTGTATAATTTTAAAATAAACATGACCAAATAATTATTTATTATCATCTGTGACCAAAATGTATATTTATATATATTACACTGTACATTTTAAATTTCTAATGAATACTTGTTCAAAACTAAACAAAAGATTCCCTAAAAAACTCCCTGACATTCTACACGTGCTCCAATAATATACTTAGATACTCCAAAATTTCACTCCAAAAATCTTACTCCAAAAATTCACTCCAAAATTTCACTCCAACACTCCACTCCAATACTCCACTCCAACACTCCACTCCATAAAATACATTATGCCCAAAAAGCAAAGGAACAGGATTTGTTCTGGTATTTGAGGTAGTGGAAATGTTTATATTTCATATCAAGTGTATTGACATCATGACATTTTCCTCTATGTGAATTGAGGTGTGACCTGATTTGCAGAAATTCGAATACAGATTACAGACAGATAGTCTAGTGTCACTTGAAAATATCAGCCTTTTTTCAATTTTATACAAAAAGATATGTAGGGACATAGTGAATTATTGGCTTGGTAATTATAGCTGGCATCTAAGGTAGCGCCTTCCTCATATTATATATATATATTATTAATTTGAACTATTGGGAACTGAACAAAATATTTGGTCTTAACTATAATGACAGAGACGTATGTAATTATATGTCTCTGCTAATGAAGACAAAACATTATATGTATACTAACAAATTGTATGCAAACTAACTATGGAATAAAAAAAATACTTTCCTTAATATACATGTATTTTCACAAATTTATTTATTAAACAGTAAACAGTAAACATTTGTATTCAGACATCATACCAAGATTTAAAATGTGTACTTAAACATTTCATTATAATTTTTCAAATACTTCCATGTGTAAGAACATAGTTTATCTTATTGTTATTTTTATTTGAATCATTCTATCACATTACATGTATGTATCTTTATCAGTGCCCCACAAGGGCCAAACATTTGAAATAAAAAGATATGATTAGTGTTTAAAGTTAAATTTTATATGAAAATATGAATGGATAACTGTTTAAAACAAATATTTCGACATGCAGAGAAATAATCCTTTCTAATTTCACTTTTTTTAATCATTAATATACTTTTGTTTGTATCGAATGTATAAATCGGACGTTATTGTTGTATTTTGTTGAAATCTCATTTGGGCTTTAGTTGAACATTAAAGTTGAATTTCCTCCAATCAATACAAAGCTTAAATTTGCCCCTGTACTACTCCAAGAATTTCCTTTTCCGGTGAAATTAAAACGTAAACATGCGTTTAGAAAAGTGTTACTTCTGTTCTTCCACTGTATATCCTGGACACGGAATACAATTTGTTAGAAATGATTGTAAAGTAAATATAAACGTCTAATTATAATAGTACAACAGTAGAATAGCCAATGATGTCACAGGGTTGATAATTTTACTTGATTTAAACGGAAAAAATATGTCTATTTTAATAATGGGCCTCAATTTGTAAATTTTAATAAAAGGCACTTTTTATCTAGGAAAAAGGACAAATTCTGTACAAAAATATGCCTGATTGATCAGGTGAGTTTCCCAAGAGAACTCATTTTGTTTGCTACAAAATCGATCATTAAATCGTATATACTTTAACAGTAGACTAATTTTATTACCTACAATATGTACACCTACAAAATAAATTTCAAATTATTTGACGTCATATTTTTGTCATTATTCATTTTGTTAAACAGATAAATATGATTTACAACATGGCAGCTGCTGCCACCAGAACAGGAACAGCGTATTGCGCAAGCAATGGCAAGTGCAACTGTTGTGAGAAAAGTTATTAAAGGAATTTTGATTCATTAGCATATTAATTTTCTTACTGTTATTGTGGATTTTGTCTTCATTATGACATATGATTTTAGTCAAAAACATATTAAAGAAACACTTAATTCTCAAAGAAGGTTTGATAGAATTACCAGTATTCCGATTTAGATATCAGGAAAACAGTGTTCCAGCTAGGAATTCAAAAGGGCAGGGAGCCAATCATGAAAAGGGCACTTTAGCACGATGATTGATATTTCTAAAAGGGCATGTCAAACATTGTCATATGTAAACTGCAGGGGTTTCAGCTAGGAGTTTTGAGGGGCTTTAGTCACTTTTACGCTAGATAAAAATCAACCTTATTTTGGGTAACAGTAAGCAGCTGGGACCAAGGACTTATATTACTAGCTATACCTTAGTCCTTCAAGGACAATGATCTTTGAAGGCCTTAGGCATGCTACAAATGTAGGCAGTCATAGTATGATTTTACTGGTGTGATGCTCAACTTACAAGGATCTGGAAATTTAGTTCACAATTTCAGTTATTTTGAGGGGACATCCTGATCAACCAAAGTCGGGTTCCTTTTTTTCAAAGCAAAGAATCACAGCATAAATGAAATTGTAACGACTATTTCACTGCATAATCAATATCCTGTAAAAAAGTTTTAAAATCAATATTTGGAATCCATTTGTATGAGCTTGGAATGATTAAAAAGACTGTCTTTTATCAAAGAGAAGATCACGTTTACTTTCTATTTTCAAATGAAATGAAAACAGGAAGTGACTAATTTTGAGTTTAATAAATTTAGAATGAATCCAGATTCATCTACAGATTGGTTTGTGTTTAATGTAAAGCAAGAAATTATCATTTTTTAAAATTCAGTTGCTCAGTAAAAAATATATTTGTATCTCTGGTTAATTTGATACTTATTTTACATTTAAGTGTCCATTAAATTTATAAAGAAACGTTCACGCATGCACGGTTCATGATAAAGAAAGCACATGTTTGAATCGTGAAAATATTTTTGACTGTTTTGAAAAAAGTTTTATCTTTATAATCGAAATTGTCAAAAGATTTCAATGGAAAGATTTATAAAATGTGACGAAAATACATTCAAATGACGAAACAACGTCAACCGAGCTGGAATAAATAATCCTTTGAGAAATTTTGAAATTAAATGAACACTGTCCGACGAAACTACAAAAACATCTATGGTTAATAAACGAACTGCAAATTGTGGTTTTGAGAAATATTGAAATTGAAATGCTGACTGACCGAATTTTATGGGAAAAAATAATTACAATGGTCAGTTATGAGGTTTAATTAACGGATTAATGACCCATCCGATGGCGATAAGCGGATTATCTGTAATCACAACTTATTACACCTGCTGTAAATGTTAATTAGCTGAGGGTCATAAACTTGTCACAAATATGAAGACAGGTAGAATGATAGTATTTTCATCAAAATATTACAACAATAAAGGCATGAACTTGTGAAAAAGGGCAGGGTGTCATAAAAAAATGCACAGGGCGTCAGTAAAAGGGCACAGGGCGGGCGGACCGCCCTGTGAAAACGACCAAGCTGGAACACTGGAAAATTGAGGATTTCTCCATGACAGTGGAAAGCCTGGAAGAACAAAGAAAAACCAACCGACTATGTATGCTATTTAAGACCCAGCATGGTCTTACATGTCTAATAGATGTAGACGGACAACAACATCAAATCCCCAACCACAGCACTGCCAGAGGTATAGGCTGCTTTCATCAAGAAAGAACAAAAACTGACACCTTTGGACAGTCTTTCTCCCCAAAGACCATCAAGGATTGGAATCAGCTTCCATCTAAAGTCACCTAGGCCGACACAATAGAGGGATTAAGAGCTGCTCTGAAAGCAGGCTCTGAAAGGAAGTGAAAGTAGACAGCACATCCTGTATATAGTTTTAATTGTAAATTGGTGAATTTTTTAAATGTAAATAACTCTGAGAAGACTAGCTGTGTTGCCCAACACTGCGCAAAGTTTTTGCAGGACCATACACATTCATCGACATGTATGAATTCGGTTCCTTACTTGGAAGAAGAAGAAGACAGTATTCCAGACTAGAATACACCTTATTTATTTGTCTGCCATTACTGGACATCAGAGACGTGTCTGTAAAATTTTAACTCACAAAAACAGAAGTGTCTGACACCACAAAAGAAAATTATTGCAGATTTCATAAAAGGGGTGTCTATTTGAAAAGCAGATTGGTTATCTAAATTTGGCACTATGATGTGTAAACTAAATTTGAAAAGGCATTTTAGCGTGTAAAACAGATTGAATACATTTTGTCAAATATATAAAATAGTCACATTTTGCTTTTTAGTCCCCTACCGAGGAAGTCGAAGAGGACTTTAGGTTTGCACTCTGTCCGTCCGTCTGTCTGTCTGTCAGTCCGGCAAATCAGTTTTCCAGACTTTTTTTCTTTATGCTTGAAGATATTGATTTGATATTTGGTGTATTGTTTTATCATGACAAGTTACAGGTCAAGTTCGAATTTCACGATTTTAGCTTTTATCCTTATTCAGTTAAAGCCCTTTCCCTAGAATTAAATTTTTGATGAAATACTAATTAATTACTGGATTTCTGTTCAAAGGGAAATAACTTATTTTTTAACTTTCCCCAGAATTAAATTTTTGATGAAATACTTTAAGGGGTGTCACTCAAGGTAATTTGATAGTTCTTAACCAAAAACTGAACTGTTTAAAAAATCTTTTGCTTATTCTGGGTCAGTTTTATGGAACGGACTACCATATGAAATGCGTAAAGTGCAAAACACTTTTTCTTTTAAACAAATTATAAAACAATACTTGAGACAGTCCCAATATTCAGTCTTGAAATGATTGCAACTATTACTCTTTTTTTTTTGAATGTATGATTTTGATTTGTATATAATATCTATTCACTACATGAAATCTGTAACTGTTTTATATGTTCTAATTATGGTACATGTACATTGAACTATCATGACTAAACGATTGTGTTAATATGTTGTATGTTTGCTTTTTTTCTCTTATTATTTTTTACATGTATTGTATATGAGGGGCTCAGGGAAGATTAGTAATTGTAACTAACTGTGTTTACCCTCTTTAAATAAAGAATTTATTATTATTATTATTATTATTATTATTATTATTATTATTAGATTTCTGTTCAAAGGAAATAACTCTTTTTTAAAAGATTTGTAAAAGACATTGTATTAAGATAAATGACATTTTGGATTTTTTCCTTTTCTTTAGTAAATTGTTTGAAGAATTTAGTGGTAGGTTTGTTTGTTATTTTATGTATTTTACACCATGAAAAGTTATAGATCAAGTTAGAATTTCGTTCCATTACAATGAATTTTTAACCAGTAGGGGACTATGTATTGCATTGCATGGCAATACTAACAGAATGCTTGTTTCTCTGACCCTACATGTGAGTTACGTTTCTTTATTAAATTTGCAAACCAAAAACTGAACGAAAAT
The DNA here is from genome assembly GCA_017311375.1 of Mytilus coruscus. Taxonomy (NCBI): domain Eukaryota; kingdom Metazoa; phylum Mollusca; class Bivalvia; order Mytilida; family Mytilidae; genus Mytilus; species Mytilus coruscus. The sequence goes on along the minus strand of CM029601.1, from coordinate 25,438,098 downwards.
CACTTACATTTGTTGTACATCCATGTCATTTGAATTCTGTTTGATACATTTATAGTTCTAATATCTCATTGGCAATCATACATATACAAAACTGTTCTAAAGTAATGAATAATTACAATTTACAAAATAATTTACATGTTGTGCATTATCTTTTAGCATTCTGGTGGTTTATTCCTACATATACATTGTAGAAGCATGCATGACATGTTTAACAGTTAACCTAAAGTAAATTCCTAATATATTACAATTACCATGATTACAACTGATTGAATACTTAAGCATTAGCTGTCAAATTCATGTTTATCGATTTGACTCAAATTCTCATATTTGATTTATAACATACTAAAATGTATATCCAAATTATAAAAAGTCTAAAATAAACAATTTACGATGCATGAACTTGATAATATGTATCAGCATTTCGTGTGTATTTTAGTCTAGAAGCCATCTAATTAACCATTGAAGTGACCTCCGAAGACAACCGCAGGTCATATAACCCGATATAAGCATAAATATAGATATAAATAGGTAGTGAGCACGTGCAATTGGATTTTCCTAGGTCTGTTTGAATTCATATTATAGGTTTAAAAATATGTAAATATTCATGTTTACCTGTATAACTAGATGGTTATTAACAAGCTTGACTGGCTGTTAATTAGATCTCACACTGTCGGCTCGGAGCCCTAAGGTGTTTCCTATTGGACAGGAAGATGGCGGCCATTTTGGTCGTACTATGATGATTTTGTTTGTTGACTATTTTGGTTTTGAAGGTCTTCTTTGGAGTGTATGATGACGATGACATTTACATTTGTACATCAAGACGAAATGCAGACTGCATAGCATTGAATTGGTTTCCAGTGGCGGATCTAGAAATTTTCATAAGGGGCCACTGACTGCCTAAGAGGGGGCCTGCTCCAGTCATGCTTCAGTGATTCACTATAAAAATCAACCAAAAAGGGGCTCCAGGCACTCACCCCCCAAATCCGCCTCTGGTTTTTGCCATCAAATATAGTACGTCATTGAGCCATTCATCAGCAGACCAACATCGTAGTGTGCAGGTAAAGTGAAGCTGACCAAGCGCGTCCGTTCAGCTTTAATGACCGAGACGTGACTGATGGATTCAACCTATATAAGAGTGAGGTTTTGTGGATCTAATCAGTCAACCAAATAGTTTATCCTTGTTTCACTTTCAGTGTTGACATTCATTTCCTTTTAATAGCTGAACACGCCTAGTTTATGTGTAACTCATCTCTAGCTAAGGGGTTAAATTGAAGGTCACATGAATACAGATTCAATGAGGTTGAATTATTCACTTGCAATTGCAATATTTTTAGTTTCCGTTCTCTAACTTAAGTTTGCCTCAACCAAATGTTATGAAACTTATACACAATGCTTATTACCACAAAACACAGATCAAGTTTGAATTTTGGTGGCGTCACTTTAACCGTTCTAGAGTTATGCCCCTTTATAAATGGAAAAATTACAAAATTTTTATTTTCTTCTAAATATCAAGTAATTTTTATACGACCGCAAAACAATATTGCGGTCGTATATTGGTATGACGTTGGCGTCGTCGTCGCCCGAAGACACATTGGTTTTCACACAATAACTTTAGTTTAAGTGAATGGATCTCTATGAAATTTTACCATAAGGTTCAATACTACAAAAGGAAGGTTGGGATTGATTTTGGGGGTTATGGTACCAACAGTTTAGGAATAAGGGGCCAACAAGGGGCCAAAAATAAGCATTTTTGTAACTTCCAGACAATAACTTGTGTGTTAGTGTATGGATCTCTCTGACATTGTACCACAAGGTTCCATATCACAAAGGGAATGCAGGGATTGATTTTGGGGGTAATTGCCTCAAAATTTTAGGAATTAGGGGCCAAAAAGGGTAAAAAAACTTGTAAGTGTATGGATCTTTCTGAAATTGTACTACAAGGTTCCATATCACAATGGGAAAGCTGGAATTGAGTTTGGGGGTAATTGCCCAAAATGTTTAGGAATAAGGGGCAAAAAATAAGCATTTTTCTAGTTTCCAGACAATAACTTGTGTTCAAGTGTATGGATCTCTCTGAAATTGTACTGCAAGGTACCATACCACATAGGGAACGCTGGGATTGATTTTGGGGGTAATTGCCTCAAAATTTTAGGAATTAGGGGCCAAAAAGGGGCAAAATAACAAGCATTTTTCTAGTTTCAGGAAAATAACTTGTTTGTAAGTGTATGGATCTTTATGAAATTGTACTACAAGGTTCCATATCACAAAAGGAAAGCTGAGTTTGAGTTTGGGGTAATTGCCCTAAACGTTTAGGAATTTGGGGCCAAAAGGCGCCAAAAAACAAGCATTTTTCTAGTTTCCAGACAATAACTTGTGTTCAAGTGTATGGATCTCTCTGAAATTGTACTGCAAGGTACCATACCACAAAGGGAAGGCTGGGATTGAGTTTGGGGGTGATGAATCATAAGGGGGTTCAAAAAATTTGGGAGGGATTTTTTTTTTTTTTTTTCCTTTTTGCCTTTTTTTTTCTTTAAAATTTTCCATTTTAAGTTGATTATTTCTGATTTATATATAAGCTATCAAATTGGTTCATATTGAGGTCAAAAGGGTCCAAAATTAAACTTTGTTTGATTTCATCAAACATTGAAATATTGGGGTTCTTTGATATGCCAAATCCACAGGCACTTGTCTCAGAAAAAAAATTTCCTATATATCTTAATATAACATATTATATTAAGGTAATTAGGAAAAAAAATTTCTGAGACAAGTGCCTGTGGCCAAATCTAACCATGTATTTAGATTTTTAATATTGGGTCCCGTTTTTTAAATTGGTCTACATTAAGGTCCAAAGGGTCCAAAATTAAACTTAGTTTGATTTTAACAAAAATTGAATTCTTTGGGTTCTTTGATATGCTGAATCTAAACATGTATTTAGATTTTTGATTATGGGCCCCGTTTTCAAGTTGGTCCAAATTGGGGTCCAAAATTAAACTTTGTTTGATTTCAACAAAAATTGAATATATGGGGTTCTTTGATATGCTGAATCTAACCATGTATTTATATTTTTGATTTTTGGGCCCCGTTATCAAATTTGTCCACATTGAGGTCAAAAGGGTCCAAAATTAAACTTTTGTTTGATTTCATCAAAAATTGAATTCTTTGGATTCTTTGATATGCTGAATCTAACCATGTATTTAGATTTTGGGTATTGGATCATAATAGGTAAATAAAAATGTTTTAAGTTCTTAGACCACATACATTCTGTGTTAGAAACCTATGCTGTGTCAAATATTTAATCACAATCCAAATTCAGAGCTATATCAAGCTTGAATGTTGTGTCCATACTTGCCCCAACTGTTCAGGGTTCGACCTCTGCGGTCGTATCAAGCTGTGCCTAGCGGAGCATTTTATTAAAATTGGAGTTATCTTCCTTTGTCCATGATTATAGTTGAATCAACTACAATCAATGCTTTATACAATGCAATGTTTAATTTTGACTTCCACTGATAAAACAGATCAAGTTGAATTTGGGTAGTGTCACTTTAACCAGTATTGAGTTATGCCCCTTTATAAATCAAAAGATTGCAAAATTTTTAGTTTCCATTCTCTAACTTAAGTTTGCCTCAACCAAACATTATGAAACCTATATACAATATTCATAACCACAAAACTAAGATCAAGTACTAATTTTTTGTTTCCGTTTTCTAACTTTAGTTTGCCTCAACCAAATGTTATGAAACTTATACACAATGCTTATTACTACATAATACAGATTAAGTACGAAATTTGGTGGCGACACTTTTACCATTCTTGAGTTATGTCCCTTTATAAACATAAAAATTGCTGAATTTTTCGTTTCCGTTCTCCAACTTTAGTTTGTTTCAACCAAATGTTATAAAACTTATACACAACCGTTCTAGAGTTATGTGTGTTTACAAATAGAAAAATTGCTGAATTTTTAGCTTCTGTTCTCTACTTAAGTTAGCCTCAACCAAATGTTATGAGACTTACACACAATGTTTATTACCACAAAACTCAGATCAAGTTCAAATTTGGGTAGTGTCACTTTTACCGTTCTTCAGTTATGTCCCTTTATAACTATATGATATGCAAGTGGGGGCATCATCTGTGTCCACATGTGGACACTTTCCACATTTATTTTCATATCTCGTAGCTAATGCCCCTTTAACTTTTGATCTTTCACATGCTGATAACTGCTGTTGATAGCAAATACTATTTTTTTTTTAAAACCTTCCCTGAAACTTATGGCCACATCTGCATATCTACTGAAAGATTTAGCACTATTTAATCATATTCTATTAAGATACTTAGCGTGACATAGATATAGAAGCCATGTTACTAAGGAGGGTAATAGTTGTTTATGAAAAATTTTAATGTTTTTTTTAAATCGTGCCAAAAGACTTTAAATCTAAAATAGAAAAATTGTGATATTACTATTACCGGTAATTACAAAAGAACTTTCTTTGGCAAATCACAAATTAAATAACAAAGTTATGACCCTTAATCATGCATTATTGGTGTTGTAACGTCAGTTCTGGTTACATTTTCCGTGATTTATAACAGCATTAAGTAAAATTTACTTTGGCTGCAAGCCCGATCCAATTTTTTTGTGTCTAGGGATTCAATATAAACTGTTGCATCAAAGGTTGCAGCCAGGGTTGTTGATCTAAAGCTTTTAATTCCAAATGATGCACAATAATGAAGTATATTTACAATGATCATCTATGTAAACCTAACAGTTTCATTGTAATCCTAACAGTTTCATTGTAATTTTGTAAGTGTGTAAATTTACACAATTTATTTTGCTATATTTTACAGATTTTTAGATTCTGCAGATCAAAATGTCATAGAGCATTTAAAAAGAAGAGAAATCCAAGAAAAGCAAAATGGACAAAAGCTTTTAGAAAGGCTGCTGGAAAAGAATTAACAGTAGATCCATCATTTGAGTTTGAAAAGAGAAGAAACGTTCCTGTAAAATATGACAGAGAGTTATGGCAGACATCAAGTAAGTTCTTGTCTAATCATTGCATATAGTTGTATAAGGGTTATGTAAGTCAATACATTAAAAATGAAATAACAAATGATATGATAAAATATAAAAAGATTTTTTTTTATGAAGCATGCACATGATGCATATGAATGTAAAAAATGAAAAATAGTAAATTACATTTTGAAATATGAAGACAAAATATCTAAAAAAATTTTAAACTGTTATGACAACACATCATGTATGATTGTTTTATGCTTTCAGTAAAAGCTATGAAGAGAATAGAAGAAATAAGAATTAAACGACAGAATCAGTACATATTAAATAGGTCAGTATGTCAGTTTGCAAAGACTAAAAAACTTTATTGACTAAGTTATAGTACCAGTATTGTTCATTCTGTCATTCTGTCATTGAACATGTTGAAAGTTTGCACATCTAATTCATATTTTTATACGACCGGTCGTATATTGGTATGAAGTTGGCGTTGTCTTCGTCGTCGTCCGAAGACACATTGGTTTTCGCACTATAACTTTAGTTTAAGTGAATGGATCTCTATGAAATTTTACCATAAGGTTCAATACCACAAAAGGAAGGTTGGGATTGATTTTGGGGTTATGGTACCAACAGTTAAGGAATTAGGGCCAAAATAAGCATTTTGTAACTTCCAGACAATAACTTGTGTGTAAGTGTATGGATCTCTCTGACATTGTACCACAAGGTTCCATATCACAAAGGGAAGGCTGGGATTGATTTTGGGGGTAATTGCATCAAAATTTTAGGAATTAGGGGCCAAAAAAGGGGCAAAAAATAAGCATTTTTCTAGTTTCAGGACAATAACTTGTGTGAAAGTGTATGGATCTTTCTGAAATTGTACTACAAGGTTCCATATCACAAAGGAAAGCTGGAATTGAGTTTGGGGTAATTGCCCTAAACGTTTAGGAATTAGGGGCTAAAGGGGCCAAAATAAGCATTTTCTAGTTTCCAGACAATAACTTGTGTTCAAGTGTATGAATCTCTGAAATTGTACTGCAAGGTACCATACCTCAAAGGGAAGGCTGGGATTGAGTTTGGGGTTGATGAATCATAAGGGGTTCAAAAATTTGGGGGATTTTTTTTTTCCTTTTTTCTTTAAAATTTTCCATTTTAAGTTGGTTATTTCTGATTTATATTTAAAAGCAAATAATAATGATATGGCAGGAGATACACACCAAACAGGATGTGTAAATTATTATATAATAAGTATTGTGCAATAGCAAGAAATTTTCAATTGCACAGTATTGCGCAATAGCAAGAAATCTTCAATTGCACAGTATTGCGCAATAGCAAGAAATATCCAATAGCACAATATTGCGCAATAGCAAGAAATTGTCAATTGTACAGTATTGCGCAATAGCAAGAAATATTAAATTGCCCAGTATTGCGCAATTGCAAGAAATATTCAATTGCACAGTATTGTGCAAAAAAAAGATACTTTGTATAAATTGCTTATTTCTTGACCAATTTCAATGGGGTTTTATTCTTGAATTCTTGGGGTTCTTTAATATGCTGAATCTAACCGTGTATAAAGTTTTTGGATTTTGGCCCCGTTTTTAAATTGGTCCACATTGAGGTCCAAAGGGTCCAAAATTAAACTTTGTTTGATTTCATCAAAATTGAATTATTGGGGTTCTTTGATATGCCGAATCTAATGTATTTAGATTCTTAATTTTGGGTTTTCAAATTGGTCTACATGAAGGTCCAAAGGGTCCAAAATTAAACTTAGTTTGATTTTAACAAAATTGAGTTTTCAAGTTGGTCCAAATCTGGGTCCAAAATTAAACTTTGTTTGATTTCAACAAAATTGAATATATGGGGTTCTTTGATATGCTGAATCTAACCATGTATTTTGATTTTTGGGCCCGTTATCAAATTTGTCCACATTGAGGTCAAAGGGTCCAAAATTAAACTTTGTTTGATTTCATCAAAATTTAATTATTGGGGTTCTTTGATATGCCGAATCTCGTGTATTTAGATTCTTAATTTTTGGTCCCGTTTTCAAATTGGTCTACATTAAGGTCCAAAGGGTCCAAAATTAAACTTAGTTTGATTTTAACAAAATTGAATTGTAGGGTTCTTTGATATGCTGAATCTAAACATGTGTTTAGATTTTGATTATGGGCCCAGTTTTCATGTTGGTCCAAATCGGGTCCAAAATTAAACTTTGTTTGATTTCAACAAAATTGAATATATGGGGTTCTTTGATATGCTGAATCTAATCATGTATTTAGATTTTTGATTTTGGGCCCGTTATCAACTTTGTCCACATTGAGGTCGAAAGGGTCCAAAATTAAACTTTGTTTGATTTCATCAAAAATTGAACTCTTGGGGTTCTTTGATATGCTGAATCTAACCATGCATTTAGATTTTGGATATTGGACCATTATAGGTGAATGTGCAATTTAAAATTTTTAAGTTCTTAGACCACATTCATTCTGTGTAACAAAGCTGTATCAAGCTTGAATGTTGTGTCCATACTTGCCCCAACTGTTAGGGTTCGACCTCTGCGGTCGTATCAAGCTGCGCCCTGCAGAGCATTTTATTTTTGTATATTCCATGGGTAGGTCCGTAAATTACCCTTATTTAAACTATTTTAACAATTTGAAATAGCAATGTTTAATTATTCATACTGATTAGAATTTCATGGTGTGACCTGGTGTCATCAACAGGCTGTATGACAATAAACATGCATACATGTATTAAAATACAAAATGGTTGTCTTTTATGAATAGAATTTCCTATGTTTAATGCATTTCTATCAGAAATGTGTTCAATGAATCTATTGACTAATCAACACATTCCACACTTCTTTAAAAAGAATAAAAGCCCTGATTATATATCATGTATATTCAGTTTACAAACAAAAGTAAAGGGTAAATAAAGTGACAGTTTAGACATTTGAATAAGAATACATGTGTAATGTGGCTGTTATGCATGTAATAAAAATAAATGGCTCCCTGCATTTGGGGGATGACAATGCTATATTTCCTGCTGTTTTCTGTCTAATGCAAAATATCATATATTATACATAAGAATGTAATTTAACTATAAACTGCATCACTTTATTCCATTACAGTTAGTCATGTCCTATTTAATTCCTTACTCAGATTTTTATTTGAGATTTCCCAATAGCAAACCACAGACTTCTCCATTTCTGCATATGAAGAGGACGTTTTTCAACATAAAATTCATTCCAATAGATAGAAGTTTTTTTTAAGTAACAGATGAGAGATTTCTTAAAAAACTTTGTGTTGTCAATCGTCTGCTCAATATAAATGAGGAGATGTGGATTTATTGCAAATGAGACAACTATCCACCAGAGAAGTAAGGACAAGGATGAAAACACAACACCAATACAGCTTTCTACAATGAACAAAACCCATACTGTATAGAAAGCTATAAAAGGTCCTGACATGACAAAATGTCAAACAATTCAAAAAAGAAAATCAATTGCCCGATTTTAATATTTATTACCGGTACATGTCTGACCTCTCACAAAATTTAATTAGTCATGTTAAAAGTTGCATTGTCCTACCTATAATTATATATGTTGTTTGATGGATACCCAATAAAATTATGAAATGTGTGTATAACAGCTACAACTTTAATGTGGTACTATGTTATTAGTAAAGTAGTTGAAATGAAGTTTTATTTAATTTAGTAAATGCCAAGAAAATGGTCTGTACTGTACATTAAAACACACACTGTGACTATATCCTTTCACAATATAAAGCAAATTAGCATAAGTCATGTTGTACATTGTATACATGTATCTTATTATATGTACATTTTATAAAATGTTATAGTTATAAATCATTAAAATATTTGATAATTATGAAACAAATGCTCAATTCTAGATTAAAGAAGGGTAAAGAACTGAGGAAAGAAGCTGATGTGAAGGAAGTAGAGAAAAATATTCACTTGATAAGAGCACCAGGAGGTAAACAAAATTTAACAACCCTTATTCATATTATATTTGATGGCTTGACCAAAAACCATGTGATGTTTTGCCATCAGTGAATTGTAATAAATTCTAGGGACTTTTATTTCCAATGACTGAAGCTAATGATTCTAAACTCATCAGTTATGTTTTTCATGGCAGTTTTGATACTGTAAATTTAGAAATTATTGTGTTTATTTATTATTGCCATTTCAACATAGCAGACTAAAATTTGAGAATAATTATTGTGATTACTGGAAAATCTGCATACAAATATATGTGTCAGATTTCAAAATGCAAGTTATTATTGTGAAACTCACCCAGTCACATTAATATTCACAGTAATAAAAACCTGGTAATGATTTCTGGACTTACATTATTTGCTTTGGGCATGGACTGCTTGGTCTTACAGATTAAGCTGAAACATTGTGATAACTAATTTTAGCATCATTGTTGTAATACCTATGTATTTATATGTAACATTGTGATAACTAATTTTAGCATCATTGTTGTAATACCTATGTATTTATATGTAACATTGTGATAACTAATTTTAGCATCATTGTTGTAATACCTATGTATTTATATGAAACATTGTGATAACTAATTTTAGCATCATTGTTGTAATACCTATGTATTTATATGAAACATTGTGATAACTAATTTTAGCATCATTGTTGTAATACCTATGTATTTATATGTAACATTGTGATAACTAATTTTAGCATCATTGTTGTAATACCTATGTATTTATATGAAACATTGTGATAACTAATTTTAGCATCATTGTTGTAATACCTATGTATTTATATGAAACATTGTGATAACTAATTTTAGCATCATTGTTGTAATACCTATGTATTTATATGTAACATTGTGATAACTAATTTTAGCATCATTGTTGTAATACCTATGTATTTATATGTAACACCTTTTAAACCAGCATGACATGGATTTCAGTGAAACTTTTATATAAAGATAAGAAGATGTGGTATAATTGCCAATGAGACAACTCTCCACCAGAGACTAAATGACATAGAAGTTAACAACTATAGGTCACTGTTATTCATGAATTCTTGAGAAAATTTTTACATTAGCAAACTTCTCTTCAATTAAGGCTAAACTTCAATGAAACTTTAAAAAAAGCCAAATATGCACAATACATTTACATCTTACCATCAAGACACGTATAAAAAGTTTTACCTAAAAATTTAAATTATCATCGATTTTGTCTCCAAGTACACATCTCTTATACATGTTATATGTTAACCACATCAGTGGTTAAAGGTTTGCTTCAAATATGGGAGGTAGTGGATTGATATTTGGCAGGGACGACCAAAAAATTGAAAGTTTTTTTAGCTGCTTCTTCGTCTATCATGCTGCAGGTGGTAGTATGAGCAAAGATTGATTAGCGCAAAGTCAGAATAATGTTTCTATGTTGGTTGACATGTCTTCTGTAGATTGTTACCTAATTACCTAGCACATTTAAAATTTGACTCTGTGTGTCAATCTAGTTCAGAGCAGCATAAAGTAAATTCTGAAATTATTGCGTGCATTTATTATTGTGATTTTTGAAGAATTAACAAAAATGCGAGTTTAATTATTGTGATTTTAGGGAATGCGAGTTATTATTGCGATACTCAAGTAGTTGCATTAATAAAAACCTCGCAATGATTTCTGAATTTACAGTAACTTTCTTATCACATTATTTGTCCTATGAAATGTATATTTGCCATTAGAAATATAAGCAGCTATCTATCTTATCTACTTTCATTATTATATTCATTCAGCAGAGGAAAGCACTGTCAGACATGATTGTAGGACTTTATCAACAGTTGTTGAGTTTCCCTTTATATGTTTTTTTAGCTAAAGGAAAACAGTTGGAAAGAAAAATGGTACAAGTCATTAAAGAAGAAGATGTTGATATGGATGAAGAACTGTGATCACAAGACATTCTGTCACTTTAATAAACGAACTGATCATTTACATTGAACATGATAAACAGTTTTACCACTGAAAAGATACAAGAAATGACATTTTAAAGGAAACTTTTTGATGATTCACCGGTCATTAAAATAAATTGTAAAAAAAACAATTTTTCTGTTTATTATCATTTTCAAGTTGAGAACAATTCAATCACACAAAATCAGTATATATTTAGCATACTGGATTTTTTTTATCCTATACAAATATTTCATAGCCCATATAATTTTGTTGGTGAGCCTGCAATAGATCATTTCTTGAAAATACTTGTAAAAGGGGAGACAAGATAGTTGAAATAATTTTTTTCTTGAAAATTGTGCACAGAATAATGGTTATTTTATAATTTTTACACAAATTAAAGTTACTTCTTTACTGATAGGCGATAGTTTCAGTTTGTTTTTGTGCTTTGAATCTACTATCTCCTTGACCTAGTAGATGTTTACCCCTCAATTAGCTCTGTTGGTAGTGATTCAATCTCTTGTTGATACAGTGAATATTTGGGAAGAAAAATCATGCTCTCATGTTACAATATATATGAATAAAATATGTTGGATTACACCAATTGGACAACAACACAACAACACAAAAAAAGACCTTTAGCAGTCTTCAACAATAGACACTATTGACTATACAATTTTGTAAGCTCTGCATTGTCCCAAGTCTAGAAAAATTCTGAGTAAATTTTAAAAATCTGCCATCAATTTCAAATTTCGTATGACAAAAATCATTAAGATATAACAAAAGACAACCACCTAAGAGGTTTCTGGTGTGGAAGAGGCACATGTATGTATTATATTTATTTTAGGGCTAAGTATTTTTACTGTACTGATTTCATGCTCAAATACTAATTGGCTGGGAAAAATTAATATAACAAAAATACCGATCTCCAAGGAAAATTCAAAACAGAAAGTCCATTATCAAATGGCAAAATCAAAAGCTCAAACACATCAAACAAATGGAAAACAATTGTCACATTCCTGACTTGGCACAGGCCCTTGGTTTTATAGCTCGTCAAACCTCCCACATGTATAGGACAGATAGTGTTACCAATGTACATCATTGCATACCTCTGAAATCAGTTGTCCAAGACTTTTATCGTTGGAATATTGATCTGAATGTCGGTATATAAGTGGATATAATATTTAACTGACGTTTTTATACGACCACAAAAATTAAAAAATTTTTGGTCGTATATTGGTATCACGTTGTCGTCGTAAGACAGATGGTTTCCGGATAATAACTTGAGTATAAGTAAATAGAATTTTAACAGAAGGTTTATAACCACTAAAGGAAGGTTGGGATTGATTTTGGGGGTTATGGTCCCAACTGTTTAGGAATAAGGGGCCAAAAAAGGGGCCCAAATAAGCATTTTTGTAGTTTCCAGACAACAACTTGTTAAAAAGTGTATGAATCTCTCTGAAATTATACCACAAGTTTCCATACTACAAAGGGATGGTTAGGATTTACTTTGGGTGGTTAGGAACAAGGGGCCCAAAACAAGCATTTTTCAGGATAATAACTTGTGTATAAGTATTTCGATTGCTCTGAAATTGTACCACAATGTTTAATACCACAAGTAGGAGGTTGGGATTCATTTTAGGGGTTATGGGGCCAACAGTTTAGGAATAAAGGGCCAAAAAACAAGCATGTTTCTAGTTTCCAGACAATAACTTGTGTGTAAGTGTATGGATCTCTTCGACATTGTACCACACGGTTCCATATAACAAAGGGAAGGCTGGGATTGAGTTTGGGGTTAATTGCCCCAAACATGTAGGAATTAGGGGCCAAAAAGAAGCACTTTTCTAGTTTCCAGACAATAACTTGTGTTTAAGTGTATGGATCTCTCTGAAATTGTACTACAAGGTTCCATACTACAAAGGAAAGGCTGGGATTGAGTTTTGGGGTAATTGCTCCAAGGGGGGTTTCAATAAGTTGAAAGGGGGATTTTTGTTTACAATTTTTAAAGGATTCATATTTTTTCAAAATTTTCAAATTTCGAATTTTCGAAAAGTTTCAAGAAGAAATCTTTAATTGCACAGTATTGTGCGATAGATTTGTAAGATCTTTGACCACATTTATTTTGTGTCAGAAACCTATATTATGTCAAAAATTTGATCACAATCCAAATTCAGACAGTATCAACATTGAATATTGTGTCCAAATTTGCCCCAACTGTTCAGGGTTCGACCTCTGCGGTCGTATCAGGCTGCACTCAGCGAAGCATTTTTATTAGCAGTTACTATTAATTAATATTAATTTTAGCCATGACTTTGTATGTCATTTTATATTTTAAAACTTTTATGATGTAATCAAATGGGTAATTATGGTTGCAAACTCCATTAGAAATTTGAATTGAGATACTGACCATATCTTGAGGGAAAGAATTTTTTTTTTGGAATAAGGGAAAGGAGGGAGGTGAAAAAAATTGGAGGGAGGGACAATTTTTCTCATTTCAGATTTCAGAAATTGAAAGAAAATTTCTTCAAATATTTTTTTTTGGGGGTTAATATTCAACAGCTTAGTGTATTGCATAAAGGCAAAAAACAGGGTAAAATTATTTTTTTTTGGAGGGGGGTGTCAATTGCAACAGCATAGTGTATTGCACAAAAGCAAAAAATTGAATATATATTCAAATCAAATAACCAATTTGAAGTTCTTTGACTACAGTTATTCTGTGTCAGAAACCTATTATGTGTCAAAAATTTAATTACAATCCAAATTCAGACCTGTATCAAGCGTGAATATTGTGTCCATTTTGGCCCCAACTTTTCAGGGTTGGACATCTGCGGTCGTATCCAGCTGCACTCAGCGAAGCATTTATTTTTAAAGTCGGCATATAGTATACAAACAAGGACATAACATAAGCTCTAAAGATCTTAATTGATTTGAAAGGTAGGTTTTAGAAAAGTTAGTGTAAATTCACTAAATGAGGTAGCCATCATGTATACACATACTCGGCATAGATGTAACTCCTCCTAAACTGCTTACTGGATTTATGTGAAACTTCAACAGAATTTTGTTTACATTTGCCCTCTGTTTTTTTTTGTTTTTTTTTTCGATTAGATTGATTTTTATACAACCGCAAAAACTTTTTTGGGTTTGTATAACGGTATGATGTCGTCGTCGTCCAAAGACACATTTGGTTTCCGGACAATAATTTTAGTTTAAGTGAATGGACCTCTATGAAATTTTATAAGAAGGTTCAATACCACAAAAGGAAGGTTGGGATTGATTTTGGGGGTTATGGTACCAACAGTTTAGGAATTAGGGGCCAAAAACAAGCATTTTTGTAGTTAACGGACAATAACTTGTGTGTAAGTGTATGGATCTCTCTGAAATTGTACCACAATATTCCATATCACGAAGGGAAGACTGGGATTCAGTTTGGGGGTAATTGCCACAAAAATGCAGGAATTAGGGGCAAAACAGGGGCCAAAAACGAGCATTTTTCTAGGTTCCAGACAATTACTTGTGTTTAAGTGTATGGATCTCTCTAAAATTGTACTACAAGGTTCCATACTACAAAGGAAAGGCTGGGATTGAGTTTGGGGGATTTTTTTCTAATTTCATTTTCTTCAAAATTTTCAAATTTCAAGTTTTATACGACCGCAAAAATTTTTGTGGTCGATATTGGTATGACGTTGGCGTCGCTGCCGTCGTCCGTCCGCGTGCCGTCGTCCGAAGACACATTGGTTTTTCGCACTCTAACTTTAGTTTAAGTAAATGGATCTCTCTGACATTGTACCACAAGGTTCCATATCACAAAGGGAATGCTGGGATTGATTTTGGGGTAATTGCCTCAAAATTTTAGGAATTAGGGCCAAAAAGGGCAAAAATAAGCATTTTCTAGTTTCAGGACAATAATTTGTGTGTAAGTGTATGGATCTTTCTGAAATTGTACTACAAGGTTCCATATCACAAAGGGAAAGCTGGAATTGAGTTTGGGGTAATTGCCTAAACGTTTAGGAATTAGGGGCCAAAAGGGCCAAAGATAAGCATTTTCTAGTTTCCAGACAATAACTTGTGTTTAAGAGTATGGATCTCTCTGAAATTGTACTGCAAGGTACCATACCTCATTGAAGGCTGGGATTGAGTTTGGGGTGATGAATCATAAGGGGTTCAAAAATTGGGGTGGATTTTTTTTTCTTTAAAATTTCCATTATAAGTTGGTTATTTCTGATTTATATTTAAAAGCAAATAATAATGATATGGCAGGAGATACACACCAAACAGGATGTGTAAATTATTATATAATAAGTATTGTGCAATAGCAAGAAATTTTCAATTGCACAGTATTGCGCAATAGCAAGAAATCTTCAATTGCACAGTATTGCGCAATAGCAAGAAATATCCAATAGCACAATATTGCACAATAGGAAGAAATTGTCAATTGTACAGTATTGCACAATAGCAAGAAATATTCGATTGCACAGTATTGCGCAATTGCAAGAATATTCAATTGCACAGTATTGTGCAAAAGAAGATACTTTGTATAAATTGCTTATTTCTTGACCAATTTCAATGGGGTTTTATTCTTGAATTCTTGGGGTTCTTTTAATATGCTGAATCTAACCATGTATTAAGTTTTTGGATTTTGGGCCCTGTTTTTAAATTGGTCCACATTGAGGTCCAAAGGGTCCGAAATTAAACTTTGTTTGATTTCATCAAAAATTGAATTATTGGGGTTCTTTGATATGCCAAATCTAACCGTGTATTTAGATTCTTAATTTTTGGTCCCGTTTTCAAATTGGTCTACATTAAGGTCCAAAGGGTCCAAAATTAAACTTAGTTTGATTTTAACAAAAATTGAATTCTGAGGGTTCTTTGATATGCTGAATCTAATCATGTATTTAGATTTTTGATTATGGGCCCAGTTTTCAAGTTGGTCCAAATCGGGTCCAAAATTAAACTTTGTTTGATTTCAACAAAAATTGAATATATGGGGTTCTTTGATATGCTGAATCTAACCTTGTATTTAGATTCTTAATTTTTGGTCCCGTTTTCAAATTGGTCTACATTAAGGTCCAAAGGGTCCAAAATTAAACTTAATTTGATTTTAACAAAATTGAATTCTTAGGGTTCTTTGATATGCTGAATCTAAACATGTCTTTAAATTTTTGATTATGGGCCCAGTTTTCAAGTTGGTCCAAATCGGGTCCAAAATTAAACTTTGTTTGATTTCAACAAAATTGAATATATTGGGTTCTTTGATATGCTGAATCTAACCATGTATTTAGATTTTTGATTATGGGCCCAGTTTTCAAGTTGGTCCAAATTGGGGTCCAAAATTAAACTTTGTTTGATTTCAACAAAATTGAATATATGGGGTTCTTTGATATGCTGAATCTAACCTTGTATTTAGATTCTTAATTTTTGGTCCCGTTTTCAAATTGGTCTACATTAAGGTCCAAAGGGTCCAAAATTAAACTTAATTTGATTTTAACAAAAATTGAATTCTTAGGTTCTTTGATATGCTGAATCTAAACATGTCTTTAAATTTTTGATTATGGGCCCAGTTTTCAAGTTGGTCCAAATCGGGTCCAAAATTAAACTTTGTTTGATTTCAACAAAATTGAATATATTGGGTTCTTTGATATGCTGAATCTAACCATGTATTTAGATTTTTGATTTTTGGGCCCGTTATCAACTTTGTCCACATTGAGGTCAAAAGGGTCCAAAATTAAACTTTGTTTGATTTCAACAAAAATTGAATATATGGGGTTCTTTGATATGCTGAATCTAACCATGTATTTAGATTCTTAATTTTTGGTCCTGTTTTCAAATTGGTCTACATTAAGGTCCAAAGGGTCCAAAATTAAACTTAATTTGATTTTAACAAAATTGAATTCTTAGGGTTCTTTGATATGCTGAATCTAAACATGTCTTTAAATTTTGATTATGGGCCCAGTTTTCAAGTTGGTCCAAAATTAAACTTTGTTTGATTTCAACAAAATTGAATATATGGGGTTCTTTGATATGCTGAATCTAACCATGTATTTAGATTTTTGATTTTTGGGCCCGTTATCAACTTTGTCCACATTGAGGTCAAAAGGATCCAAAATTAAACTTTGTTTGATTTCTTCAAAATTGAACTCTTAGGGTTCTTTGATATGCTGAATCTAACCATGTATTTAGATTTTGATATTGGACCATAATAGGTGAATGTCCAATTTAAAATTTTAAGTTCTTAGACCACATTCATTCTGTGTCAGAAACCTATGCTGTGTCAAATAGTCAATCACAATCCAAATTCAGAGCTGTATCAAGCTTGAATGTTGTGTCCATACTTGCCCCAACTGTTCAGGGTTCGACCTCTGCGGTCGTATCAAGCTGCGCCTCATGGAGCATTTTATTTAAAAGTTTCAAGAAGAAATCTTCAATTGCACAGTATTGCGCAATAGATTTAAAAGATCTTTGACCACATTTATTTTGTGTCAGAAACCTATATTATGTCAAAAATTTGATCACAATCCAAATTCAGACAGTATCAAGTTTGAATATTGTGTCCCAATTTGCCCCAACTGTTCAGGGTTCGACCTCTGCGGTCGTATCAAGCTGCGCTCAGCGAAGCATTTTATCTATGTTGTTTTGGTTGACTATTTATTCACTAGGACTTCAAAAATTTCATGAAAACTGAAATTGTTTTGGGATTTTTGTATTGCCTGTAGATCTGGAGCTTATTTTAGGTACACTAGTGTATGATAGTGACTTTAATATATGCCAGGTTTGTGTTGTCTTCTGGTTGACCACATTTTGTGTTAAGGATGTTTGCAGGGGGATTCATGTCCCGTTATTCTATTCTTTTATTTACCTTTTGTAAGTGAAAAGTATGCAATTTTGTCATGATAGGTATGAATAAACTTGTAACTTTAGTTTTAATGATTTTCTGTGAAATTTTATGATATATAAAAATAAGAAAAGAGAGGCGAAAGATACCAAAGGGACATTCAAACTCATAAGTCGAAAATGAACTGACAACACAATGGCTAAAAAAGAAAAAGACCAACAGACAAACAATAGTACACAAAGCACAACATAGAAAACTAAAGACTGAGCAACACGAACCCCACCAAAAACTGGGGGTGAAGTATGGTATGATTGCCAATGAGACAACTCTCCAAACGAGACCAAATGACACAGAAATTAACCACTATAGGTCAATGTACGACCCTAAATAATGAGCAAAGCCCATACCGCATAGTCAGCTAGAAAAGGCCCCGAAAAGACAAATGTAAAACAACTCAAACGAGAAAACTAACGGCCTAATTTATTTACAAAATAGTGAACAAAAAACAAATATGTTACACAGCAACGAACGACAACCACTGAATTACAGGCTCCTGACTTGGGACAGGCACATACAGAATGTGGCAGGGTTAAACTAGTTTGAAGGCGCCAACCCTCCTCTACATACTTTGCAGGATATAGACAGAGGGAGATCATTCACTTTTCAGGTTCTTGCTCAACTGCAATTAATCCAAGACTAGATTAATACCAGAATATGATTTTATTTTATTTTTTCAGCGAAATAAGGCACATTTCAAGATAGATTTGCTATTTCTTTGCATAACTATTTGTTCGTATATATAGAATAATTGCAAGGTATGACCTCAACATATGGATCACTGATCAAAATTAAAATTTTGTGATCAAGTCCGTATCTCAGATACTAATGGCATTATTTCAACTATATTTGGTGTATGGAACGATTGCTTGCAAGGTGTACATGTCCGTCTGGCAGGGTGAATCTGCCCTTGATATATTTGGTGCATGGAATGATTGTAGTGTATACATGTCCATTTGACAGATTCAGTCTTCTGACCTTGACCTCATGAACATGTATAATTGATAATGTTAAGATAATGTGATACCTGAAGTAAAACCTTTATCTTCAAGACGTTCAAGATAATTTCAATCTACGACTATATTAGGTCTATAGAATCATTTCACCTTAATATGTACCTTGTCCCCAATTACTAGTATCAGTTTCTCGGTAAGGTCTGAAGAACAAAGATCTGGTTTTGATCATTGTTGATGGCCGTACAGTGACCTATTATAGTTGTTAACTTCTACGTCGTTTAGTATCTACATAGTGGAGAGTTGTCTCATTGGCAATCATACCACATCATCTTATTTTTGTAAGAAGTCATTTCGACGCTGTGACAAGACACGAATTTTTAAGTGCAGAATTGATAGGCTGAGATAAGTAAAAATTGCGTTAAGAAAGCCACTGGAGCCTATATTTTTTGGACCAAAACATACTGTCCTAATATTTTTTTCTTTAATTCTAACAAGGTTTCAATCTTAAAATCAAACTTCTAAAGTCTGTATCTCGAAAATTGCTACTATTGTTGCCTATGGGAAAAATAATTGTATTTTTCAATCCTAAGAGGAGTTGTAGATGTTTAACTGTTGTTATCTGTTAAGGTTGTTGAACAGGTATCTGTCAATATGTCTAAATGCACCATCAAAAAGCTGTAAAAAGAGGTGAACATAAATTATATAAAAAAACTCAGATAAATTCTTTTGTTTACAAGTTAACGTTGCTTAACAGTTTGCATTCACCATGAATAAATACCAAAAAGAATGAGAGCATAGCTTAGATGATATAAGACATGATCAACCATTAAGACGCAAAAACTGAAAATTAAATGGATTTACATTCGTCCTTATCTAACTTTTTATTAATAATTTGAAAATTAATTATTTCACTGTTTGAAGTTGTTGGATTTATTAGTCTATAATTTAGAACATATTCGATTAAGACAAGCTATATGCGCCTGCATGTCCTAATCCAGGAGCCTGTAATTGAGTGGTTGTCGTTTTTTACTGGTTCTCATATTTGTTTTTCGTTTCTTGTTTTTGCATAGTTTTTGTTGTGCCGTTACACCACTGTCTCAAGTTAGGGGAGGGTTGGCCCCTTCAATAAAATTGAGAATGGAAATGGGGAATTTGTCAAAGAGACAACAACCCGACCAAAGAGCAGCCCAAGGCCACCAATGGGTCTTCAACACAGCGAGAATTTCCCGCATCCGGAGGCGGGCTTCAGCTGGCCCCTTAACAAAAATGTGTACTAGTTCAGTGAAAATAAATATGTTATACCCTGCCACATTCTTTAAACTGCCTGTAGTTCAGTGGTTGTCGTTGGTAAATGTCTGTCATATTTGTTCTTCGTAAATTGTTTTGTTATGAATTATGCCGTTAGTTTTCTCGATTGCAGTTTTGCATACTTTTCATGACAGGGCCTTTTATAGCCGACCATACGGTATGGGTTTTTACTCATTGTTGAAGGCCGTACGGTTGCCTATAATTGCTTACACCCAGTTCATTTGAACTTTGGTAGATAGTTGTCTCGTCTGCAATCATACCACATCTCCTTATTTTCATATAAAAGATGATTTTGGCATGTGGTCATTAAGATACTACTAAATAGGATTAATGGATGTTATATAGCTCCAAACTTTTCTGCGTATTTATACATCCCTGGCTTTATAATGTTTAAGTTTGGGCGTTTCTGCATGATGAAGTTATGTCATGAAAGTAAAATCGTTTACAGTGCCATTTCATAGGTTTAAAATATTGTGATATTACATACTTTTCGTACCTTTTCTCCAAAACTCAAAATCAAAAACACCGAAATGATTGTGTTTGATACTTACATTGTATTTACCACACGTATCATCTTTGAACCATTTCTCTAAGTCTTTATATACTTGTAGGTTAAAGGGTTGATGTAATCTATCACACAATCGACAGAACCCACTGTACATCGATGAGACGGCCGTATATGTACGTTTCCAGTCATAAAACGAATTATACAAGGACTCGTTGTTGCTAATATTTCTTATAAACTGTATTGCTGATGTAAGATTTGTAAAATCATATACATTTATATACGAGTTTGGTACAACATGACCGTTGTTCTGATGCTCTTTCCAGTTCACTATGGGAATAATGTCCTGTAAAAGTGAGCTCCAATATTTTTCTGTGATGTAATCCCGACAATATCCATTTTCAAAAGCAAGTCTGAATTTATATCTTTTAATCTCTTTAGGATTAAGACAATAAAATTTGTCGTGATAGTCACATTTTAATTTCTTACGACTACAATGTCCATAAACATCCACCTGAAAGTGCTTGGATAACTCCTGAATTATTTTATAACGTCTTGCATCGTCATGGCACCGACTGATAACCGCCATCATGTCCTTTGAACGGTATGTATAGGAAACGTTATTGTATTCTGCTGATTTTCCATTGCTGTTATTTACATAGTAACCATAAGGACTGAAGATAGTGGAATAGGTTCTGTATGACATGGTCCAGTTAAATATTCTACCCCACCAATTCATATTCCCTTCTATCAAAGTTGTTGGTTCTAATGTAAACAAAATCCATGGTTGTTGTAAAACTCGAAATGGAGGAAGGTCTTTCTTGTTTAAATCTCCATGGTGAAACAATATGGCATCGGCTTCCTTCTGACGCGTTCTGTCCGATGTCACTTCACATTGCTTGCTACATGTCATGAATGTTTTCCTAATTTCACGTTCCCAGTACATACTTTTAAAAAACGTAGTCCACAAAAGAAGAACACATTTTGTTTTATTAAGCAGTACTGTGTCATTATAGATTTCTAGGTAGTGTTCATCAGTATTATAAAACTGACTGGTAGCGAAACTTGGTATAAGGGTATAGGATTTGTCCAGATAAAACAATATGATCGTTGACATGATTATCAAAAATACAATATAGTATGTCTTGTATCTACAAAATATGTTACAAAAGTGCTCAAACCATTTTGTCATTTTAGTAAATATACATTCATAGAGCAGATTTTAAGAGCTTTATGGTACAGTATTATGTTGCTATCACTCCGTATGCTCCGCAGTCATCAACCATCCTCGAAAAAGTTCATGTTCCTATATGGCATGCATGGTGGTGTGAGCTTCCTATTTGCAGGGATTTAAAACGCAATCTAAAAGAGAACACCAAAATTACAGCGACAAAATAGTTCGTATTTCTATAAATCGCAAGCAAAAACATGGAATCTATTCATTTTAAACATGTAGAATCCTGGCGTGCTATATGCTATTAAAATACTCATAGTTAAAAAGTTAATAAAATTTGGTATACAAAAAGCGGCATTAGCTGTCAAATTCGTGTTCACCGATTTGACTCAAATTCTCATATTTGATTTATAACATACTAAAACGTATATCCAAATTATAAAAAGTCTGAGATAAACAATTTACAATGCATGGGCTCGATAATATATATCAGCATTGTGTATTTTAGTCTAGACGCCATCTAATTAACCATCGAAGTGACCTCCGAAGACTGCCCGACGGTCAAATAACCCGATATAAACATAAATATAGATACAAAATTAAATAGATAGCGAACCCGTGCAATTGGATTTTTCTAGGTCTGTTTGATTTCATGTTAAAGGTTAAACAAATATGTAAACTTGTTATACGAAAGAAACAAATAAATTCTACTAGTAGTACCAAATTATGAGGCGCGGATTTAGTAAAAATCAGTATATTTATTTAAGGAGCTCCTGAAATATTTCAGGACCTCACTAATTGAATTCAAAATATCCACCAATCATGGAGGACCTCCTGGAATGTTTTAAGGCCTCCATAATTCGATTTCAGGACCTCCATAATTTGATTTCAGGATATTCAGAAATATTTCGGACCTCCATAATTTGATTTCAGGATATTCTGAAATATTTCGGGACCTCCATAATTTGATTTCAGGATATTCTGAAATATTGTAGACCTCCGGAAATAATCGGTCAAAGTTGTTTTATTTCAAGAGGTCCTTAACTTTTTCAGGATATAATTAATATTTATGAAGGTCCATAATCATATATATCAGACCACCACAATTCTATTTCAGGATATCCTTGATATTGATTATATGATTATGGACCTTAATAAATATTAGTTATATCCTGTATTACCTTGTTTATGGGAAATTTATCAACTCTGATACAATCCCTAATTATTTTACCATCCATACTAAAATATAATTTAGTATGGATAGTGAAATAAGAGATTGTGTCAGAGTTGATAAATTCATCCAAAACAAGGTATGGCAAGCATAAATAGAAGTCCTAACTATTTAGTGAAAACAATGGAAAAAATATACCAGAAACCTGTACTCAAGGACCTGTGGAAATGACTACCGACATGTTTGTTTTTTTAAATGTGGCTTTATATGAAATATATTATATACATGTATGTACATGTAAATATGTGCATATACATTTTGTATGAATAGCAAAAATACTTATCTTACCCTTTACGTTATCGTTCGGCTTACGGCCATCTGACCAATCGTGACAATCTCGTGACAGCGATATTGTTTTCAATTACACTTATTTTTCTAATTATTGGTATTCACTATCTCAAACGTATAAAAAGCGTTGTATGTTAAACTCGTCAGTTGAGAGCAACGAGATACCATCGGCTATTTATAGTCCATGTTTAGTGTATTATTGACCAACGTTATCTTTAGCAGTTTGATCGTCGCAAAACACCTGGATTATTTTAACCCGAATAATTCAGTCGTTATATTCCACTGATCTACGATGGCTACATTAACGAGTGGGAGAGTCGATCACGGGGAGGGACTGAATTATTCGGGTTAGGATTATTTTGGATGAACAAATATTAACATAGATGTATAAACCCATAAATGAAGCTCATCAGAAGCTCCCTACTGTTATCTATTGTTAGATAAAAAGAATCTTGGTCAAATTATTAAACTGTCCTTGATGTTCACTGTGTGTTGTCCTCAATCAAATAAATACTACATCCTGTATTGATTATCTTAATTGTCTGCTCGAGTAATTCCCCTTCTGTCGTGAGTTAGTGCACTGGATAGACAAATATAACGATGAAAAATGTATGAAATCGATCAGAAATTGCACACTTTTAAATACAAGGGAAATATTGAACTTAATCAAAAAATGTTTTTGTAAGGCGTGTTTCTTTATATTTTCTAAAACTATGTTCCGAATGGTTCCTGAAAATGGGAATACCACGTTTTTGAACTTCAAAAATACGTCTTTCTTTGGCGATGCTTCGTTAAGGTGTCGAACTGCGTCGAATTTGGGAAAAACGAAAAAGAAAGTACATTTTTTTTTAATTTCATCTGTTTTTCTACATTTTTAGAAGAGAAATTGTCCTTTTAAATCATTTATATATTTTTACGAATACTAGTAAGTTAGTTAACTGAATCATTGATGTAGATGAATATTATACATCTATGACTTAATTATAGTAATTTCATTCATGTTGTTAATTAGATTGATATGAGTGAGGAATTTTTGTGTACTACCTTTATCTTTATTCTTATAACCATTGCAGATACATAGGTACAGAGAGAGTACAACAAGACATTATTGTCAATGCAGAATGATAGTTTTCAATAATTTAGGAGGGGAGTCTTTCAGCGATTTGACCATATGTTATAGAAAAGCATGATAATTTATTTAACATCTTGGCCGGTGTAAATGGGTTTATACATGTTTGAGTAAACAAATATTTGATGCCCTCTTGTGTATAATTATATATGTTGCAATGATTGATATTGTCAGGCATATAATGGCAGCATTTATTAGGTTTCATTGTCCGTTTAGTCTGTAATTTGTAGATGTGACGCTTACTGGTGGTTATGTTGTCACACATAACAAATCTAACTGTCGTTTGCTGTACATTCTCTAGTTTATTCATCATCGGGTCCCACACCACAGAAGCGTTATATGAGTGGCCGTTCATGTCAAAATAGCGATGGTTTCATCTAGTTGGTTTTTCCATCTAGATACTTGTTGAAAGCATCTAGATACTTTCAGCAAGCATCTAGATACTTTCAACAAGTATCTAAATGCTTTGTATAAGTATCTAGATGGTTGTAAGATACATCCGTAGTAAGTCTAACTAAGGTCACGTGGTATGGTGCTTAATCTGTGATTGACATCAGTCGGTCATGTTTTACAGAGGAAAGCACTGGTGTTGTCGACCTTGTTTGCTATCGTGTGTTGATGGTGGGTATTCCAAGATGGGTTGTTGCTGATGTTAAGACCTAGGAACTTTGTCGATTGTGCTGTCCCTAAAGCTGATCCATGTATGCTGTATTCATTTATATATGTGATAGAGTTGAATGTGTTTGTTTCACCAAAGACCTCATACCCATCGGGATTTAACTGCATGGGTCATGTTTACTCCCACTGCTGCAAGTCATCCATTAATTTCTTCAACATGTTCAAGTCTGTTGGATATTTTTATCGTGGACTTTATTCTACATTGGCTAGAGGTATAGGGTGAGGGTTGAGATCTCACAAAACATGTTTAACCCCGCCGCATTTTAGCGCCTGTCCCAAGTCAGGAGCCTCTGGCCTTTGTTAGTCTAGTATGTTTTTTTAATTTTAGTTCATTTATATGTTTTGGAGTTTAGTGTGACGTCCATTTTCACTGAACTAGCACACAATTTTAGTTAGGGGCCAGCTGAGGACCACCTCCGGGTGCGGGATTTTCTCGCTGCATTGAAGACCCATTGTTGGCCTTCGGCTGTTGTCTGCTCTTTGGTCGGGTTGGTGTCTCTTTGACATATTCCCCATTTCCATTCTCAATTTTATTTTAGAAACTAGACCCTAGGTAAAGAGTAAAAAAATTAAGGGTTGCATTGGCCCAGTTGACTTTTAATACTGTTAGTGTAACAGTAATTAATTATGTCCGGTAGTAAATTGTGTATCCCAG
The DNA here is from genome assembly GCA_017311375.1 of Mytilus coruscus. NCBI lineage: Eukaryota > Metazoa > Mollusca > Bivalvia > Mytilida > Mytilidae > Mytilus > Mytilus coruscus. Next base: position 25,412,363 of record CM029601.1, on the reverse strand, counting down.
ACTTTATTTCGTAGGTACATAATTTAATTGAAAATTAAGTCACAGAAATAAATCCTATGAAAATGAGACCATGGTTAGTAAAATAGTTTCCATAGGAATAAATTCAGATACATTGTACTTCTTTTCCTTGCAAACCATCGAACATGAACTAGGTTACCCATGAAGCAAACTCCGGGGATGTTTTTACCTACAGGAATCAAACTTGAGAATTTGGAACACTGTTTACTGTTTGAAAAAAATCCGTTCTGTTAGTAATAAAAGTCCATGTTCTCAATTTTACTTTAAAAAAAACATATATGTCCCTTTAGAACTCCATTTCTTAAAAAATCCTTATTTAATTGATTGATTTTTGTTCAAGTGGTGATTATGTTCTGCATATTCATGACCGTTTTCAAATTTATATCGAAACTTCTGTAAATGAAAATATTATATAAAAAAAAATAAAGTCAAGTTAGTCAATCGTTTAGTTTGTTAAGTCGCTCGAAAGTATATGAAAATCAATTGGTTAATAAAATCCCCAATAGAGATTTATTTTATTTTTCAGAATTATTAAGCATAGCTATGCCTCCTTTGATTGTTAAGCGTATGATACAATGAGTTATGTATCTGATTTTTTTTAACTATAGGAAATTTTATCCTGTTTAGACACAATATTTTGTGTCATGTATAAGTATATATATGGACTTTTTGAGTCTGAATTAAAGATTATCTTATCTTTTATTATCTTAATCAAGGATTTATACACTATATAAATCCTTGTCTTATTTAATCATGCTAATACTGCTGTTACAAAAACCGTTCCATACGCATCATTTTGTCCATTCCGGGATTGTACAACATTTCCTTTAGCCAAGAAAAGATAACTGCGCTAGATCGACAAGCCGGCCACGCAAGCAACTTTCTATTCTATTGCAAAAGTTGGAAAGGGAAAAATGGGTAAACACTAAAATAGCTTATACTTTAACGAAGTGTAACACTTATATCTGCAAAGACAGTGACTCCGGACTAGATTTTCGTTGCATGCGGATTAAGCAACCTCAGTAGATGAATCGTAACTGACTATAATTTTTCTGGTCATAACGTTCGCCGTCATTTAAATAAAAAAATAAAATAATATATACATGAAGTCATATTTTGATGTCATATACATAATGTAAATTAAAAGATATTTTTTTTTAAACTAGGAGACAGATTTATAAAAAGCAGTTTTGCTTGGTTTTGAATCCTATAACTATAAGGCTATATATCTATTTCATACTGTTTTGTGATGGTTTATCTGGATAAATATTGTTTAAACTAACTAGAAAATATATGTCAATTTCTGGCCTTATATATTAGTAGAAGCAAGGATTTGTATAGTTAGAAAAAAAATCATATATTTAAATTTAATGGTGCTTGCTTAACTACAAAACTATGTATATATACATTTACATATCATAATAGGTAATGCAGGACCTAAATTAATCATTAATTATGTAGCACATTGTCATACCATGCATGTGGGTCTTCAAACGACAAATTGATATTTTCATATCTTCACAGTATTGAAAACAAACAAACAAAAATATCGGAAAATTTAATATTGAGTGACTTAGAAAAAAAGGTGGAACTATTTGGGTCTATCTTGATATGAATATAAATATATATATATATATATAAAATGACTGAATAATAGCCAACGATAAATCTTAGGGCGATGGATCATAAAATTATGATACAGTACACTACAAAATATAATATATAACCAGTCTAAAAGGGTACAACATCACCAAAAATAACAATAAAAGGAATAAATGTTACATATTTTGGATAACAGATATCCTTCATATATTATATATATAAAACTCTTACTGGACTTGACTGAAGTATATAGTTAATAGCAATTGGGCCTAGAAAGAAAAAGCTATGTACATTTGTAATGCACAGGTTTAAACAAAAATTAGACATCTTGGCGTCTTGCTATTTTAATTTTTTGCTTTGACGCCTTTGCAGGAAGACACCTTGCAAGGCTATTTTGATTTTTTGCTTTGACATCGTTGCAGGAAAACATCTTGCAAGGCTATTTTGATTTTTCTTTGACACCGCTGCAGGAAAAAATCTTGCAAGGCTATTTTGATTTTTGCTTTGACACCGTTGCAGGAAAACATCTTGCAAGGCCTTTTTCATTGTTTGATTTGACGCCGTTGCAGGAAAAAAATAATTTAGCCTTGTAAAACGCCATAATTTAACAGGCATAATTAATTGGACTTGTAATGCATGTGATATGTGGTATAAACAGATAGAGAAGAAGGGAGTCCATAACAATAACATGCATAATAAAGCCGGGTGGCAATGATTTATAATGAAGACAAAAACAGCACTACCTATGCATCATTAAAGTAGATGAGCTGTGTTGGTGTATTAACGTCAGTAAAAAAGTACATTCATTTGTACACAATGTACTTTCACAATACTAGATCATACTTGGAAGGTCAGCTGCCGGGCTGAACTTGTAAACATTGGACTGAACTTTTGAAAAGATTACCATCCATGCATTGTCCCTTTCCACATCGGCAAAGGCAAATCTATGGTGTTTTCTATGGAACATGGCTTGTTAAAATTGATGTAAAACTATTTCAAAACACATGGTTTAACGATTTCACTTGTAGAAACAGGAAGAAAGTATCATATGATTATGACAACTGGATCCCTCCCAATTTAGGCCTGGTAAATTGCGATTCATCTGAGAACCACATTGATTTTAAAGACAGAAAAGTATCACAATTCCCTTATTTAGCGATTTGAGCTTTCTTCTATACACTTAATCACCAATGTTTTACGTTTGTAAACATGTTTGAACATTAATCTAGGCCCATTGTAGAACTTTATTGATTTTTCCTAAGCCACCCCATTTTCGCTCCAGAAGGCCATTTTGTTGTAATCAACTCAAAGAAACAGAAAATTAGGAAAACTAATGCATAAACCACTACGAAATTTACTCAATACGAAGAAATCATATATCTATCAGAAAATATAAATTTTATCACTCATCTCCGTTTTTGAGGAAGAAGTGTCAAAACAAAAATGATGTTAGGACCGCCCAATAGGCGGGATAGGTTGGGTCACTTGGTCAATATGCAAATTCATTCTATGGAGCCGTGTATTCGTACTGCAATCGTAAAAGTCATTAATTACACCAGAACCATTTTAAACTTCTTATTTCAATTATAACACTTATATCTGCAAAGACAGTGATCCGGACTAGATTTTCGTTGCATGCGGATTAAGCAACCTCAGTATAAAAAAATGTCGTAACTGACTATAATTTTTCTGGTCATAACGTTCGCCGTCATTTAAATAAAAATAAAATAATGTATACATGAAGTCATATTTTGATGTCATATACATAATGTAAATTAAAAGATATTTTTTTTTAAACTAGGAGACAGATTTATAAAAAGCAGTTTTGCTTGGTTTTGAATCCTATAACTATAAGGCTATATATCTATTTCATACTGTTTTGTGATGGTTTATCTGGATAAATATTGTTTAAACTAACTAGAAAATATATGTCAATTTCTGGCCTTATATATTAGTAGAAGTAAAATGCATACCTGAGGACCGGTACCCTGATTTCCCGCAAACTCAATAAGAACCAAAGAACCCATAGACATCTCTTCTTCTTTCGTAATTCCCTCCTGTTTAGGAGCACTCGGATGAGACCGATAGATTATAACAGTATCTGTACATTAAAACACAATAAATCCTCTGTAAAATATGAATGAACAGTATCCTCCACCATAATAACCAGTGTATATACAACAAGTCGTGAGTTTATATATAACAGAGTTCGCGAAACTTGTTTTGACCCGTCGGTCATGGGACCGACAAAGCAAGATTATTTGTCAGTCCTACAAAATTTTAGCCAGTCCTAAAACATCTGTCAATTTTATTCTGAAATAAAAATAATGACATATTTTATCGAAAATAACTTTATTATTATTAGTTTTATTTTTCACAGCCACGGACAAATAAACAATGAATGACCCGTTCTTTTTTTCTGATTGTTCTTATTTAAAGTAATCTTCACTATCCATTTCATCATCTGAATTACTTTCTCAATATTTGTTATCTCCATCGAAGGGTTCAATCGCCGATTGTTTGCCTGGGATGGCTACATGAACAAATTTAGCAGGCCACGTGTAGATCGGGCGCTTTGGTTTCCGTGGGTTTCCGTTTGTTTATAATGGGAAACCAGTACCGGAAATTAGCAGCAGGTACATCTGATGACCGGCGAACGCGTATTGGAATTAGTTGTGGTACAACTAATTACCTATAAAAAGGCACTGCAACGGCCGCTTTTACATCGGTCATCAGGACCGCACTAGCTTTCAAAATACTGGTCCGAGCCTTATTTTGACCGACAGGACCGACAGGACCGACCATTTTCGCGAACTCTGATATAAGCATTAATATAGGGACTTTAAAAGTAATGTAATGTTAAAATGGCAAGAGACAGAAATAAATTACATGTTCGTAAGGCTTGGGAATCATAATTTTAAGTAAATGTTTTTTAAATGCAATATTAACATCAGAAGCATGACTAATTTGGATGTTTAGTAATATTATTTAAATAGGCTAAACGTTAGTTTAAAATGCCAAGAGATAATATAATTAGCATGTTTGTTTAGCGTGGGAATCACAATTATCAAGGTAAATGTTCTTATAAGATGAAATTTATAAAATCTGAAATCATGACTTTGATGTTTTAGTAGTATTATTTTGATTGGTTTAACAGGGGCTGCTCTGGCTCCCAAAAAGTTGGAGCCAGAAAAATCGCCAGCTATATTTTGTCGCCAGTTTTGAAAACTTTAGAACCAGCTAGAGTCTTTATTTAGTCTACCAAAATTTAAACAATGTTCAATTTAAATTTCTTATGCACTCAGCCTGCACTTTACATAATTTAACATGTAATACTAAGTAAGTTATTGCATAGGGTTTATATACATACAACAAAACAACATGTGTATTTTATCATGTTTATTTTCTTATGTCAGTATTTCATATGTAGAAGAATATAAATTAGCTTATGGTCTGTATATTCTACAAAATAGAGAAAATGTCTTTAAATTAAATTATAAAGTATAGAAAAAAATGGGTAATTGAATTAAGAAAATAAAATAAGAGGTGTTTAAATTTACAGAATAGTGAAAATTTGTATTAAAAAAAAAGAATGCAGAAAAAGATGACAAAAGGCATCCTACCCATACTGCTACTAAGACCCTCTTTAACTCTTCCCATAACTCAAATGACCTAAACATGTAAATTCTAAAGCAAGAACTATGTAGAAATATCTTAGACATGTCTAAAGTAGGTATCTCAATGATTAGAAAAAGTAAAATTGAGTTATCTTTCTTTATTTGGGTGTGCTCCTTCTTTGGAGGATTATAAACAGTACGTAGAACAAGTCACAAGGTGAACAATGGCGGTTGGTTTTGTTATTTTCGTATCATAACTGAGGGCAGTCAAAGACAAATTTCGTCTGAATTTGCTATTTTTCAACTGGAAATAAGTAAAACGATATTTTTTAACAAGTTGATTATGGTTTTCGATTTTCTGTCAGTTACGCTTTCTTCATACAACTACGGTAAACATTGCAAATTGTGGAGTCGTACGGTATGACCATTTCTTCAAAGACAAAATGCCGACTGACCAATTCTATTTGAATTAATTAATGTTGATGATCATTAATGACCCATCCGATAAATGGATTACCTGTAACAACAGATTATGGCACCTGTTGTAACTGTTGATTAGCTTGGGGTCGTAAACAAAGTCATAAACTTGTCGCCAGGTAAAAATTTTTACAACTTATTTTTTTTTTAACTTTTACCAATTGAAATGAAGATCGATATTGTCAAGAAATGAAAATTTTTACATAGGAAAATGTTGGCGCCAGAAATATCGCCAGCAGGCGTATTTTGTCGCCAGATGAAATAAAAAATCGCAAATTGCGACATTGGCGACGCACAGCGCGGTCCCTGGTTTAATAATGTTCATATGGAGTACTACTTTTAAGATTTAAGATATGACTTGACCATACAGATATACTCCCTAATTCCACGCACTAGCTATACATTAGTAATGTTCATTCTTTTCATGTGGATTAGGTGGCATAGGTGGATTAGATATTACCCAAAAACCTCTATTTTATATAGTATATAACTGCCTTTATAGGTAATGAAGACTAATTTTGAGATATGTGTAATTTTTTCTCAATTAAAGTACAAAATTTAACTTTAGGAATTTGATTTGTGTGTCTTGTATGCAAGTTCCGTAAATAACAGTATGGTGGACATAATTTATATTCAAAATGTAGATAACTCTAAAAAAAAAAAGTATAATATAAGTATAATGAAGGATTAGATTCTTAAACATTTGAAATTTGAAAAGTAAATAAATACATTATTTGAAAAACTTTAATTTAAAAAAAAAAAGAACACAAATAATCATAATTACTTTCGAAATATGATGTTTATTAAATTATTTATGCAGTAACTTGCATACAAAATACGCAAATCAGATTCCTGAAGTTATTGAGTTATAAGAGGCTCTAAAGAACCTGTGTCACTCACCTAGGTCTATGTACATATTCAACAAAGGACACTCTCATTGTAGACAAGAATAGAATTCATGACAAAAATCTCTTTTATGTTGATCTTGTTATACTGATCGTTTTGTCTGTTTAGTTTCTATCTATCTTCTTTAGTTTTTGCTCAAAACACAAAAGAGGGTAAAAAAAATCCTCATTTAAGGGCAATCACTTCAATAAATAGTGGCAGTCTTCTAACTATATGGGCAAAATTTGTCTTGTTTGTAGATCTTGCATTGCTGATAATTTTTTGTTATTTAAAGTTTCTATTTACCGTATTTATTCTAATAAACGCCCTGGGGCGAAGACAATTTCCAAAAGAGGGGCGTCAATTAGAGAAACGAATTTCGTACCTTACTTCATTGACCTGTTGAAACAGACTATAGTTACATACACGTGTGTCGTATTGTCTCCATAATCTATAAATAGCGTTTATCGGTAATGCGACCTCATCAAATATTTTGTTAAAATTTATTTCAAAATGACCACGATGATGATAATGATCCTTTCAAGGGGTTCGACGTGGAAGATGTCGAAATGGATGAGGAAATGATGGATAACGTTTCAGCGTACGACGAAGAAGCCATGGAAGTTAGCGAGTGAGGGTGAAATAGATTCTGACCTCAATGAGGCTACAGAATCAGACTATGATAGCCCTGGCCACTGAAAACAATAACATCTGATGTATAAATTTATTCAATATTAGTTTAGAAATGCATGCCTGTTGATAACGTTGAACTTTAATAGCGTACTGTGTAACTGACAGATCTATTTTTGGAACTTGTACACACTGTGTTGTATTATCGGAGTGGATTAAATCATGGGCATTATTGATTTTTCGTTTCATGTTTCTGAGTGACCGGGTCGATGTCTTTGCAATATTGTAATGAGTAAGTTTCAATCTTATTTTTTTAACTACAAAATTGGGGCGTTTATTAGAAGTCAATAGTTCTGAACACACAATTTTGGGTAGGGGGGGGGCTTTAATAAGAATAAATACGGTATCTATTAAAATTTTTATCATATAAGGCAAAACGCAAAAAAAATTGGTAAAAATTGATATTAAAGGGCAATAACTCCAATGAGTCATCTGACAATTTTCTTCATATTGACTTAATTGTAGATCATGTCTTTCTGATCATTTTTACTTATTTAAGTTTCTATCTATCTATTTTAATTTGTTTAAGATATAAGGCAAAAATGCCAAAAAAATGGTAAAAATCATCATCAAAGGGCTATAACTCTAATAAGGAGTCGACTAATGATTTTAATCATGTAGATTTATTTGTAGATCTTGTCTTGCTGATCAGTTTTGCAATTTAAAGTTTCTCTGTATCTATTATAGTTTTTAAGATAATAGGCAAAAATGGAAAAAAAGGTAAAATTTGTCTTTTACAGGCAATAACTCCTATAAAAAGTCTCCTAACAGTTTTGACATAATAAGACAATTGGTAGAGCTCAAAATACTGAACATTTCTGTCCCTGTCAGATTTTCTCTATTTATTACTGTTTTCAAAATATTAGACAAAACTTGCATTTTACCCCTATTTTCTATTTTTAGCCATGTCAGCCATCTTGGTTGGCAGGCAGGGTCATTGGACACATTTTTAAACTAGATACCCTAATAATGATTATGGTCAAGATTGGTTAAAATTGGTCCAGTAGTTTTAGAGGCCAGGTGGGCTAAAATGAAAAATATCTCAAATTTGAAAGGCCCACATTGTATACATGTTTATAAACTTTGAGCTGTTTGATATTATATAATTACAGAAACACACATGATGAATTTGTGTATTTTATTTCAGGGTTATCACCAGCAATTTCGAGTGTGATTTCTCTGACACTTGGTATGTCAATGTTTGCTGTAATGCAGATGTTCAAACAACAGTTGGCAGCTACAGAATATATGACAATACTAGGAGGTTTACTTGGTAGCATTGTGTTCATCTTTGTCTTGACTGTATCCTTTCCTGTTTGTGTCTATTTACTGAGAAGCAATATGTAAAGATATTTTGATTATTTTTGTAATTTTAGAGACTGATAATTGATGTTCACAGATAAGCAGATCAATATGTACTAACATTTGTAGGCATTTATGTTTTTCCATGATACGTGGAGCCATATATCCTCTACAAATTTATTATACATTCTGACTTTTAACCGGATTTCCAAAGGAAAGTATCGGTTATTAATTTTGTGATGTACAGTGGGCAGCTGGGCGGTTGGCTGCCAAACAGTGTCCGTGCAATAACTTGAAAACGCTTTGACGAAATATTTTCAAATAAATGTTGTTTCCTGTGACTAAATGAAGGTCAAGTTCGAATTTCACGATTTTAGCTTTTTTGTTGATCATGTTAATGAGATATAGACCTTTAAGTAGCGTAAAGTGATACTTAGAGCGTTGTCCATGAGATAACTTGAAAAAACTTAGATGAAAATCTTGTGGTACTTTGAAGAAACAAGACAACAACCGTTTGAAAGTGGTTTCTGGAAAGTTAATGGAGTGACCACAAGATTCTATGGTTTCACATTAAATTAGGTTATAATCTCATTAACATATTTCTTTCATTATTGACTTCATGATTCATGCCTACCCACCCCTGCTGAACAAATGTATGTGTACTTATATACTCTCTTAAATTCCAATATTATGTGATTTATGTCACTTATGATAAATAGGAGGTCAAGATTGATTTTGGCCTTTCCAATTCTGAAGTTGATAATCTGAACCCTACAAAAATTCATTTATTTTTTACTTGATCCTGTTTGGGGGTCCAGATTTGCAAATATCATTTTCATGCAGGAAAATGTGGTTTGCTGTATATGACAGCCTCTTGTTCACTTTAAAATGATTGCACTATTTGGATACAGTATGGATATATTTGTAGGGTAGGATGATAATTACAAAGATGTAGGATCACAATACATGCACATATTTGTAGGGTAGGATGATAATTACAAAGATGTAGGATCACAATACATGCACATGTTTTCCTTGACACTTATTTCAGGGTGTCAGTAATCTAGAAACTTCCTTATTTGGTGGTGGATTTCAAACTAAACTTTTACCAGAAGGTAAGACTGTACATACATTTTGAATTCTAACTAACATGTCTAAGAACATTTAATGTTGGAGAGTGTTTTTTACATGTTATTTTTCAGTGTGATCTTGCAAGTCAATTTGTATTATTTGAATAGTCCATCAGAAGTAAACATTCTTGAAATGCGTATTTAGTAGAAAATTATAAAAAAAATAGTTTTTATTGTTAATTTGTGATGTATACAAATCATTCATACAATTACATGTACATAATTTAATTTAAGTTTGAATACATATTGTACTTTGAAGAGATAGATATATCTGAATGGATACTTACATGTACAATGTATGTCATGCATATTGCAAATATGACACATTTATAATTAATGTTATAATATTTCATTGTTTGTGTTTTTCCTTGTTAATATTGATTGATTGTTGCTTGCATATCATACAGTGCCAAATATTTCCTGCATATTCAGATTGAGAACAAATTAACATAACAAAAGATTGATTCTGCAAAGTGGACTAAACAGGATAGAGGCAGTAAATTTGAACTGCCACTGGGAAATGGGGTTACATGTACATGTTTAACTTGGACAATGAGATTTTTTTTGCAACATGTCACCGAAAGACACCTTAAAGAGTTGTTTAAAGGGTTCTTTAGCATGCAGAGATCACATGTTGATAAAAACAGCTGTTTTTGTTGAACCAAAATTTTAACAATATATTTTAATAATTTTATAATTTGCAGATTTATCTATAGATTTTATTCCTGTTTTTACTAACAATTACATTAACTTTATTTTTAGTGGCCTTTTGTTTAGCCATGGCCATGTTTGCCTCTGGTCTCGTCCACAGAGTTTGTGTAACTACTTGGTAAGCATTAAAATGCAGCTATTAACTTTCTTTCTCCAATACATTATAATATGTATATTATTGTTATTTATGATAATTATACAGATATAGATTAAAACTCTTTCATGAAGGATGATCTATCTATCATAACATGATTCATGATATAATCAGAGACAACAAAGATATTAAGAATTGAGAAAGTATTTCGTGTTTAGAAGATTATTTGATTTTTAATCTTTTTGTCTAACTAGTGGTGGAAGGAAGACAATAGGGATCCAACATTCCATTCAGTGTCTTCAAAATTTAGTTTCAGTCTATGGTTGTAGATTTTTCAGACATTTTAAAATAACTATGTCAAACCTTCATTGAATTTTACAAAACTTAGACAGAAGCTTTTTATGACCGAAAGACACTTTGCTGAACCCTTTATGATTATTTTTTAACAAAATGATTCCCTTTTAACCCATTGTTTATATTTTGATAAATAGGATTTCAATAAAATGAGATGAATTAATTTTATACATCATTGAAACAGTAACCTTATACATAATACCGGTACAATATATTTGATTTTATATAGCTTTTAGTTTTCCCTATCAAGGAATTAAACCTACCTAAATCCAAAGTATTAACTCTTAACTTACTATACATTGGATTTGGATGCAGATTTCCACTAGATTAATTTTGGTATTTTATTAGGTTCTTTATGAAACGTTCTGCCTTTGATTTACAGTTAGTTTTGATTCTGTATTTATAGATTTTGGCTTAAAAGGTTTCGAAAAGAAAAGAGTCATAAATTCGATTGCTTTTTAAAGTCTGCTTTGAGCTTACTGTATTATTCCTATAAGAAACTAAATAATTCTTTTATATATTAATATCTTTATTTGAAAAAAAATGATTATGATGAGAAAATGTTAAACGGATAGTAGCTACGATTTTCATTAAAATTATTTTTCTAATCTATATGCCGGATTTTGTACAAAAGGTTTATTTAGAATGAATAAAACCATCATTGTTTACTTTCCAATCAGCATTTAGAAGCTTTTTAACGTTTTACAACTGAATTTAATTTTTGTCTATAGACAAAAATTCGATGTTAAGCCAACCCTTATTCATATGACCTATGTTGACCTTAACTCCGCAGTTCCCAATGCGCAATCGCAAGTTGTCCCTCGAAGGGAAAATGTCGAACAGAGGAATGTTATCGCGGAAATGGAACGTGTGTTTACAGTTTCTGTGAGAAAAAGAAATAGTAAAGAGGTGCAGACAAGTTATTGTAAATCGGTCATTAGAATCATTTACAAACACCTGTCACGCAGATAAAGTCATTATATGAGTAGTCAACATTACGACGGTTTGCGAAATGTAAAAAACATTTCTGAACTTTTCGAATCCAGATCACATGAAAATAAATCGCGACGTGTTCAAATCATTATTGTCCAAAATATCTTTATAAATTTAAGAGCAGTGATCTCACAACTTAGAAGACATTAAAAATCAACTTCTTACAATTTAATATTATTCTTCAGGTGTACCCTGCATGAAGGCCCCAATTCAATTCACAAATACGTGTATACGTTATCGGCATTGTTTTGTCATACAAATATAAAACAAGTGTATAATATCGCCATTGTTGGAGAACCTTGGGTTCGAATAATAAGCAGGGATTTGGTATATTTTGTTGTTTACATAATTTGATAAATGGTTTCAAATATGTACGTTTAATCTAAAGAAATTGTCAAATACGTAAGAAAACAAAAGCACATGTTCATATTTATTTATATTCACTGTATATATGATGTATAGCACAATTCAAATCAATTTCAATAATTATTTTCTTCTTGTTGTTGTCTAAATTTTAAATGCGCATCCAAAAGTGGCAAAACAATCAACTTATTGATGGTGGCCGCGTATTGGTAGAAGTAGAAGTAGAAGTATCTTGGTAGAGATGTGTCGGCAAAGTTCGGGAAGTTAACCCGATGCATAATTAATGAGATGAAAAGGCACGCTGCACGATATTAATTATCAATTATTAACACTTCTGTACTTTATATAAACATTCCAGCGATCTTATTGTAAATTTAAATTACATATCTTTGATTTTAGCAGCTTTAAAACTTGGTCATAATTTTGTCAAAATCGTAGCTACTATCCCTTTAAAAAAAGAAATTCTGAGAAAGAAAGTCCTTAAAGCAATTTGCATTTCTGTTGAAAAATAGGCTAGTTTCAGTAAAACTCTGGGTGCATTCCAAGATGGCAGAATACTTGCATAATCCCTTAAGACTGTGTTTCATAGTAAATCTAACATGTCAAAATACATCTTGAAGAAAAACTTATACAATTGCATTTTTCATTTCAGTTTTATATTTTCACTGGTGGCTTTATATTATATCAATAAGATATCTCAGAAAGTTCATGCTCCTGTAGCTGTGCAGTCAACAGGGAAAGCTACTCCAGGAAAGAAGAAGCGTTAGTGTGATTTACAACATTATACAATGATCATCTTTTGTATTAGATACTTATTAAATTGATTTAGGAAATCTCATTATTTCTTTGTTGTTCAGTGTAAATTTTCAATATAGATAATGCTTATAGGTTAAGTTTTCAACCAATGCTTTTTAAAGTTTTGATATGTTGTAACTGATGACAACATTGAGGTCCAAATCTATTTTGATGATTTTCACTTTTATTGTTAATGAGTTATGGTCCTTGATAGATTGAAAAATGGCTTTTGAACAGTTCAATCAACATGATCAATGCTTTTCAAATTTTAAAAGGCTGTTACAGATGACAAAATGGCGGTCAAGTTCGAATCGCCTACATTGACAGTTTAAATTTTTCAATACAGGAGTTGTAGCTATAGTCCTTTATAGATTGGAAAAAAAAGGTATAGAATGTGGAAGGTCAAACAAGCCTTACAGAAAATATGGTTTGCTGTCAATTTTACAGCTCATTCCTTGTTAAAATACATCGAACATAATGCAAAACATCAATATTTGTGGTTAACTTTGACAATTTTGATTGTTCCTCAGGAATTTCATATACATGTAACAATAATACTTGGTATGAGGCTTTGTTGCAAAAATGTATTGTCTTGTTTGACTTGTTGTATGGCATTTTCTTGCTACTGTTGTCCAGTATGAATTTAAAATTAGTTTGGAAATAAGAAGATATGGGTTATACATGTATCTTTAATGAGACAGCTACCCGATGACGAAAATACATGTATATAAATTAAGACCGTTGTCTAGGTCTATACAATTTGTCAAACTCAATCACCCAGATCCAATGAAAATGTGCAGAATTTTAACAGAAACTATCGGAAATAACAAAATACATGTGGCATAGGTTTGTGTATCAGCAATAAAACAATAAAAGTACTGCAACAGTTGAATATTTAATAATGTTCATTGTTTCTGTTATTGTTATTGTGTACTTGTGAGGCCCAAATATGATGGAATAAGTCATTTGATGGTTCCCTTTTACAAGCTGTCATCATATTTTAATGTCTTGATCTGCGTTACTGCAATCAATTGATTGAGGTAACATGTATACTGAAGCATGAATGATAATTCCCTTAAATATTTGAAGCCAAGAGAACTTTGATGAACAAACAAAAAATGGCTGCACAGGAGTTGTAGCTAACTCGCTACAACTCAAAATGATCAAGCTGTAGACCAAGTATAAAATCATTCCTTCTCTAGAAACTTAGAAAAGTTAGACGAAAACTGTCTCAGTTCAATGAGTGTTGAAATATTTCAAACTATCAGCAAACATGAAATGGTTGCACGGCAGGTAAATACGCACGAAATGCTTATACTTTTGAGTTTGAATGTCCTATTGGTATCATGGCCTCTTTCATTACACCTAATGCATTGTTTATTGTTTCTTGTGGAACTTTTTTGTAATTTTGGTAAATAGGAGGTGTGCTACAAATAAAATTAGAGGGTTTGAGTCAATTTGGAGGTAATGAATTTTCCATTTAATGCCCGTTTAGAATATCCTGTAATGAAACAAATGCATGCTGTCTGAAAAAAGGTAAAGACACCAAAGGGATAATCAAAAGTCGAAGAAAATCTGACAATACCATGACAAAACAAAAAACGATCCAGAATGATAGATAGAACCTGCTCCAGATGTGGCACCTGTCTTTTTATTCATGGCAAGTACAAATATCTGAGAAAAGTCTCATTCGGTGATATCACAATTGAGAAAAAGAGGATAGGAATGTGGCGACGATAATTATAACATATCTGTGGTCATCTTAATTAGACGTAATGTTGGTCCCATAAATCTTAATGAAGTTAAAATTTCAATTGGACAACTATCTTATTTCTTTACAAGGTTTATCAAGTTTATTTTGGGATGAGGGGTTGTCACTTTATAATAATTTGAATGGCATGGAAAAGATTGGTAAATGTATCTTCTTTTCTCGATATTTTCTCACTTAAAAGTGTTGAGAAAAGTAACATGATTTATCATCGCTTAAAAAGTTATATGGTCGCTTAAAATACTTTAAACTCCCTCATTCATTACCTTCTGTGTTTGATATGTCATTGTGACAAATTCTAAAAAATACCTTCCGTTACTAAATCTGGGATTATTAGCTAGAAAGTTGTAAAATTTGCTGAAAATTACTTTAAGTTCCAAAGTTTTGTGATAGTGCTAGATAGATATAAGAAGATGTGATATGAGTGCCAATGAGACAACTCTCCATCCAAGTAACAATTTGTAAAAGTAAACCATTATAGGTCTAAGTACGGTCTTCAACACGGAGCCTTGGCTAACACCAAACAGCAAGCTATAAAGGACCTCAAAAATGACTAGTGTAAAACCATTCAAACAGGAAAACCAAGGTCTAATTTATATAAAAAACGAGAAACGAGAAACACTTATGAACCACATCAACAAACGACGACCACTGAACAACAGGTTCCTGACTTAGGACAGGTGCAAACAAATGCAGCGGGTTTAAACGTTTTAATGTTTATTTTATTTACACACTTTGAAACACTGAACGTCCGTTTGGATTTATGGTATGCATAAATACGCGGCCACGTTCGATCTGAATGGAGACGTTAAATTTGATACCTTGTCAGGCTTGTGTAAGTTATGTAAGTTAAAGAACCGTTGCAACAACTCTCTAAGTTGTCGTAGGGGACCAGTTGTAAGGCAAAAGTCTCACACTTTGTAACAAACTCATCAATCAAAATTTGATGCCCTTCATCCCGGATTGGCTACGTTGCAGAACCTACCAATTGTATTTTAATTATCAATTAGTTCACCTCCTAAATATGCAAGAAATATTTGGAGCAAGGTGTTAAGCAAACAACAATCAGTCAATAGAAACATAGACTTTGTATCAAACATCGATGAAAATTATAGGGACATAATTTGGTTAAGGGTCGAAATACTGTGAAATTCAATCCACACACTTGACACCCACTTTAAAATACTAAATATTGATTCTGTCAAGGATTGTGCCAGACAATGAGCAAAGTTGGAAAAGAAGCTGCAATACATTTTACAAATGGGTTACGGCAATGACGTCTATGATACAAATTATAATTAACAAAAAATAATGGGTCTATGAACAATCATGCTTCATGTATCTTCCAAGACCGAAAATGTTGCTGAAAACCTGTCCTGTCTCAATGTGGTCACAAACAAAGCCTTAAACAGTATTTTTGAGTATACATCACATTACATTAGCACAGTATATATTGACCATTCACCTGCAAACCCGACGGCATTTACTAAAGAGGAAATCCTGGTATTATAGGTCTGTTTTATGTACTTCTGGAATGAAGAACTGCTTCTTCCATCACTTAACTGAATTGACATTCAATAACAAGTGTCCTTAGAAACAACGTTATATTTCTGGTCCTCCTAATGCTCTACTAAAAATCCAAAGATTTGTTACAGTACTTAGGTTCCATCTTCCGAAAATCTTCATGTAGGACACACAAGATCTCATATTGTACCTCTTAAACTTGTCATAAGTGTTTTAAACTAAATACTAGTATATTCTTATTATAGTTTTGAGTGAGTAAATGCGTGCTTAAATGCCATTTAGATTCCTTTTTGTGTATTATAAAGTTTATAGAATGAAGGATGTCAAGAGTCAGTTCAACAACTTTCATTGGGGGAAATTCCTTAAATAAAATCCGGAATGTTGGAAAGTTTGAGAGTGCATATACACTAAGCCTTGCACAAAACACAACAGCTGACTTCTGTACACTAAGTATTCCCCAACTCACAATTTGTTAAAGTAACCTTCTGATTTTCATAAACAAAAAGTGTTGTGCAACTGAAATCTTCAAGATACCAAGTAATGTTTTACTGACAAAATATTTATTACGTTTGGTGTACCAATTATTCAACAAACAGTAAGCATTTCTTTGGAAATTAAATGTGTTCTTCTACCGACTTGTTCCTTTATTCCTTATACTGAAACTTCTCAAGACAAATATTAGCCTTTAGCTTTATGTTTTTCTTCATGAAGGATTTCCTCTCATTGCATTATTCTAATAGATATAAGAATATGTGGTATGAGTGCCAATGAGACAACTCTCCATCCTAGTTCGGTTAACGTTACTATGTTGATCACATATACATGTATGTCAGTGGAATTGAAATGAAGGATAACACATCCATATCTTAACTTACATCATACATTTCATTTATATTGATGGTAGTTTGAGTACCCAACTCTGAGGTGTGATGAGATGATTAAAGCCATAAATTTTCTCCTTGACAACATTTATGTACGTTTCGACAATAAAGTTTATCAACAGATTGTAGGTATTCCTATGAGCACCAATTGTGCCCCTTTAATAACAGACTTGTTCCTGTACTGTTATGAATCACAGTTTATGGCCAAACTCAGTAAAGACCCGTCTAAATTCCATTTAATTGATAAATTCAACAACACTTACCGTTATCTTCATGATATTTTTTCGTTAAATAATCAAGAATTCTCTAAATATACTACAGAAATTTACCCACAGGAACTTACTTTAAAATAATCAAATATTAACAGCAATAAGTGACCTTTCCTAGAGTTAGACATTTCAGTTTTACACCAGAAACTCTACAGAAAAATTTACGACAAAAGGGATGATTTTTCTTTCCTTATTGTTAATTTTCCTTTTTTGGACGGAGATGTTCCTCTGGCACCATCATACGGTGTTTATATATCCCAACTCGTTCGTTATGCCCGTGTCTATAGTGACGTTTTGGATTTCAATGAGCGTAATCTATCATGTATTACTGGTAAATTATAAAGTCAGTGATTTTGTTACCACAAATGACTTAAAACCTTTACCAAATTCTTCCATAGATACAAAGATTTGGTTTGCAAGTTTGGCTGTACCTGTAAAAAAAAACTTATTTCATACGGAATAGCACATCGTAAATTTGACGGTGATGTTGTTTGCCGAGTCCGGAAATTTATATACGATCTGGGAAAACTTATCAATCCTTTAAATAAATTTATTCTAAAAGGTTATCAATTCAACACCGTAATTATATCTTTGAATATTGTTTTATTGGTATAAATATTGATTTTGTTATCAGTAAATTAAAATCATACTAAATAGTTTTGTTATACACATATGCACTTTAACGGTACTACAGCCTGTCGATACCTTTATTTTGGCATTGCACAAGGTCATGTTTTTCTCTGACTGTTAATGACGTCTTTACGCTAAACCCATTGGATGTTGGATGTGTACTGATTGATTGGCTTTGAACTAGCTGTCAGTAACTGCGGGTATTCTCAGATCTGCACTTAGTGTCCTTTTTGTTGTTAGGGATGAGGGATGGATAAATACCCTGCCACGTCCGGTCTGTGTTTTTGTTTGATGTTTTCTGCTTTGTATCGATCTGATGAGTTAAGCCTTTTTCAACTGATTTTTATAGTTTGATCTTTTGTTGTGCTGTTACACCACTGTCCTAGGTTAGGGGAGGGTTGAGCGCTCACAAACATGTTTAACCCCACCACATTCTTTATGTGCCTGTCCCAAGTCAGGAGCCTATAGTTCAGTGGTTGTAGTTGGTTCATGTCCGACATATTTGCTTTTCGTAAATTGTTTTGTTATAAATTAAGTCGTAAGTTTTCTCAATTGAATTGTTTCATATTTTTCATGTCAGGGCCTATTATAACCGACTATACGGTATGGGTTTTTCTCATTGTTGAAGGCCGTACGCCTATAATTGCTTACATCCACTTAATTGAACTTTGGTGGATAGTTGTCTCATTGGCAATGATGATGATGATGATATGTGGGTTTTGGGGTCCGGCTATCTTTTCGGATATTGCGGACTATCGGATATATTGGCAATCATACCTCATCTCCTTATTTTTATATCAACAACAAATTAAAAGAGTTTTACGGCGTACGCATAATGAGTTACCCGTTATGGAATACATTTGGATACACGCATAGCAATAAGGCAACCTTTTGTACTAGGCAATTGATATATTAAAGAGGGGAAATAAAGACAAACAAACTTTATTTGCAACACAATTATAGTCTAACATTTGAGATTTTGTTTTCCTTTAATCCAAAGACCTGCGTGTTTGTCTTTCTTCAAGGTGCTAATCTTAAACAAATAGTAACTTTGCTTACTAATGAATAAAAAAGTATCCGGCCCAATTCCGGTGACAGCATCTATACTGTTTGGTTGGTTATTTTTGTACGTAGATCTATATGGGTTATACATATTCCTACTAGGGAATGGTCTGATGACCATATGGTCATTAGACGCATCATAAACGTAGTTTCTTGAAAATATCTGAATGGACGAACCGTTGACAATCAAACCATCAATTCTATTGGGAACATCTGGACGAAAGTGTTCATACACAGTTTCTCTTTTAGTTGAACTTGCATACCATAAAGTAGAGTATGTAAATACATTGGAACCTAAATAAAAATAAAACAGACTCGTTACATATAAAGATCGTATATCGTATTAAATCGAGTTCAAAGTTCACAAGTCCTGGTCTAGATAGAATACCACGAGAAAATATAATGGATATCTTAGACTGAGACAAGATGCACTGACACTGTTTGTATTTTCAGCTCCTGCAAGTCGATTTATTTTCGTTGGTATCAAGTTTCGTGGTTGGAGAAAAAATGATATTTTTTTTGGGGGGAAAATTGTTTCGAAGTTTCGTCGATTGCTTCTATCAAAGTAACTAAAAGTTTGTATTTCATAGATTATTTAAATTCGTGGTTTTCCACTAACCTTGTGAAGAAATTCACAAAATTGGTATCACATGAACATTAATTATTTATTTAATGAATTTCCACGTTAGAGTGTCGAAAAGGAAAATAACGCTTGATTTATTCGGACTTTCAAAATGAAAACGTGAATTTTAATTATATAGAAAAAACTATTAAGGTATTAGGAATTTTTTAAGACTTGTCTAGTTGGAAGACTGTAAGCATTACATTTAACTGCCAAACTATTAAAGTTATTATTCTTTGTATGAATTTGAGAAATAGAAGCGTATTCCTTTATCTCTGAATATTTATCATTTTGAGAAATATCCCATACACATGAATCAAATGATTAAAAAAAACTATATAAATAAAAGAAGAATGTGTCTGAGGACACGAATATCCCCACTCAAGCTTTGCAATTTTCATTGTTAAAAAGGGACATAACTATCGAACGGTAAGCAGCTCACTGCCCAAATTCGAACTCGTCTTGGTTCTTAGCATTGTGTATGAGTTTGATAAAATTTGCATGAGGCAAACTTAAGTTAGAGTGCAAAAACGAAAAAGGGACGGACGGAAGGACGGAAAGATGGAAAGACGGGAGGACGGAAAGACGGGTAGGACAGTCAAGAATAACTCTTAATGTCCCAGTCGACTACGGCGGGGCATTAAAACTAAAGACCAAAAACCTCGATTATTCTCAAAAGATTTACAAATTCAAACACTGAAGGAGTGTAGAAACTGCTAATTGCGACTTTGCGATCGAGTCCATCAATAATTTTTCATCATGAATTTTGTACGTTACTTAACTAGAGTTGTGAAGATAGACAGCGTTTCATTAATGGATGACTTCTCAGTGTGTGATAATAAGCAATGTCCGTAAACACAGCATGTCGAAGAAAGTTTAATAAAGCTGCTTACAATTTATGTCAATTAATCGTTGAATATTGCTGAAACTTCTAGATAGTGGCATGCGTTCCTTTGTTATCCTTAATCAAGTACGATCGATCGATACCAAAAGTTAGGAAAAACCATAAAAATGCTAGTAGTTGACAGCACAAAAATCAACGGGACATAAACAGTGTGGTGGTGAAGAATGACATAAACAGTGTGGTGGTGAAGAATGACATAAACAGTGTGGTGGTGAAGAATGACATAAACAGTAATGACGTAAACAGTGTGGTGGTGAAGAATGACGTAAACAGTGTGGTGGTGAAGAATGACATAAACAGTGTGGTGGTGAAGAATGACACCTTAATGTATAAAGTGTTATTTTCATTTTCATGACTGAGTATCGACCATAAAATCGAAACAAATTGATTTCATAAATTTTTTATCCAGTGCATTGTCAATAACTTATCATTCTAACTTTAAGTGTCACTATTAGAATTAATAAAAGTATTAACGATAAAAACGCTCGATAAAATATGATTTATATCTGAAAGTACTTTTTTTTTAATTCTTTTTTTTTAACTGAAATAAAGTCTGGTCTGCTTTCTATATGAAAAACGCTTTTTTTTTAATCTCAATATAAGCAATTCTGATACGTTTTGCATTATTTTTTTTTTGTATTGTTTATACTTATAGATTATCGTTGGTTATCTCAACGAGATTGATTTTCTCGCTTGAGCCGGTACGGCGAAAGCGAGAAAAGCAATCGAGTTGAGATGACCAATGATAATCTTTTTATCGCTATTTTACCTTTTAAGACGATGTTAATTTCCTTGACAACGGCACGTGTTCCCTTAGTTTCTAGCGATAATTTTCGTATCACTCGACTCCGTTTTCATATCACTCGACTCCGCTGAGAACGGAAATTATCAGTCAGCAAGATCAAAGGAAAAATTCGTAAAATAGCGATAAACTGTTTTATCGCTATTTTACGAAAATTTCCTTTGATCTTACTGACTGATAATTTCCTTTCTCAGCGGAGTCGAGTGATATGAAAATTATCGCTAGAAACTAAGGGGGCACGTGCCGTTGCTAATGAAATTGACATGAAATTGACAACGTCGTCATAGGTAAAATAGCGATAAATAGATTATCATTGATCATCTCAACTCGATTGCTTTTCTCGCTTTCGCCGTACCGGCTCAAGCGAGAAAATCAATCTCGTTGAGATGATCAACGATAATCTATAAATATATCATGAAAATTGAAACTGAGTGGGCCATCAAAGTTATCAACAATTTTAAAAGTGTTCTCTCTCTATTTTTTTCGAAATGTAAAATACATTTGATGCAGTTTCATTTCTTGGTTTTATCTAAAATTCCATTGTCTAATGACATAACATGTATAAGTATACCTTCGACATTTGTGCACAGTTTTACTTATAAAATTTATTGTGTTCCTTGTAAATCAATCTACCAACCAAAGTTTTTCAAATTTAAGTAGAATGTACAATTTGATATATATAATGCAGAATTTATACAACACCTTCGTAAAAGAGTTTTGCCAAGTTCAGATATATTGAGGATATCCAGTCACTCAATAACCAGCATTTCAGCTTGTTCCTCCATTTTTCTGAACTTGATTGTCTATTTATCTGATCTTGTTTGTCCATTGATATGAACTTGTTCATCCATATATCTGAACGTGTTCGTCCATATATCTCTGGACTAGTTTAACCATTAAACATGAAGATATTCTATTGCTTTTTCAAAGATGATTGATTTGCAAACTTTCTCCGAATAAACATTTATCTTCAGTTTATTATCTTTGAAAAAGAATAAGTACTTACCTACAATTAAATAAACACGGTTATCCTTAGCATACCCGGCTGTAACTGGACCTGGTAGATCTGTAAACACTTCCTTTATTGGCCTTCTTCTAAAATCGTCTGTACCTAACATATCCGATGAATTGTAGATATACAACCAAAGGTCAGAAAATAACCATATCTCTTTTATCATATTGATGAAAACTGCGCCAAATATTTTACACACAGAACTTGTCGTAGTTGGTATGGTTGGTAGTGGCAGTTCTTTGGTTGGTAGTGAGAGTTCTTTGGTTGGTGGTGGATAACATTCTTTTACGTTCTAAAATTGTTAAAACTACACAATTTTGTTATACTTCTTACATTTAATAATGTTTTTTAAAAAGACACTGAAATAGTCCAGCAGAACCAGAGGTTCATACATTAGCCACAGGAAACCCAGAGCATTATAAAAATAATAAACTGTTGTATTATATTCTTCAATATAAGCTCTCAAAATGAATCAACTGCTCTTTGAACATTCTAAGAAATTTAGACAGATGACCCACCAATCGTAGTGGTCTAGCTAGGGGAAAACCATTCATAGCAAAATGTATATTTTATCTGATCTAGCCACAAATTGTAATAGAATACCTTTAACAATATAAAATATGTAAAAGTGGGACAATACGGGAGGTGGAAACTGAAGGTGGGAGGGAGGCTAAAACATGCGAACATTGTGGTGTTCAGTAGCTGCTTTCAGTTCTATTTTCAGTTGTTATCATCAACAATATTTCCATCTTTTAAGTAATTTGTGTAGTACTTGCACCAAACATCGACAGCGTTGTTGACTAATTTATAAGCTGATAAAAACGAAAAATGTGCTTTCCAAAGTTTTTTTTTAATATGTTTTTAAGTCTTTTTACTATGGCGATTCTATGTAAAGTTACTTCTGAAATCTTGAACATGATTATCAATAAGATTAAAGCATTTTTTAAGAAAGATAATGGTTTAAGTAGCCGCTTTTATATAATTTCTTCTGCACCAAGACTAGCAACAAGAAGAAAAGAGTCATTGATAACAGTTAATTTTAGGAGGTGGGTAATATTTCAGTTCCTATCTCTAGAAAATCAATTAACTATCGATCAAGTACGTTGTTGAAAATTATATCTGCTAGGCCTTTTGTAGTTCCAAGAAAGAGTGTGGTTAATTAATAAAGTATGGAAGCTCTAAGCACATTATATACATTGAATATACTCGGTTTTTTTTAATTGAAAAAATCCAGTCCTCTATTAACATATCCATTTTCATAAAAGACATTTGTGATTTTCTAGCCCGTATGTATAAGCTGGTGGTTGCAAAACCCCCTCTGATAATTTGAGTTTTTTATTAAAGGGGACCGAAAAAGATATATCGTTACAAACTAAAGTTGCATGCAATTTAAATGTGTACAACGGAACAAATTGAAATTACATAGTAAATTATGCTTATTGTTGTTTTTTGAGGTATTAAAAAACTTAAGATGAACGGTAGGTTGATGATATCTCCGTTTAATATAATTTCTGAGTTAACCTGGTGATCATTGATCACGACAGTGGCGGATCCAGAGGGGGTTCCGGGGTTGGAACCCCTTTTTTCGACTATCAATGCATTTGAATGGAGACATATAGTTGGAACCCCCTTTTATCCGGGTTGGGAACCCCTTTTAAAATGGCTGGATCTGCCACTGGATCACGATTTGTATGAGGGTTTAGATAATTATGCTTTGAAATCAATAATGTTATCATTTAGACCGAGACAATATGCAGTTTTGATTTTTTTATCCAAAAAGACCACACAATGTTCTTGGCTTTAAAAATGTTTTTGTTTGTATTTCCATTTTCTTCATGAACAGTTAGAATTTGTCTACTTACTATGTTATATATATATATTTGTCTTTTTCTACTAGGAACATACAGGATGTTCGCCTTTCATATATTTTTCAGTCTATTAAAGGTGTCTGAAAAAAAACTAATAACCCATTGGTATTTATGATTTTCATACTGTATTTGAATTTTATGTATACATCTAGACATTTAATTCAAGATATTTTATGGACAAACATTAAATGTCTATGATAATTACGACTTCCTTGTTCGATATTAAGACACTAACCTGTGGTTTAATTCTTCCATGTTTGGCAATAATAACAGTATTTTGTTGGTATTGTTTAGCCTCGAAGAATTCTGATCTGAGGAGAAAAACGCATTCTGCTGTTGCATTACCTCCGTCACATTCTTCCTTTTCCAAACAACTGCCCGTTTCTGAGGCATTCAGAAGTGAATGTAACTGAAGACCGTCGCATTCATTCTGTGCTGCACATTTTCTAGCACACTGTATCAAGCTTCTTACTGGAAAAATATCCTTTTCAAGGAAACAGTTTATGCTCACTTTCATAAAATCTATGATAACTATATTAGAATTTGTATAATATAGGTTATACATGAAAACATACAAGCTCAAAAACGAGTACAGAAACGTGGTTTTCATGCTCTGTCTTTCACTTCAATGAAAAAGAAATGCATTTCATATGATAAAATTATAGTACCAAAATTGTTATAGAATAATGACAATAACTTTATGGAGTTTTCTTATATAATTAAATATCGAAATAAGAGCCTCTTTATCGGCCAAAGAGATGTTTCAATGTATGAATTACACAATGCGTAACCTGTTTCTAACAGAGGAACAATTACAACGTATTGCGTATGGCTCGTTTATGAGATTAATTTCACCCTAATCATCATTACTGTCGTGCAATAAAATACATTTCGCTAAGAGATACTATTTTGCAGCTTTACAACTGAGAATATCAGGAAAAATCACATTATTTAGGTATAAAACAACTTTTAAGAGTAAGTCCTGGAAAACTTGTAACAAATCATGCTTCTATACATGACATTACTATTATGATTGATATACAACTAATTAAATGATTTTGAAGCTTATAATGTACACAATGCCAGCTTTAATTACCAAATTTAAAGATTATTAATACCTCTGAATCACTGTGAGAAAAAAAAATGATTGTATAGCTTTTTCAAATTCATTGTCGCTATTTCATATTTTCACACCGCGCTGAAGTACGTCCATTCTTCATTTTTCATTATTCAAAATTCAATAATGAATAATGAAATAGTTCATTATTCATTATTCAACGTTAAGTGATGAATAATGAATAATGAAATAGTTCATATTTCAGTTTTCAAGCTGAAAAGTGAATAATGAAATTGAAAATTTATTTTTTGACTGTGACACTATATACCGTATTTCTGAATTCGTCATTTTGGTGTTATTTTACAAATATTCAAATTAACCTAAGAAAAATTAAATCAAAACACTCTTTGAAATTTTTATCTTTATTTATTTTATTTAGTTTCGGAGGATAAACTAGTGGGTTTTCCTAACTATTTTTAACAGAAATTCCTTGTTTTGATGTATGGACGACCTGAATACCAAAACATATATAAAAATCAAAATACTATACATTGTAATTTTTTTAATTTTCACTGGATCTTTGCTATTCTTCATCCCCTGATTATAGATATAGCTTATCGATTGTGCCACAATGCCCATTAGAGGGTTACGGAGGACCTAAATGTCAAAATACGCGTGAAAATTAAGAAATAGGCAATTTTGAATAATGAAATGAATATTTTGAATAATGGAATGGACTGCTTCGACCCTTCAATCACTAATTACAGAGCAACCTTATACACAATTTGAAAGCGTATCGACAGAGGAACAAAATGGTTATAATCAATATGTGCCGCAATGCCCATTAGAGGGTTACGGAGGACCTAAATGCCAAAATACGCGTGAAAATTAAGAAATAGCCAATTTTGAATAATGGAATGGACTGCTGCGACCCTTCAGCCCCTAATTACAGATATACCTTATACGTCATTCGAAAGCTTATCAATAGAGGAACAAAAGGTATATAGTCAATATGTCCCGCAACGCCTATTAGAGGAGTTTCGGAGGACCTAAATATCAAAATACGCATCAACAGTAAGAAATAGCTTATTTGAATAATGAAATGGACTGCTACGACCCTTCAGCCCCTAATTACAGAGCAACCTTAAACACCATTCGAAAACTTATCGTCGCCGTCGTCCGAAGACATTTCGTTAGCAGACAATAACTTCATTATAAGTGTATGGATCTCTATGAAATTGTACCATAAGGTTCCATACCACTAAACGAAGGTTGGGATTGATTTTTGGGGTTATTATCCCTGCTTGTGTATAAGTGTATGGATATCTATGAAATTTTACCACAAGGTTGCATACCTCAAAAGAAAGGTCAAGGGATTTACTTTTTATGTTATTGTACAAACTGTTTAATAATTAAGGACCAGAAAGGAGCTGAAAACAAAACTTTTCTAATACTTTGTATAAATTGTTTATTTCTTGACCAATTTTAATGTGGTTTAATTCAGTCTTGAATTGTCGGGTTTCTTTAATATGCTGAATCTAGCCGTGTTTTTAGATTTTGGATTTCGGGCCCCGTTTTTAGATTAGTGCACATTGAGGTCCAAAAGGTCAAAAATTAAACTTAGTTCGATTTTAACAAAATTTAAAATCTTGGGATTCTTTGATATGCTGAATCTAACTGTGTAATTTAAATTTTGATTTTGGGCCTGATCTTTAAATTGGTCCACATTAAGGTTCAAAAGGTCCAAAATTAAACTTAGATTAACAAAATCGAAATCAAGGTTATTTTTATATGATGAATCTATACATGCATTTAGATTTTTATTTTGGGCCCAGTTTTAAGTTAGTCTAAATCGGGGTCCAAAATTAAACTTTCTTTGATTTCAACAAAATTGAATTTATAGGGTTCTTTGATATGGTGAATCAAACTGTGCATTTAGATTTTAAATTTTGGGCCCCGTTATCAAATTGGTCCACACTGAGGCCCAAAGGGTCAAAATTAAACTTCGTTTGATTTCATAAAAATTGAATTCTTGGAGTTTTTCATATGCTGAATCTAACCACGTATTTAGATTTTGGATATTAGACCATAATAGGAAATGTTCAAGTTCAAATTGTTAAGTTCTTAGTCACTATTCATTTTGTGTCAGAAACCTATGCTAAAATATAGTTTGAAATTTACTTTTCATTATTAGATATTTTGAAAACTAATTAAAGGTAAGTTTTATAGTTTTTTTAAAGACATTGTATTAATGATAAATATTATTTTGGATTTCTTTTTTTCTTCACTTTTTGGTAAATTTTATGAAGAACTTCGTGTTAATGTGTGTTTGTTATTCTGTATAAATTAATGTTCAGAATGCTATATATAAATACACACACACACATATATATATATATATATATATTAATATTTTATGACGCGAACCCTTTTAAAACTAAGCTAATATTGTCCATTAATAATTAGATAAATTAAATTATTGGTGTACTTGGATATGCTGAATCTAACCGTGTATTTAGATTTTGAATATTGCCATTTTAGGTAAAAGTCCAATTTTAATTTTTCAGTTCTCTGACCGCATTCACTTTGTTTCAGAAGCTTATGCTGTGTCAAATATTTAATCACAATCCAAATTCAGAGCTGTATCAAGCTTGAATGTAGTACATGTACTTAGTATACATAAGTGCCCCAACTGTTCAGGGTTCGACTTCTGTGGTCGTATCAAGCTGCGTCCCGCAGATCATTTTATTAAATTATGTTCTTCTTTGAGTAACATTACACGGTGACCATACCTTTATTCTATTGACCCCAAAGTCAACAGGCTTACATAATTGTCATAGTTGTTTTAAAGAGGCATTGCCTCTACAGCAAGATTATTCAACAAAAAGGCAAGACATCCACAAGTATTCCCGTGCAATGCCAGAAAATGACAAACCTGCTCCACATTATCTTCAGATAATACTGTTCGGTCATCAGTGAACGGAAGAATTTTTCTGTCTCCTTTTCACATGATATTCCTTGAAAAACCCAAGCCTCATATATTTGTAATATGAACAGAACCGAAATGTGATATTCAATATGTGGGGCAAACTGGAATTGATTTTTTTAAACGAACACACAAACATCTATAGCGCTTCTGCAGACCTAAGAAATTCAAAAGTTTAATTTAACAACATTTAGAAAAACACAAACACAAAGTTAAATTATTAAAATTCCAACCACTTCAAAGCGTTCGGAAGCAACCAAAACAATCACATTATCAATTTAAAGATATCCATAAAATTTGCGAACTGTCTTGGATTAAACGACGACAGACATCGTATCCCCTAGGTGTTAATGACAGTATCATTAGCCAAGGAATATAAAAAAGATGTGTTATGATTGCCAAAGAGACAACTTTCCACAAGAGACCAAATGACACAGAAATTAACAACTACATGTATAGGTCACCGTACGGCCTTCAACAATGAGCAAAGCCCTTACCGCATAGTCAGCTATAAAAGACCCCGAAATGACAAATGTAAAACAATTCAAACGAGAAAACTAACGGCCTAATTTGTGTACAAAAAATGAACGAAAAACAAATATGTAACATATCAACAAACGACAACCACTGAATTACAGGAACATATCTTAAACTTCCTGTATTGATATCATGACTGTTGTTGATAAAAGACAACGCAACTGATGGTCTCATGGCGATCGCATTAACCACAATCAACGAAATTATCCCTTATCTACATTTCAAAACAATGGTAGATATCAATTATTATGCAAACTGGGTCAAATGCCAATTAGTAAATTGCACAATATTTATAACGAGTGTGATACAACATCGTTTTTCATTCCAAAATATGAGTTTACACGTATCATTACAGCTTTCTGTCACCCATAGACTGTTCCTCGAATTGACAAACCTGAAGATCACATAAGATATTTTCTAAAAATAAAATACATTATCATTAATTTGTCTAGTATTTTTAATTACTCTACCGTTCAAAACCTTCATATTTTGATAACATAGAACCACCTTTAATTGCTTGTATGTATACAAAACCAGTTAAAGTTTATTTTTCAATTATATGGCAGTTACATGAGATGTCAGAATAGAAAATAATGCTCCTTCAACATGAGGCTGTAAAACATCGAAGTTTAGATATCATCACCATGGTCATGTATTTAAAGGGACCTTAACATCGTTCAAGACTGAGAGGTTATTAAAAAACTTTCTGAAAAACATGACCAATATATCGTTCACCGTCGAAAATAAATTTGAAAGTGTGTCATCAGGTCATTAGAGATGTTCTTTCATCCTATTGTAAAATTGGTGTAAAATAGAAATCTGACAAAAATCCCTTGATTCCTATTTCAATATCAAAATGTCTGAATATTGTTGATATCCGCATATCACATTTCGAAAATAATTTAGAAATAAAAAAAGTAAGTTATACACCCATTTCTAGGACTAAAACAAAATTTAAATACTCTTTAAGCGTTTTGTGTTCGTACCGGCCGAGAACTATGATCTGTCGATACCTATATTTTGGCTTTGCACAAGGTCATATTTTCTCTGACTGTTAATGACGTCTTTACACTAAATCCATTGGATGATGGATGTGTACTGCTTGATATCTTAGATACATTTTTATTATTAGTTGTAATTGGCTTTGAACTAGCTGTCAGTGACTGCGAGCACTCTCAGATCTTTACTAAGTGTCTTTTTGTTGTGGGACGTATAGATACGCTGCCACGTCCGGTCTGTGTTTTCGTTAGATGTTTTCTGGTTTGTATCTATCTAATGAGTTAAACCCTTTTCAACTGAATTTTTATAGTTTGTTCTTATGTTGTATTGTTACAGCACTGTCCCAGGGGTGGTTTGGCGCCAACAAACCAGTTTAACCCCGTTCTATATGTGCATGTCCCAAATCAGTAGTCTGTAGTTCACTGGTTGTTGTTGGTTCATGTCTGTCATATTTGTTTTCGTAAATTGTTTGGCTATAAATTAGGCCGTTCTTTTCTCAATTGATTTGTTTTACATTTTTCATGTCGGTGCCTTTTATAACCGACTATACGGTATGGGTTTTTCTCATTGTTGAAGGCCGTACGGTTGCCTGTAATTGCTTACATCCACTTCATTTGAACTTTGGTGGATAGTTGTCTCATTGGCAATCATACCACATCTCCTTATTTTCATAAAGCAGCCCACAATGTGGTGGTGATATGACGTAGATACTACACGGAAGTCCTTAAGAATGAATTTACTCATTCAACTTCATTCAAGCCCGTGCGCTCCACACAGAGTCAAATAGAAAATAATCATGTCACTACCACCGGTCAGCTTAAGGTCTCCTCTGAAAATTTGAAAGTCCCTACTATGTATTGGCATCCTAAACTACACAAATATCCGTTCATATTTCGTTTCCTCTCAGCTTCTAGTAAATGTTCTACTGCTAATCTTTCTCGGCTTTCAACTAGTTCCTTACTTCTTTTAAAAACTGGTTATCAGTTTTATAATAAAGCATATGAAAATAGTGGAATAAACTATTTTGAAGTGTCATTAACTACTAGTATTTGGATGTTTTGGATAAATTAAGTGCTTTTGGTGGTCCGTTCAAATCGGTTGACAGTTATGATTGTTCAACTCTATACATAACAAAATCACATAATTGTATCGTAATTGGAGTTTTTTATCAAACAGATGCTCTCTAATTTATTTAAACGATCCTTTAACAAATCTGGTTGCAGATTGCAGCATGTTTTTTACTGGGGCCGTCTTAAACTTGCAGTGAGGTGAGAGTTTTTTTTTTTTTCGCTCCGTTTTGAATGCCTCACTGTGACTTTGAGATGAAGAACAGCAATAAAAGGGCTGTTTCTTTGCATTTTGTACGTGTTTTTATTTATTTATTTATTTTTTTTTTTTTTTTTGCTGTGCATGTACTGATTTTGTGTCATGGATGGATAACCTATAGCCTTTGTTTTCTATTAGATATAGATGATTAAAGCTGAAAATTTAATTTTCTTCTTGACAACATATAATTATGAACGTTTCGGCAATACAGTTTATCGACAGGTTATAGGTATTCCGATAGTTACCAATTGCGCCCTTTTAATAGCAGACTTGTTATTGTACTGTTTAAATCACGGTTTATGGCCAAACTCCGTCTAAATAACATTTAATTGATAAATTTAAAAACCCTTACCGCAACATTGATGATATTTTAGCTTTAAATAATCAAGAATTGTCGACTTTTACGGCCGGAATTTACTCAAAAGATATAAGTTTAAATAAATCCAATACGGACAGCAATACTTTTCCTTTTCTAGACTTGGATATTTCAGTTTCACACGGAAACTCTATACAAAAATTTTAACAAAGAGACGATTTTTCGTTTCCGATTGTTTATTTTCGCCTTTAGGACGGTGGTGTTCTTTCAGTTCATTTTATTCTTAAACGTTATCAATTTACCGCAGTGGTAAAATGTTTAAATATTGATATTATTGGTATTAACATTGATTTTGTTTTGAAAAATTAAAACATAGATAAATATATATTGCTGTATATGATCCTACATCCAGTCGATACTGTTAACTTATATTTTGGCATTGTACAAGGTCGTAGAATTGAGAATGGAAAAGGGAATGCGTCAAAGAGACAACAACCCGACCAAAGAGCAGAGAACAGTCCAAGGTCACCAATGGGTCTTAACCACAGCGAGAAAATCCCGCACCCGGAGGCGGATTCAGCTGGCCCGTAAACAATAATGTATGCATACATTTCTCAGACTGTTTATGACGTCTTTACACTAAATCTGTTAGATGAATGATTGATATTTTAGTCTGGGATAACATGATATATTTATTACTGGTAATTGGCTTTGAACTAGCTCTCAGTAACTGCGAGTACTCTTATTTCTGGTGCTGAATGTCTATTGTTTTTATGCAAGTGGTTTTTTTTTGCCTCGTACCAATCTCTTGCATGAGGTCAGCCGATTGCAATTAATTTTTTAAAGTTTGTTCTTATGTTGTTCTGTAACACCATTGTCCCGGGTTGGGGGGTTGAGCGCTCACAAACATGTTTTACCAAGACTTCTTCCTTATGTGCCAGTACCAAGTCAGTGGCTTTTAATTCATTGTTTATCTTTTGTTCATGTCTGTCATATTTGTTTTATCGTAAATTGTTTTGTTATAAATTAGGTCGTTATTTTTCCCAATTGATTTGTTTCACATTTTTCATGTCGGGCCTTTTATAGCCGACTATACTGTATGGGTTTTTCTCATTGTTGAAGGTCGTACGGTTGCCTATAATTGCTATCATCCATTTCATTTGAACTTTGGTGGGTGGTTGTCTCATTGGCAAACATACCATATCTCCTTATTCATATATTACTTCTCTTCCAAATCCTACAATAATAGCAGTTTCTACATGCTATTCCTCTATTCATATATACAAAAGATCGTATAGTAAAAATTGAATTTTTTACTAAAAGAAAAATAAATTAAACACCGGGAAAAAGAAAAGTCCATGCTCAAAACAGCTGTGGTTTTTTCACTTACGGAAGAACGTCGACAAGAGAAAGGCGCTTTACATTGACTAGCGAATGCAAGATGACAGAGACACCAAGATTAAAAAGTATGTCCGAGATAAAGGATTTCAGCTAGTTACCTGTGCTGGTTAAGTTCGGAGAAGGAGTTGTGTGTTCCATCGAAGGAGAAGGAGAACTAAATTATTTCTATAGACTTTGTAAAGATCTAAAAAACGAGAAAGTGCATCTCAAATTCTGCAGATTTACATTAGGAGTGAATAAGCACGCAACAAATTTGGCCTTATTTGGTGAATTAGGTCGTTATCCTCTAATGTTAGATATTTCAACAAACATGATCAAATATTGAAAAAGAATTCATATTACAAATAATATTTTATTAACAAATGCATACTCTCTTCCAAATACATTAGCTGGGAAGAATTCTTAAACTAGTTGTATTCATGCTATCCTGAAATTGCTTGATTTACAAGAGTATCAAGTACTCTCATCTAAAACAAACGTTCAGAATATAGTGAAAAAGAAATTATATTTAAAATGTTGTAACATATGGAAGCAAACAGTTTTTAATGATAAAAGACAAAATAAGATCTCTGGAAATAAACTTAGAACTTATCGGTTATTCAAACCAAACTTTAATTTTGAGCCATATTTACAAATGTATTGAAATTACCATATCTTCAAAGATGTGTTTTAACAAGCTTTAGAATTGGAGCTCACAAAGTTGAAATAGAAAAAGGTCGTTACTTTAATATAGAAATAGAAAATAAATATGCAAACTCTGTTAGGATGAAATAGAAGATGAGATGCATTTTCTTTTAACATGTAAAGCTTTGGTTAATGTTAGAAATCCCTTTCATATCAAAATAGTTTGTAAAAATAAAAATATTTCAAAACTTGAAAAGAAATCTCTATATTGTTAATGGAAATGAAGATAAAACATTTTGACAATAATTTGTCAATTATTACAAATTTTAATAATCTATGATAACTATATTAGAATCATTTAATATATGTTATACATGAAAACATACAAGCTCAAGTACAGAAACGTGTTTTCATGCTCTGTCTTTCACTTCACTGAAAAAAATGCATTTCATATGATCAATTATAGTACCAAAATTGTTATAGAATAATGACAATAACTTTATGGAGATGTCTTATATAATTAGATATCGAAATAAAAGTCTCTTTGTCGGCCAAAGAGATGTTTCAATGTATGAATTACACAATACGTAACCTGTTTCTAACAGAGGAACAATTACAACGTATTGCGTATGGCTCGTTTATGAGATTAATTTCACCCTAATCATCATTACTATCGTTCAATAAAATACATTTCGGAAAGAGACTATTATGCAGCTTTACAAGTGAGAATATCAGGATAAAATCACATTATTTAGGTATAAAACAACTTTTAAGAGTAAGTCCTGGAAAACTTTTAACAATTCATGCTTATATACATGACATTACTATTAGGATTGATATACAACTAATTAAATGATTTTGAAGCTTACAATGTACACAATGCAAGCTTTAATTACCTAATTTTGAAAGATTATTAATACCTCCGAATCACTGTGAGAAAAAAAATGATTGTATAGCTTTTTCAAATTCATTGTCGCTATTTCATATTTTTACACCGCGCTGAAGTACGTCCATTCTTCATTTTTCATTACTGCTGCGACCCTTCAGCCCCTAATTACAGTTATACCTTATACGTCATTCGAAAGCTTATCAATAGAGGAACAAAAGGTATGTAGTCAATGTGTCCCACAACGGCTATTAGAGGAGTTACGGAGGACCTAAATGTCAAAATACGCGTCAACAATAAGAAATAGCTTATTTTGAATAATGGAATGGACTGCTACGACCCTTCAGCTCCTAATTACAGAGCAACCTTATACACCATTCGAAAGCTTATCGTCGCCGTCGTCCGAAGACATTTGGTTACCAGACAATAACTTCATTATAGGTGTATGGATCGCTATGAAATTGTACCATAAGGTTCCATACCACAAAATGAAGGTTGGGATTGATTTTTGGGGTTATTATCCCTGCTTGTGTATAAGTGTATGGATATCTATGAAATTTTACCACAAGGTTGCATACCTCAAAAGAAAGGTCAAGGGATTTACTTTTTATGTTATTGTACAAACTGTTTAATAATTAAGGACCAGAAAGGAGCCGAAAACAAAACTTTTTAATACTTTGTATAAATTGTTTAATATCTTGCCCAATTTCAATGTGGTTTAATTCAGTCTTGAATTGTCGGGTTTCTTTAATATGCTGAATCTAGCCGTGTTTTTAGATTTTGGATTTCGGGCCCCGTTTTTAAATTGGTGCACATTGAGGTCCAAAGGGTCAAAAATTAAACTTAGTTTGATTTCAACAAAAATTAAAATCTTAGGATTCTTTGATATGCTGAATCTAACTGTGTAATTTAGAATTTTTGATTTTGGGCCTGGTCTTCAAATTGGTCCACATTAAGGTTCAAAAGGTCCAAAATTAAACTTAGATTAACAAAAATCGAAATCAAGGTTATTTTTTATATGATGAATCTATACATGCATTTAGATTTTTTATTTTGGGCCCAGTTTTTAAGTAAGTCTAAATCGGGGTCCAAAATTAAACTTTCTTTGATTTCAACAAAAATTGAATTTATAGGGTTCTTTGATAAGGTGAATCAAACTGTGCATTTAGATTTTAAATTTTGGGCCCGTTATCAAATTGGTCCACATTGAGGTCCAAAGGGTCAAAAATTAAACTTCGTTTGATTTCATAAAAAAATTGTATTCTTGGAGTTTTTTCATATGCTGAATCTAACCATGTATTTAGATTTTGGGTATTAGACCATAATAGGAAATGTTCAAGTT
The DNA here is from genome assembly GCA_017311375.1 of Mytilus coruscus. Classification (NCBI taxonomy): domain Eukaryota; kingdom Metazoa; phylum Mollusca; class Bivalvia; order Mytilida; family Mytilidae; genus Mytilus; species Mytilus coruscus. The sequence goes on along the minus strand of CM029601.1, from coordinate 25,376,516 downwards.
CAAATTTTTAAGTTCTTAGTCACTATTCATTCTGTGTCAGAAACCTAAATGCTAAAATATAGTTTGAAATTTACTTTTCATTATTAGATATTTTGAAAACTAATTAAAGGTAAGTTTTATAGTTTTTAAAGACATTGTATTAATGATTAATAAATGCTATATATATATATATATATATATATATATTATGAAGCAAACCCTTTTAAAAACTAAGCTAATATTGTCCATTAATAATTAGATAAATTAAATTATTGGTGTACTTGGATATGCTGAATCTAACCGTGTATTTAGATTTTGAATATTACCATAATAGGTAAAAGTCCAATTTTAAATTTTTCAGTTCTCTGACCACATTCACTTTGTTTCAGAAACTTATGCTGTGTCAAATATTTAATCACAATCCAAATTCAGAGCTGTATCAAGATTGAATGTAGTACATGTACTTAGTATCCATAGGTGCCCCAACTGTTCAGGGTTCGACTTCTGCGGTCGTATGAAGCTGCGTCCCGCAGATCATTTTATTAAATTATGTTCTTCTTTGAGTAACATAACACGTCGACCATACCTTTATTCTATTGACCCCAAAGTCAACAGGCTTACACAATTGTCATAGTTGTTTTAAAGAGGCATTGTCTCTACAGCAAGATTATTCAACAAAAAGGCAGGTAGACATCCACAAATATTCCCGTGCAATGCCAGAAAATGACAAACCTGCTCCACATTATCTTCAGATATTACTGTACGGTCTTCAGTGAACGGAAGAATTTTTCTGTCTCCTTTTCACATGATATTCCTTGAAAACCCAAGCCTCATATATTTGGTATATGAACAGAACCAAATGTGATATTCAATATGTGGGGCAAACTGGAATTGATTTTTTTAAACGAACACACAAACATCTATAGCGCTTCTGCAGACCTAAGAAATTCAAAAGTTTAATTTAACAACATTTAGAAAAACACAAACATAAAGTTAAATTATTAAAATTCTAAACACTTCAAAGCGTCCGGAAGCAACCAAGACAATCACATTATCTATTTAAAGATATCCATAAAATTTGCGAACTGTCTTGGATTAAACGACTATCCCTAGGTGTTAATGACAGTATCATTAGCCAAGGAATATAAAAAAATGTGGTATGATTGCCAAAGAGACAACTCTCCACAAGAGACCAAATGACACAGAAATTAACAACTATAGGTCACCGTACGGCCTTCAACAATGAGCAAAGCCCATACAGCATAGTCAACTATAAAAACTCCGAAATGACAAATGTAAAACAATTCAAACGAGAAAACTAACGGCCTAATTTATGTACAAAAATGAACGAAAACAAATATGTAACATATCAACAAATGACAACCACTGAATTACAGGAACATATCTTAAACTTCCTGTATTGATATCATGACTGATGTTGATAAAAGACAACGCAACCAATGGTCTCATGGCGATAGCATTAACCACAATCAACGAAATATGCATCGTTCTTATTTTACCGTTAATTATCCCTTATCTACATTTCAAAACAATGGTAGATATCAATTATTATGCAAACTGGGTCAAATGCCAATTAGTAAATTGCACAATATTTATAACGAGTGTGATACAACATCGTTTTTCATTCCAAAATATGAGTTTACACGTATCATTACAGCTTTCTGTCACCCATAGACTGTTCCCTCGAATTGACAAACCTGAAGATCATATAAGATATTTTCTAAAAATAAAATACATTATCATTAATTTGTCTAGTATATTTAATGACTCTACCGTTCAAAACCTTCATATTTTGATAACATACAACCACCTTTAATTGCTTGTATGTATACAAAAACCAGTTAAAGTTTATTTTTTAATTATATGGCAGTTACATAAGACGTCAGAATAGAAAATAATGCTCCTTCAACATGAGGCTGTAAAACATCGAAGTTTAGATATCATCACTATGGCCATGTAATTAAAGGGGACCTTAACATCGTTCAAGACTGAGAGGTTATTATAATAAACTTTGTGAAAAAAATGACCAATATATCGTTCATCGTCGAAAATAAATTGGAAAGTGTGTCATCAGGTCATTAGAGATGTCCTTTCATCCTATTGTAAAAATTGGTGTAAAAAAGAGAAATCTGACAAAAAATCACTTGATTCCTATTTTAATATCAAAATGTCTGAATATTGTTGATATCCGCATATCACATTTCGAAAATAATTTAGAAATAAAAAAAAAGTAAGTTATACACCCATTTCTTGGACTAAAAACAAAATTTAAATACTCTTTAAGCGTTTTGTGTTCGTACCGGTCGAGAACTATCTGTCGATACCTATATTTTGGCATTGCACAAGGTCATGTTTTTCTCTGACTGTTAATGACGTCTTTACACGAAATCCATTGGATGATGGATGTGTACTGATTGATATTTTAGATACATTTTTTTATTATTAGTTGTAATTGGCTTTGAACTAGCTGTCAGTAACTGCGAGTACTCTCAGATCTTTACTAAGTGTCTTTTTTGTTGTGGGACGTATAGATACGCTGCCACGTCCGATCTGTGTTTTCGTTAGATGTTTTCTGGTATGTATCGATCTAATGAGTTAAACCCTTTTCAACTGAATTTTTATAGTTTGTTCTTATGTTGTATTGTTACAGCACTGTCCCAGGGGGTGGTTTGGCGCCAACAAACCAGTTTAACCCCGTTCTATATGTGCCTGTCCCAAATCAGGAGTCTGTAGTTCACTGGTTGTCGTTGGTTCATGTCTGTCATATTTGTTTTTCGTAAATTGTTTGGTTATAAATTAGGCCGTTCTTTTTCTCAATTGATTTGTTTTACATTTTTCATGTCGGTGCCTTTTATAACCGACTATACGGTATGGGTTTTTCTCATTGTTGAAGGCCGTACGGTTGCCTGTAATTGCTTACATCCACTTCATTTGAACTTTGGTGGATAGTTGTCTCATTGGCAATCATACCACATCTCCTTATTTTCATAAAGCAGCCCACAATGTGGTGGTGATATGACGTAGATACTACACGGAAGTCCTTAAGAATGAATTTACTCATTCAACTTCATTCAAGCCCGTGCGCTCCACACAGAGTCAAATAGAAAATAATCATGTCACTACCACCGGTCAGCTTAAGGTCTCCTCTGAAAATTTGAAAGTCCCTACTATTTATTGGCATCCTAAACTACACAAAACCCGTTCATATTTCGTTTCCTCTCAGCTTCTAGTAAATGTTCTACTGCTAATCTTTCTCGGCTTTCAACTAGTTCCCTTACTTTTTAAAAAAAAAACTGGTTATCAGTTTTTATAATAAAGCATATGAAAATAGTGGAATAAACTATTTTGAAGTGTCATTATAACTACTAGTATTTTGATGTCTTGGATAAATTAAGTGTTTTTGGTGGTCCGTTCAATTCGGTTCACAGTTATGATTTTTCAACTCTATACATGACAAAATCACATAACTGTATCGTAATTGGAGTTTTTTTTTTTATCAAACCGATGCTCTCTATCTAATTTATTTAAACGATCCTTTAAATTTTTTTTTGCTTTGTTTTGAATGCCTCTGTGACTTTGAAATGAAGAACAGCAATAAAAGGACTGTTCCTTTGCATTTTGTGCGTGTTTTTTTTTTTTTTTTTTTTTTTTGCTCTGCATGTACTGATTTTGTGTCATGGATGGATAAACTATAGCCTTTGTTTTTCTATAAGATATACTTACTGGAACTGTGATGAGATGATTAAAGCTGAAAATTTGATTTTCTTCTTGACAACATATAATTATGTACGTTTCGGCAATACAGTTTATCGACAGGTTGTAGGTATTCCGATGGTTACCAATTGCGCCCTTTTAATAGCAGACTTGTTATTATACTGTTTGAATCACAGTTTATGGTTACTCCGTCTAAATAACATTTAATTGATAAATTTAAAAACCCTTACCGCAACATTGATGATATTTTAGCTTTAAATAATCAAGAATTGTCGACTTTTACGGCCGGAATTTACTCAAAAGATATAAGTTTAAATAAATCCAATACGGACAGCAATACTTTTCCTTTTCTAGATTTTGATATTTCAGTTTCACACGGGAAACTCTATACAAAAATTTCAACAAAAGAGACGATTTTTCGTTTCCGATTGTTTATTTTCGCCTTTAGGACGGTGGTGTTCTTTCAGTTCATTTTATTCTTAAACGTTATCAATTTACCGCAGTGGTAAAATGTTTAAATATTGATATTATTGGTATTAACATTGATTTTGTTTTTGAAAAATTAAAACATAGATAAATATATATTGCTGTATATGATCCTACATCCAGTCGATAATGTTAACTTATATTTGGGCATTGTACAAGGTCGTAGAATTGAGAATGGAAAAGGGGAATGCTTCAAACAGAAAACAACCCGACCAACGAGCAGAGAACAGTCCAAGGTCACCAATGGGTCTTAACCACAGCGAGAAAATCCCGCACCCGGAGGCGGATTCAGCTGGCCCGTAAACAATAATGTATGCATACATTTCTCAGACTGTTTATGACGTCTTTACACTGAATCTGTTAGATGAATGATTTATATTTTAGTCTGGGATAACATGATATATTTATTACTGGTAATTGGCTTTGAACTTTTGCATGAGGTCAGCCGATTGCAATTGACTTTAAAGTTTGTTCTTATGTTGTTCTGTAACACCATTTCCCGGTTGGGGGTTGAGCGCTCACAAACATGTTTTACCAAGACTTCTTCCTTATGTGCCAGTACCAAGTCAGGGCTTTTAATTCATTGTTTATCTTTTGTTCATGTCTGTCATATTTGTTTTATCGTAAATTGTTTTGTTATAAATTAGGTCGTTATTTTCCCAATTGATTTGTTTCACATTTTTCATGTCGAGCCTTTTATAGCCGACTATACTGTATGGGTTTTTCTCATTGTTGAAGGTCGTACGGTTGCCTATAATTGCTATCATCCATTTCATTTGAACTTTGGTGGGTGGTTGTCTCATTGGCAAACATACCATATCTCCTTATTCATATATTACTTCTCTTCCCAATCCTACAATAATAGCAGTTTCTACATGCTATTCTTCTATTCATATATAAAAGATCGTATAGTAAAAAATTGATTTTTTTTACTAAAAGAAAAATAAATTAAACACCGGGAAAAAAGAAAAAGTCCATGCCCAAAACAGCTGTGTTTTTTTTCACTTACGGAAGAACGTCGACAAGAGAAAGGCGCTTTACATTGACTAGCGAATGCAAGATGACAGAGACACCAATATTAAAAAAGTATGTCCGAGATAAAGGATTTCAGCTAGTTACCTGTGCTGGTTAAGTTCGGAGAAGGAGTTGTGTGTTCCATCGAAGGAGAACTAAATTATTTCTATAGACTTTGTAAAGATCTAAAAAACGAGAAAGTGCATCTCAAATTCTGCAGATTTACATTAGGAGTGAATAAGCACGCAACAAATTTGGCCTTATTTGGTGAATTAGGTCGTTATCCTCTAATGTTAGATATTTCAACAAACATGATCAAATATTGAAAAAGAATTCATATTACAAATAATATTTTATTAACAAATGCATACTCTCTTCCAAATAAATTAGCTGGGAAGAATTCTTGGACTAGTTGTATTCATGCTCTCCTGAAATCGCTTGATTTACAAGAGTATCAAGTACTTTCATCTAAAACAAACATTCAGAATATGGTGAAAAGAAATTATATTTAAAATGTTGTAACATATGGAAGCAAACAGTTTTTAATGATAAAAGACAAAATAAGATCTCTGGAAATAAACTTAGAACTTATCGGTTATTCAAACCAAACTTTAATTTTGAGCCATATTTACAAATGTATTGAAATTACCATATCTTCAAAGATGTGTTTTAACAAGCTTTAGAATTGGAGCTCACAAAGTTGAAATAGAAAAAGGTCGTTACTTTGATATAGAAATAGAAAATAAAATATGCAAACGCTGTTAGGATGAAATAGAAGATGAGATGCATTTTCTTTAAACATGTAAAGCTTTGGTTAATGTTAGAAATCCTTTCATATCAAAATAGTTTGTAAAAATAAAAATATTTCAAAACTTGAAAAGAAATCTCTATATTGGTAATGGAAATGAAGATAAAACATTTTGACAATAATTTGTCAATTATTACAAATTTTAATAATCTATGATAACTATATTAGAATCATTTAATATATGTTATACATGAAAACATACAAGCTCAAGTACAGAAACGTGTTTTTCATGCTCTTTCACTTCACTGAAAAAAAATGCATTTCATATGATCAATTATAGTACCAAAATTGTTATAGAATAATGACAATAACTTTATGAAGATGTCTTATATAATTAGATATCGAAATAAAAGTCTCTTTATCGGCCAAAGAGATGTTTCAATGTATGAATTACACAATGCGTAACCTGTTTCTAACAGAGGAACAATTACAACGTATTGCGTATGGCTCGTTTATGGTATTAATTTCACCCCTAATCATCATTACTGTCGTTCAATAAAATACATTTCAGAAAGAGACTATTTTGCAGCTTTACAACTGAGAATATCAGGAAAAAATCACATTATTTAGGTATAAAACAACTTTTAAGAGTAAGTCCTGGAAAACTTTTAACAATTCGATCATGCTTCTATACATGACATCACTATCATGATACATATACAACTAATTAAATGATTTTGAAGCTTACAACGTACATGATGTAAGCTTTAATTACCTAATTTTGAAAGATTATTAATACCTCAGAATGACTGTGAGAAAAAAATATGATTGTATGGCTTTTTCAAATTCATTGTCGCTATTTCATATTTTCACGATCCAAATCCATTCTAAGCACACATATTTCAACTGTTTTACTCAGAGGCACTTGGAGCATTGAAACCTCCTTTTTTCTTTATTTTGGTGTAAATTAAATTTCCTTAAATATTTCAAATTATTCTAGTTATTTGATGTGTTATTGCTCCTATTCATAGGATCCTATAAATAAAGGGACAGCACGTATAAACTACTAAACAACTGGTATTGTAAGATCGTATAGGTAGGAACATGAGCACATCAGTTAAGTGAAAATAAGCAAAAATTAGAAGAAGTTTTCCCTAAACTAAACACCGGCGAAAAAAGAAAAAAGTCCATGCCCAAAACGGCTGTGGTTTTTCACTTACGGAAGAACGTCGACAAGAGAAAGGCGCTTTACATTGACCAGCGAATGCAAGATGACAGAGACACCAAGATTAAAAAAATATGTCCAAGATAAAGGATTTCAGCAAGTAACCTGTGCTGGTTAAGTTCGGAGAAGAAGTAGTGTGTTCCATCGAAGGAGAACTAATTTATTTCTATAGACTTTGTGAAGATCTAAAAACCGAGAAAGTGCATCTCAAATTCTGCAGATTTACATTAGGAGTGAATAAGCACGCAACGACCATATTTGGTGAATTAGGTCGTTATCCTTTAATATTGGATATTTCAACAAACATGATCAAATATTGGAAAAGAATTCATATTACAAATAATATTTTATTAACAAATGCATACTCTCTTCCAAATACGTTAGCTGGGAAGAATTCTTGGACTAGTTGTATTCATGCTCTCCTGAAATTGCTTGATTTACAAGAGTATCAAGTACTTTCATCTAAAACAAACATTAAGAATAAGGTCGTTTCTTTAATATAAAACTAGAAAATAGAATATACAAACTCTGTAACGAGGAAATAGAAGATGAGATGCATTTTCTTTTAACATGTAAAGCTTTGGTTAATGTTAGAAATCCCTTTCTTTGCAATATTTCAAAACTTGATAACAAATCTCTATATTGTTAATGGGAAATGAAGATAAAAACGTTTTGACAATAATTTGTCAATCATTATAGGTTTTAAATAAAAACAGAAATACAATAATAAATAAGATTTCTTTATATAGAGTTATAGATATGCATTTACGTTAGTTGTTATTTACATTAAATTAATAATGATTATACTATGAGGTTTGCTGTCCAGTAAAGGGTCCAGAATAAAAAACAATGGGTCATATTATATATTTTTATTACTACAAATTACTTATTTTTTTTTACTTTGATATTATATGTTATATATTTGTATGTATTCTGCTCATTTTGGGCGCCGTGATTGGCAAATAAAGTATTTGTTTGTTTTGTTTTGTCCATCGAATGAAGTTAAAATTTCTTCAAAAATACCTATATGGTCTAAATGCTATTATCTTACCTCCTATACATTTCTAGGAATATGATTGGTTAAAAGCAACCGTGTGGAGACCGTGTATATTTCATATTAGGTTAGTAGGGTTCCATATTTGGTTAGTAGGCGGGGCTATTTCAATACACGGTTAGTAGTGGTGTTACGTCCCTTTATAAAAACAACACGGTGTTGAGGAAAAATCTTAAAGGTTTCAACAGATGAAGAAATTGACGATGAACCTTGAAATAAATTCATAAAACACATTTAAGGCTAATAAGTTGTTACTGTTGGCATTTGGTTTTGTATAGACCAATGGAAGTAGGGTCTTAATACTAACAGTATTGAAGACTTGATCACTTTGATAGGCCACTAGTCTAAATACCACATATTAAGATAGTCGGTAAGATAAATTCGTTACATAGTGTGCTAGTGACCTAAAACGATATATATATATATGGGGTCAGTAAATTCCATATGGGGATTCGAGCTTCGCTCTCACCCCATATGGAATTCACTGACCCCATATATATCGTATTAGGTCACTTGCACACTATGTAACTAATAATATGGTCCGGTCCGTTAATAAACAAACGAGAACATTCTCATATGGTGCGAACGTACGCGTAAAGTCGGACCATATGAATATATTACGTATATGGTCATGACCATACGCGTAGGGTCCAAATAAATGGTCCGGGACAAATACGTAACTTGAGTGTATATCAAGCGATATCCGATGCTCACTCGTTATGAAACCTATACATATTGGTGATTATCTAACCCATTCAGTGATATAAGACATTTTTCAACGACGATGTTCACCAATATAAGTGTCACCCTTATAATCATGTATTTCGAAATATAAATTATTACTCAAAATATCAAATATTAAAAAGTTAACGTTAATTGACCATTTCAATTTCCTTAATGGAAGTGATGGCACTAATCTTAATTAAAAGGAACTGAATATTAAGTGATGTGAAGCATTATTCTATTACTTTCCGTCGTGTCTACAATCTGTATATATTAATAGCACCATCGTTATTAATGATATTTTACACGAATAATCTTTCAGCAACAATTTACTTGAATACGCAGCTTATAGAACTTTAATGGGAACGAAGATTGCAAATGAACTACCTTGCAACTATTATTATAAACGTAATTAGCTATATTGAAGACTTATAACGAAAAATATTTTCTGGGAATCGTAGCCAATAATTTAGTAAAAAGAATTTCACTAGGGTTAAATGAATGGAACGTTTCAAACACGAGCTTTCAAATACAAAGATCCCGGCAGTCCGATATGAATACATGTACTTGTATAGTATAATTTTGAATTTGAGTACCTTGAATCAATAATTATACCAGTGTATGTAATGTGCGAATCCTGAAATGTAATTTTTACTGTATCCGTGATGAATTTCTGATGTAGAATGATAAATAAACAGACGATAAATTCGTGATTTTTGAATAAAATAAGAAATAATATATAATGTGTACTGTTTTTATAATTTCATGATATAGGTATGAGGTGCGGACTGGTTTTCATCGCGCCTACAGCCATCCAGGTGCAAAATTGATACACAAATAGATAAATATTAAGAATAGTTCACGAACAGAGCGTGCAAGAGATTTAAAAGTAGCAGTTAAGTTTCATTTGCAGAAAAATGTACCTTTTGACATAATTATTAATGTTGTATAACTCAAAACAGGTTTTGTTATTCAGCTTGTTGATTTTGACTCAAATTCCACTATACTATTTTCGTTATGAGATTCATGTTTACTGTCGAATAATGATACTAAACTTTCATTTTCACTGTAGGGAGATTCATTTTTATTGTACATGCGATGCATTTTCACAGAAGGAAATGAATTAATTTTCATTATATATAGTCTTAATTCAGCCGACTCTCTAACAAAATTTATGAATTCAGAAGGAGAGATTATATATACATACTTTGTAAGTGAAAGTCTGAGGTAATTAATATACCAATAAAAAACTTAAAAATGGCATTTATTGCGAATATAGTCAATTTTATTTTCTCTAACAATTTGTCCAGATCAAGATCTATATATAGGATAAAATTTATCCCTTCCTACGGCATGCCATCATTGAATACATATATCTTGGACAGTTAAGCCAATCCATGTCATAGAAAAAGCAGAGTTTCTGTTTCGGTCTAAATCTGCATCGCATACTAATAAATTAAACGTTATTAGAGCTATTTTCCTAATGCTTGTAGTTAAGGTGTGGGTGGCTTGCTTGCTTTGTTTGTATAAATGTTTGCTTAAGCATTGTTATTAAGATTTATAAACATTTATAAAAACAAAGCAAGCAAGCCAATCAAACCTTTAAACTACAAGCATTAGGAAAATATCTCTAATTGATGCATTTTAGATAACAAAGAGCATTCACAAAACGATCTTCATTTCACGATTGAATGAGTGGAAACGTTTCCATCTCGCACAAACAATTGACGCTTGGATGACTGGACAATTGATATTTATCATGCCATTTTGTATACATCTAATACAGTAAAGAAAGTTCGAGCAACAGTCGAGTCACCTTAATTCATGTTTTAATTTCTTATAAGTCGGTGTTAAAAATAAGCAAGTACGCAATTGTAAGAATACAAGGAAATATTGAAAACAGTTTAGTGTTACATGTTTAAATGGATCTATAGTATAGTGAATAATACATTATGTGAATGAGAAAACCGTTGTTTTAATTATTTTTGAAGATATTTACTTGAAAAACTGACCTCAGAATTTTGGCACTGTACGATTCATTCTCTTTGTAGTTTGTTTACTTTCTTTAGTACCGTTCGTTGTACATTCTTGTACTGTTCGTTGTGCAAAAGCCTATCAATATGGTAGAAATATGTATGACACGGCGTGACAAATTTTCAAAGCTTTTTTGTGCGAGTTCTCAAACTTCTAAAGGAAAATTCGCCGTAGAAATACGTTATATTCATGGATGTTTTACTCCAGTAAATTTTCGGATACATGACAAGCTAGTAGCAAACTCACCAACAACATTTGAATATGCATGATATGAATATGGTTATACCCGTGTATATTCAATTAGGCATCTACAACTAGCTTGCATTTCAAATTGTAAATATCATCAATAGTAAAGTCATTTAAAAACTATTTTCAGTTGTTGCATGTCGAATTAACATATAAATCAACAATGAAAATTCATCGCACCTTCAAAAATTCCACATCAGAAATGATTGCACTTACAGTGATAATTCATCGCATTTATAGTTAAAATGAATCGCATTCAGTAATTATTATTATGGATTCTGCTGCTTTAATTACACTTTTTTGGACTTTGATCCTGTTATTATACATTAAAAAGTTATATTCTAATGAAACTGTGTTAAAAATACATTCAAATCAATTATTTTGTATTTTCAAAAAGTAAACAAACGCAGTTTTTCCCATCATCCTTTATTCTACAATAGACATACTCGCATACAACAGTGAAAATGAACCAACTGGATTCGCACTTTATATACACTGTTATACTATTTCAAATTAGATATTTTTGACATGGACTTGATTTGCAAACCATCATATGAATCCTTAAGGAGCTATTACCCTTAAAGGACGTTTTTTGGAAAATTTTCATGGTTTTACCTATTATATGAAAAACTATATGAGATAGGTAAAACATGTAAACGTGCAACACAAAATTAGGTACACCGAAAAAATCATGGAAACATTATCATGACTACATGGCATAAAAGATAAGATAGGTAGTAACATGTAATGTTCCACAATTAAGATATACATTACTATAAACTAGTTCTTCGTGTGCATGTAAAACGTTATAGTAATCTGAACGAGTGAAAACATTGATATCGCTACATTTTTGTGCATATCAACTAGTGTTATTCATTTTTGAAGTTATGATAAACGAGCATTTAGAAAGCCAAAGAACAGATATCTTGCTTATACTGCAGCACTGGTTACTTGGCAGACTTACTATGCATATTTATAATAAGGACAAAGCAATGATAAGTATAATAATTAAAAAGATGGGAAAAAAAGCGCATAACAAATGATATAGTATAAAATTCACGTGTAGCACGAATGGTATTGAATAATCGTTTGATGTATTTTAACCCATTGCTGTGACGCCATCCTTATCATTAGCTGTGGGTACTGGACTGGTGGTACCCTCGGAGAAGAAAAGTCCACCAGCAGTAGAATCGACCCAGTGGTTGTCTAAACTCACCAAAGAACTAGTCTTATTTCTAAAGACACCAAACGCGTGTTTCATTTACACAAGATTCATTAGTGGCGCTCGAATCAAGACAATTGGAGGGCTAAAACATTAAGACACTTTACGAGTATTGAAAAAACAAAACGTTGTGCCAAATATGGTTAAAGCCATTGTAAACTTCTGGGTTGAAAAACTTTTCTGTTTCGATTGATTTTAGATTTTTCGAACAGTAAATGAAAAACATGAGCGTATCAATAGTGAGTGCTTGCTACAGGGCTAGTGATGCGACCGGGCACCATTCTTCCATCTGAAGTGGAATCAAACATTTAAATATAACAGGATTATAATTAGTACAACAAAAGGGGTGTCTCGACTACACCAGACTCATCAGTGGTGCTCGAATCAATTGCAAAACAATAAGAAAGCTTAAGAATATTGAACAGAAGAAAAATCAAAAAAGATTTAATATGATTTTAAGATTACACCAATACAGCCACCTCTGCTTCATACATTTACCTAGAAACCAGTAATGCCGTGATATAAGACTGCAGCTGACAGGAAACATTTAAGCAAGGCTTTTTAAAGTGGTGTAATTTCTTTGAAATATTTACAGGCGTAATGTACTGGAAAAAAATATTATTTAATTTTAATGTAGATCGCATCTATCCATTTGAATTTAAAACAGAGGACTCCACAGATACACCACAAGCTCTGTCTCATACGTTTACCTGCACCTAGAAATAGACGATGAGGTTTGGATTGATAAATTATCTAAACGACTCCAATTTTCCGCAACATTTAGCTAAATTAGCACCGGCTAATACATGTATAATTTAAAAGTTCATACGATATTCCAGAGTTTGTGTTTCGTATTAGTATTTCCTTGATATACAGGAAAACAAAGCGATTTTTATGCGAAATTGTAGTCCCCTCTGTAAAAATTTGTCAGACGCCTTCATTTCTTTTCACGTTACTGAATATTTGTGTTACATATGATCACTAATTTGTTCCATTAGTCGCTGCCACAGAAAAAAATCGTTTCCTGCTTGTTTGTGATTAATTATACTTAATACTCATCGCAGGATTAACATTTGTCATGAGCAACTAGACGAATACTTTTAGTAAAGAAGGATCTGAGTAAACACATGCTTTTCTTGATGTCCGCATTGAAGTCTTTACTTTTTTCTGTAGTTGTGTACACCCTTGTATATATGTCCGTTTTCTTCTTCTTTTAACCATGGTATTTTTTCAATAATTTAATAGCTCCATGGGAATCTGCCTACACTTTTTATAGTAGTATTTGACGTTCACAAAAATTGTCATGGGCTCTTAAATATTTGGCTTCTGGATGGTCATTTAATAAGTTTAACAAGTAACTAGAATAAAACGCAAAAAAACTGGCGTAACTGTAGGAAATTTTGATATAAAATCAAATATATCTTTAAAACCAGCAGACACTGTTCGAACGGCCAAAAAAATCCCCAACCAAAGTTCTATTTCTGTGTTAAATTATATGTCCCTAGCCAAAATATATAAAGCTATGTGGTTGGATCCAACTTCCTTGATTTATTTTCCAAATTTTGCTTATTAACCTTTCAGTTTGTTTAGCAGCACGTTTACCTTTCCTGTACTAGAAGTGAATTTTGTTTTCTAAATGTTGACGAGAATCTACAACATCCTTCAAGTTTTTCTCCGTACTATCTGAAAACAACAAGAATGTTGAGAAGATTGCTACACCACGTGGTTGTCTCTTCACAAAAGTTTTGTTTTACCTTTCGCTGATTGACTTGAGATATTTTGCATGAATTATTTGTCTTATTATTAAATATTTGAGTCCCCACAATACAATATACGTGTGTTTTTGGGGATCAAAGTAAGGTATAAAAATATAAAACACGGAGCTGCAAATAACATTTTTACTCTTGGTTACATGTACAAAAGAAGCTGATACATACAAAATAGTGTTCTGGAATATACGAATTCAACATACTCATGCAGATAAACAACCTATGTACTTTTATCACACGAAAGAGCTGCAAAAGCTGCAAAAAAAAAAAAAAAAAAAAAACAACATTCAAACAAACAGATTGACAATGTATACATATATTGTTTGTAAGAATTTAGAGAAAACTGCACTAAAACGGGTTTAAAAAGTATTATTCAAAATTTAGGAATTGATGCTGATCTGACACAGTAGCTTAATTGGAAAACATGATAGCAATCTTATCGAAAAGAAAATTATTTTATATAGAAAATGAACATAGAATACCAAATAAATTAGACTTAAAATGAATTGAAAATTTTGGAATTCATCCCTTTACAATTTTCTATATTACATGAAACGTACACCTCATCTTTTGAAATTCAATTGAAAAAGCAATTCGATATTCTGTCTAAATTTTTCTTGATGTGTACAATACATGTATAAAATTAAAAATAAATACTAGGTAAGTCTTATCCATTAGGTTTTACAGAAAGTTATACATATACTGAAATATTTCACAACCCACATGCTGTATGATTGGTATACTTTGTCTAGACACGACTAATACATCATACATGTACATGTAGCTATCTATATTATATATATATAATATATATATAACTTTATTATCAAATAACGGAGAATACAAGTACTTTTCAGTTAAGTCTGGAGATATTAAGCTATAAATCATTTATAAATATGAGAAACGTTTTATTATGGCTTGTATATATAGGACCAACAATACAATTATGAGTATAGATTTTTAATCAAGTTGTGGACATCTAGTAAATGATGGTAATTTTGACGTGTACTTTGTGAAGAAACATTGATTTGGAATATGAATAAGTGATGTAATCATGTTAACATGCATTCATAGAAAAACTACACACGATGCAGGAAGTGTATAAATATAACTTTGATCAGATTGTTTTAGTATTATATAACCTCTATGTACCGTATATTTTGTACAACAAGCTGATTTCAGAAATACTATCCAGAATATTTCAGGTAAATTGTATATAATTTCTTGGAATGCGCGGTAGTTTAAACGAAGTAAAAGCTTTTTATCGCGAGATTATTAGAATGTCAGTTTCGTAGGAATATTAGACGACATAAGTTAAAATGTTAAGGTTAAATTAGAAGAAAACAAAGTGATTCCATTCATCGGTTGGCTGATAGCATATTCAATGCATATTTAGTTTACAAATCAACTAGTCTTCCAGAACATATTTTGAATAACCACCTTATTCAATCAACGATAGGAAAAGATTATTTTAAGTGCTATTTGTAGTTTAGTTATTTTTATTCCTTCATTTAAAAAACCACTGAACTTTGTTACATTCATGGATGTTAATCAATCGATTAGACAAGAATACAAAAATCGAATTTGATTTTGAAGTTAGCCTTTTCAGGATTTAACGTAAATCAATACTGTGGTCTATAACAAGCTAAACCAAAAATGTCAATTGCAGTTTACTAATATCGGATATAATGTGTGTTTTTACATCTGTTTTAATATAACTTCCAAATGTAAATCGACAACTCATTTGATTGGCAATATTACTGATAATTATACAAGCCTTAGGAAACTTGTAATAAATGGACATTTCTACGATTTCCAATACGAAAAAAAAAACGATTGAAGTTTTTGAATGAAGTAAAAATTGGCAATGAGGCGAATTTTAAGGACAAGTCATGAACATAGAAGACGAGCAAGTTTAAAATCAGATGAAGAAAATTTAATAAATCCGCCGGAAAGAAGACATTCTTTTGCGCCAATTACTGATGACAGACGTCGTAAATCACTCCCAGCTTACGCGTTCTTCACTGGGCAAAACAATCAACCTAAAACACAGACATATACTGCGCGGAAGAAACTTCGAAGGTTTTTGACAATTAAAGATGAAGCGTTTGAATCTAAGTACTTGGTTACTGTTGGAATAATATGTGTAGTTGTTTTGCTGATTATTATTCTGTCTTTGTATCAGCTACTTATTGATTAGGAGTTATTAATTATTAATATTGCTTCTGGATCTCAACAAGTATATTCAGGTACGGTAGTTAAATTTAGATTTATGATTATTGATGGGCAGTGAACGATGAATAGAATGTATGATTGTTATATATTGTCTTGTTTAAGATGGATGCCGAAAGCAATGAAATAAAATGACTTTCTTATTGGAAATTCAATATTTTTATTAAGAAGAATGTCAATTATTCAATACCATAATTTACAAAACAATGTCGTTACATGAATGAAAGAAACATTGGGAATGAATTTTAAATAAATCTATGACTCAATATAAGATAAAAGTACCTTATCATTATTTATTTTATATTGCTATAAATGTATTTTGATAATGGTTTTTAAATTAAAATCAAAATTACACGATGTCAGATAAATGTCGGTTAAGCGGTTCTTTCCACTTTGACCTATATGTATCTGATTAGTCAATATTCAATAAAGTTTCCAAGCTTACATTAGGAGCTAGTCTCGTCTATATAAGACTCATCAGTGACGCTCGAATCAAAACAGTTGGAAGGCAAAAAAAGAGTAAATCACTTTTAATTGGTTATTTTTATTCGTATTCCGCTAATGTATAGCTCATAAACCTGATTAAATACAACACTGAAACCGGAAAGAGACCGCGATAAAATCAATAATTAAATCATCAGTGAAATGAATTTAATGAATGTTTACTAAGCCATTAATGTTCATTTCCAAAGAAGTCTTTTGACAGCAGTAAGTAGTTTTCGATTATTCTGGATGCAACGACTGGTTATTTCGGCATTGGTTTCTTAATGAATTGACCACATTTAGATGTCAGTGATACAAAAATGTTACTAAGGTATTAAGGAAGGACTACCATGATCCTCATATTCTTAAATAGAAGCATTACCAGGTATTTCCCGAGACTCAAGTATCCAAAGGAATGCACAGAAATCAGTATCAAAATAATGCTCCAGAATCCTTCGTTTGTCAACATTCGAGAATTTGACCAAAAAAATCATGAAATTATTAAAAAATCATTAGTGTTTACTTGTTTCTCCAGATCGCAAACTTCACGCTTTAATCCTCTTTGCCAGAGGGAATTGTAAACTTCATTTTAGCAGAAGAACAATCTATCATTTTTTTTTCATTTAAAATGTATCATTTTGATAACATGAGCACAGAAGCATTTAAACCTAAAGCCTAAAGGCCTTCACTGAACAACCTAATCACATTTGATTCTACCTTTTAGTTTGTTCTATCTTAAATCCTATATATTTTTTTTTTATATTATCATAGTGCAAATAATATCTTTAAGTATGTACATAACCTATAATCATATCATATTAGATACACTTATATTTAACGATTTCCATTTGGAATATTTGAAACGAAATCATTTAAATTTGAAATGTTAGAGACTGTCATAAAACCAGTTTATAACATTTATTTTAGGAAACCAAAGCAATCAACATTAATATTGATGCCTTTTAAAAACCAGCCGACATTAAATCTGTATTCTATGACAGCGAACAAACTAACAGTACAACCATAATAGGTATATTATAAGGTTTGGATATTGTTTTTCACGTGAATCGTTTTTTCAGGTGTAGTGCAAACAAGACTTCTTCGCGTAAATTATTTGTGACAAAATCGGTTAAGTCTTATTTCTTCGCAAGTTTAATAGTTTTATTCCTGATCGTCCAACTTATTGTTAATTATTTACAAGTTTTGGACACAAACGATGCACAATTTCATGTGTGTCACTTTAAAGTCAAGCTAAACTGGTCCGGGTTTTGCAGAGAAAATATTACATGACAGAAAGGCATTCGGGGTCTTAAAACTGACTTGTTATTTTTTTACTTTATTTTAGTAAAGTACAGTAACACATATTCATTAAAAGACCCAAAATACATACAACTATGTTGATCAAAAAGAATCCTTTTCAATTTAATGTTAATTTTCTGTTTTGAATAATTTCACCATAACCAAACAGTATAATGGTACAATAGAAGTGACCGTTCGTGTCAAAAGTTTCGATTATCGGCCTTCTTTAAAGAAGTATCGCGATACATTCCACAATTATCGGCTTACTTTAAACACGTAATAGCTTTGTTCAGTTACGGCTTAGTTCCCAAAATTAAGCCGATACAAAATGGTATGCATATTGAAAAAAGTATCGACTTTCTTTACTTTAGCTCACAACCAATCAGAACGGAGCTTATCACGAGAAGACTGTTCATTAAATCTCAAGATATCGTGCAGAAATCGCTATAACGTCCTTCTCCATCCCAATTAGTTGAGGAAAACTTAATTATCACATTTTTCAAAGGACTTAATAAATTTCAACTAAATTATTTCACCATTGATCTTTTAAATTATCATTTTGTAAAATTATACCCTAAAAAAAAATAAAAAGATAAATAAATAGAAAACTACAACAAGAAGAACCAATCGAATGAAAAACGTTACGAAGGACAAATCTATCTTTTAAGTATTAGTAGCATTTAATTTTTAAACATTTAGCAATGGAAGAGATTGAAAAAGAGATGGATAAAAATCTAAAATAAATATTTCATTTTCTTTTATTTGCTGCTAGTTACCCTTGATGCATTATAAGGGGTTGGTAAACACGTTCTATGTTTGTAAATTCAATTCTTCGCCTCCCTATTCTCAATTCCCTTCAATCGAACACTTCGTTGTATTATTTGATGTTTAAGAGTCAGTGTAACATAGAATATGCAACCTTCTAAATTAAAATGTTTTATCATGATTTTCAAGATTCAAATACTTGATTAAACTCTGTGTAGTATGTCGAGACATGCGTACATTTACATAAATTTGTGTCCGCCGAAACAATTATTTGTTTACATTCCACACAAATACACTAAAAGACCAATCGAGTGAATAAGTAGCTAAACATCAGGGTCAAGTACATTTTTATTAGTAGTAAAATCATGCACGTGTGATTTTGGTTGCAGGATATCAAACTTAAAGATTCGCGCCGGGAATTGTTTTTTTATTGGTATTTAACATTTTTGCTGAAAAGATGTTTTATATGTTCAGAATTACAAAATTTTGATTGGTCATGAGAAAATAAAAATAGTATTTATAAGAAGTCGGAATGTTTACATGTTTTTCCTTTGGTGTTCTAAGTAACAAATAAAACCCAAACAGTTTCTAAATAGAAGGTGATCTGAAAAAAATCGGTTATGAAATGAAGAAAATATCAAGTAGTAATTTAAAAGAGTCTAATGCAAATTCGGTTTTACAATATATTTTTATATAATTTTACGCCTACATGCTTACCGACAGACAGACCAACAAATCGGCATGTTTTGTGTTCATAAGGTTGACATCAATTGATTCAAGGATCCAAGGGACGACTGGACGAAATCTTTGCCTTAATAATTTACCAGTAATACATACATTACGTTCATTGAAATCCAAAACGTTACTACTGACACGAGCATTGCGAACGATTTAGATATATAAACACCGTAAGATGGTGCCACAGGAACTTCACCGCTCAAAAAAGAAATATTAACAATAGGGAACGAAAAATCATCCCTTTTGTCGTACATTTTTGTGTAGAGTTTCCCGTGTGAAGCCGAAATATCTAAATCTAAGAAAGGACAGTTATTGTTGTTAATATTTGACATATTTAAAGTAAGTCCTTTGAGTATATTTCAGCAGTATATTAGAGAGTTCTTGATTAGTAAATGAAAAATATCATCAAGATAACAGTAAGTGTTGTTGAATTTATCAATTAGACGAAATTTAGACAGGTCTTTGCTGAGTTTGGCCATAAACTGTGATTTATAGCAGTACAGGAACAAGTCTACTACCAAAGGGGCACAATTGGTGCCAATATAAATACCTATAACCTGTAGATAAACTTGTTGCCGAAACATACATAAATGTTGTCAAGGAAAAAAAATACAGCTTTAATCACACCTCCTATAAGTTTATCTATCTTCTCATTAGAGAAGAAGGCTTCATATGAGTTGCAGCAAATGAATTTGCAATCAGATTTTTCAAGGATCATTTAATTTGAAAGGTAAGCTTTAGTTTGATAAGATTGTGTGGAAGTGTAGCTCAAACAGTTGAAAAGTTGAACTGTCTACCGAATTAAAAGGACCAACAAAAAACCATAATTTATCTAAAACATCAAAAGAATTGTTTACACTCCAAATTTAGTTCTATCTACTATTTTCATATGCTTTATTACAAAAGTTAATGATAAGTTCTTTGATAGTAATTAAGGAAGTAGTTTAGAGCATAGAATATTAGTTGTTAAACACTTACTAGATGCCGAGATGAAAAATATATTTCACGGGTTTTTATGTAATTTAGGTAACCAACACATGGTAAGGACCTTCAAATGTTCAGAAGAGGCATTACGCTGAGATGTGGTAATGATATGATTGTTCACTATATAACCTATGTGCAGCGCACGAACCTGAATGTAGAAGAATTTATAATTTCATTCTTAAGAAATTCTATGTAATATTTACGTCATACTACAAACACCACCACTACTCTTTTGGCTGCTCTTTCGACCGGTACGAAGTAACACAAACTGCTTTTCGGGTACTTGAAGTTTGTTTCTTATTCTAGAAATAGGCGTATTATGTCCTTTTTATTTATTTCTAAATTATTTTCAAAATGTAATTTTCGAATATCCACAATATTCATTCATTTATTTTCATAAGAATCAAGAGATTTTTTATCAGATTTTTCCCGTTTACAAAAAATTTACAATAGGATGAAAGAGCGTCTTTAATGACATGACGACACTGTTTCCAATCTATTTTAGATGGAGGACGATCGGTCTTGAACAATGTAGAGGTCCCCCGTAATAACATGTACATAAGGATTATATCTGAAATTGGATGATTCACAGTCTCAAGTTGAAGGAGCATTAGTTTCTATACTGACGTCTGATGTAACTGACGTACATGTAAAATAAAAATAAAACTTCTATTGTGTTTTGTGTATGTATACGAAATAATAGGTGGCAATTTTTTTCAAATAAGGAAGTATACACTATGAAAACAACACGTTATAAATTCCATGTGTTCGAAGCACTTTTATGAATTAACCATCACCAGGAACGCTCAAAGCCGAATATTTACAAGCCAAGGATGTACAAGAACAGAAACAGCTGAAGTCTTGTATGACAAAAAAAGTACCTAAAAAATAGCCACATCCACCTAAGGTCAACTTTGCATGAGGGAGTTGAAACCTTAGTTTCTTTATAACTTCAAAAGTTATAAACAATTGATAGATGTTACCCTCGAGGACTGATGGTCCACTAGCAGAGGTATCGACCCAGTGCTGTTAAAAATGCATGCATTTATTTCATGCGTTATAAAGTTTTTAATGGTAGAACCATTAAATATAATAGATAAGTTGAAAAAAAATCAATACCTCTGTTAATATATATTTTAGAAAATGTCGTTTATGACTTTCAAGTTTATCTGTACGTGGGAACAGTCTATGATGACAAAAAGTTATAGTTTAATGCGTACATTCATATAATAGGCTGCAAAACGAAATCGTGTCACACTCCTTGCAAATATCATGTAATTTACTGATTGTTATTCAACTAAATGTACATAATAATTGATGCCTACCATTGTTTTTAAACAAAGATAGTTCATCAAGTGTATAATTAAACGATGCTTAACAGAGGCGGATTTAGGGGTGGCCCAGGGGCCCGGCCCCTCTTTGCGGGAAAAATTTTGTTGATTATATAGGGAATCACTGAAGCGTGACTGGAGCGGGCCCCTCTTAGGCAGTCAGTGGGCCCCTCTTATAAAATTTCTGGATCCGCCACTGCTTAATTCGATGGTTTCGATTGATACAGTGGAAAAACCGATGACGAGAGAAAATAAATCTCCTGATGAAAAGTCGAGAAAATCAACAGCAAATCAATGCCGGTTACAATACTGATAAAAGTTATTTCTAAACAACACATGTACATTGTAAAGTAATCATTTGTTAAACTGTGTTATTAGTAATTTACGTGCAAATATACGATGTTTTATGTACATTATCTATCGAGGTAAATGCATTAAAAGCTTGTGAAAAAGAAATTAAAACAAATTACAAAAAACGCATGTACATACAATATCTAAAGATCCTTCAGGTCACCTATTTCAGAGTGTTCCACAGAATCCATAGTATGTTTAAATTTCCCAAATTATTTTTTCACATCTAAGTTTTCGAGTACACCGGTCTGCTTTTGTAGTTTTAACTTTCAATATGGGGATATTGTCTTTTCATGAATATAACGATTTAAAAGTTGTGTCTGTGTAGGTTGAAAAATTAAAGATATTTTTTTAAAGCAGAATTCATTCACAACCTTCTAAAAGACAAAAAGAAAAAGCACCTTGCGAAATTCTTTAATTTTACTTTCAGATATATTGATGATGTCCTATCACTGAATAACCCATATTTCAGTCAGTACTTACATCTCATATATCCCAGTGAACTTGAAATTAAGGATACTACTGATACTAGAAGGACTGCTTCATACCTTGATCTTTTCCTCAATATTGACACAGATGGACGACTTCACACTAAAATCTATGACAAACGGGACGATTTCAACTTCCCAATTATCAATTTCCCATTTCTCAGCAGTAACATACCTTCTGCCCCATCGTATGGTGTTTACATATCTCAGTTGATACGTTATGCTCGTGCATGTTCACACTATAAGGACTTCATATACAGGAGTGTGCTCCTTACTCAGAAAGTGCTCAAACAGTTATGAGGAGGAAAGATTAAAATGACACTCCGTAAATTTTACGGACACCAGCACGAGTTGATTCATCTATACGATGTGTCTGTGTCTAAACTAACTAACGACATTTTTACCGTGGTTTACCATCTACGTCGTCTGGTCTGCTAAGTACAGAACCTGACCTATTCCCGAATATGACTGTTTTCCCCGAGTTTGAATTCGACGTGTCTCGTTATTTATACATCCAACATTCATGTATTTAGTCATGATGTTTCGTTTGTAATTCTGGTTCGATATTGTGTTATGTCTTATCGTTTGTGGTTTGAATTCTATTTTATTTTTACATGTATGTAAAAGTTCAGATAATTGATCAGCTGGTTCATTTATATGATTTTTAGTTTAAAGCTACTAAATGTAAATGAGAGGTGTCCGTTGTTATTCTGTGGTTTCATGTTGTAATGTACTATTATATTATTTATTTATGTATGTCTCTGTCCTGAGTGTTCTTGCGTTTAGTTGTAATGTATTCCTGTCACGTAATGTTGTCATTTTAGCGGTATTTGTAACATTGCCATATAAGCGGGAGGTTTGGCTAACCATAAAACCAGGTTCAACCCACCATTTTTTCTTAAAATGTCCTGCACCAAGTCAGGAATATGGCAGTTTGTATCAAATAGTCCTTTCTATGTATGTGCGCGTTTGGTTTTGTAGCAGTTCATTGTTTATGTTGTTCCGTTGTTTTCCTCTTATAGTTAATGTGTTTCCCTCGGTTTTGGTTTGTGACCTGGATTTGTTTCAGTTAAATCGATTTATGACTATTGAACAGCGGTAACTACTGTTGCCTTTATTTATCCGATAAAGGATTTTTATTATTTTTTTCGGTACAATTATAGAAAAGGTCGTCGTTAACAGGGGTGTGCTCCTTACACAAAAAATTGCGATAACCGAGTTATGAGGAAGAACAACTGAAATCAATACTACATAAGTTTTACTTTCACCATTACGAAATGGTTGACAGATACGATGTGTAGATGTCTCAACTCACTAGTGACATTTTGCACAGTATTAGATAATTAGATAGCAGTATAATCGTCTAATCTGTAGTTTCACCGAATATGTACTATTCCCGATTTCGATATTTTGACTGGGTGTTGATTCGGAAGGCGACTGATTCATGAATAGCAGAAGACGCTTGTCCTGTTGACGCACACAGTTTCATTTCTTTTGCAGTTCATGTGATTCCCTCAATTATTTTGTTTGCTCCCTTGATTTGTCTCCTTTCTTAATCGATTTACGAGATTTGAACATCGGTAAATCACTGTCGCCTTAATCCTTCACACATTATTGACCTTTGGCGAATTTGTCTGTTCTATTTAGGCCCTTTTGGTCTCTATGCGTGTTATAGTTTTGACATTACGAGCTGATGAGGTAATTCAAGTAAAGGTGTTGTTTTCACGGAAATAATGCATTTTTGGTTTTATCATGTATGACTCTGAAACATAGATGTGTTAAAATAATCCACAAAGGAGCACAGGAAAACGATGAGAAAATTTACTGGCTACCACACGGCCTTCACCAATGAATAAATCCTAAATTATAAAAGAAGACATTAAATGTCCCAGGATGAAAAACTATTAAAACATTCAAAATTATGACAGCAATCGAAGACAACCACGGGTTACAGGTTCCTTACACAGGACATTAACATAAAGAATATAATGGGATTAATTAGATATAGGAAGATGTGGTGTGAGTGCCAATGAGACAACTCTCCATCCAAATAACAATTTATAAAAGTAAACCATTATAGGTCAATGTACGGCCTTCAACACGGAGCCTTGGCTCACACCGAACAACAAGCTATAAAGGGCCCCAAAAGTACTAGTGTAAAACCATTCAAACGGTAAAACCAACGGTCTAGTATATATAAAAACGAGAAACGAGAAACACGTATAAATTACATAAACAAACGACAACTACTGTACATCAGATTCCTGACTTAGGACAGGTGCAAACATTTGCAGTGGGATTAAACGTTTTAATGGTACCAAACCTTCTCCCTTTTCTGAAACAATAGTATAACATCACAACATAGAAAACACACGATAAAACATCAATTGGAAGGCTTAACTCAATCAAAACGTAAATTAACACACTATGAACGAATAAATTCGATCTGTGATACCTGAAAGTAAATACATAGTTAATAAAATATTAAACATGTTTGTGAGAACTCAACCTCACCCTAATCTTGGATTGTGATATAACAACAAAACATAAGAACAATCTAAAATTCATTCGCAAAAGAAGAGTTTTGTTATCCGATAAGTACAAAATACTAACCAAATTACAAAAAAGATACACATTGTTCTGAACTATGAACACTCGGTGTTGTTGAAAAAGTAAAATAACAAAAATACCGAACTCCAAGGAAAATTCAAAAAGGAAAGTCTCTTTTACACGGCAAAATCAAAAGCTAAAACACATCAAACGAATGGAAAACAACTGTCATGTTCCTGACTTGGTACAGGCATTTCCTTATGTTATGTAGAAAATGGTGGATTAAACCTGGTTTTATAGCTAACTTGTATGACAATCGCATAAAACTCCATTATATTGACAACAATGTGTGAACAAAACAAACAAACATAATAGCTATTTCAAAGCCCAATTTCATCTTATAAAATAAATAAACCATGTTTACAAAGACTAAGATATCTATCAGCATTAGTATATCCAACGGATTTAAGGTAAAGATTAAAGCTGTCTGAGAAAAGCTAGACTTTGTACAACACAAAAATGAAAATATCGACAAGATGTGTGAAAACAGTAAGTGGGAATAACAGAACAAAAATAAAGTAATGCTAGCTAGTACTGATAAGGACAAAATTCAAAAATCATTATACAACGTTTAATTCATAGACTTCAGGTTTATTCAAAGGACCAAACAGTCTCACGGATCGCATTTAAGCTCCACAAACATTACCACCACAAAAAGGTGCGACATTTTTTATAATAAGATTCTACAAACAGTTAAATTTATAAAAAAAAAAAAATGTTTGTACGTTATATCAAAAACTCTAATTGAATATTCCTCAGCTGTTCATAGACACGGGTATAGGAAAACAGCTTGGGAATATATATACAAAACGAAAAAAAAAAAGATTGTATGCAAGTGTAGTGTAAAGAGTCAAATATGATAAATGTAGATTGAAATAACTATTAAGTTACCAAGTGGTGAAGTTGAAATCATCCCTTAGTAAATTAAACGGACGCTAACACGAGTTGGTTGACCGTTATGGAATATCCGTTTCACAGATGATAGTGGATATGTTCAAATGTCATAGCGACAATCCCGTCCCCTTTTCCCCGAATGTGGGACACGACGGTGCCACATTTAGAGCAGGATCTGCTAACCCTTCCGGAGCACCTGAGATCACCCCCAGTTTATGGTGGGGTTCGTGTTGCTCAGTCTTTAGTTGTCTATGTTGTATTTTGTGTACTATTGTTTGTCTGTTTGTCTATTGGTTTTTTTCTTTTTTTAGCCATGGCGTTGTCTATTTTTGACTTATGAGTTTGATATCTTTGGTATCTTTCGCCATTCTTTTAAAAGCATGTTATTTATCTTAAACATAAAAAGATATGTCCATATGTCTTATTACAAGATTCAATGATAAGTTCTTTAGTATTAGTCAGGGATTAGTTAGACCTTATTCTTAGACTCATTCTCAAGAACTTCTGTGTTTGCTTAATCGGCCGGCACGAACACAATAGGTTTCCGTGTATTTGCATTTTTATTTAACGTATTTTGTTCAATCACTCAACGAACGAGACATTTTTAGTAAGTAGAAGGTGTGTTCTGTCCGGTTAATTCTTTATGAACATATTCGTTCATTTTCATTCGGTTGTTCATTACGGCGATTTACAAAGCAGAGCATACACTCTCAATTCAATCACTACACTACTCAGGATTACAGTAAAAAAGCGCATACTAAACACTATTGTTGACTTCAATAATATAGAATGGTCGTATTATTTCCTCAACTTTCAAAAGAAAAACTCTGTAATTAAAAGAAGGAAATAACACTTGGCAATCAATATAAAAAGTCGATGGACAGACAATAACAGAATCCACGTGTCTAACCTGACTTTAATTTAAGATCGAGGGAACATTTTTGTATAGGATGGTTATTACAATTGCATAGTGATCGATACTTTCATTGTATGCGCCTTGACAGATTTGTTTATAACCCACAAGTATTTCCTCCTCCGCCTTGGGAAGATATTAAAACTTTCACGGCTACTCTGTGCACAGATGCTAGTACCTTGGACATATTTGTTTTGTATAGTATTTACATAGTATTTGGCAGAACAAAACATACATGAAATTCTAGTAAGGAAATAATGAATATTGGGTATCTATTAAAATAAAAAAAGATGCAATTCTAAATATTTGATTGAAATTCCAAAGGAACATAAAGCAGTTCTATATAATTGTTCAGTCTTCTTCTTTTGTTAATGTCATCAGTGTACACATGTGGTTTCCAACCAATATATAGTTCCTTTATTAAACAGGTGATACAATATAATTTATACGAATATAGATAGTGATTGCTATTTTGATAGTTCCCGATATTGCAAAAAGAAAAATATGACGTATTTATTCATAACACGTACAGCAGCCATCCATACAATTGACCAAACCAAATGCAAAGAATTATTTTTATTTACTGCTATTCATTTTATAGGTCGTTAGTTTGATCGTTTGAATTGATTCACATTTATCATGTCGGGCCTTTTAAAGCTGACTAAAGGGTTTTGCGCATTTTTGAAGGCCGTATGCTGACATATATTTGCTTCTATCCATGTCATTTGTACTCTGGTCTATAGTGGTCTCATTTGCAATCATACCTCTACCACATGTCCTTATTTTATATATATCTCAAAGTCACAGTAAGGCCCTTCACATGGTGTAAAGGTTAACCCCTCAATGTAAGTTCAAAATGGTGCATAGCTCCGATTTGAGCGGAATTTTTTTTGCTAAATGTCGAACGCGCTGTTCATTGATAAACTCAGTTTTGACAACATAATAAAAAATTCATAAACTAAGTGCAATAAATTATATAAGGAGTCATACATAAAAGATCATAAAATGTGTGAAAATTATTATTCAGGGACAATATCTCCTATAGGAAGTCAGTGACGATATCGGTCATGCTAACTTATTTGTAGATCTTATTTATCTGAACTTTTTTTCTTTACTAACTTCTCTCTATTTATAATATTATTTCTGCATTAAATGCAAAACATTGGTTCAAAAGAGTCTTTCAAGTGGTATTACTCTTATATGGGGTCAATTGACGATTTCTTTCAGGTTTGGCTTATTGATAGGTCAAATATTTCTGAACATTTTTACTTGTAAAAGATTCTATCTATCTAGTATATATAGTTTCCACCAAATATTAAAACAAGGGTAAACATCATCATTGATTTTTTTCATAAAAGGGCAAATAAGATCATTTAGAGGCAATGACTCCTGTGACTTGGATGGAGAGTTGTCTCATTGGCACTCATACCACATCTTCTTATTTATACTTATTGTTCTAGTCTCTTTTTTAAAAAAATTCTTTCAATCTATTAATGTTTTGAAGGCAATAATCAAAAACTTCGAAATTTGATTAAAATGACATTTCAGTTGCAATAACTCCAAAATTGGTGATCCGATTTTTAAAAATATTCCATACGAGATGGTTTTGCTTTAACTGCTTTAGCATTTGAGATATAAGCAAAAACTGCTTTAGCATTTGAGATATAAGCAAAAACTGTATGTTCTGTTTACAGCAATAGTAACCATGTTTGTTGATAGATCCAATCCCCGTCGATATATAAAATATATTTTAAAAGTTTACGGACAAGGACCACGATGGACGCCAAGTGATGGTAAAAGCTCAGTGGCCTTTTAGACCAGGTACACTAAAAAGGGATTTCGGGGTGAACTTTGCGTAACAACTTATCTTATATGGTATCCCGAAACTACATATACCAAAATGTTTCAGGTTTGAAACGAGCCATCATACGTATCAGAATTTACGATATGGACAGAGGAATTGAAGAAACATGCTACTGGAAATAGTCATATATCGATTAATGTGTGATGCTGCATGACATGAAACTAATAATTACCAAGCAGATGAACATGGTGTAACTCTATTTGACGCTAATTATATTTCAAATGTTTTCCTCTTGGGTTTATCTGTTTTAAGTAATATTTAAAATTACAAAGTTATATTCACGTTATCAACGGTTACTTTTATGTGTTTATGTCTTTAAATGTGATGCTATTATAAACAAAAAAAAATATATATATAAACAGCATTTTGATCTTTTGAAAATTATATTATAAAACAAAGAAATACTGTAATAAGGATCAAAATATGGCCTTTATATAACTTAACAAATACAAAGTAAACGTGAAGGAAATATATGATCAAAAACTAGCATCATCCACGCATTATCTCACAGAACATAGGGAGAATTGATATAAGAAAATATGTGGTCAACATCAAAAGACAGTCATTCTAAAAGTCATATTATATTGACCAAAAATAGACAGCTACAGGTTGAAGATTTTCTTATGTTGTAGGTATCAACGAACAACAACAAAAAAATATCTGTAAAAGAGGGGCGAAAGATACCAGAGAGACATTCAAACTCATAAATCGAAAATAAACTGACAACGCCATGGCTAAAAAAGAAAAAGAAAAAGAGATTAACAATAGTACACAAACCACAACATTGAAAACTAAAGACTAAGCAACACGAACCCCACCAAAAACTTGGGGTGATCTCAAGTGCTCCGGAAGGGTAGGCAGATCCTGCTCCACATGTGGCACCCGTCGTGTTGCTCATGTTAGTACAAACCCGGCAAATAGTCTAAGTCGGTAGGTCACATTCGTGAAAAGGGAACGGGATTGTAGTTACGACATTAGGAACATATCCGCTATCATTTGTGAAACGGATATTCCATAACGGTCAACCAACTCGTGATGGCGTCCGTAAAATTTACGAAGTGATGATTTCAACTTCACCATTTGGAACTCTTGGTTTGGTAGCTTCCTTGTGAGCAGCAACCCTCTATCAAGGAAATCATGGTAGGAAATACAAGCCGGGAATATCGTATTAATTTGAGATATATACTCCGTATGCAGGCGCTACGGGATTGTTGATACATAGAAATGGAAAGTTCACAATTGGGAAGCTGAAATCATCTGTTTTGTCGTAAAGTTTTGTTTTCAACCGACCCTCATTGTCAATTTCTAGATGTAAATCAAGATATGAGGCAGACTTAACTGTATCTGTTGTATCCGTTATCTCTAGTTCGATGGGATAGATGCGTTCAACATAGTCACCAAATTTTGAATTATTTAGTGAGAGAACATCATCTATATAGCGGAAAGTAAAGTTAAAGGATACTGCTAACTTCTTTTCTTTCTTCCTAAGAAGTTCCTGTATGAAGTTAGCCTCATAAGAATAAAGGAACAAGTCGACAAGAAGAGGGCACAGTTGGTTCCCATGGGAATGCCGATAGTTTGTTGAAAAACACGTCCTCCAAACGTAACAAATATGTTGTCAATCAAGAAATCAAGCATCTTGATAATGTCAGTTTTAGAGAATTTTTTGTTTGAATCAGAGTGATTTTTTACAAAGTAGGATTTATCCCTCCCTAAGAAAAGATACTTGTATCTACGCTGGCCATTCCTTTTTATGAAACAAAGCAATACCAACTGTTTCAATTTGTCTTCAATTGTTTTAATACTGTTGCAAGATGAAAGAGTCTTAGATTGTATGTACTCTAAAAGATCTTTGGAATTTTTTAGTATCCACATCTGATTCACGCCACCTCTAGAATAGACAGTTTCACAATAACTTTGAAGCTGATAAAACTGATGTTAATAATTTAGAAAGAGGTTTCGTGGAACACTTGGAAGACCCAGTAAATGTACATGGATTCTGTTTCCATGTTTTATTCATCTACCAATGTTGAAAATTTGAATTGTATATAATTGTTTGATGTATTAGTTATTCTAGTACGTGTTGAGGGTGTAGATACAATGCGTTAAATACGTGGATAATAGCGAAGGCAAATGCCACACAGAAAAGTGACGAATATTCAGTTGAAATTCTGTAAGATATAAATACAATATGAATTAACCCCTCCCCAACAAACACAAAAAAAAAAATTGACTTTAAAATGCTAAATGAATACAAATCTTGATCATACATTACAATTTTATATAGTAATCTATACCAATTAATATCAAAACGAACACAAAAACAACAACCTTCCACAAACTATGAAAAAACAAATTAACCACTTTTCTCTATTATCTCTACAACCGAGGTTAATTGGGGTATATAAATATGGTTACCTCTTGACGTCACCAGTTTTGGCAGTAAATCCCTTGCTTAAATTGGGCGTTCTTTTTGTTGTTTGGGATGTATAACTGCGCAGACGCGTCCGGTCGGAATGGAGGCATTAAATCTGTTGTTTCGTGTAGGAAGAGAGCAAGTTAACGAACCCTTGCAACAAATCTGTGAGTTTCGCAGGTGTTCTATTGCAAGGCAATGTATCGCCCATCATTTCTGACGGCCCCGACCTTACAGAACTACCTATTGAATTTGTTGTATTTGTTGTTTCTGTCTGGTAAATCTAGCTTAAGTTTTGCTTCATTAGTGCTGTCAGTAAGCAGTTTATTTCCTAGTGCGCATGCGTGTGTGTGTATATATCTGTTTACAATATTCGCCGCACAATAGATTGATATAAACGATAACATGCATAGTGACTTTTATTTAAAATATTATCTTTAACAAATATCTATATTTTATGAAAATACCAATTTAGCATATATAATATCACATAGTGTCAAATAATCTGATTACAAATTATGATAGTTTAAAATCAACGTTGTTTGCTAATCGTTTTCATTTTTACACACAATTACAGGAACGAGTGCATGATGTAGAACATAGTCACTAACACTACCTAGAAATGTTCTTCGTATTTTACCCAGTCCCCTACTTCCGACAACTATATATTTCGCATTCTCTTTATTTGCCACATCAACAATACCAGGCCCCGCATCGCCATTGACTCGTACTACTTTACCATTTATCTAAAAAATAATAAAGGTAATTTACCAAGGTGTGAGTGAGTTAATTAAAGATCGTATGAAATTTAGTATATTCCCAGTAACAGGTGGTCTAGCCACTATCACTAATCTATTCATAAATTGTGAATCATGATTTCATCACGGCTTCGGGATGGGATGTGCCTCACCAAAATTTGTTCCAACAGCTAACTAGCAATCAGCCATGGTCAACGGAAAAGAAATGTATAAAGTCTTCCTTGGAAAGAGTAATCCTTGAGTGCACTATTTTACCATTTAAAAAAAATCACATTTAGTATTGATATTATATATGGAAAACATTGTTTATTAAAACGTTATTTTTCCCATTTAGAACCAGATCATGTTTTTTCGGTAGTGCAACATATCCCATCATTTTTTTTACATCTCAAAACCTGGCACATTTAAAATATATTGAGAAATAAACTTTGTGTCATGTACATTGTGTACCACTGTTAATTTATGTTCCGCTTGATTCGTAAGCTGGGACTACTTTCAATCATATACAAACTGATTGAAATATAGATCCTGTGTCCGAGCCATATTGATTCATACCTTATGTCTTTTTACGAGAGCATTGAATTTCTCTGCTATTTCCTTTACATGTTCTTCTTCTTTTGCTACAAGGTTTGTCACGAGTTTTGGGTCGACGGACATCAGTGTTACAGCTACAAAATACAATTCACATTAATAAAATTTCGAGTCCAATATTGACTGTGTATGTCGTAAGCGGACCATTAGTGCAATTATTCTGTTTGATGATATTGTTAGTTGTTCTATTGTTTAGTTTAATATTTTGATGTTTCTCTTTTTGTTATAGTCACTATGCAACTTTTGTTTAGTAATTCGTGACCATGGATGAAGGAAAAAAAGTTTAACAAAAATATCGAACTCCAAGGCAATTTCTAAAAGGGGAAGTCCATAAAAATTGACAAAATCAAACGCTATAAATCAACGGTACAAGTGAAAAACATATGCCATATTCTGACTTGGTACAAGCATTTTCCGACAAAAATGGTGGGTTTAACCTGGTTTGATAGCTAGCTATACCTCCCACTTGTATGACAGTTGTTTATAGGAATTTAGAGGCTGTCTTGTATTTTAATCCTTGGACTTTTTGATAGTACAATTCTATTTCAAAAACATATCCTATCATTATTTTTAGTGATCAGAGACACATGTTAGTTATGTTAAAATATATATTACTTTGAATTCCATTGTGTACATCATGTTTGGAATCGTTCAAAGTAAGGTTTATCATGTTACTTAGCAGAATTTTATTTCAAAAAAAAATATTTGTTAGAAATATAATTCGAGAGATTTGTTGTTCTTAAGAAATTCCCGAACAGTATTATGAAATAACTTCAAAAATTAAATTGAAAAAAAAAAAAAATTGTATATACTAGTCCTATCATATTTTCTAGTCTAAATATTTTTCTAAAAATGGTACACGTGTGCAATTTCGAAAAGCGTCGCATTTACAAATATAAGTCTAGCAAGATTCGATGTACAGTTTGTTTAAAAAAAACTATTTGGACGTCCCCATTACTAGGAATGTTCTTGATGTTGCGTACGTTTAGTTTATGGGAATTTCAGATACACTGCAAAATACAGTCGGACTTGCAATTCATTGTATTAGATATATCTACATGTACAAGGGCTATCCGGTTGCAAGGTACTAACAATTTCATAGATGCTCTCATTTTCAGTGGCAGTCGAAATTTGGTTTGCTTGTACTCGCGTTTTGTTGTCTATTATAACAGTACTATATAATTAAGTGCTTTTCATATACGGTTTGTTAAATTCAACATTCTTCAATGCACCTTTTACTATTCCACCAAATCGAGATTAAAAATGATAGAGATACTATTAGGATTTAACAATATAGCTTAACCTAGCACATGTTCGTGTTACTGTCCCAAGTTAAGAACTCGTCATTGTTTGTCTTTTGTAAAATCTTGATGTTTTAGTAATGTAGGGAATTATGAATGATAGCAGATTCTTCCTATTCTCTGTTAAATTTATAAACTTTTCTATTTAAAGCTTGACTTCTTGTCTATTGTTTAAGACTGTGTGTGGAATTGTCTTAAGAACAACAAATCTCTCGAATTATATTTCTAACAAATATATTGTTTTGAAATAAAAGTCTGCTTTTAAGTAACATGATAAGCCTTACTTTAAACGATTTTAAACATGGAATTGAAAGTAATATATATTGGAAAATGAGTTGTCATATCATTACTCAACATTGTATCATGTGTGCTGTTTTCTGCTGTTTATCATTGTGTCATATTTGTAAAATATGTTTTGATTGCTATAGCATGTATATGCGTTTTGCAAATAAACTCATTCATTCATACAACTCTAGATGTTGTTTAGTTGTCGTCTCATTAACGTGTACCTAAATATCTCCTTTCGTTCATCATTAAATAAGTTGCATAATTAATGATGCATTGTTATTTGTCGTCTTTTTCTTGAAGGACAAAGAAGAAATGCCATCTTTCAGAAATTTTCACATATATTGTTGACGCACTATCACAAATAATACTTAATATAATTGAATTTCAACATGTATGTGAACTCGAATAACAGTTAAGGTGGAAACAAAGTCATATGCAAATAATATTTGTACGGTTATACAAATGGAGAGAATCATCATTTTAAAAACTGCAATGATTTGCTTGAATACATAGTAATATTTTGTCATTATCATAGATTAATCTGGATAATCGCATGCATATGGCTAAATATGATTCAATATAGTATTATAGGAATCGAGTGAACTAATTGCAATGCCATGGTTATGAGAGGAAACACCAGTTTATCGATGTTCAAGTCTCTCAAATCCATTTAGAATATACAAATCAAGGTAAACAAACAAATACTGAGGGAATCGCATGAACTCCAAAAGAAGCGAGATGAGGCCTTGCGGTCATAAAACTTTCGAGCACGATTTTGGTACTCAGACTCAGAAATCAACCAATCAAAATACTGGATTTAGTGTTTCGAGCACAAATTTTGTACTCCGAGTACTGAGTACAGTTTTATGACCGAGGACCCAAGTGCGTCGACAAGGTAAGGGTCTCGCTGCTATGCATGCATCACTCATGATGTAAGTTTAATCGTTTCCATTGCTTTTCACTTTGTCAGTACAGTTACTTTTAGACCTGCCCAGCTAACAACGATACATGTATAGAAATAATCAAAGTATGGTGACTGTATGGTCGTATATCGTATATAATTACACCTTATGTAAGAATCCTGGGTTTTGATTGGTTGATAGCCAGTGTATTTTTCACCAATTTACTGTTATCAAATGAATATCGTTCATTTTTAACGCCGCCGGGGTATATGCAAAAAGGATATGCCTTTTTTACCCTCTCTGCCGTGGTATTTGCCAAAAAATACTCTATCCGACTGGACGCTTGTAACGTCACGATCATCAATGCGTTTTTGAACGTTAACATTCGGTGTAATTAAACAGATATATCATGTTCTTGAGGGGTATTTGAATACCGATCTTGAGAATGAATTTCACTCGCCTTACGGCTCGTGAAATTTAACATTCTCTCGACTGGTATTTTTCGCAAATACCCCTCCTTAACATGATATATCTGTTCAATATCGTGTTATTCTGCTGTGTTCAATGTTGTCATTGAAGCGAGCATTCTTCGAGGTGATATTACGTGTATCTAGTACTGCTTTAACTTGTATCCGTAACTTCGTTGACTGATTATACTTATATAAGTCAATGCATTTTCTTGACCTATTTTTTGTTTAATTTGCTGTTTTGTTAATTAACTGATTGAGATAATTGGTATTAAAACGACCCACAAGATATGTTTAACCCCGCCACAACTTAACATGCCTCTTACAAGTCTAGATGTCCTGTTTCTTAAAGTCTTTGTATATATAGAGAATATCATATGACTTTTTCAATATCACATCCGTATCAACCCGAGACACCAAAATAATCCCAAGAGCTCTGCTCGAGGATTATATTGGTTGAGGGTTGATACGGTGTGATATTGAAAAGCCATATCATATACACTTTATTATATACATATACCTAACGTAAATGTTTTTATGTGACATGACGTCATACAGATAAGGAGGTTTGAAATGACGTCATAAAATTATATAGGTTTGACATGCCGTCATACATATTAGGAGTTTGATAAAGCCTTTATTTGCAACAGTGACTGCAATCGATGACGTGACGTCATACAGATTAAAGGTGTGATAATTCTTATATGATTTGCATATTAGGGAAAACGTTGATATGATTGGTCGAGAGGACTTCCGGTAGTTGATCTTGACGTTGTTTATTTTTCGATAGACGACGTTGACCGAACTTCTTTTCGTAACCAATGTAAACAAGATGGCGGCGATAAAAACACCGACGTTAACAAAATTTATTTTCACTGTACGTTAATCGTTAAATTAAAAAATACACAAAAACATTCGTTTGAATGATAAAAAAAGTTTTTGTAGTTTATTTTTTATCAGATAGCAAATTTCATGGAGTACATATTTTTGCGTTAACCAACAAATATATTCATGCGCCAGGCCTATTCAATGACACAAATATACAACTTACGTGTGATAGAGGTTACGAGTGTGGAAAATATATTCCCTATCTCCAATTTTAAAGAATTATAAGGATTAAACGCCTTTTTAAAGGAATTTATTAGTGTATAAACTGGACCAAGTCACTCACAAACATATCATAAAAGTCCTTCTGACTTTTATTTGTTTGTGAGTGACTTGGTCGAGTTTATACACTAATAAATTCCTTTAAAACGGTGTTTAATCTATAATTCTTTAAAAAAGCCTTTGCAATATATTTTTGCTGACATCGATATCATCACGGGTGGCTGATATTTGTGTCGTTTGCTAATGATTGTATGATAAACTATATTTATATAAAACTGAATTTACAAAAAATTTAATAAAAACAGCTTGTGTTTATCTTTTAAAACAAAAAGTTATGTATTTCTGTTGAAAGGAAAAATACGTCCACAAATCCGGATTTTGAGCAAATATATGAAATTTCGACCTCATTTTACTCAAAAGTAGCACATGAAGGTATATTTTTATTACATATTTGATTTAATCATGCAAATCATAGCCTTTTACCTGGATGTTGAACACTAGTTTCAGTGTGTAACCGTATGATTGACGTTTAGCTCACCGTGCGCCTTTTTTCTAAACTGGATGTTGAACGCTAGTTTCAGTGTGTAACCGTCTGATTGACGTTTAGCTCACCGTGCGCCTTTTTATTCTTATCTGGATGTTAAGGGCATACGATACAGTTACAGGGAGGTAATGACGTTGCTAACGTAAATTGTTATTTTCGCGACGTCAAACTACGACTTATCGGGGAAACATTCAGTTTTCGACTGATTTTATCATTCAAATTTATTTAACTTGAAAACGAGTTCATGGACCCTCTTTTAAAATGCCAATCGATTTGATTACGTAAGACGATAACGTGTACAAATTTTTATGAAAACGTAAATAGTGCAATTTTTATTTCTGTTGAAAGAAAAATACGTCCACAAATCCGAATTTTGAGCAAATATATGAAATTTCGACCTCATTTTACTCAAAAGTAGCACATGAAGGTATATTTTTATTACATATTTGATTTAATCATGCAAAAATAGCCTATATGCAAATTGTCAGCAAACTGTCAATATGGGATCAAAACTGTATCGTATGCCCTTAAACGCTAGTTTCAGTGTGTAACCGTCTGATTGACGTTTAGCTCACCGTGCGCCCTTTTTTAAACTGGGCGTTGAACGCTAGTTTCAGTGGGTAACCGTCTGATTGAAGATTTAAATTAGCTCACCATGCGCCTTTTTCCAAACTGGATGTTGAACGCTAGTTTCAGTGTGTAACCGTCTGACTGACGTTTAGCTAACCGTGTGCCTTTTTTTAAACTGGGTGTTGAACGCTAGTTTCAGTGTGTAACCGTCTGATTGAAGTTTAGCTCACCGTGCGCCTTTTTTCTAAACTGGATGTTGAACGCTAGTTTCAGTGTGTAACCGTCTTATTGGCGTTTAGCTCACCGTGCGCCTTTTTTTAAACTGGATGTTGAACACTAGTTTCAGTATGTAACCGTCTGATCGACGTTTAGCTCACCCTGCGCCTTTTTTTTTAACTGGATGTCGATCGCTAGTTTCAGTGTGTAATCGTCTGATTGACGTTTTAGCTCACTTTCCCTATTATTCGTTATAAAGTTCTGCAACTTACGTTGTGAATTTATCCGATTGTATTCTGCGCAATAAACAATTACCAGTCTGTCACTTGATCTGAAACCATTCTTCACGTACCCTAAAATAGGAAAATATATTTGTGTAAACTGGCATTATTACATACATAAAAAAAGTTTTCATTGATAAGAAACAAAAATCAATGACTTTTCTATTCAATTCGCATTCACAATCATAAAGATTATTTTAGCCATCATCGAACTAGATCTCGTTAATTAAAAACAAAAACAAAAATCCATATTAATGTACATTTATTTTTTGAAGATGTTTTCATCTGTCGGTTTATAGTCAGATCATACAAAATTTTGATAGATTCAATGAATCGTAAATCTGGGTATTTCAAGGTACGCCTATGGTATAAATTCTGATGCAAAATCTATCATAATTCTCTCTTGGACAGGTGATTGAACATTCATTTTAGCTCACCTTCCCCTAAGGGCCGAGTGATATTTTCTCAGAACTTGGCCTTTCATTAAATTTTACAAAAAACGTTCTCCTCTGAACTACCAGGCAAATTTTAACCAAACTTGGTCACAAACATCATTGGGGTATGTAGTTTAAAAAATGTGTCCGTTGACCCCGCCTGCAAAGCAACATGGCCGACAATGTTAAAAATAGAACATTGGGGTAAAATGCAAGTTATGTCTATATATTTACCTTGAAAACCGCTATGAATAGAGGACATCTGACAAGGGCAGATATGTTCGGAATGATAAGATCTACCTATTGTCTACTTACATCAAAACTGTCAGACGACTTTTTATAACATATATTGCCCTTTAATGACGAAATTTACCATTTTCTTTTCAGTTTTGCCTATTATCTTGAAAACAATAATAGATAACAGTAAACTTTATATAGCCAAATTGATCAGCAAATCAAGATCTACTAAAAGGCCAACATCGCTGAAATCCGCAATCGACTTCTTATTGGAGTAATTGCCCTTTGATGACAATTTTATTATTTGTTTTGCGTTTTGGTTTAATATCTTGAAAACTATATTAGATAAACTTTAACAATCAAAATGATCAACAAGACAACATCTACTAATAAGTTAGAAAGCCGAAATCGTCCGACGACTCTTAAAAAGAGTTATTGCCCTTTTATTGACTATTATCTTGAATTTATAGTAGATAGATAGAAACTTCAATAAACAAAAAAATTATCAGCAAGACAAAATCTACAAATAACCCTAATGACCGAAATCGTCAGTCGACTCCTTATTGGAGTTGTTTCTTTTTAATTAGCATTTTTACCCATTTTTAGTGTTTTTGCCTATTATATTGAAAACTTCTTAGGATAGGTAACACTTTAAATAGCAAAATGATCAGCAAGACAAGATTTACAAAATAAGGCAAGTTTTGCCAAAATCGTTAGCATCATAAATCTAGGTATTTCAAGGTACGCCTATGGTATAAATTCTGATGCCAAAAAAAAAAAAAATGAATAAAAACACTTTATAAATTTCATGCGTCCGAGGCAAAATCTATCAAAATTCTTTTGGAAATGTGATTGAACATTGACTTTTTATGTTCAGCACAAGTGTCATTACATAATATATATATTGCATTATTGCTAACTTTTTTTCAAGGCTTATATATTTTAATGAATCATGTAAAAAGGATAACCGAAAACCGCAATCCCCTTCCTAGACATAACAAGAGCAACAAGACAAGATTACGGACATTATTTTGGTTGACTCTCCTTTCATTTGATATAATTTGTAGCTAAAAATAGAACATACCGACCTTTGTGCGTTTGAAGGTTGTCTTAGTTTAATTCAATAACCTTACCATGTTTGCTAAGAACCTAAAGTATTGAAAGCAGAGGGGATTCATCAAGGAACCCGAAAGAGTCTAAGACGATCTTTCCTTAACAAACCTAAGATCTTTAACCTTTAACTTGTAGGCTCCAATTCGCTAATAGAAATCTCATAGGGATCAAGATAGCATACCTGTATTTCAAAACTGATTCTTACTTTATAATGTTGATGTTAACAGTAATATCTGCTCGTGTAATAGGGAGGATACTACATGTAATAAGAAAAACATTTATAACTCAAACATAGGAAAGTTAACAAAACTTAAAGGATCTTTGATAACATTCGTGCCTATCAGATGTGTAACATTTTCTTATCATTTTCCATATCTATCGATAATTCCTTTGAGCTTGGCTTACAATTTATGTAATTTACGTTTTTATCAGTATCGAGTTATCGAGAATTATTTCAACGTTCGTCTTTTTTTTTTTAAATTGGATGTTGAACACTAGTTTCAGTATGTAACCGTCTGATCGACGTTTAGCTCACCCTGCGCCTTTTTTTTTTAACTGGATGTCGATCGCTAGTTTCAGTGTGTAATCGTCTGATTGACGTTTTAGCTCACTTTCCCTATTATTCGTTATAAAGTTCTGCAACTTACGTTGTGAATTTATCCGATTGTATTCTGCGCAATAAACAATTACCAGTCTGTCACTTGATCTGAAACCATTCTTCACGTACCCTAAAATAGGAAAATATATTTGTGTAAACTGGCATTATTACATACATAAAAAAAGTTTTCATTGACAAGAAACAAAAATCAATGACTTTTCTATTCAATTCGCATTCACAATCATAAAGATTATTTTAGCCATCATCGAACTAGATCTCGTTAATTAAAAACAAAAACAAAAATCCATATTAATGTACATTTATTTTTTGAAGATGTTTTCATCTGTCAGTTTATAGTCAGATCATGCAAAATTTTGATAGATTCAATGAATCGTAAATCTGGGTATTTCAAGGTACGCCTATGGTATAAATTCTGATGCAAAATCTATCATAATTCTCTCTTGGACAGGTGATTGAACATTCATTTTAGCTCACCTTCCCCTAAGGGCCGAGTGATATTTTCTCAGAACTTGGCCTTTCATTAAATTTTACAAAAAACGTTCTCCTCTGAACTACCAGGCAAATTTTAACCAAACTTGGTCACAAACATCATTGGGGTATGTAGTTTAAAAATGTGTCCGTTGACCCCGCCTGCAAAGCAACATGGCCGACATTGTTAAAATAGAACATTGGGGTAAAATGCAAGTTTTGTCTATATATTTACCTTGAAAACCGCTATGAATAGAGGAAATCTGACAAGGGCAGATATGTTCGGAATGATAAGATCTACCTATTGTCTACTTACATCAAAATTGTCAGACGACTTTTATAACATAATATTGCCCTTTATGATAAATTTACCATTTTCTTTTCAGTTTTGCCTGTTATCTTGAAAACAATAATAGATAACAGTAAACTTTATATAGCCAAATTGATCAGCAAATCAAGATCTACTAAAAGGCCAACATCGCTGAAATCCTCAATCGACTTCTTATTGGAGTAATTGCCCTTTGATGACGATTTTATCATTTGTTTTGTGTTTTGCTTAATATCTTGAAAACTATATTAGATAAACTTTAACAAACAAAATGATCAACAAGACAACATCTACTAATAAGTTAGAAAGCCGAAATCGTCCGACGACTCTTAAAAAGAGTTATTGCCCTTTTATTGACTATTATCTTGAATTTATAGTAGATAGATAGAAACTTCAATAAACAAAAAAATTATCAGCAAGACAAAATCTACAAATAACCCTAATGACCGAAATCGTCAGTCGACTCCTTATTGGAGTTGTTTCTTTTTAATTAGCATTTTTACCCATTTTTAGTGTTTTTGCCTATTATATTGAAAACTTCTTAGGATAGGTAACACTTTAAATAGCAAAATGATCAGCAAGACAAGATTTACAAAATAAGGCAAGTTTTGCCAAAATCGTTAGCATCATAAATCTAGGTATTTCAAGGTACGCCTATGGTATAAATTCTGATGCCAAAAAAAAAAAAAAAATGAATAAAAACACTTTATAAATTTCATGCGTCCGAGGCAAAATCTATCAAAATTCTTTTGAAATGTGATTGAACATTGACTTTTATGTTCAGCACAAGTGTCATTACATAATATTGTATTATTGCTAACTTTTTTTCAAGGCTTATATATTTTAATGAATCATGTAAAAAGGATAACCGAAAACCGCAATCCCCTTCCTAGACATAACAAGAGCAACAAGACAAGATTACGGACATTATTTTGGTTGACTCTCCTTTCATTTGATATAATTTGTAGCTAAAAATAGAACATACCGACCTTTGTGCGTTTTAATTAAATAACCTTACCATGGTTGCTAAGAACCAAAAGTATTGAAAGC
This sequence comes from Mytilus coruscus, assembly GCA_017311375.1. Classification (NCBI taxonomy): domain Eukaryota; kingdom Metazoa; phylum Mollusca; class Bivalvia; order Mytilida; family Mytilidae; genus Mytilus; species Mytilus coruscus. The sequence goes on along the minus strand of CM029601.1, from coordinate 25,333,639 downwards.
AGTGGGATTCATCAAGGAACCCGAAGGAGTCTAAGACGATCTTTCCTTAACAAACCTAAGATCTTTAACCTTTAACTTGTAGGCTCCAATTCGCTAATAGAAATCTCATAGGGATCAAGATAGCATACCTGTATTTCAAAACTGATTCTTACTTTATAATGTTGATGTTAACAGTAATATCTGCTCGTGTAATAGGGAGGATACTACATGTAATAAGAAAAACATTTATAACTCAAACATAGGAAAGTTAACAAAACTTAAAGGATCTTTGATAACATTCGTGCCTATCAGATGTGTAACATTTTCTTATCATTTTCCATATCTATCGATAATTCCTTTGAGCTTGGCTTACAATTTATGTAATTTACGTTTTTATCAGTATCGAGTTATCGAGAATTCTTTCAAATGAAAAAGAAGCCCAACAATACAACGTCAAAGTGGAATTATTTTCAATTTGTGGTAACAGTTGAGCGTGTACATATGTGTGAGATGTAAAATATACTTGAGATTATAAAAAAAACCACGCAGGTAGACAAACAGAAATCCTAAAGCTTCATCTTAGTTATTTATGACAACGTCAATTTTTGGTAATTGACATACATGTCAAGGTTAAGCGGATTTTTGAATTTTTTTATTTGAATAGTATATGGTCAAATCGGTTCATTATTTGAACAGTGTGTCCTGACTAGCCGTTACATGATCCTACTTCAAGGCTGTGGCCTCATTTATTATCATTAAATGGCTTGCATTCTTTGGTATCCACGAAACTGACAACCTTGGTGAATGAGAAAATTGAAGGGATATTGTGTGTCTTTGATGAAAGAAAAAATATAATCTAAAGAAACATATGTTTGACATGATGGACATTTACTAATATCAAATAATATGTCAAACTAGTTGTATTGATAAACTCCCTATGACATCTTGATACAACAGATGTCTATAAATGGGTCAAATGAAATGTAAATACTTTTCTTTTTTTCAAGTAAATGCCGAAAAATTGATAATTTTCTGTTATAGTAAATAAGCATCTTTAGTATTTTATAATGATTCGACTACAAAATATATGTTCACTGGGCAGTGAAAAAGAATTATATGAACTTTGTCAATCAAATGAGAAATTAAATAAACTGATAGATTATATTTAAATGATTTTAAAAACTTACAGTTAAATGCATTTTCTGCATGGTCACTTCCATCCATTGCCACCACAATAGTTCTCTCTTCTCCGGCCATTTGTTTATTTTATAATATTATTTCTATTAAATTTGATAACGAAATATTTATCAGGTCTAATAGATTACATACAAACATACGTAAGGCATCATACAGAGAAGGTCACTATCGACTGGTTTCCGTTGTTAAAACAATCAGTTGAACACCGTGTACCAGATAACACGATATGGTGCATCATATAATCCTTCCTATAAAATTTAACACACAATTCATAAAGTGGGGTGGGGGTGGGGGGTGTGCAACTGACTGCCTAAGAGGAGGCCCGCTCCAGTCATGCTTCAGTGATTCCCTAAATAATCAACCAAATTTTTCCCACAAAAGGGGGGCCCGGCCCCCCTGGAAAACCGTCTAAATCCGCCTCTGATAATGACTAAAACGTGAAATGATACGGAAAAGGTGTTTGCTTATATAACATTTAGAAAAAGACAATGATATTCAAGTTTATGCATATTTGTGGTTTTTCATAGCATTGTGATGACTAGTATACTATATTACACACAGAGGTTCAGTTGCGCATATTGTAACCATGTATATTTATTTACACCAAGATGTCGTTAAACGAAATTGAAAACCCTGCATCTATCACGCTTTTCAATAACATATGGTCAAATCGCTGAAGGTTAAAATAAAATATAATTTACATAGGCGACAATGGTAGCTTTTTTTTGGTTCCGTGTTTTCACTTAAAAAAACTGTCAAATTCTGAATTTTCAACACCTTTGGGTGTGAATAAAATTGCAAAACACAGTTCAACATTTCGACGCAGTCCATAAAGAGAGCCGACACACTAAAAACAAATGAAAATTATGCGATTGTTTTCTACAGAACAAAATAATATCGATCAATTATTAAGTATTTAAACTATTAAAAAAAATGCATGTAAACATGTTAAACGTTGCCAGATTATGAAGTGCCTATACATGTCCAGGCAACAGTAGTTTACCGATGATTCTCAAAGATACGAATCAAAGTAATTAACAAATAAACTGAGGGAACTCCACAAGGACCAAAACCGAGTGTGTCGAGACAACTCCGAGTGTGTAGAGGGAACCCCGAAAGGAGCAAGACCGAGTGTGTCGAGACAACTCCAAAAGGATCAATAACGAGTGTGTAGAGGGAACCCCGAAAGGAGCAAGACCGAGTGTGTCGAGGGAATCCCAAAAGAAGCAAGATCGAGTGTGTCGAGGGAACCCCAAAAGAAGCAAGATCGAGTGTGTCGAGGGAACCCCAAAAGGAGCAAGACCGAGTGTCTCGAGGGAACTCCAAAAAGATTACGACCGAGTGTGTCGAAGGAACTCCAAAAGGATCAAGACCGAGTGTGTCGAGGGAACTCCAAAAAGGATCAAGAACGAGTGTGTAGAGGGAACCCCGAAAGGAGCAAGACCGAGTGTGTCGAGGGAATCCCAAAAGAAGCAAGATCGAGTGTGTCGAGGGAACCCCAAAAGGAGCAAGATCGAGTGTGTCGAGGGAACCACAAAAGGAGCAAGACCGAGTGTGTCGAGACAACAAAAGGATCAATAACGAGTGTGTAGAGGGAACCCGAAAGGAGCAAGACCGAGTGTGTCGAGACAACCCAAAAGGATCAAGATCGAGTGTGTCGAGGGAACCCCAAAAGGAGCAAGACCGAGTGTGTCGAGGAATCCCAAAAGAAGCAAGACCGAGTGTGTCGAGGAACCCAAAAGAATCAAGACCGAGTGTGTCGAAGGAACCCCAAAAGGATCAAGACGAGTGTGTCGAGAACCCAAAAGGATCAAGAACGAGTCGAGGAACCCGAAAGGAGCAAGACCGAGTGTGTCGAGGGAATCCCAAAAGAAGCAAGATCGAGTGTGTCGAGGGAACCCCAAAAGGAGCAAGATCGAGTGTGTCGAGGGAACCACAAAAGGAGCAAGACCGAGTGTGTCGAGGGAACTCCAAAAAGATCACGACCGAGTGTGTCGAAGGAACTCCAAAAAGGATCAAGACCGAATGTGTCGAGGGAACTCCAAAAAGGGTCAAGACCGAGTGTGTCGAGGGAACTCCAAAAGGATCAAGACCGAAAGTGTCGACAGGGTAAGCGTCTTATTCTATACAACCATCACCCGCCATGCGAATCCACACTTAGTCAAAATATCATAATCGGGAATTGGGCACAATTGGTAACATTACATATCATACGACTATTCTGGTATTTATAGATCTAAGATCTCGATCTGATGTCACTAGTTATAATAGACATAGACACATCGTATCGGTCAACCAATTTGAGATGGCGATCGTTTAACTTTTGTAGTGTCGATTTCAATTGTTCTTCCTCATAACTCTGTTAAAGCAGTTTTTTTTATGCAAAGAAACACCACTGTTCATGGAGTCCGTATATTGTGGACAAATATACGAACGTAACGTAATATTGAGATATGCCTACGTCCGTCCGTGTCAATACCAAGGAAAAGATCAAGATATGAAGCGGATCACTTAGTTTTGGTAGTATCCTTAATCTCAAGTTCACCAGGTAACATGAGATGCAAACACTTAGTGAGTATAATTCCACAAAACAATACATAAAAACTTAAGACTTGGCTACATGATCCCAACCAAAAACTATGGGTTATCTTAAGTGCTCCGGTAAGGTAAGCAGATAAAATACTCCACTAGTGCATATGTAGGTACGTTAATACCGGTATCACTCCTGTCAGATCTAGAAAATGTACAATGGCTATGTAGAGTGAAAATTCCACCAGAATTTTTAAAGTTTCGGAACCAATATTCTCTTAAATGTATGATGTTTTGAGGACCAACATTAGTAAGGATGCATTTTTCATAGGATATTGCAGAGAAATGAGTTGAAAATTTTGTGAAAAAAACCCAAAAAGGTGTTTTTATGTATCATAATGGCTTGATTTTTAACAATAATTTACCAAATGTTCAAAAACGTGTGTTTCAATACTTTGATTGTAGTAGGTTTTGAAGCGTATGGGTTGTAATCGCAAACACTTCAAAACCCTAACAGAATTAAATATACCGTTACACAAAATTATAATAGATAGAGAGAAACTTCATATAACAGAAATGATCAGCAAGACTAGATCTACAAATAAGTCATCATGGTCAAAATCGTTAGACTACTCCTTATCGGAGTTATTGCCCTTTAAGGACCATTTTTATCGATTTTTTTGCATTTTGCCTTATGTCTGAAAAAACTGTAATAGATAGTTAGAAATTTGAATACACAAAAATGATCAGCAAGACAACGTAATATTAACTCAATATTCTCATTTATAAATAGGACTTTGGATTGATTGTTGCTTGCCTAATTTTCAATGGCAAATATTTCATATGAAAATAAGGAGATGTGGTATGACTGCCAATGAGACAACTATCCACCAAAGTTCAAATGAAGTGGATGTAAGAAATTATAGGCGACCGTACAGCCGTGCATGCATATTCAAGACTAATACAAATTAATAGTGTATTCAAAAAGTAGGTTCTGCAAGATAGGTCGACCATGATGGAGGGTAAACACTTTTGGCTGTCAGTGGATTGAAGGTAATACTATGCTAGATGGGGGCAGACATTTTGCCCCTTAAGGGTCCGTCGGAGAGTTGTTGCAAGGGTTCTTTAACATGCAGAGATCGTGACACTCACCCTTAACGAGGCATCGCATTTAACGCACATATTCCAAACGGACGTGGCTGGGTATTTATACATCTCACACAGTCAAACCGACGCCCCACTTTAAGAAGGGTTTCACTGTCGAGAGGGAGAAGTTCAGGGACGAACATATTTCTAAATCTTGTACAAACACAAGAATATTAAAACTAATGTTTTCATGTACTTTTTTATTCAACGAGGATGTAGATCTTTTTAGAAACATCAAGTGTGTTTTAGGTAGTTTCTATATAACTTGTCAATAAACTCTATCTCTCTAGAATTGTACAAGGTGCTAGGATAGTCTTCATTTAAATTATTTAGTAATCCTGTTAAAGCATATTACTATTGTGATTGTTATTATATCTTTGAACCAAAATATGCGAAAATGCCTCCACTGTCTCTAACGTTCGGCCATGCTTTCACTTCTCAAAACGTCAACAACTATATCATAATGTCAAGAAATCCTTGTATATCTTTTATACCTATCATATGACCCCTTTTTCCGCTAAACAATTGAAAAGGATAGGGTGTTTACTATCATTGTACAAACCATAAATTGTTTGCACTCAAACACAACGTTTATACATTCGACTGCAACCTAAGACAGAAATACATCTTGACGTAAAATCTGAGCGTAAAATTTATTCTTTTGTAATGTGTATTTCATTAGTATAATCAACAATAGTTTGAAGTAGTAGGGATTACATTTAAATTATTCATCACATTTTAATGTGTTCTTTAAACTCGTTAATGGTCTCATTATCCCGACATGGTGTTATATTAATGGTTAGCAGACGACATAAATCGATCGCATCACGTTCTACTGAGTCATTAAATTAATGTATCGTATTTATAAAGTGATTTTCCATAGCAACGGACTAGTGAGCTCATTAAATAGTTAAGATACAACTCTCAAGGACAAAGAAAAGGTTATAATTTGTCTGTTGAATAATTCTCGTTATGAAATACTCGTATAAAGTGTACACCTGTTAGAATTTGGAGGACAATAACATGGATACGAATAGACGCTTTGATCAGTTTCCGGGTTATATGTTTGGGAAGTCGAAAAGGATTCGTAACAAAAACTGGGAATTGTTAGAAATACAAGTACTCAAGAAAATGATTGACAATCACTACGAACTTCTTAATTCGCGCCACACTAATGCCATGATAAATGCTAGGAAAAATCTCGTTTGGAAAAGAATAGCTGATAGTATCAATGCATTAGGATTACATAGACGAACAGTTAGGGAATTGAAAATTAAATGGTCTAACATGAGATTGACAGAGAAGAGAAAGTCATCCGGAAGTCAACACACAACAGGTTCACAAGATTATGATGCCGAACGTACAGATGATGTAGTAGATATTTCACAGTCGTCGTACGAGTCTGGGAGCCAGCTTAATTCACCAGTTGAACAAGGTTTGTACGACATAAGTTTTAGATATTTTTAGCTCACCTGGGCCAAGGTGCCATCAACCATATGAGCTATTAACATCACTTGGTGTCCGTCGTCGCCCGTCGTAGACTTTTATAAAATTTTCTTTTTTGAAACCACCAATTTTAACCGTACGACTTTAATTGTCCAAGATAAAGCAAGTGATCTTTTGTCCAAGCCAACCATTATGATCAACCAACTTATATAGCCTCCGTGCATAAATTATACAATAATTTATTATGGATAGAGAAAATCTGTCCCGGTAAAACAATCTTCCGAATGTCATGCTCTTGTATATCCTTTGAAAATGATCAGATGATTCCTTATTTGAGTTATTTTCCCTAAAATGAATATTTTGACATATTTTAGCGGTATTACCCATTCACATACACGGTTTTTTCTTGCGGGTCCTTGCGGATCGCAAATATTCACGGATGCTTAGGATTTGGCCACTTTTACCGCTTTAAGAGTTGTTACGAGCTATTAACCGTTTATTACGGATTATTACGAGTTCTTACGATGTAATTACGGCGAAATTCCAAGATTAGTAAGAGTTGTCACGGAGAACTACGAGAAACTTACTGGCATTTTACGAGCTTTTACGGATTGTTACGAGTATATTACTGAATGTTACTATTCATCAAAGCTTTTGCTTGTTAGTTACGACCTGTTTAAGTAATGTTAAGAATAGTTACGAATTAGATGCGAGTATTTACGAAAAAATATACCAATCATGCAAATATCAATTTTTCATCATTCTACATTGTAGAGTAGATATTCAGAGATTTGACTTCTATGACTTCTTAATTACAACTGAAAATGAAATGTTCGATTTTGCAGCTTTTGTATCTTTCCCCAAATCGTGAATAATACACAAGATTACGTATCGTTTCGTTAAACACTTGTAACTACACGTAAAGTGCTCGTAATAACTCGAATAAAATCGTAAACAACACGTAAGCAGTCGAAATAATCCGTAAACTTATCATTACGGTAACAAATCGTTTAAAAAATGTTACGAGTCATTTACGGATTCTTGCGAGTAGTTTACGGATGGTTACGTGTTGTTGCGAGAAGTTTACGATACTTACGGATTGTTACGAGTTATTTATGGATACCAGCGAGTTGCTACAGAGTCTTGCGATTGACTACGATGTGGCAATTCGTAAGGACTCGTAATAAAAATCCGTGTTTGTGAAGAGGGCGTTAGCCTACTATATAGTATTTATTAAATTATTATGGATAAGCACAAACTAGAATCAATAAATTTAAAATTCAGGGGTATATGATCTACACAAATTATAAGAAGACTGAAATCATTGATTAAATCCCGAAAGGAGTTATTTCTTTATGATGAAGATTCTTTTTTTGGCAAGCATAAGCATCTTGAAATAGATAAACACTGTATGCAGCAAAATTGATTAGCATTATGCAATCTACAATCAATTTGTCTGTTTGAATGAAACAACCAATTGACTTCCTTTACATGTTGTAGTTGTTTTTTCCCTTAACTCACGATTTTTGACAAATTTTCACGTTATTTGCCAATTCGCTTGAACTTTGTTGGATAATTTTGAAAATGTTGTTTAGACAATTTCGAATAGTTTTGATAGTAATTAATTAATCATTAGAAATTAAAGGATTCGAAATTAAAACAAAATATGGTATTTATTACACATTTTATTTTCCTACAGATCATATACAATAGACATATCACATCAGTATCAAGATTAAGTTACAATAATTTAGCACACACGATACACATATCAACAATATAGCACAAATAATAAACAACACATTATATATACGGTGAATTGTAATACATTTTTGTTCACATCTTTGTCTTTTGGTCTTTATGGAGAGTTGTCCCATTGGCAATCATACCACATCTCCTTATTTTTATATTGATACAATTGAAACTATCAACTGATTCATTAGAGGTAAATTTGTACTTGAATAACCCAATCTTTAACCTTTTCTAGAGTTTTTTTATCTTTAGCGTTTTTCCCTTTTATCCATGTTATCTTGAAAACTATGATACATACAAAAAACTGAATACAACAAAAGTCATTAGCAATCCCGGATCTACAAAAAGTATAATGACTGAAACCATTCATTGACTACGTGTGTACCTATAATAGGACTAATTGCCCTTATTGAATGAGGATAACTGACCTATACAATGACTGATTGAGTCTTTGATTGTTGTTTGTTTATCATTTAGTCGCAATTATTGCATGTATATTCAATACGAGAAACCATAAATAGTTCACAATAGGCAGCTTCTGCGAGAAATCGTGACTGACTGAAAATGAGGGGATGTTGGAGAAATAAACAGAAATTCAGCCTTGTAAATGTGACCATGAAAGAGTTGTTGCAAAGAAAAAACGTATTGTTCAAAAATACTGTTTTGAACAGTACCATCGCTATAATATACATATTTTTTTTTACCAATCACAAAAACGATCATCGACGCCGTCCATACTGTTACCGTAGGGTCTTTAATTCTAAATTGAAAAAAAAATCGAAAAGGATAGCCACTTCGTCGGGAAATTGTAAATAAAACATTAAAATAAACAAGAGTGTATGAAATGATTCTATCAGTTACTTAAAGCAACCTCAAAGTTCTAAATCTGACGATACAATATATATGCCCCTTCACTATTTAAACAACAGCTGTATTATCAGATATAATACAGCAAAATCAATAAAATTGTTGACAAACACGGTGTTTTGTGACAAGGACACACCGTTCTATCCATCAGAAACTAAACGACGTAGATGTTAGTAATTATGTCACAGTGCGGCCTTCAACAATGAGCAAGATCCATATAGCATAGCAAGCTATGAAAAGGCCCATACTTGACAAAATGTAAAACAATTCAAACGTGAAAACCAACAGTATGATTTCTGTATAAAACTTAATTATTAGATGTTTTAGTTCGAAAATTAGTACGGATCAACTAATCGTAATAAAATTATGTCTCCTTGAAATGAATTTTATATTGAAGATTGCATTGTAAGCACTCACACCTACATTTCATGTTGGATTTTTATGACATTTACAATTTTATATCAAAGGTGTGTAACAGCAAGGTCTTGCAGATTTTAATAATCAGCGCCGATCAACAATTTTTCAGGAGTTATGTCCCTTGGAAATATAAATTTTTAAATGGAACATAAATAATTTTTTTTGTAGGACATTTATGAAAAAGTTTTAAAAATATTTTCGAGTTGTTGCGCTTTGACAGATAAAATATGCGCATTGTTGTGGGGGCATTGGAAAGCTTTTGTTTGTAATCTATTTTGTTGTTTATTGCAGGAATAACTCAAAATCAAGTAGATGCAATCGTTTCAAATAATGTTACAAGTGGTAAGAGTACTGTGCAACCGCAACAACTTTCCTTATGTGACTCTAATATTATCCAGAACCATCATCTTGGAAATGTTAATGAATCAAACAGACTTCTTTACACCGGGAGGCTGAATACTGTTGAACCAAGCTTGCCAGTCCAAAAGCAACACTCAGTTAATATTGAAAATGAAATGTCAACTAGTCAAATAGCATCATGGCCTCTTGCCGAATATTCGTCGGATCAAGTCCGACATAACACGGATGAAAGCAATATTCAGAATTCGTCCAAAGACCATGTTTTGGACTTTAGTCAGGATAGAATCTATTTGCCCGGTGTAGTGATAAAACCAGAACCAAACAACTTCCAACAAATGATAAATATGAAAGACACAGACAGCTCTGTACGTAGAATTCCTGAATTTCAATCGACTGCCATACAAACGGACTGGAAATTATCTGGTGTAGGAGATTACGTATGCCCATCTTTATCCGTTTCCGAAAGAGATATCTCAGCTATTAAATTCGAAATTTTGAACCTTGAAAAAGCAAATCTACTTTTGAAAAACGAAAACATGGAATTACAAAATGCCAAATTAAGATTGGAAATATCTAGACATCAAAGTGGCGTGTAACATATAGAGCTAAGATGCCATATACTAGTACTAGTAAATGCAAAATCGCCATGCTCTATGACAAAACTCAGGTTATCCGTTTTAATTTGTCGTCATAAGGGTAGAGTCATGGTTAAGCTTGGATAAACTGCAGAATTTATAAATGGTTGCCGTAAGGGAAAGGCATCGCTCAATATGCAACTCCATAGACATACTCTTTTCTTATCAAATACATTAATAATACAATATATCTGTTAATGCATTTCATCTCATGAATTAACAATGCATCTAGGTATTGTCGACGACAAATGGGTTTAACAGAAATATGACAACCAGGTACTGACGTTAATTCAAGAAATATTGTAAATGGTGAAAAATGAATTATCTTATGAAATACAATTTTACAGTGTATTTATAAAAAAATATGTTATTTTAGTCGAAATATCTGGCATCTGGTATATATGGTGATGCGAAATAAATATTGAGTCATGAACAAGAATAATAGTTTGTATAGTTCGAAGAAAAGTTCAAACATGTTGTAAATGACGTGAAAACATTAAATGCTTTTATTTTCTCTGTGGTTAATCATGAATTGTGTACTATAACACAATTTGCAGGTGGCAATACACTTTGTTTAACAGGTAACTATCTTTCTGTGTCAAAAATATTGTACCGTGTTGAGATGGATATCTTTCTGACTATTCCGGGACACATTTAAACAGATTGTGTACACTCTCCATCTGATATCACTATTCTATAATTAAATCGTATATGAATAAGTACTAAGTTTCTAACATCTACGTAATTTGTTCTCTGGTGGATAGCTTTCTCATTGGCAATCATTCATTATTTCCTTATTTTTATGAATAAATAACGAATAATATTATACATGTTATACAGTTTTTCCTTCTCCGTGTTGCGAGCGAAAACGTTGAAAAAAATTGTTCGTTCAACTGCTGACCAATTGGAAAATTGCGTGAATCGCTCAGGTTCTATATCATTTTGCTCAGGTACAGCATTTGTAACATTGACGTTTAAACAAATTGTTTGGACATCATCTGGATCAACGAGTTGATGTTCGTTTTCGTTAGTTTCTTTCAGTCCCAGTAAGCATCCGCTCTTGTCGCACATCATTGACTTGAAGTAAAATATTTCCGGAAACGTTCTCTATTGACGACGTAGATAAAGAATCTCATCGTCTTATTACTTATATTACCTGTCTTTGAAGAATTTCTAGATATTAAATAAATGAGTAAATTTAGATTATATATGATGCACTATGTGATTTTATATTTGGTTAATGTTTTCTGAGTGTCTGTGATGAGTATTACTGCGTCCTCCTTTGTTTGGCATGATTTAAGACCATTATTTAGTTCCTTATCACAAGCTTTGTCACGTGACTGTCTTACCTGAACCAAAACGCTGCAACGGTTTGTGTCGCGCAATCCTTAAAAACGTAATCTGTTTGTTAAGGGCTTATACAGCTGCATAAATATGCTAACGTCAAATGGTGTGGTAATTTGTGGGTACAACTTTCGCTTTCCAAAACTTTGCATAACACTTCTACCAGGCGTGCGTAGGTAGGCCCTATTGCTATGGCTTTTTGAAAGAATTGATGACGTGTGGCTTCCTGATTGTAGGATCACCTAGATGAAGCACTTGATTTCTAGTTATAAAAAATGTTTCAAGCACTTTCATGGTTTTTCGTTAAGATATCAATTCATTAGCTGTATTATGAGAGAGGGGTTCGTCCCAAATCGACCGTTTCTGACACTTATCGACAAATTGGGAGCTTTCCGTGTTTTAAAACAGAAGCTGAAAATGGGATCGTAGATACTTTTGAATGTTTATAATATTCTTTCTGGGATATGAGGTTTTCTTCTGAGGACTTTTGGAATAGGACATAATCGATGTTTAGAACCTAACTCAATCCAAGCGTCCGTTGTTAAAGTTTATTGTCCGCGTTCAAGTCTAGGTCCCTATTGTTTGAACCAACGTCGCTGTCATAAATTCCAACTTATTACACATTTTATGAAAGAAGACCGAGGTTTTCAGATTTGTCTAATACTTTCTGAGTGTCCGTTATAAGTTTGAATGTATTTTTTTTGTTGGGCTTATTTGCATATAAATTTTTTTATAGAAGGTCCTCATCACAAGATTTGTCACATGACCGTCGAATTCCTTTTCAGATGTCTGAGTCTATACATCGAAACAGCTCTTGAACCATCTTCTAAAGCATAAACTCTCAAACAATATTCGATTATATACTTTATATATATGCCACAGGAATCTCGGACAATTCTGTTGGTCTTCTTTATCATCGAACAGTGAAACATGGGTTCGGCATAAGAACTTGTTGTATATGTAACCATTTATTTGCGGAAAGCGAAAGTAATCCTTACACCTTGCTAAATTTTGGCTTGTCAGCAAGACACTATAAAGTTGGACGTCGTATAATGTTTTGAAGATCTCTGATTGGAGCACCCTTTTATGATGATAGACAGCAAGCAAACATGGTAAATATCAGTATACGTCATGGTATTTTTATCGAAAGATCACGTTTTGCTTGATTGTCACGAATCTTACCATAGTTGTAAACTTTAACCGAGTTACTGCTGAGTCTTGTTTTTCGGCAAATACAAATTCGGATTTGCTAGCTTCTGCTTCTGCACTCTTTGTCCGTGCTAAGTTGGAAATGTTGAAGATCTCACAGCATTGGCTCCCTGATTTTTTGTTGCTAGGCGGTTGGACCGTTGGGATTTTATCAGCTCTACACCGTTTGTAGTAGATTTTGGATGGATTATCTTTAGCCTAATATGTGACAAACGCCATACGATTGATTGATTGATTGAATGGTGTTTAACGCCACTTTCAGCACTATTGTGCTCTTTCTTGGCGGTCAGTTTTCATTGGTGGAGGAAGCCGGAGAGAACCATCGATCTTCGGTAGGAAAACTCGCAATCCTAGTCAATTAAGATTGTAGTCTAGCGCACATGTCACGTGCGGGATTCGAACCCACAATCTCAGTGTTGACATGTTAGTGATACAGTAGTTCAATCTACTAATGAACTCAAAATCGTTAACTTTTTATTTTCTAACTTTTTTTATTTTCCCGCATTTGCGCAGAAATCGCTTACTTTCATCCGGTCTCGTTTGCCATGAGACTTTGAGTAAAATATATATTTATCAGTCTAGTAAAATACAGGAAGGAGCAGAATAACAAATTCATTTTAATTATTCTTTGATATGAAATAAAAACGTTATCTGATGGTAGCGTGTCTAGATTTAGATTGAAAATGACGTCACAACTAAAATCCCTAACAACAGGACCAACATCGGAAACGTTACGGTATTTCCGTTTCTTTTTTGACAGATTTAAAGTTAGAATATGTTTGAATTAAAAAAAAAAAAATGATTTATACGGACTTTGTCCCCTTTCACAGGTAACGCCTGCCTCATATACATCAAGACGAAACACGTCATTCTTGACACGAAATATAAAGTTTGAACTTACTCATTTTTTGTATATGGGATAAATATATATATATATATATGAACAGTTACGTTAAATGATGTTGGTTTTGGGTGACTCCAACATCTGATTTTTTAACATTAAACCTAAAAATGAATATACGTCTATCCGATTATCGTTTTGGGATTGGTTGTGTAGAATAAATTTATACAGAATATGCAGTTGTTTACTTTTTCAAAAAATTGAATTTTCCTTATTGCATATAAAGTGTTGTAACCATGTACTAAAAAAAAAGCAATAGTAGTTTACCGATATTAAAATCTCATTATAGATTAGGAATATACAAATCAAGGTAACAAACACACAAGGTCATGTTTTTCTCTGCCTGTTAATGACGTCTTTACACTAAATCCATTGGATGTTGGATTTGTATTAATTGATATTTTAGTCTTAGATGCATGATTTTTTCGATTAGCTGTTATTGGCTTTGAACTAGCTGTCAGTAACTGCGAGTACTATCAGATCTGTACTTAGTTTCTTTTTGTTGTACGGATATTAAGTACCCTGCCACGTCCACTCTGTGGTTTTGTTAGATGTATTTCTGCTTTTCAACTGATATTTATAGTCTGTTCTTATGTTGTACTGTAACACCACTGTCCCAGGTTAGGGGGGGAGGGGGTGGACCTTTAACCCCGCCACATTCTGTTTATGCCTGTCCCAATCCAGGAGCCTGTTATTCAGTGGTTGTCGTTTATTGCTGTATGTCATATTAGTTTTTCGTTCATTATTTTGTACATAAATCAGGCCGTTAGTTTTCTCGTTTGAATTGTTTTACATTTGTCATTTCGGGGCCTTTTATAGCTGACTATGCGGTATGGGTTTTACTCATTGTTGAAGGCCGTACGGTGACCTATATTTGTTAAATTATGTGTCATTTGGTCTCTTGTGGAGAGTTGTCTCATTTGCAATCATACCACATCTTCTTATTTTTATACATAGGATGAATTCGAAAGAACTCCTAAAGAAGCCATACCGGATTTGTTGACAGGGGAAGCGTCTCCTGCTGTGTATGAATCACTAGCCATGCGAATCCATACTCAGTCAGAATGTCAAAATCGGGATTGGAAGACAATCGGTAAAATTACAGATCAGATTAGGTTGTGTTATCTAAGACCACGAAAACATGTTGGAAAAAATATTGATATTTGTAGTTTTATTTTTTTATTAAGTTCCCGTCGAAATACCAATCCTTTGCAATTGACGGCTATGACAATTCAAAACAGTTGAAAGCAAAATCATTTAAAAATTGTGAAGCTACCAAAATTCCCCCGAAAGGTGTTCCAACTATAGCTTAGGGGTAAAAAACCAGAGTTGGTTTGAACGATTTTAACGTTTTTTTTTTTCACATGTACGTTTACAGACAAATACCATGAACGAATCAATGATATTTAATTCCAGCACATCGACTCAAACGTATGAATGCAACCTTTTTTCAACTGTTTTTGTATGAAATCTTTATTTTTATGAAGCAAAAGAGAGGCGAAAGATACCAAAAGGACATTAAACTCAAAAGTCGAAAATAAACTGACAACGCCATGGCTAAAAAAGAAAAAGACCAACAGACAAACAACAGTACACAAAACACAACATAGAAAACTAAAGACTGAGCAACACGAACGCCACCAAAAACTAGAGGGGATCTCAGTTTTTTCAAACGAGAAAACTAACGGCCTGATTTATGTTCTAACTAATGAACGAAAACAAATATGATATACATCAACAAACGACAACCACTGACTTACAGTCTCCTGCCTTGGGACAGGCACATACAGAATATGGCTGGGTTAGACTAGTTTGAAGACGCAAACCCTTCCTAACCTGGGACAGTGGTGTAACAATAATTACATTGAATAGAAACCATTATGCCAACTATTTAATGTGCTAAACGTAAAATATATGTTTCATTAAATACCAGTATAAGGAAGTGAATATAGGAAGTACACAAACAATTTTGAGGATATCAGTTAGAATATCTTGAATCGAAATATTATTTAATGTTTAGATTGAATATCCCGTCTATTGGGTCACGAACATTTTGCATTTTATCTAGAGCTTTTAAATATGAAAAAAAAACTAACAGATCCTCTTTTTAACGCTACTTATTACTGGTACAATATACTAAGAACATAATAATTTTTTGTTCTTTTTGATTCAACTACATATATAGATTTGACGGATCTCAGATATTTAGGAATACATTTTGTCCGTAATAATATACTAATTCAAGTTAGTTTGACCTAAGATGGATTTGTCTTTCCTTTAAGGTCCCTTTGGGGCAAATTGCGCTCTAATTATTCAAGTATTTATACATCCTTTGCTTCTGGTATTGAGGTGTGAACGTTCCAGGAAAATGTAAATCCAGAAAAGCGCTTCGGATGCACAACATTTATTTAGTGTTATTTTCATTCAATATGTATTTGTGATTAGGCAGACCCTTATTGTGTGGGACCTCCCTCTATTATGTGCATTGACGTTGTACGAGATATGTATGAGCGACTGCAATTGTGACTTTATATTGGCATCAATGAAGTTTTTGGTCAAAATGTGCATCACGTGTAATAACATTGGTACCGTTAATGTTATAAAAGGATTATAGTAGATAATAGCGTAAAAATGAATTGGCCCACAAAAAAAAAAGTTTTCCTAAAAACTAAATACGGCATTACTAAAAATAAAGGAACATGCAAATCCAGCACTGGAAAACTATTTAAGCTTACAAGAAAGTAATGGATTATAGTCAATTTAAAACATCAACGGCTAGTTGCCAATGTATAAATGTACATGGCTTTTTATTAAGAAGTAAAATCACAAAAAATACTGAATTCTGAGGAAAATGCAAATGGCAAAATCAAAAGCTCATACACATCAAACGAATGGATAACAACTGTCATATTCCTGACTTGGTACAGGCAATCTTCTTATGTAGAAAATGGTGGATTGAATCTGGTTTTATAGCTAGCTAAAGCTCTTGCTTGTATGACAGTCGCATCAAATTCCATTATATTGACAACGATGCGTGAACAAAACAAACAGACACAATAGGTAAAAAAGTCAAAATAGGGTACAGCAGTCAACATTGTGTTATCATCTTAATCACTATAAAACAAACAAATGTAACGAAGAAGCACAAAAGGCATATATCAAATTTAACATCCTCATTTTACTTTTTTTATACGATTTTATTTATCTATTTAAAATCCATCCATTAAGGATGGAAGGTTTTAAGTACTGGCGTAAAATCGCGCGTTTGAAATTTGCACAGGTAGACATAAAATAATTTTGTCGTTCAAAGTATGACGGGATACATAAGTACAGAATCACGTAAAATGGATATCACAAAAACAGACTTAACAGTAAAAGTAATATTAATAAATAAAATAATATTGTGGTTCAAAATATGACGGGATACATAAGTACAGAGTAACGTCAAATGTATATCACAAAAACAGACTTAACAGTAAAAGTAATATTAATAAATAAAACAATTTTGTCGTTCAAAGTATGACGGGATACATATAAGTACAGAGTCACGTCAAATGGATATCTCAAAAACAGACTTAACAGTAAAAGCAATATTAATAAAGGCAAATAAAAAATACTATAACACGTTATTAAGATGATAAACAACGTCCGTACGCAGAATCTATACTTCAAGACCATCGTGTATTATTTGTGAAGTTGATACGGAATATTTATCAACAAGGTCTTAGTACCTTCCGATGATATTTTTAGAAAAAGGACGAGACGTTCTTTGACATACCTCTGGTTCATCAAATTTCTGCTCAGACACTGGTGATGGTTTACAAAGTCTGAGTAGGAGCTACAAGCTCTTGAATACCGAATAAGTTGGGAAATGTATATCCTATATGCAGGTGAAGTTGGTATATTGCTACTAAGGTGGGGGAAATTGATAAATTCAAAATTAAAATCGTCTCGTTTGTCATAGATTCTGGTACTGAGATGACTGTGTATGTCAAATTCGAGGTATAAGTCTAAAAATGAGGCGGAGGAAGCCATGTCTGTTGTTTCTTTAATTTCTAGTTCTGGTGGATATATATTAAAGGAACCCAATCAGAAAAGTTCGGATTGTTAATGGAAAGAACATAATCAATATATATGAAAGTGAAATTAAATAACCTGGCTTCTTTGATCTTCTTGTTTTTGACAAGTGTCTGAAGGAACTCCGATTCATATGAAAATAAGAAGAGGTCGGCAAGGAGAGGAGCACAGTTCGTTCCAATAGAAATGCCGACAATTTGTTGAAAAAGTCTACCTCCAAATTCAACAAATATGTTGTCAATAAGAAACTCCAGCACACTGATCACTTGTTCCTCTGTGTTGCACGTTTTACCCATGGTTTACTATTAACAAAATATGCCTTATGGTATCCCAAAGTAATAAATTTATAGCGTATGCTACCATTTTTAAGAAAGGTACTTACAATTGAACATTAGACACATTAGCCACTTACTATATTATTAAAGCTTAGGGAAGAGGTATGTTAAAACCATTATTTGGTTCCTGAAATTGCAAAACTAGCAAACGTAATGAAGCCTTTCAAAATTATGTTAATTTTATTGATAAAAGATTATAGGCTAATCAAATCTGGTCACTTTAGTCTGAATTGTCACTTGTGATATCACAATGACGTCTAAATCATGTAAAAAAAATTACGTATTTGACATAAAGTGCCCATTTCAAGCATGCATTTTGGTCATTATATATATGAGCAACAGCTTACCACAAAACGATATTTACATACATTACCTAGATACATAAGCAGATATAGTTAGAAAATATTTTTCACTTCTAATGTAACAGGAACAAGTTTCATTTTGCTGGATCGTAATGTGCATACAATATCGCCAATTGTTTACACGTATTATGACTCCTGTTTCACCAATCTAAGTTAATGACTCCATTTGTAAATACATACAGCACTAATTCTAGTAATGAAATTGTGGAAAACAGTACGGTGGAAAGTTCCGTTTGTCATTCTTCTATGGATTTTAATTAATTATTCAAGAAAGCAGTCATGACCTGCACACCAATATTAGTCCAACCGGGAGATCAGAATAAACCATGGACGAGATAAGTTACAATTTCAAGTATAATAGATTCTTTGTTTTAGGCTTGATCTCCTCTCCTTTAGTCATTGGCAATAATTCTTATTGGGTTTGATTTTTATGTGTTTGACCATGTACAGGAACAAATGATTCTAGGTGTGGACTTTCTTAAACCAAAACAAAGTAGACATAATGCATTCTTTGGAGTCAGTGTACTTTCCGGACAAAGATAACAACACAATCAATATTATAGAGGTGAATTCAGGGTTGGCTAGAACTTCTTTAGGAACATCAATTCCACCTTTTCACCAGGCTGGCATACCTATTATTGTTTCAATTGTTCGAAATCAGGTTGCTCTTTTGGAACCTTTACCCTCCCTTCCACAAATGTCACTTGCAGGCGCAAAATGTTGTGTTTCCCTACTGGAAACAAATAGGTTTATTCGTAGGATCACCTATCAATCCCACTCAACCTGTCAATTGTGTTGTGGCTTCTGTGTCTGCAGCGCAGACTGGAAATGTATTACCAATGTCCACCTTGTAGCTAATCCCCATTCTGAGAAATCTAAACTACAAAATTGGTCTTGTTTATGTCGATGACATTTTGGTCTTTAGCAAGTCCTTTGAACAGCATTTGTAACATCTGCAATTAGTTTTTGACAGGCTCATTTCTACAGGTCTTACTCTAAAGCCAAGCAAGTTTCTGTTCGCCCCGCCTGAGGGCGGTATATCTTGGTCATAAGATTTAAAAAAAAAGGAGTTCAGGCAGATATTTCTAGTGGAAACAGTAGAGTCATTTCCTACTCCAAAATCTCAAAAGTAAGTTAGATCTTTTCTAGGCCTGACTAACTATTACAGGAAGTTCTTTAAAGGTTACAATCACATTGCAACTCCACTTAATAGATTTCTCAAACATGATGACAGATGTTTCATTGGAATGATAAGAAAGTGCCGAAAGGCATTTGACCAACTAAAACAATCTCTTTGCTCTTCACCTATTTTATCATATCCTAATATGTCTAGACTATTTATTATCACTAGTAATGCCAGTAGCTCTGCTATTGCTTGCATATTAGGCCAGTTGGACTCTGATTGTCTAGAAATAATAACATAAACGGTACCAATTTTCTGCACCAGATGCGCATTTCGACAATCAATGTCTCTTCACTGATGCTAGAAAGAGTTATTGCATATGGATGTCGTTTTCTGTTTGAAGGTGAAAAGGCCTGACCAATTAGTGAACTAGAATGTCTTGATGTTCTGGAAGAAATCAAAACCTATCATGTTTACTTGGCAAACTGTCATTTCAAGGTCTATACTGACCACCAATCACTCAACTGGTTAAGTTCTATCAAACAGTTTGGCAAGATGGTCAGTTCTATTGCAGGACTATGATTTTGAGATTTGTAATAGAGAAGGCAAGAAAAATAGCAATGCTAATTGTTTGTCTAGAAGAGATTACCTTGTTTCTCAGTCCTCTTCAGAACCTGGAGACGTTATCCCATCTGTAGATTTTAACTTAGTTTCTGATGAAAAAGAAACAAATGACCATTTGCAAGTATCTTTTGTTAACAATTCTTATAATTCACCTACTCCAAGTATCATGGAAATCAGTACTACCAATGACAATGAACGACCAGTTGAAACTATAACGAATACAAATTCTGAACACGTCACCGAGGTTATACCAGAAAACATAAGTGAATTACAAGAATGTCATGATTTCAAGGATGGACATCTTTTCTTATCATGACACTGGGACACTCCCAGAAGATACTAAGTTAGCAAGAAACGTTTTCTTAGAAGCCAGCCAATATGCCTTACTAGATGGTGTCTTGTACCAATGATATCAACCAAGGACAAGAGGTAGGAAAAAAGATATCTTTGTTAAACAACCTGCTTGTCCTCGTCAGTTTCGGAGTGACCTTTTACAATCCTATCACGAGAAAGGCTTGATGGATTTGACAGAACTTATCTTGCTATAAAACAAAAATACTTTTTTCCTGGAATGTATCAGGCAGTGCCAGATTTCATTCGATGTTGTCATTCTTGTCAGAGAGCAAAACCACATGCTCATGCTAAAAGAGTTTTTTTAACTCCCATGCCTATTTTGGACACTTTTTCACGATGGAACATTGATCTCATAGGTCCTTTCAAAGAAACAAAATTGGGCCATCGCTTTATCTTTATTGGGGAACGTGCTTTTAGCAAATGGACAGGCACCTTTCAAGAGAGGCCAGAAACTGCTACAAACATTGCAGATGTTCTCCACAAATAGATATTCTCCCGTTATGGAAGTTTTACTAGTTTGGTTTCAGATCGTGGACAAGGGTTCCTGAGACAACTTGTGGCAGCTGTAACACAAATTTATGATATAAAAACACTATTTTATAAGTTCTTACCATCCACAGACAAATTCTGCAGCTGAAAGCATAACGAAGACAGTTATTCAATGCTTAAAATGCATTGTAGATGAAAATCAGTCAAACTGGGCTGAATTTCTTCCTGGAATATTTATGGCTTTTCGAATGTCTCCCTCGGCATCTTCTGAATTCTGTTCTTATCACTCACTCTTTAGTAAAGAAATGAACTTACCAGTCGACACTGTTCTTCCAAAAACTGACTTGATCAAAAACCTAAAATTTCACATTGAAAATATTCTTGATTGTCTGAAAATTGCATAAAGATGTGCAACTGACAACCTATAGTACTCACAGGAGAAGCAAAAGTCAAAGTACGACAAAAATACTGCATTGCCACAGTTTGAAATACAGGACCTTGTCCTTGTTCACAATCCTTAGGTTCCAGTTGGTCTATCTTCCAAACTGCATAGGAAAAATTATGGTCCATTCTACATAGTTGCAAAGGGACCAAACCATACATTCAAACTGCTTCGATGTCAAAACAATAAACTTTTAAAAAGCATGATTAATGCAAACAGGTTGAAGAAATACATTCCACCAGATCATCGTCCAGATTTACTGCCCCTCCCCCAGACGAACCTTGTCCTGACACCCGAAGAACAAAACAACCAAATTTTCAAAACCCAGACCCAAACCCAAGTCAACAAAGACAAACAGATATACCAGATAGTGATGAACCAGTCGAAAACACTTCAAAACAGTTTTATGATATTGCAAAAATTCTACAACGTAGAAGGTTCAATGGTGAACATCAGTTTTTAGTCAAGTGGGTTGGTATCAAAGAAAAAACTTGAGAACCAGAACAGAATCTTCCAATTCATTTAGTTCGTCATTTCTTGGCGACCAAAGTTCAACAAGGTAAAAGAAGAAAAAGGCCTATAATGAACACTGGTTTGCAAAACCCAGCATTGTATCTTTAAAGGTGAACTCTCTGAAGTTCAGGTCATTAACTCGAACATTGAGTTCATTAATTGTCAGAATAGTTCAGTTCTTTCAATTCAATCTAATTTCCTAATTTCATGCTAACTCAAATATGATAAATTCATATTAATGTTGATACTCCATAGTAAAAGTGTATTTTACCGTTACCAAAACTATCTACATATAGACTTGACATAGTTAAGACACATCTACTCTAGATATTCCTTCAAACTTTGTTTTCTGTGTGGCGTATATCAAAATTATAAGGTTTTTCATGTGAATATTGCTACTAGGGACAAGCTATCCCTAAAACGACTCACACTGCTCATCTCTTGATATTCTTTCTTTGTTTTCTACAGATGCTTTGAGGTATACCACAGTTTTTACATGGATTTTTATTGTTGGCTTATGAGCCGTTAATGCAGATGGGGAAATACAGTTGCACCGCATCAACTATGAAGTAACTTTTTGCAAGGAAGCATACATTGTTTTTCGGTAGTGCAAATTGGCTTCATACTTTCGAAATACCCCTTCCTCACAAGTTATCTTCATCTCAGTTTCCAAGATGTGATATATTACACCAGAATTGTCACATACTCAATCAAGTCATTTCGCAGCTATCAGCTGTTCGAACAGAAGTAACAGCAAATATAAACACTATTGTTGATATTATACATCGCTCAGTTCCAAAAGCAGACCAACGTTTGAATACCCTTACCCAGAGTAGAAGTAAAAGAAGACTTTTTGACTTTGTGGGATCGATTTCCCAATCGTTATTTGGAACAGCCACAATTAAGGATGTCCAAAAAAACTGGCGAGACATTTCAATATTTGGGCTGCAAGAAATAATAAATTTGTAGCAGCTATGACACACCGTGATTAAGAGTTGTTGTCCTTCGTGACAAATACTGATAGTCGTTTCCACAACATTATGAGTGGCATTCAGAAAAATTATGAAAGTATCCAAAATGTAACTTTTGAAACTGCTAAATTTGTAGCACACTTTGAAGAATTAAACATTAAATTATCAAATCTTTTTATTGGTCAAATGAACTCTAGTTCAGTTATCACAAAATATTTAGAAGAATTAACTATTGGAATTGATGAAATGGTGAAAGGCAAATTATCTCCATTCCTCATATCACCAAAAATTTCAAAGAATACTATTAAGCACATTCAACTCAATCTTAGTGATAAATTTAAAGGGTTTTACTTGATTCATGCAGATCCTGCACATTATTACTCAAATTGTAACATGTTGTATGCCAGAAATCATTCAATATTGTATTAAACTTTAAAATTTCCCATATCTACTTTTGCATTTCCACTATATTTATATAAGATCAATGCATATCCAGTTTCTATAAATGTCACTAGTACTCATGCTACCCAAATATTAGATTTACCAGACTGTCTTGTTGTTACTAAAAATAATCAATATCATGCATCAATATCTTTTGATAAATTAAGATCTTGTTCTGTAACAGAAACAGTATATTGTTCTCCTAGTTTGCATCTAGTGTCAGCTGTCAACACTTATTGTATATCTTCTCTTTATTTTAACTCAAAATCTGATATTCACGAACAGTGTGATTTTAGATTTTTTTTAAACATACTACAACCTTCAATCGAACAAATTTTTGATAGCACTCTTTTAGTCTACAAGACAAACACTCTGGCATCTTAGTGTCAAAACAAACATAGCATTGTGAAAGGCTGCCATTTTTGCTTCATTCACATTCCATGTAGATGTTCATTATCTACCGATTCAATTTTTGTTCCTAAGAAAATATTTTTTAATATATATAATACATATTTTTAATCACACGTTTTGAAACATTCTTTTACAAGATAGAACTTTGCATCTCAGTTTAAAAAGACTGTCTTCACATCCCTCTTCGAACCTCTTATTGATGGTGACATTTCAGTGGATGATTTATGGCTTGATAATAGCACCATCCTTGCTATTGCAGCTTTAAATCGGTCTTCCATTCTTGCAATAGCATGTTTTACACTTTTTAACAAAGTTCGCTTACTGACGACCACAGTACTTCTTTTGCAAAAGATTCACCAGGCAAAACGTTTATCTATTCCATCAACATCTGGCACAACTGAAAACATTTTCAACACAATGCAATCCATGGCCATTTGTTATATTATCCATAATCACCACAATCACATTAGCGATTTTTGCAATCTCTTTCCACTAAAGGTCTACAAATAGCAACCATACTAAAGTTTACTTGAAATTAAAAATGAACTATCATGTATCACTTTACCATTGCTCACATTATCACTCTGTCCTATATAAGAGTACTAGAAACAATTACAAACATGAGAATCTCAGGTACTTTCATCATAAGATATTGCATGCAGATTGGCATGATTATTTTTATTCATGGCACCAATACAAAACATGAAATACCATAACCAAAATACCTTACGATAAATCTATACAGTGCTAGAAAAGTAAGAACATTTTATGGCTTATGGTAAACTCTCAATGTAACTTGTGTCAGACGTCTTCCTTACAAAAAAAGGGAATTATCTATTTTCATTTTTGAAATTAAAAAAAAAAATACTTTCAACGCGGACGAATAAATTGTTTGCCCGAGTGGGAAATATGTGACAGTGAAATTTTACTTTCAACTTCTTGCCTCATCAACTGCATTCTAACTTTATTGATTGAAAGAACTGTGTATTAATTGTTCCAATTTATTTTATTACATGTGTCATTAATTAGCAGTCATGTAAATTAATTATATGTAAGAGAATGATAATCCCTTTCTTTATGATTAAGTACGAGCGTTAGCGAGTACTCATCATGATGAAAGTGATTATCATTCTCTTACAAACTTAGAATATTGTAAAGTGCTCAAGGCTCAAATGATCTCTTGATTGGTTGTATTCAAGAATTCGTTTCATTGTCAGTGCAAGTTTATTATTAATGCATGACTTTCTTTTTATGCATTCATTTCATTTATGGATTAGTTTTAGTGATGTAAAGACTTTCTTTTAATTTTGGAAAATAAAATAAATTGTGTTTCAGACATTAGATGACACAACATAACGTAGGAATTGTATAAGTTTCCTAATTGTGAGTATGAATGTAAATCATGTAGCATTTTAGTGAGGAATTATCTTTTAGTTTATTAACAGTTCAAATCAATAAATCCATGATTTTGAGTTAAAACTAAATTTTATTTTCACAGCCAATATTGTAGTCCAGCTCTTTACATAAAATACCACTTCATTGTGTAAAGTAATTAACTTAAACTAAATTTTCAAATAAAATGCCTTTTAAAAATATTCGTAAGTTAAATTAAATTTCTGCGTTTCTCTTAATTTTATCAGAATATTGGAAATTATTGTTCTTACCAATATAGTTTATATTCAATTTTAAAAACTTTTTTCTTTTTTTTTGCATCGCTTTGATGTTGTTCAACGTTTTAGTAAGTTTGAAGTTCTTAATATTTTCAAAATATCATTAATGGTATTAATTTTACAGCACCAGTAGACTTCAACTTATTTTGATTTTGTGTTTTTTTTTTTTAATTAAACATTTAGTCAGTTTCAATCACAAATCCTTTCAAGCTGGTAAATGTGCTTCGGGGCATTTGTAACTCATACATAGAAACTCTTTTTTTTAACTGTAAATAGGTCTGAAGAATGAATAATCCCTTACTAAGAACATGATTTACATTCATTCTTCACAATAAAGAAACACCAAATCCTACAATTTCATTGGTCGAGAGCAGTTTGCTATTTTCTAACTTTTGTAATCTTGAGAAATTTATCTTAAGACACATGACAATATAGTGAAATAAATCAAGTGTGTCCGTACAAATTTATATTACATAATCTGGGGTTATTTCCTTCTTAACGAACATCACTAATCCGTTTAAGTAAACTAAATAATAGTTAAATTTTTTTAGTTAGCGTCCCCCTTTATGATATAGGGCCAGCCAGGGGAAATCTTTTAATCTAACCCTTTGGTAACATGAACAGTAAACCTTTCTGAACCTCAACTGGAAACTCAATTGTAAATTGGATAACAAGTAACAAGCGTCAGTGCTGGTCCGTTTGAATTAGACCAGCACTGAATAAAGTTGTACTTTAAATTGCTTGTTCTAGTTACAGGTTCAATTTATTATTTTGTAGAAGAGTTCGGTCTTTTAAATTTACTTTATTTAAAATGTTTGGTCAAGTTACATAGTCTGTGTTTCCCATTCTTTAAAGTGTTTGAATATCTTTACTAGTTTATATTTCTGATGCACTCGCTTCCTGCTTATTTCAGTTTATATATTTTTGCATTTTAAACTTAAGTTCCAAGTTCATGTAATTTTTTTATTTTAGATAAGGGCTAAGTCTGATTTTCTTATGTAAAATCTTTTCTGTTCATGTAGATATGTTTAGTGTAATGTTTTTCCAAATGTTTATAGTTTTGAGAAAGTACCAGACGCTTTCAAGAAAAAAGATTTAAACAGTTCCGTAAACAGTAAAGTTTTGTCTGTATGTAGATACGTTAATTTGTGTATTTCATATTGTCATAACTACTAATATTGATGCTCTAATTTCTATGTCAACATTATTTTCTTTGTTATACTTATTTTATTGTATCATAGCACACTACTGTGTATATTTATCTTTTTGGTCTTTGGTTGGAGCATGATCAGATTATCTCCCATTATTTGAAACCGTATTTTCTAATTTTTCGGGACCAAAACAAAAATGTGGAATTGTACAAATATTAGGCATTTCCAGGTAAAACAAAGAGTTAACCGTCATTATTTATATGTTTTGGCAAATTGCAAGATTTATATAATTCTATTATCAAACGACTAAATATAGTGACAGGTCAAAATTAAGGAAAAAGGGGGATGTTCAGATACGATTTGCTATTTGGCATTGATAAAGGATAAGTGTACAAAGATTAAAGGTTATATAGATAGCAGGTTACTTATATTTTAATTATTTACAGTGTATTGTCTTTGAACGTCTGTCTAATTGCTTTTATTTCAAAATATGTTGGTTTTACCAGGTTGGGAACAAACCCCATTTATGGTGATAATACCTGTATATAATGATGACCCTTCTATAGAGGGATATAATTATAGAAGGATATATTTGTTAAGACTGGATTTAAAGCAGAACATGGCAAATGCGCATTTTCTACTTATTATGGCAGTAACCTGCAACATTGGATGCATCAATTGATGTACTAAATTTAATATGCACATGTGTAGTTTGCTGCTAAACTGATTGAATATACAATCTTTTGTTCATCATAATTGAAAGCTGTGATGATCTGGTAAATTCCACTCAGTTATGTCTCAATGAATAGATTTCTATTGTTAGATTAAACATAAAATATAAAGGTTAACTGTCCCTGTTGTTAATGATCAGGTGTTCAAATAGGTACACAATAGATTGCAAGTTCGGAAAAAGCTCCATATGGAACCCCCACGGAATAAACTGTAATACAGTATTGTGTTCTTTTAGTATGGTGGGTGTGCCATATGGAACTCTTACCGCAAGTTCTGTCACTTTAACAGAAACTGGGCATCCCAATTTTTAGTAAAGTGCAATAATTGATACCTATAATGCTACAGATTATAGCCAATATCTAGAAAATGCACTTTTGCCATCTTCCTGCTTTAAATCCAGTCTAAACAAATATATATCTTCTATAGAGAGATAATTTTATCCCTCTGTGGAAGGGGATCTGGTCCCAACCTGTTTAATGCTGTCCAATTGTTTTTATTAGGATCATGCTTCTATTGCGTTATCCAAGCACTCCATGACATCCTTATTGGCGTGACCCAGTTTACCCCTATCTCTTGATAAATGTGAACATGATTTGGGGTGTTCAATGTCTTAATTCGTGTATTATTTTACAGTTGACAAACATGATTTATTCATCAGAGACGTTATGCTTTCTTATTATGTTATGTATGTATATATGTTTGAATATTATATTATATTAGTTTGAATCGACCAGCACTGAATAAAGTTGTACATTAAATTGCTTGTTCTAATTACAGCATAACACGCAGCAGAAGAACCTTAGATATAAGCAAAAGAGCCATCACTTCATCAAATTGTCAATAACCCCCAGAACACACCCAAAAACCTTGTTCACAGCTATGAGGAATACATTTGGATCTTTTGGAGAGTTTGTCAAAACACATATTGAATATGTCATTGTGCTTGGGGAAACCGTGAATGATACTCAGCAGATGGACATTGAAGAGGAAAGTGTCAAATACAGAGACCTTATTCAAGGAAATTTTATAGACAGCTACAGAAATTTAACATATAAACGAGTATTTAGCTTGTTCTGGGCGAATAGATTTCACAACAATGTGACTTATGTCATCAAAATTGATGATGATATCACCATTTACCTTCCATTTCTAATTCCTTATCTTAGCAATAAACTAAACAAAACCAAGGTTTTAGAATGTTTTCTTCTTATAGGAGCTATATCATATCGTAATCCGCGTGATAAATGGTATATGTGTTCGTCGGACTACCCCTTTTCAACGTCCTCCTTATCATCTTATTGTGCAGGACCTTCCTCAATTATGTCCGCTGACGTTACAAATGAAATGTACGAAGCGACAAAAAATGTGCCTTTTTGTTGGCTTGAAGATGTCTAAGGTGGTGGATTTTTACCCTGGATTTTACGTATAGAAATAGTTCATCCGAAATGTTATATTAAAGATTTGCTAGCAAGGATGGGGTCGATTACTTTAAAATGTAATCGATTAAATTACAATTACTTTGTTAATTTAATGTAATCGATTACATTACAATTACACCTAAATTCAAATGTTATTAATTACATTAGATTACTTTTCGTTAAAGTAATCATGATTACTTTGGATTACTTCTGATTACATGGTATATTGTAATATTAAAGCATTTCTTATAAACTTTTTATCCTTACGAAAAAGCTAATTTTTGTGAAATTTTGTGTTTTTTGAATCCTTAATTTATTCTTCTAATTCAAAATTTAGACGGCTAGAAGCAGTGTTACATGCATATAGTTTGATAGCATAGACAAGTGTCCTTTTCTGTGTAAAAGATATAAATTCTTTTTATAAACATTTTACACACCTGCACAATTAACAAAAAGCGTGAACAAATAATGCAAATTCAATTCCGTAGATTTATTGTCTGTGGGGATATAATTGACAAATCCATATGTTTTTACAGGTGTTTATCACTACTTCATTTTTTGGACAAACAATAGTTGAGAATGGGTATTAAAAATTAATTATCAAATTGCAATATCAATAAAGTTATCAGTAGTTTATTATAATTATGTTTCTAAATGTTTGAAAATTTCAATAATTGATCTAGTAAGAAAGCACATATTAATATTTATGGAAAACAAAATTTACACAAATTGTAAAAAAATAAAATTTGCTTTTAAATTCTATTATTAGTTAAGTAAGGCTCATGTCAATCATCAAAGTCGTAAATTGGAACTAAATGTTCTATGCTATTGAATTTCCATGTAGTTATACCAAAATATTGTGTAAACTAAAATTGGAGTTAATACCAGAAGTGTTCAATCAAGGAACCCAAAATGATTTCAAAGCATATTCTTGTATCACAAGAACTCAATCTCACAATGAAACATTTGGAAAGGTAAATTCCTTTAGTAAACTGTTTACAGAATAAATCACACATTTTCGCTCTGCTTGCACAACTTGGTTATACTAAACTTGTAACATAGATGTTATGATCATCACATTGAACAATGATCCATCATAGTGAATACTAGTTTTATGATTTTTCATTCCTGCTTCACATCTTCTTATTTTTATATTGATATCAAAAACTATTTTCATAAACAAAAATTGTAATTAACAAGTAATCATATAAATGTAATCTTAAAGTAATCTGAAAGTAATAATTCTGCGTTTATATAATGTTATGGAGATGTCTGCGTCGTCGTCCGAAGATATTTTGGTTCACAGACAATAACTTGAGTAGAAGTGTACGGATTTGTATGAAATTTTAGCACAAGGTTCCATACCACAATAGAAAGGTTGGGATTGATTTCGGGGGTTATTGTCGCAGCTATTTTGTAATTAGGGACCAAAAAGGACCAAAAACAAGCATTTTTCCGGTTCGTAGACAATAACTTGGTTCACAGACAATACCTTAAGTATAAGAGTATGCATCTCTATGACATTTTAGCACAAGGTTCGATACCACAATAGGCGGGATCTAACCGTGTATTTATAACTTGGATTTTGGGACCTGTGTTTGAATTGGTCTATATTATGGTCTCAAGGTTCCATAAATTAAACTTTGTTTGATTTGAAAGAAAAATGAATTTTTGGGGTTCTTTGATATGCAGAATCTAACCTTGTATTCAGATTTTTGATTTTGGGACCGGTTTTCAAATTGGTCTACATTAAAGTAAAGGGCCCAAATTTAAACTTATAAAAATAAGTAGATGAGGTATGATTGCCAATGAAACAACTATCCATCAAAGTTCAAATAAAGTGGATGTAAGCAATTATATGCTACCGTATGGCCTTCAACAATGATAAAAACTCATTCCGTATAGTCGGCTAAAAAAGGCCACAAAAATATGAAACATTTCAATTGAGAAAAATAACGGCCTAATTTATAAAAAAACAATTTACGAAAAACAAATATGACAGACAAGAACAAACGACAAGCACTGAACTACAGACTCCTGACTTGGGACAGGCACAAAAAGAATATGGCGGGTTAAACATGTTTGTGAGTGCTCAACCCTCCCCTAACCTGGGACAGTGGTGTTACAGCACAACATAACTATAAAAATCAGTAGAAAAAGGCTTAACTCATCAGATCGATACAAACAGAAAAACATCAAAGAAAAAAAAAAAAAAAAAAAAAACAGATCAGACGTGGGAGGGTATATATCCATCCCTCATTCCTAACAACAAAAAGGACACTTAGTATAGATCTGAGAGTTCTCGCAGTTACTAAAAGCTACGACTAAAATATCAATCAGTTCACATCCAACATCCAATGGTTTTAGTGTAAAGACGTCAATAACAGCCAGAAATAAACATGATCTTTTGCAATGTCAAAATAAAGGTATGGACAGATTGAAGTACCGTGAAAGTGCATATTTTATTCAAAGATCTAATAACAGTGTTGTTTTGGTTACCTTTTAGAATAAGTTTATTTAAAGGATTGGTAAGTTTACCCGGATCGTATATGAATATCCGAGCTCGGTAAACAACATCACCGTAAAATATAGGATGTGCCATTCCGCCTGAAATAAGTTTTTTACGGGTACAGCCAAACTTGCAAACCAAATCTTTGTATCTATGGAAGAATTTAGTAAAGGTTTTAAGTAATTTGTGGTAACGAAGTCCCTAACTTAATAATTTACCAGTAAGGCAGGGATTACGCTCTTTGAAATCCAAAACGTCACTACAGACACGGGCATAACGAACGGCTTGGGATATACAAACACAGTAAGATGGTGGCAGAGGAACATCACTGTCGAAAAAAGGAAGATTAACAACAGGGAATGAAAAATCATCCCTTTTGTCGTAAAGTTTCCTGTAGAGTTTCTAGTGTAAAACTGAAATATCTAAATCTAAGAAAGGACACTTATTCCTGTAAATATTAGATTTATTAAAGATAAAATGTGGGTAAATTTCGGCAGTATATTTAGAGAATTCTTGATTATTTAACGAAAAAATATCATCAAGATAACAGTAAGTGTTGTTGAATTTATCAATTGAATAGCATTAAGACGGGTCTTTACTGAATTTGGCCATAAACTTTGATTCACAACAGTACAGGAACACGTCTACTATGATAGGGGCACAATCAGGGCCCATAGGAATACCCACAATCTGTCGAGAAACTTTATTGCCGAAACGTACATAAATGTTGTCAAGGAGAAAGTGTATGGCTTTAATCATTTCATAACACATCCAGTAAGTAGATCTAACATATTTACCTTTCTCGTCTGAGAAAAATGATTGAACGACCATTTTATTAAATAGGAAAACTTTTGTTTGATAAGATTGTGTGGAAGTGTAGTGTAAAGAGTGTCAAAACTGTCCACCGAATCAAAAAGACCATCAAAAGCACGTAATTTATCTTAAACATCCAAAAATGGTTAATTCCACTATTATCATCTGTTTTATTACAAAAATATATGATCAGTTCTTTGATAGAAGTTAAGGATATCGTTAAAAGCACCGAAAGTCTAGTAGTTGAAAACTTACTAGAGGCCGTGATGAAACGATATTTTACGGGTTTTTGTGTAGTTTAGGTAACCAATACATAATGGGGACCTTCAAATGTTCAGAAGAGGCCTTAAGCTGAGCTGTGTTGTGACATGATTGTTTACTATATGACTCTCTGTGGAGCGTACGGCCTTGACTGTAGTTGAATGTATAATTTTATTCTTGAGGATATATTTACGTCATACTACTACAACATTATTGGCTGCTTTGACGGCCGGTACGAACACAAAACGCTATGCAAGTACTTGAATTTTGTTTTAATCATATAAATGGGCGTATTACTTATTCTTTCATTTATTTCTAAATTATTTTCGAAATGTGATATGCAAATATCAACAATATTCAGACATTTATTCAAATAGGAATCAAGTGACTTATTGTCAGATTTCTCCCTTAGTTTGATTTTAACAAAAAATAAATCCAAGGGGTTCTTCGATATGCTGAATCTAAACATATATTAAGATTTTTTTATTTTGGGCCCAGTTTTCAAGTTGGTCCAAACTGGGGACCAAAATTTAACTTTTTTTATAAAACTAAACTCCGTTTCTATGTATGTTGGCGTTTGTTTTTGTTGCAGTTCATTGTTTCTGTTGTTCAGCTTTGTTTCCTCTTATAGTTGATGTGTTTCCCTCAGTTTTGGTTTGTGACCCGGATTTGTTTCAGTTAAATCGATTTATGACTATTGAACAGCGGCATACTACTATTGCCTTTTTTTGATTTTAACAAAAATCGAATATATGAGGTTCTTTGATATGCTAAATTTAACCGTGTATTTGAATTTTTGATTTTGAGGCCAACTTTCAAA
The DNA here is from genome assembly GCA_017311375.1 of Mytilus coruscus. Taxonomy (NCBI): domain Eukaryota; kingdom Metazoa; phylum Mollusca; class Bivalvia; order Mytilida; family Mytilidae; genus Mytilus; species Mytilus coruscus. The sequence continues at coordinate 25,300,341 of CM029601.1, read as the reverse complement.
TTCGTCCAAATCGGGGTCCAAAATTAAACTTTGTTTGATTTCAACAAAAAGTGAGTATATGGGTTCTTTGATATGCTGAATCTAACCGTGTTCAAGATTTTGGATTTTGGGCCCTGTTATCAAATTGGTCTACATTGATGTCCAAAGAGTTCAAAATTAAACTTGATTTCGTAAAAAATTAAAAGTCTTGGGGTTCCATGATAGGCTGACTCTTACCATGTATTTAAATTTTGGATATTGGACCATGATAGGTAAATGTCCAATATCAAAATTTTAAGTTCTTGGACCACATTCATTCTGTGTCAGAAACTATGCTATGTCAAATATATAATCACAATTCAAATTCAGAGCTGTATTGCACAATAAATATAGAAATTTGGTAGTAGAGTCATAGTTAAAAATAGATATAACATCAAACCATGTATAAATATAGTTTGAAATTTGCTCTTCATTATTAGATATTTTGAATATAATTAAAAGTTACTGTTATAGATTTTAAAGATTAAATCTAAACCCTTCAAAATTAAAGTTTCATATTTTCTCTTAATTATAAAATGGTTAAGTAGAGCTGGTTATCTGTCATATCATGCTGATAATGGGATTTGATTTGATTTGATTTTTGGTGTTTTTACGCCACTTTTAAGCACCGCTTTTGGGCTTTTTCGTGGCGGTCAGTTTTTATTGGTGGAGGAAGCCTGAGTGCCCGGAGAAAACCACCGACCTTCGTGCTGATAATGGGACAGGTAATATTACTTAACACACAGATGTTTAAAACAAAAAATTGAGTTTGTAGATGATTATGGCCAGTTTCTGGTATTACCACTCCAGGACAGGAACGATGAAGTTAATTGATATTTCGTTTGTTTTAACATTTTATAACTAATCATGAAAATTGAATATTAAAATTAATGAAGGAAAGTTTGTTATATTTCAATGTATTTCACGAGGGCCTCATGGAAGATTAGTTTTACAGCTAACTGTGTAAAGAATTAGTATTACTTATATGATTATTATTATCATTATTATTTAAAAAAAAAAGAAATGTTCTATTTTCTTCCTTTATAAACTACACACAAGTTGTATTACATATTTACATTTGTAATTAACTATTTACATTTATGAACATGAATAAGTATTGCGTATTTACTATTAATTCATTCATGCAGCAGTTACCACCTATTATCAAGAAACCAAAACATGTGGTTTTCATCAACTAACACACTTATAATAGGAAGCAGACCTCAAACAGTGTCTGGAATCTCTGCATGTAAATTGAAAAATAACACAAAAAAATAAAGAAAAACATTTTGGCAAAAAGTATACGCAGGACGAGAGGTTATCATATCGCCGAAATCGTCAGTCGACTCCTTATCGAAGGTATTGCCCTTAAACGACCATTTCCCGGTTTTTGCAATTGTTTGCTCGTCATCGGTGTCTGAGCAAGAAACCTTGTTAGATAACGTCTTGTCCTTTTTCTCAATAATTTTACATTGGCTTGTATCAAGACCAAATGAATAAATATTCCTTGTCAACTTCACAAACACTACAGAATAACAGATTCTATGTGCTAACGATGTGTAACTTTTTTTATTTACTTTGCAGTTTTCCCCTTTATTTGTCTTCGACTATTGTGGTCATATGACTCGGTATTTGTGCATCTAGCTTTCGGCTTTTTACTTTGGGCGTTCTTGATGCGGATGGTACCAGTGTGCGATTCGGACGCATACAACATGTACAATGTTAATTATTATAGTGTTATTTTCGTTTCGTAATCTTTTTTATGTTTTTTAATTTGTACTTTATCAGAAAAGTGTGTATATGTCATTATATTTTACACCTGTGTACTTGACTATCAATTACAAAAACTTGTTTTGTTTGCGTCTTAGTGAGATTTAATTGTGTGTTTGTTACCGACCGTGCGAGATTTTCATGGATAGTCCAGGTCGTTAAACAACCCCCTAATAGTTGTTTATTTGGATATTTTAAGTAATTTTTATTGAATATCTACGATGTAAGTTTACACAATTTTGGCAGCCTGATCCCAATTATTGTCACGTTAACCAATTATGTCTGTTTTGGTTGCTCATGCATTTTTTTTTAATATAACAGAACTATGAACAACTGTCATACATGTGGGAGGTTTTAATTTAGCTATTTATGAGACCAGGTTAAACCCACTATTTTCTTCGGAAAATCGTGCACCAAGTCAGAAATATGACAGTTGTTTTCCGCTCGTTCCATTGGTTGATATAGTTGAGCGCTTGGATTAAACATAATTTATCTTCTTAAGGCCTAAATTCTAATAGTTTTTGTTAAATGTCGTAAATGGTTAAATGGATCGACAAAGAAATTTCGAAAATGTGTAGAAAATGAAACAAACATCGTTGATTGTATTATTACTTGGATGATTTGAAAAACTGGAAAATCATATCAATCCCTTATTGTAATCTCATATAATTGAAAAGGCATACACATGGTGTGATGGTGTCTTACGACTTTTTGACAATATTACACATGTTTAGTGTTATGACAAGTTGTCTAAAATCATTTACATTCAAATATTTGAATGTTTTAATTTATGTTTTCGCTTGAGTGAAAATTACCACATTATTAAAAGTTTGTATTTGTATACAATAGATATAGGAAGATGTGGTGTGAGTGCCAATGAGACAACTCTCCATCCAAATAACAATTTATAAAAGTAAACCATTATAGGTCAATGTACGGCCTTCAACACGGAGCCTTGGCTCACACCGAACAACAAGCTATAAAGGGCCCCAAAAGTACTAGTGTAAAACCATTCAAACGGTAAAACCAACGGTCTAGTCTATATAAAAAACGAGAAACGAAAAACACGTATAAATTACATAAACAAACGACAACTACTGTACATCAGATTATGTCAACTTGTCATTTCATAAAATTTTGACAAAATATAAAGTTTGACCTGTTGACAAAAATTTAAAAAATAAAGAAATTTAAACCATACAACTAACAGGAATAACTTCATTGGATATATAGCAGTTTGACAAACACTAATTTTGATAATTGAGAAGCTTGATTTTTTTTACTAATAGTATGTGATTAAAACGTTCAGCTTCTTTTTAAAGAATTAACTCCTTTAGGTGTTCTGTACCCCTTTAAAAGCATGAGCTATATAAAACAAGTCCAGGTAAAAGTTGATGTAAAATCTATCTGATAATTGATATTAAGGTTTTCGAACTCTTGTATTTTACCATATTTTAGTTGTTGGTGATTTTTGTTATATTGAGTTTTTGTACAATATATGCATACACCACTTAAGTTAAGAGTTTTCTTAGTAAACACTTTAAAATCCTCCATTTTCTTGAGTTGTATGCATAAAACATTTAAACTAATTATTTCCTTAGTCTAAAGACGTCATTAACAAACTGGAAAGAGCATGTCATTGTAAAAGGCCACGATACCATAACATACTATGATCAGGATTAAGGATTCCAAGTTTTCATCAATTTAAAGCAACACATATTTATTTACATTTTATTTGATCATAAACACAATTGATGTAAGTACCGATTAAAAACCCTATTTAAAGATCTGACTACGGTTTTGAAATGATATCATATAAGAACAAGCTTATTCAAAGGATCTACAAGTTACCATAGATATATTTAAATTTACGAGCTCTATAGACAACATAACCGTCAATATAAGGAAGTGATATCCGGGTTTGTATACGAATTCTTGAGGTACAGACAAAACTTCAAAAAAAAAAATTCATGGTCTTCGGTGGGAAAGCATGTGAATGATTAAATAATAGTCAAATTTTACTTGTAAAACTATGGGGCATTTTAAGAAGTAAATGTAAATAGATTTATTTAAATCTATTATATGTTTATATTTCTCATTTGTCGAAGGGTACTTAGATTTTGCATTTTTTAAAAATTAATTGTTACATTTTCAAAAAGCTAGGCTTTAAATCAGACTGACAAAATGATAGTTTGAGAAAAATTAATCTTGAATACTGTCAGATTCACGGTGTAAAACGTATGGTCGGGTAAAACATATTTTAAAGTGTTTTTACGGTTATAATTTTTCATTTTATTTTTTTTTTTCTCCCGAAAATTAATAATTTTTTTCTATGTATATTCTGTATTAACCTGTCCTAAGTCAGGAGCCGGTAATTAGTGGTTGTCGTTTGTTGCATTTATTGTCTTGTACATAAATCAGGCTGTTAGTTTTCTCGTTTGAATTGTTTTACATTTGTTATTTCGTGGCCTTTTACAGCTTGCTTTGAAGTATGGGTTTTGCTCATTATTGAAGGTCGTACGGTGACCTATAGTTGCTTATTTCTACGGCATTTGGTCTCTGATGGAGAATTGTGTCATTGGCAATTATACCACATCTTTTTATTTTTATATTAACCGGTGGTCAAATATTTACACTTACTTACAGTTACACAAAGACTTTTTTGTATATTTTTCCACATGATACATGGATTAGTTGCATTCTTCAAATTATTTATGTAAAACAAATGGTATTCAAACTTCCTCGTAAAGCTTGTATATAACATTTCGGCTTAACTATTCCTATACGTAAAATCCACGGTAAAAATCCACCACCGTAGACATCTTCTAGCCAAATGACAGGCTGCCGGTACGAATACAATGCGCTTTGCGAGTACTTGGTGTTTATTTTTCATTCTAGAAATGGGATTATCATGGACCCTTTTACTAATTTCAGAATTGTTTTTCAAAATGAGATATACTAATATTAACAGTATTCATTATTTTATTCAAATAACTGTCTAGAGATTTTTTATCAGATTTTTCACGTTTACACCAATTTTTACCGTAGACAGACAAAGCGTCTTTAATGACCTGACGACACTGTTTCCAATCTATTTTAGATGGAGGACGATATTTCGGTCCTTTCTTAAGAAAAGTTATGACCTCACGATCTCGACGATGTTGAGGTCTCCTGTAAGGACATGACCATAGGGAACATATCTAAACTAGATGTTTCACAGTCTCAAGTGGAAGGAACATTATTTTCTATATTGACGTCTGATGTATAATTAAAAATCAAACTTCTGCTGTTTTTTTTTTATAAGAATACGAAATAATAGGTGGTTCTATATTATCAAAATATGGAGGTATTTGGCTTTGGATGGTAGAGTCATTGAATATACTAGATAAGTTATTAAAATCAATACCTCTATTTATATATTTTAATTTAAGAAAATGCCGTTTATGATTTTCAGGTTTATCGATACTAGGAAATAGCCTATGATGACAAAAGGCTGTAATAGTACGTGTGTATTCATACATTGGGCTAAAAAAAGAAATTTTATCACACTCCAGAAAAAAGCATATAATTTACTTATTGGTATCTGACCCAGTTTACATAATACTTGATGTCTGCCATTATTTTTTATTATAGATAACAGATCAGCAAGTGTATAATTTATACGATGTTTAATACGTTGATTACGGTTTTGCGTTTGAGACTTTTTATTTCTAAGTCGTTTATCGACAATATTAATGACATCGATTGAAGTTTTAGTTATGTTCCCCTGTCCTAATATTTTGTCATTAAGACCGAGGGGATAAGCTGTTTGAAGTCTTTTTATCCAAAATAATTCGCGAACTTCACGTGATTTTTCAAATTGCTTGTGTGATTCTCCTGGTTGTCTCTGAAAGGTTTCAAGTGGTTTGAATTTTATAAATTTTAGATTGTGATTATGCTTATCTAAATGTTGATATATCAAACTTTTGAATTTTTTTTTCTCGTCCCGTCTGTCCCACATATTGAATACCACACTTAGGTTGGGTTCAAGTTACCACATATATAAGGTTTTGAGTTTTTCAGGTAATGTCACGGGAAAAGGAGAGCGAAAAAGCTATCCCGTTCACTGTTGGCCTTACAGTATTTTGTGAAGTTAATCTAAAACAAGTTAGTCACTTTTTGGCATTGCACGGGAAAATTTGTGGATATCCACGTGCATTTTTGTTAAAGAATCTGGCTGTAGAGGCATTACAAATACGTTTGTTTAAATAGGGGTATAGGAAAAATAAAAAAAGACCGGAGGTTGTAACAACAAATAAGGATCACAATTACGAAATAGGAAATAATAGGCAAAGCAGTAAAAGAACTCTTACAAAAACTGTTATAAAAGGCCCGACGTAAAGACTTAAGTATTAAAATACTGACATATAACAAACACAGGGCAAAAACAGAGAGTGTAAGAAATCTTAGTAAAACCATAGCAGGGAGCAATAATAAAAATAGCAGGCGTGGATGAGTATTTATACATATTTGTCTTAATGAGTCCAAAAAAAGATATCTTAACGTTTTTACTTATTTGCAGCCGCTTTGGTATAAATAAAATGATATCTAAATTATTTTACAGATATATTATAACTACGATTGATTATCTCACTAAATAGCCAGAAGCAGTTCCCCTGTACCGAAAAGAGGCAAAGGAAGTAGCTGAGAAATAAGAAACTATTTACCGCTTCTGTCCATCAGATGAAATAATTGTTGACTGCGGAGGAGAGTTTAATTCGAAAGTATTAGCAGATTTAATGAAGAATTATGGCATAAAGCAGATCCCTACATCTCCCTACCACCCACAAGCCAACGAGCTAGTTGAAAATTGTAATCAGACTTTAAAATCTATCATTATTAAAGTTGTATTAGATAGTGGATCATATTAGGATATGCGGTTAAGAAAAGTATTATTCGCATATAGGACATCTCAACACAAAAGCTCTAAATATACCCTATTTGAAGCAATGTTTTTAAACGGGTGCCAATGTTTGAAGCTTAGATTGGCCCCGTTTCTGCAGCAGCAGAAAAGGATTTGTCAGTAGAAACTATCGAAGAACTTTCTAGATTAAGAAAAAAAGATAGAAACTGATATAACCACAAACATAGCTTATGCTCAACAACAACAAAAAGAATATTATGATAAGCGACATAATGCAGATAATATGTTGAATGACAAGGTACTTCTGAAGAATTTCCGTCGTAAACATGAGATGGGAACTGTGGAACAGCAAATATACAAAGGGCCATACATGATCAAAACATGTTGTGGAAAAGGAAACTATCTGCTTACTGATTTAGACACGGGAAAAGAATTGGGTCCATATAACCAGAAGTCCTGAAAAGTTTGGAAGGAGCCTCATAGCAACAATGTTCATGCACAATCTACTGATTAAGTTGATGAAAATAACAATGATGAAAATCTTGGTAAAGATAAAGCAGATGATTATTTTAGAGCGGTATTGCAAATAAAAAACAGTGGAAGTGGAATGGATATATTATCTTTTGAAGTCATTGTATATACTGAAGATATTGAAAATTCTGATCCTGAATACCCCCATTAGCACAGTCTGCATTTACAAGTTCCCTAAGTTTCGCATCTTTTGACTTGTTCGATGTATCACTAAGTGAAATGTTTATTCCCAACGTTTACCATGAACCTGAAGACGAAATTGATGTAATTGAGAAAAAAATTCTAATTACTCAACATAAAAAGTGTCAAAGAAAAACTAAATGGAGGCAAAACAGTATCTATGAATATTTCTAGTGTTGTGATCATGTTTGTAATTAAGTTATTGAATGTTCTGACACGAACTTTAGACTATAAAAAACTGATTTTCGCTGAATGCATCTGTTATATCTTTGATTGAAAATCTTTATATATATTTTTTTTTTAAATAATAAATTCATGTTTATACCATACTTTCACTTCATTTCATATTTTAGTATATACATGTTACCCATATTTCATAAACTGCTGATCTAAAATGCGATCAGCCTCAAAATTTACAATCAGTATGAAACAGAGTAAAGATTGCTTGATTAAGTACAGACACAAAAGAATGTGATGGAATTAATCATTATTTCATAGGGGACATTATTCAATCTTACATTATCACATTTACTGTTGTTCAAGGAACAAATTAAATGTAATGGTAAAAAATGTCCAGTAATAATATATTTTCATAGGTAAATTGTGTCCGGGACACATTAAAATAGGTAAATATTTTCCATGGACAGTGTTTACTAATGGCCGGCGGATAATATTTCATGGGGGACATTATTTAATCCTACAAAATAACGTAAATAATTTAATGGACCGACATAGAAGTTTCGAAAATGTGTAGAAAATAAAACAAACATCGTTAGTAATATTATTACTTGGATGATTTCAGTACCGAAAACCCATATCTATCCCTTATAGTAATCTCATATAATTGAAAAAGCAAGAAAATGTTGTGATGACGTCTTACGATTTTTTGGAAATAAAAGATTCATTACACATGTAAAGTGTAATAAAAAATTGTTGAAAAAAAAAATTTGCATTAAAATATTAAAATATTTTAATATATGAATTGGCATGATCAAAAACTACCACAAAAATTAAAGCAAATTTATTTTATACAATATAAAGTTGTCTTTGGCATTGCATGTCTATTGGATATATCTTTCTTCACAAGGGCCTGACAGTCCTTAAACTGGTAATCAAAGAGCAGGAGTTATTTTATTAAATATTCGAAAGAAAATCAACAGAAAGCTAAGCAATTCGATATACATGTATAAAAACTAACCCAAACTCATTGAAATCACTCGTAACAATTCCAACGATTCCAGATTACCTCTATTTTAGACAAATTGTAAGACAAACTATCCAATAATCATAAAAACACAACACAGAGTAGGTTTGAATTTCGGCAATGTTTTGTCATGGATTTATGGCAACAGTAGAATTATATATCAACCGGTTAACGAATTTGCATTCATCGACAATGTCTCATTAATGTCCAAGATGGAAACATTGAAGGGCAACCAACATATGTATTCTGAAAATGGCAACTGGGCTACCAGACGCCAACTGTGATACATTCAGCCATTCAGCAAAAAATAAAGTTCACAGTATGTCCAATCCGTGTCGTTTTTTTTGTCAATATCTGAAAATAAACAACAAACAGCAGAACAAATATTCTTAAGGGTGGTTTAGGGTGGGTTTTTGTGTTCCTTCAGTTCAAATCACGCAATAAACAAATCACGAAAAGCATGTAATTCTTATCAAATAAAAGCGAGAAAGCCACTTATGACATTATGTAAGTAAAAATAAGACGCTCATATGTCATTAAAATTAAAGGAAAGAAACTCTTGTTTAGCAGACGATAATCTTAATTTATGAAATTGATTTAATGCTTAATGATTAAATATTATTAACCAAGTCCAAGTAGAAGTTGATGTAAAATCTTTCTGGTTATTGATGTCAAGGTTTTTGAACTTTTGTATTTAACAATATTTTAGTTTTTGATGATTTTTGTCTCGCTTGCGACGAAAGTCGCAGAATGCAAGACATAGGGATTACAATGCGAAAGTGTAAACTATAAAGTTTTATTTTTCGGAAGTAGATGATTTAATGCTTCATACATTGTATGCAGATATCTTATGATACGACATTTCCGTCAGTCATTTGTCCATTGTCCTTGAACTCATTTTCATGGTTCAGCGACTACTCGAAAAAAAAATTATAGTTTGTCATGGAAAATTTTCTCTTATGATAACTATATTCGGTATATAAATTCCTTGCAGCGTCTACATGGCCGTCAGACAGGATTAACCTGACCCCGACCCCATTTCATGGTTCATTAATCAAGGTTAATGTTACGTGATTAGGTCCATTTCTCAGATATTATCTGCAGTAGGTCAACTATATATGGGGTATGGAATGATTGTAAGAGGTACATGTCAGTCTGGTAGGATTCATCTGACCTTGATCTCATTTTCATGGCTTTTTGGCCAATGTTATGTTTTGGGTTTTAGTCTGTTTTGTCAAATATTATAAGCAATAAGTCAACTATATATGATATATAGAATGATTGCAAGGTGTAAATGTCTGTCTGCCAGGGTTTACCTGACATTGACCTTATTGTCATCGAACATTGATAATGTTAAGTTTATGTGATATTTTAGGTAAAACCTTTGTTTTTAAGATTGTCAACATTAAATCAATCAATGCTAGTAAAGCAGGCGAGAAAATTTAGCGTGTGCATTCTTGTTATTATATTGAATCATTAGCCCATATGCATAAAGCCTTTTAAGTTAAGTTTTAAAAAAAAGTGCACACATAAGGGGGTATGCATAAAACATTTAAAACTAATTATTTCCTTAGTAACGTCTTATTTGGTTTAAGTCTCGCCCATTAATTGTAAGTAATATGCATAAAACCCTTCAAACTAAGAAAGTCGAAGCAGAAAATGAAATGATTAGCTACCATTTTATCAATAAATAATATTCACTAATATTTCATTTGTATATTTTAAAATATACCAGACCATTTGAGATATGATAAAGACATAAAGAACAATCAGTAATTCGGAGATAATAGGGATTTATGTAGTTTTCGAAAAAGCGCGCACCATTTCAAAAGTTTTTGCTGATTAATTCAAAATACTAGTATTCTGGTATCACATTTGATATTGGTGTACACTTGTCGCTTTTTTCGTGAATATTTATTAACAAAATAATAATGCAAATATTATAAACAAAAAATACAGCAAGCAGTATTTGTATATCTCTATTTATAATTTTAATAAAACTTTAAGTATGTATATTTTGCATAAATTGAGTTATTACGTGTGCACATTGAATGGTATTACATTCACATGACACCCTGGATCAAATGAAAAATGTTCGTGACTTATTAAACGGGCCATAAATATTAAATGACAATTCATTTAGACACACCTGTTAACGATCAGTACAATGCAAGTTCCTGTTGGCAGAATGGTTTTTATTCAACGTAATTATGAAATAATCGTGCGTTCTTTCATAGCCAAGTGCTATTTTCTTTCGTCGTTATTTTTTAAGCAATGGTATAAGTAACAAATAAATCATGCATTTTTTATCAAATTAATATCATTATATAATTAAATTTGATTTATATTTTTTCATGTTGATGTCTTTATAATTGAATTTATCATTATTATCTAAAATTCATTGCTCCCACGTTTGGGGAAAATAACAGTCTCCAAGATGAATTCTGTATTCTATAAATATTTGAAATCTTACACCTTTTGTTAATTACAATGACGTTGCTCACGATGTTGGTACGAATTCCATTTTGCTATAGATTAGCATGAAAATAAATACGTAGACTGGTCATTTCGATAAAAATATAGTGATTTCTGGTTGAATTTATTACATTAGACTTGAAAATAAAGAAAAAAGGACCCGAAATTTAAAATATCAAGAAATATAACACTTAAATATCCCATTTTTACGCAAAAACGTAATGTCCAACGTTACATTTTGTGTGCAAAAGATCGGAGTTCCGTTTCTTTCCTACGGTATTTTTTTTCTGATCATCGTAAAACTTCACAAGAGTATTGCTATTGTTATTGTTATTCGCGTTTTAAAGCAAAATCAATATCACTGAAACCGTAAACCGGAAAATGTTATTTTTGAAAACGGTCTGAAAAATGTCCAAGCAAGGTAAGCATATATCGGGTTTGCGCATTTACAACGTGAAATTGGAAAAGCTGAGAGGAAAAATATTTATGATAGTTTGAAAGTTTTTTTTACTTTTCTCCTGGTTCATGATATTTTTAAATAGGCACAGTCAGATCATAGAAAATAATACTTGGCGGTAAAAGTTTTTTTCTTTTTCTTTTTAAACAATATAGTGTTTAACATTTTTTCGATAGGTAACAAGATTTTTAGATCGTTTCAAAAAGTATAGCCGTTTTGTCCCAACGTTCGCAAAACGTAATTGATGTCATGCTCGGGTTTTTAATTTTATATCATAATTATTTGTTTCCAGTTTAATTCGAATGAAAATAAAAATATAAGTTATAATATAACTAATTTATGAAAAAGGAAAAGTTTAAGTTTAAATTCTAATGTTGACCAAATGAGACTGATATAAAAAATATCGGGATTTTAGTTTTTTTCAGCACATTCATGACATTTGTTTATTCAAGGAACGTCTATCTGCAAGTTTTAAATCATCAAAAGTAACATGCATAATTTTTTTTCAATAAAATAAAATAGAGAAAAACCATAGCTGGCAATTATAACAAAACAAAGGATATGCATAATGCCACAAAAATACGGAAATGAGAAAAACATGAATCCAAAATGTTTAACTACCTTGAAATTTTGCGACAAAGAAAGCATCGGGAAATGATAAAATATAGAAAGGAAACAGAAACGGAAAGAAATGCAACAAAAGGAGTATGTATAAACATGCAATAAAAAGGGAAAATAAATTCAAAATCTAATTGATATTAAAAAGAAATCTGTATAAATTTGGAAATTAATGTATGATTCATTAATGCGAACTGCTGCCAAAAGTAAAATTATCAATTTTGGCCTGGAAAGACTGGACACTATTAATAAATATTCATAACAGTAAATTGACCTCATCAATTATAAGCTTGAACGCTTGAAACGTTCTTTGCAATCGTCGAAATCGCTTCATTATGAGGAACGTCGTTTAACGCTAAGTAGTACCAACATCGTGCGCAACGTCAATATGAATAGATTTCAATAGTTTAACGACAAGTACACAAAATTATCTTCCTTATATTTTACCATAGGACTGTGGTATATAAACACGGTACAAGTTGACTAGAAAGGTTTAAATACGATATCCGTGGTTAGAATAAAAAGGGATGGTCCTAGCTGTCATATATCATTTATAAGAAATGTTTGCCGTTCGTGTGTTTATGCAAGACTTTTAGTACACATTACACATGTATTAGATAGAATTTCGCATTTTTAATATACCAGTACGTTGTGGTAAATGCAAAGATAGTATTGAAAAAAAAATATACAACAAAATGGAATTGAAAAAATCTGAAAACATTTGATTTTAGAAAAATAAATATTTCACCACAAAGTTGTTCACATTTTGTCTGTAGACAAAGATCTATTTATTCTTATTTTCCTTGTTATAAATTAGTTTCCACACACGTAGAACATTATTTTGATCTATTCTTATTTATAAGGCGACAGTAGTGTATCGATGTTCTTATCTCGTAAATCGGTTACAAAATCGCATGAAATCTAAAAGAAACAAGACTGGGTTCGTAGTTGACAATGATAAAAGGATTACATAGTAAACTAATAATAAACATAAATGTATGTTTGTTCTCGTTTTATTTCATGTTAAAAAATAGTGTTAAGTCAACAATAGTTTTATTTATATATAATGCTAGTAATGCTTAAGCAGTAGAGGAAACATAGTTCTAATTTTTGTCCGTAAAAACAATCAAATAATAGATATATTTTCGTCAGAATGACATTAATACAGTTCAAGGCACAATAATGTAAGTGTTTATTTTAGGTTGAACAATTGGATTACATAATGACGATATCATATTCGCGAGGAATTGTTTTACCGAGATAACTGATTAACCATTAGGACACTATACAAACTTAATATGAAATAATACAAATGTAGTTATGTTTTATGTAAATTTGGCATAATGTTATAACAACAATACCATAACGATAATATACGAAGATAAAATAATAACACTTAAATAAGATACCCTAGAATATTTTGTTTGAAATAATCAAGATAATATTCAAAAGAATAAAAAAAAAAAAAACTGTTCTTTGATAGACCGCCTCTTTCATACACTATTCTAAAGGCGTCAGGAGAACGTAACCCGTTCGTGACAGATTATAAGAGGTTAATAGTGGTACCAACTATTCTTATATACAAATGTACTTTAAATACCAACTGCATTCTGTGTGTAGCTGATTTGCTTTAGTGCTGGAATCAACATTCGACAATATTTCGACGAATGCATTAGTATGGCATTGTAAATTATAAAAAAAACAACAATGTTTCTCCACATCAAGGCAAATGTACCAAACAATGATTTAACTTGACAAATTGATCTTTTGAAGAACAAAAACATGGAAAAAGGAGTTTGGTAAGTTTTGTTCATTTAAAAGATGACCCTGGGCCTAGCCATTTGTTGTTCTATTCCTTTAAATTTGATATACAATGTTTGAAGAAAGTCGTTCATTTACAACAAAAATCATATATCTTGGCACATTCAAAATCCTACAGTGGTCCATTGCGCGTAATAGTAAATTATTTTTGGATTTCGTATCTTTGAATTCGAAATAACAGCTCATTTTGCTTAAAAAATTTTTTTTATTGATTATTGTGTATGTACATTTCCGATATTTCGCAATATAGTGAATCAGTTTGTCAATCCAATTTACAACGAATATTTCATATTATTTTGATTTTGTTTTTAGCTTTTAAAGGTAATTTATAAATATAGCTTACACAATTTTTTTCATGTTACAAAAGTATCTACAGAGTTAAACAGTCTTTGGTTATCTTTAGAGGATGAGAATGGTCTTGTTTGGTGGAGAGGTATATATAAATATTTGGTCTTCATTGATAGAAAGCATTATACTTTCACCGATAGGTACCAGCTGCTTAGTACTCTTTATTTTTAGTACGATTTAAATTATACATTTTAAGTTGTAATAGTTATATGACATATCTTGTAACTATGAAAACATCCCTCAGTTGAAGGGGACCCTTAACTTTATAAAAGATATAGATTTCCTTAGGCAAGTCATGCCTTTCTTCGTCAGCTTTAATTTATCTCTAGTAACGAAATATATAATGTTTATATAACTTGGTTAGCCGTGTGACCATCGTTGCTTGACACAGTGCAAAGAAGAGTTGCCATGGGTTATTAACAGCATGGGTTCAAATTCAGCTGTGAAAAGGACAAGTATATGCTACAACTCATTTACAGATGAAACCTTATTGGGTTAAATGTTAATTCTACTTAACTGTGCCAGTCTATGATGAATGTGATGTTTGGAACAAACAGAGCAGTTTAATCCATCTTTATTTTAACATTTACAAGACTTAGATATATTGCGACTTGTTATTGTATCCCACATAATTACATAATTATTCAAATTTTTCAAATTATTTAAATAGAACAAATTGCAAGTACTTTTTTCCAGACTACGTTTTACAGGATTAATATAACATTTTGGCATAAACATTCTTATTTTCAAGAGCAATGATAAAAATCCACTACCATAAACATCTTCCAACCATAGAAATGGAATTTTCCTTGTAGCATGATACATTTTTCTTACGATATCTATTGACATTATAGAACTGTGACCAGCGCAATATGGTAGGAACGTTGAAAATGGATATTCCTCTAAAGTTATATACCATTTATTTTTACGACGACGTTGAGGTTTGTTTTGAGTAATAACTTGGCATTCCAAAATATCAGATGTACTATTGTTGTGAATTTTCTTTGAGAGGTGAAAAAATAAATGTGGAACATTGATAATAATATCCTCGTCCATTTTGACGACAAATTTTGCATTGGAACAGAAATTATTGACCCAGAATAAACTAAAAACAAGTTTGTATGTTAAATTTCTGTATGAATCTATAAAATTTCCCTGAATTATGTCTTTGTGTCTTTCACTTTCAAGTTCAATATACCGCTGACGTTTGACATCTGACGTCTGTCCAAGCACAAAAACATATTCAATGAGTTTATTATGATAACTAGAAATAGATCCAAACGTCGAACGAATCAAATGACGTCCCTCAAAATTCGAAGTTGCTATATGAACAAACACTATAAGAAAAATGTCTTTTCCGTAACATTTCACTTCGTTGTTGAGCAACAATTCATATCGATGTTGATGAATGAGAGGATCATTCAGTTTATTATCAGATGCATTCATATAAAACTTTTCAAAATTACTGGAAACACTCTGGTCTCTGATTAGTTTAGTTACGTGGGTTATATTTGACGATATTGTCTCAGTTGTAGTCCTTTTATTCGAATTCTCTTTAATCTGTTCTATAAAATGTTTTGGTGGTAACGATGCAATCCCATTTACCATTGGCAAACCATAATGCTTTTCTGCCAATGTTTTTTTAACTGTACAATTGGATGTTGAACAACCATAAACGATTTGTTGACTGTAGTAATTAACTACGACCCAAGATAGAATAGTAAATGCATATATGATAAATATTGTTTTAATCAACTTCATAGTAGATAACACTCATCTAATGTCAGAGGTATAATATGAAGTTCTCTAAGGAAGTTTTGTGCGCACAAGAAAGATATACAATTGGTAAGATTCGTCAATAACAGAAGATATGTTATGTATCATATTCGTTTAAATATATGATGTTTTGTTTTTTTGATTTATCTGGTCATCTTCTATATCGTATTGGTTTTTGTGTAACAGGTCACAGATAATCAAAATTGAATGCAAGAGGGAATATGCACAAAGCGGTAGGCATTTTCCCTCGGTATTTGTTTCACTTAATGAGATACCTTATGAATGTTGTGAAATCTGTCTGATCTTTCAGTGTCAAAAAATGCAATAAAAGATAATTGAATGACAATGATTTTACACTTTTGAATTGTTAAATGTTATCCAGTGTTACACGTTGGCTATGAAAACATTTTTTTTTTATCAAAATGCAGATTTAAATATTAGGCTACACCATCTTGATTTGCAGATCTTAGGACTTCTATAGCAAAAAGATAAGCAAGCGAGCATAATGTGTAGAAAAATATTGGAAGGAGACAATTCCAATGGTCGATCGAAAGTCAGCACTTTATGGCTAATTATGTGTATATTAAAATATACATATTCATGGACTTGCTTATACAAATGAGCCATTGCTACTATAGGGTGGTTTAATAATAGAAAATTCTGCTTTTATATTTGGGAGAACAACCAATGAGACTATCATACTTTGTATGAAAGGCTTTAAATGGGAACTAAAAACCGTGAGCAGTTAACCGTCCAGAAATCCAATGCATTAAACTTTTGTTATTTTCAACAATTAATAAAAGTATATCAAAATGATGAAGCATATTTAAATAAAAGTTAAAAAAAAAAACAGAATTTTCAGCACTACAAAAATTGATCTTATATTTTATGTATAAATATAAAAACATAGAAAATAAATATCAGGCTGATATTCTAAAACCAAACCAATTCGATCTAAATATTCATTACATCAAATGTTTAAACATCTCTTGCATAAAGTGACCATTCGCATAAAAGTTCATTAATTCTTGGTTGGTGTAGATGGGAAAAAGTGATCAAACGGATTGGAAAAGAAAGGATATAATGAATAAATTCCTGACAAAAATTTTACTATACTAAAACAAGATGAAAAAAAAACGCTATTTTTCACCTTGAATATTTTTGGTCAGTGGCATTTGGTTTGATGTAATTTATTCGATCCCTTTGTATTTATGTTTATCGATGATTTATTATATTGACTTATTTTGGTGTAAATCATGCATGCATTTTATATGCTTCTCTGTCAGTAATGGCTGTTCAATTAAATCATACATGGAAGCACTAGATTGTGCTGATATTCCAAACCGATAAATGTTCACATTTCTAACATGGATTGTTTTGGTTATTGCTTCACTTTAGTATGTTTTTAACGAGTTTCTCGTATTTTTTAATGATGCAGTCCTTTTTCATTGTCATGAATTGATTTTCAAGAAGGAGAACTACTATTCATGAAAAAAATACAACCGATGCAGAATTAAAAAAGAGAGTAGAATGAGAAATCACAATTTAATCCTTTATATCATATTAGAATAATAATGTAAACGTTGATATACGCCATTGACAAAAACTACTAGATTTCAAAATATTGTACTCTGATAAAATAAAATCGAATGCATTTTATTGAACATAAGCATCAAATAAAGTTGAAAATATTCTTAAAATGTGTAGTATAACTAAAATTTAGTCATTGGATTAAAATATGTTAATCGCTTATTGTGTGTTTTTTGCTATGCATGTAATGATTTTGTGTCATGGACGGATACCCCATATCATTTGTTTTTCTATTAAGCAAGAATTAAAGTCCCGCTTTGAAAAGGGATGTTATAAATATATGATTGTGAAATTAATATAGAGATGTGTTATATTGAACCTTGGGTCGATAGTTTTGGCTGTTCTGCTTAAGCTTTTCGTTCAATAAACTTTAAAAACATCCACTATTTTTTTTTTTTTTTTAAACTTCTGGTTCATAAGCCTACCAAAAGAATAGGTCGTACGATTATTAACACGGAGGTTGCCGCTGCCTGTGGACTACCGTTACTCTAGACCTTGAACAATTGATTTGGTTTTTGCATATTTCATATGATATGTGATGCCTCTTCACTTCCAGTTTATGAATTATGCATATGTGCTGAACGTAAACATGTCTGTCCCAAGTCATGAGCCAGCTGTAATTCAGTGGTTGTCGTTGCTTCTCATATATGTTTTCTTACATTGAATTGTTATAAGTTTAGCCGTTAGTTTTCTCGTTTGAATTGTTTCACTTTTCTCATTGTTGAAGGCAGTATGATTACCTGTATTTGCTTACATCTACGTACGTCTGCTGAACATTGGTGGATAGTTGTCTCATTTTGCAATCATTTCACATCTCCTTATTTTCATTTCCTGGGTAATAGTTCGGGATAAGTCAGGTTCCATACAGTACCAAAGAATTTTCCTGAAAAGCAGCTATTGTTAATTCATTGGAAGTTACCAAGACCTTGCTGATAAATATTCCGCATCTACTTCACAATAATACATCACGCTTGAAGTATAGATTCTAGGTACTGACGTTGTTTATCATCTTAATTACGTGTAATAGTATAAAAATAAGGAGATGTGGTATGATTGCCGATGAGACAACTATCCACCAAAGTTCAAATGAAGTGTATGTAAGCAATTATAGGCAACCGTACGGCCTTCAACAATGAGAAAAACCCATACCGTATAGTCGGCTATAAAAGGCCCCGAGATGAAAAATATGAAACAATTCGATTGAGAAAATTAACGGCCTAATTTATAACAAAACAATTCACGAAAAACAAATATGACAGACATGATCCAACAACAACCACTGAACTACATGCTCCTGACTTGAGACATGCACATAAAGAATGGCGGGGTTAAACATGTTTATGAGCGCTCAACCCTCCCCCTCAACTGGTACAGTGATGTAACAGCACAACATAAGAACAAACTATAAAAATCAGTTGAAAAAGGCTAAACTCATCAGATCGATACAAAGAAAAACATCAAACAAAATCACAGACAGGACGTATTCCTTTTTATATTTGTCGTTGTACATTTTTAACCTTTCTTGTTTAGTCTATTTTTTGTAATATACTTTTGGCGTGGCTTGGTACTTATACATCCTGCCATTGTTTTATTGTACTATGGTCAGTTTTGTATTCTTGTCTTTCATTTTTGCTTATGTACTTTGTCTATATAGTGTCTATATGCCATTTTGTTTTTCTTTGTTGAAATAGTTTTTTTTTTATAGTGATTAAGATTATATTACAATGTTGACCGCCGTATCCCAAGTTTTGACATTTTTACCTATTATGTCTGTTTGTTTTGCTCACACATTGTTGTCAATATAATGGAATTCTATGGGACTGTCATACAAGTGAGAGGTTTAGCTAGCTATAAAACCAGGTTTAATCCACCATTTTCTACATAGGAAATGCCTGTACCAAATCAGGAATATGACAGTTGTTTTCCATTCGTTTGATGTGTTTGAGCTTTTAATTTTGCCATTTTATAAAGAACTTTCCGTTTTGAATTTCCCTTGGAGTTCGGTATTTTTATTTTTTTTAATTTTTTTTTTAACTTTTTTTGTCATTCTAAACCAAACTTTCACTTTATATTGTCATTAGAAAAGTAGGGTTATTCATAGATGAAACATCAACCCAATAATGTCATCAAACCAGAAAATACATCTAGGGTATGTTATATTGTCTTCAAAAATTAATACATTATGTTTACAATATGTTAAGTCTAGACTTGTGAGTAGATTTAATAAGGATAAGCAAAGAGGTATATTGTATAACAATGCCTAGTTCTTTTGAAGGTAATCTTATCGTCCTTTTTATTTAACTTTAGATTTATATATCAATATGTTAATTGTAGCGTATACCTATATATTGTATTCGTCAAGATGACAGCCATCAAACGTCACAAAACATTAAATGACATCTTCAGGTTAACTAACGGTCTCAAACAAAATAACAAATACGTGTATGTACCATGCGTCAACAGAAACAATAATTTATCTGCCATTAATATACATTATTAATATTCAATATCAAAGAGTCTTTGCTTAGTTATTTTGCCAGCGCTCGTCATTTTCGTCATTGGTGGAGCGATTTTCAGAATGATGAAAGTTTTTCGGATTACTTAAATTCAAAAAAAGAGTTAAAGAATTGGTTTTTTTAGAATTGGAGTATTTTATTTTTCACGGTTCGATTTTTAGTGATGACAAACCTAATCAGAAATTTTACTAGGTTAGAGGATTATTTATTTAATGGGAGTATTTTTTCAACAAGGTACGATTTTCAGTGATGACAAACTATAAAACATTCGGTGTAGTCATGCTGCTGGATGTTAGAAATATGAAACTTTTTCTTAAAATTTTTGTTCTAGCGATTATCTTTTAGATGTCTTGTGTGTCCTTTTTTTATTCATTTGATAGGTTGGCGTGACTTATTTTACTATGAACAATTAGGTGTGTATCATTTAGCTTTCGATTCATATCATTATCAGATAAGTATTTATATTTTGTAAATGCAAATTAAACAAATGAATAACAGGTTTCGTTAACGCAGGTAACAACAGAACACGAGTAGAAAATATTTTACTTCTAATAATTTTTAAATGTAAATAGTTTTAGGACAAACACATAACAGTATTAAGCTGTCGTACGATAGCTTTATATAACATCAAATTTGCTTTATAAATCAATAAATGTATGATAAAATAGATTATAATTCTGAATTCAATATTTTCATATTATCTTGCAAGCTGACTTCAGAGGCCTGTAAGGGACAGAGGGACAGAAAAAATATGATTTTAATAAATAAAGGCAACAGTAGTATACCGCTGTTCGAAATTCATAAATCGATTGAGAAAAAAACAAATCCGGGTTACAAACTAAAACTGAGGGGAACACATCAAATATAAGAGGAGAACTACGACACAACAGAAACAAAACACTAAAATGTAACACACACAGAAACGAACTATAATATAACAATGGCCATTTTCCTGACTTGGTACAGGACATTTTAAGAAAACAAAATGGTGGGTTGAACCTGGTTTTGTGGCTAGCCAAACCTCCCGCTTTTATGGCAATGTTAAATATAACATTAAAATGACAACATTTCATGACAGGACTACAATACAAATAAATTGGAGAACATATAAGACAGAGAAACACACGCATAATAGCTATCAAAAGGCACCAGGTTTATAATTTAATACGCCAGACGCGCGTTTCGTCCACACAAGACTAACCAGTGACGCTCAGATCAAAATATATATTCAGGTAAAATATTCTCAAGGCATTGGGACATAAAACAAAACAAATTTATAAGTAGATAGAAACAAAAATCTCATATTGTTTTCCACCTCCGTGACTTCTCCATTATATTTTTTTTCAAGTAAGGATATATATTTTCAGTATTTGATGTTTTTTGTTCAAAATTTAAAAAGAGACAATATTATGATCATGATGAAATTCAAAACGATGAAAATGCAACAATATTATATTAAAGAGGAAACTGTAGATTGGACAACAGGATGAACTCATGTCCGTCGGAAGGGTCAGTTTTTCCTGCTCAAATAGTGACACACATCGTAAGACTTCATTTGAAATACGTTTCAAGGTGTTATTTCAGATTGTTACGCATCATAAAAGCGGATTGATAAATCTCTTTTTACTTAAAATAAATAATTATAAACCATTCGTTCATGTGAATTCCCTAACTGTAGATCGAATCTGGAATAAAATTGCAGCTTCTGAAAGCAAATTATCGAGAGAGAAAAAAACTGTTACCGTAGAACAGCACACACATTGAAAAAAAAAAATAAATGTAATAAATCATTGAAAACTTAATCAATACCAATCACATTAAAACAAAGCTATGAGTGAATGCAAGTGATCCCGAAGTACAAGCAGGTCCTGTTCCACTAGTGGAACCCGTCGTGTTTGATCAGTGCAAGTAAAATATGTTAATAAGTCTCAATATATAATGGAACCTCAATACTCAATATGCATATGAAATAAACGAATAAAAAGAACAAAAACAAATCAAAAACAAATGAATATGTAACAAATGGAAAATGCTTATGTCAAGAAAGGGATAAAAGAAGGAAAATATAGGGGTGTCAAACTGCTTGAAACTGACATCAAATGGTACTAGTGCAACTGCAAACAAATAACCAATGGTCAATCTATAAAAATCTACAGTCATTGAAAAACGCTTTTGCTTTCTTTTTCTTTCTTTTACCTTAAAATGTAGTTTAACACAGTTCATGCTACAAGAGGCATAATTATATGGATTGAATCATCGGCCAATCGACCAATCTTGGTTCCTGTTTGATCACCGGATGGATGGCTAATTAACGTCAAACGGCAAATTAAATCCATATTCAGGACGAAAACATGTTTCTGCGAACTCAATTTAAATCCTGCTTTGTACTAGATTGATACTCTTAGCCGTTTTTTTAACGTGATACTTCACAAGGTAACAACTTGCAGGAAGACATAAAACCTTACCCGGACACATAATTTACTCCGAGCCGACAACTATTTGCATTTAATCCTTAGTGATGGATGCTCAGCGGACAAGCAGCAAATATCAATTTCCTTTGCCTCTTTTTAAAGTCTTAAATTTGAACAAGCTGGCGGTCGAACCCACAACCTCCAACACTCGAGGCATGCCCGCTACAACGAGACCACCGTAGTCCTAATCCGCCGTTAAATCACTAGTAGTACATTTTGTGCTGGTTTTGTTAAAATTATTTTTCATAGATAACATTTGAGACAAATAACTTAACAAAAGATTACTTAAACATATTGTATAGACATTTATCTAGATTGGAGATTTTGGCTTATATCTCTGACACCAAAGCATTGAGAGCGACTCTGAAATTGGTAAAATTGTTCATCAGGTTTAGATCTTTCTGTCCTGAAATTTTCAGACAAATCAGGCAACCCGTTGTTGGCTTGCTGCCCCTGAATTGGTAATTTTAAGAAAATTTTGCAGTTTTAGGTTATTATCTTCAATATTTTTATAGATAGAGATAAACTGTAAACAGCATTAATGTACAGCAAAGTAAGATCTACAAGTAAGTCTACATGACCAAAATGGTCAATTGACTCCTAAAGGAGTTATTGCCCTTTATAGTCAATTTTTAACATTTTTTGTAAATTTTTGTACTCTTTTACAAAAATCTTCTCCTCTGAAACTACTGAGACAAATATAACCAAACTTGGCCACAATCATCATTAGGGTATCTTGTTTAAAAAATTTTCGAATTACCCCGCCTGCCAATCAACATGGCCGACATGGCTGAAAATAGAACATACGGGTGAAATGCAGGTTTTGGCTGATATCTAAAACTATGAAACTAAAGCATTAAGAGCAAATCTTACTGGGTAAAAATGTTCATCAGGTTAAGATCTATCTGCCCTGAAATTTTCAGACAAATCAGACAAACCGTTGTTGAGTTGCTGCCCCTGAATTGGTAATTTTAAGGAAATTTTGCAGTTTTTGGTCATCTTGAATATTATTATACATAGAGATAAACTAAACGAGAATAATGTTCAGCAAAGTAAGATCTACAAATAAGTCAACATGACCAAAATGGTCAATTGACCCCTTAAGGAGTTATTGTCGTTTTTAGTCAATTTTTAACAATTTTTTGTAATTTTTTGTACTCTTTTACAAACATTTTCTCCTCTGTAATTACTGAGCCAAATTTAAACAAACTTGGTCACAATCATCTTTAGGGTATTTAGTTTTAAAAATGTGTCCGATGACCCTACTTACCAACCAACATGGCCTACATGGCTAAAAATAGAACATAGGGGTAAAATGCAAGTTTTGTCTATTATTTTTTGAACCGTTATACATAGAGAAAATCTGAAAGAAGCAAAAATGTTCAGAATAATGAGCTCTACCAATTGTCCAGATACGTCAAAACTGTTAGACAAATTCTTATAGGAGTTATTGACCATAAATGACAAAATTTTTTTTTTCATTTTTGTCCTTTGTTTGATATGCACATAGACCAATGATCGCCACAGGCTCTTTAGAGCCTCTAGTTTTTTGTTCATATTGTTTTACACGATGTAGTGTATTTATGCATCCGTGGTTTTCAAATGTATCCTAATGAATGTAAATCCAGCAAAGCGCTTCGGAAAAACGAAATTTATATGGTAGTTATTTCATTTGTTGTGTTTGACATGTTTCAGAGTGTACAACCCTTTACTTACCTTAAAATTTAGTGTAATATCACAACAAAGGACAAACTGTTAAACAATTTTGGAAAGGGTTTGACTCGTGAGATCGGTACGAAACACACAATATCAAATAACAAAAATGCAAAAGATCAAAAGCACGATCTAAAAGGACTCGCAGTGTCTAAAAATTAGTTCAAAGCTCAATTTTAACAATAAAATGAACTTAATTCTCCAAGCATTTTTGCAAATGTGTAGTTGATCATATTTATGTAAACAGGTTGAGTCTACCTAGTTCAAAGCCAGGTTCATAACACACGTTTACAAAAAATATCAAACTTCTTGGTAAATTCAAAAGGAGGAAGTCAACAAAACCTTACAAAACAAAAACGCTCGACTACATGTATACCAACCAACGTATCGCCTGGAAAACAACTGTCATATATATGATATGAAATAAATAATGTTTTTCCAGACGAAAATATTAATCTGTACACTGTCTACGGATTTCGTGTAAAGACATCATAACCAGTAAGGGAAAAGCATGGCCTTGAGCAATGTCAAGATATCAGTATGAACAGGATGAAATTTTAAGATAGCAATTTTATTTGATCTTTAAAATAGCTTAGATGGCAAACATTAAATCCTTCGAATCGTTGATGGTTAGCATGTATGTATTCAGAAATGTTTTAGATTAATTAATTAATTGTGATCCAAATTTACACTTTCTTACTAACATTTACACAAATTTTTCTGTGTATATTGTTCTATAGTTCTCCACATATAATATGAATTGCTTGTATTCTTTGAATTATTTATGTAAAACAAAGGGCATGGTTTGTCATTAAGACTGGCTCGCAAATCTTTTATATAATATTTGGGATGAACTATTTCTATACGTGAAATTAAAGGTAAAAATCCACCACCATAGACATCTTCAAGCTTCATACATTTCACTTATAACGTCAGTGGACGTAATTGAGGAAAGTCCTGCACAATAAGGAGGAAACGTCGCAAAGGGGTAGTGCAACGAAGACATATACCATTTATCACGCGGATTACGATATGGTAAAGCTCCTATAAGAAGAAAACATTCTAAAACCTTGGTTTTGTTGAGTTTATTGCTAAGATAAGGAATTAGAAATGGAATGTTAATGGTGATATCATCGTCAATTTTTATGACATAAGTCACATTGTTGCAAAATCTATTCACCCAGAACAAGTTTAATACTCGTTTATATGTTAAATTTCTGTAGCTGTCTATAAAATTTCCTTGAATAAGGTCTTTGTATTTGACACTAACTTGTTCAATGTCCATCTGCTGAGTATCATTCACAGTTTCCCCAAGCACAAAAACATATTCAATATGTGTATTGTCAAATTCCTCAATAGATCCAAATATATTCCTTTTTTTTTTGTCAATCACGATTCACAGAAAATAACTTTCCATGATCACGGATCACGAAAATATAAAAAGAGTATAAACCTGTAGAAAAACGGATCACGATAGCGAAAATGCGCCGATCACGAAGAACGAAAATAACCCATCAGGCCCCTCCTGTATAAGTTCAAAGTTCAAAGTTTTTTATTTTCCAATAAAGGGCCCTTGACGGGACATAATGACAACAATACACAATACATTCTCATTCATAACACATAAACATATGATTGAAGATAAAATTAAAATTCACATAAAGTGGATGAGATTATCACGTCTATCATAGAATATATATAATCATATAAAATATCACAACATAAAACAAGTTATTCTTTCATATCTTTGATTTTACTGCTATGCAACACAACACAGAGTAAGTTTGAATTTCGGCAATTTTTTGTCATGGATTTATGGCAACAATACAACTATATATTTATAGGAATTTGCATTTATCGACAATGTCTCATTAATGTCCAAGATGGAAACATTGAAGGGCAACCAACATATGTATTCTGAAAATAGCAGCTGGGCTACCAGACGCCAACTGTGATACATTCAGCCATTCAGCAAAATATACAGTTCACAGTATGTCCAATCCATGTCGTTTTTTTTTTTGTCAATATCTGAAAATAAACAACAAACAGCAGAACAAATATTCTAAAGGGTGGGATATGGTGGGTTTTTGTGTTCCTTCAGTTCAAATTCAAAAGTTGAATTCCTTGCAACGTCTACATTGCCGTCAGACAGGGTTAACCAAACCCCGACCTCATTTCATGGTTCAGTAATCAGGTTAATGTTCCGTGATTAGGTCCATTTCTCAGATATTATCTGCAGTAGGTCAACTATATATGGGGTATGGAATGATTGTAAGAGGTACATGTCAGTCTGGTAGGATTCATCTGACCTTGATCTCATTTTCATGGTTATTTGGTCAATTTTATTTTTTGGATTTTAGTCTGTTTTGTCAAATATTATAAGCAATAAGTCAACTATATTTGATATTTGGAATGATTGCAAGGTGTAAATGTCTGTCTGCCAAGGTTTACCTGAGATTGACCTTATTGTCATCAATCATTGATAATGTTAAGTTTATGTGATATTTGAAAACCTTTTTTTAAGATTGTCAACATTAAATCAATCAATGCTAGTAAAGCAGGCTAGAAATTTTAGCGTGTGCAGTCTTGTTATTATATTGAATCATTAGCCCATATGCATAAAGCCATTTAAGTTAAGCTATAAAATAAGTGCACACATGAGGGGGTATGTATAAAACATTTAAAACTAATTATTTCCTTAGTAACGTCTTATTTGGTTTAAGTCTCGCCCATCAATTGTAAGTAATAGGCATAAAACCCCTCAAACCAAGAAAGTCGAAGCAGAAAATGGAATGATTAGCTACCATTTTATCAATAAATGATATTCACTAATATTTCATTCGTTTATTTTAAAATATACTAGACAATTTGAAATTTGATAAAGACTGAAAGAACAATCAACAATTCGGAGATAATAGGGATTTATGTAGTTTTCGAAAAAGCGTGCACCATTTCAAAACTTTTTGCTGATTAATTCAAAATACTAGTATTCTGGTATCACATTTTATATTGGTGTACATTTGTCGCTTTTTTCGTGAATATTTATTAACAAAATAATAATGCAAATATTATAAACTAAGAATACAGCAACCAGTATTTGTTTATCTCTATTTATAATTTTAATAAAACTTTAAGTATGTATATTTTGCATAAATTGAGTTATTACGTGTGCACATTGAATAGTATAACATTTACATGACACCCTGGATCAAATGAAAAATGATCGTGACTTATTAAACAGGCCATAAATATTAAATGACAATTCATTCAGACACTCCTGTTAACGATCAGTACAATACAAGTTCCTGTTGGCAGAATGGTTTTTATTCAACGTAATTATGAAATAATCGTGCGTTCTTTCATAGCCAAGTGCTATTTTCTTTCGTCGTTATTTTTTAAGCAATGGTATAAAGTAACAAATAAATAATGCATTTTTCTTCAAATTAATATCATTATATAATTAAATTTGATTTATATTTTTTCATGTTGATGTCTTTATAATTGAATTTATCATTATTATCTAAAATTCATTGCTCCCGGGTTTGGGGAAAATAACAGTCTCCAAGATGAATTCTGTACAAGATATTTGAAATCTTACACCTTTTGTTAATTACAATCTGAATAGATTTCAATAGTTTTATGACAAGTACACACAAAAAAAGATTTTCCTAAACTTATCTTCTTTAAATTTTACCATAGGACTGTGGTATATAAACACGGTACAAGTTGACTAGAAAGGTTTAAATACGATATCCGTGGTTAGAATAAAAAGGGATGGTCCTAGCTCTCATATATCATTTATAAGAAATGTTTACCTTTCAGGTGTTTATGCAAGACTTTTAGTACACATTACACATGTATTAGATACAATTTCGCTTTTTTAATATACCAGTACGTTGTGGTAAATACAAAGATAGTATTGAAAAAAAAAATATACAACAAACTGAAATTGAAAAAACCTGAAAACATTTGATTTTAGAAAAATAAATATTTTACCACAAAGTTGTTCACGTTTTGTCTGTAAACAAAGATCTATTTATTCTTATTTTCCTTGTTGTAAATTAGTTTCCACACACGTAGAACATTATTTTGATCTATCTCCTATTTATTAGGCGACAGTAAGTGTACCGATGTTCTTATCTCGTAAATCGGTTAGAAAATCACACGAAATCTAAAAGAAGCAAGACTGGGTTCGTAGTTGACAATGATAAAAGGATTAAACAGTAAATTAATAATAATCATAAATGTGTGTTCGTTCTGGGTTTTTTCATGTTAAAAATAGTGTTAATTCAACAATAGTTTTGTTTATATATAATGCTAGTAATGCTTAAGCAGTAGAGGAAACATAGTTCTAATTTTTGTCCGTAAAAACAATCAAATAATAGATATATTTTCGTCAGGATGACATTTATACAGTTCAAGGCACAATACTTCGGGTGTTTGTTTTAGGTTAAATAATTGGATTACATAATGACGATATCATATTCGCGAGGAATTGTTTTACCGAGTTAACTGATTAACCATTACGACACTATACAAACTTAATATGAAATAATGCAAATGTAGTTATGTTTTATGAAAATTTGGCATTATGTTATAACAACAATATCATAAAGATGATATACAAAGAGAAAAAAATAATACTTAATTTAGATACCCTAGAATATTTTGTTTGAAATAATCAAGATAAGATTCAAAAGAATAAAAAGACACATAAAGACCTCAAGAAAAAGAAGAAAAAAAAAGAAAAATGTTCCCCAATTAGATAATGAAAAAAATTAAAAAATAAATAATAAAATAATTACATAAAATAAATGTTATATAAATAATTTGAAAGCCAAAAATTATAGAACTTCAATAATCCGTTTTAGGGTAAAATTGTGGGAACCAGTTCTAGGATAGAACTGTTCAGAATTGTTCTAGCGTAGAGTGTCAGAATCTGTTTTAGGGCCAAACTAGTTCTAGTTTAAAACTGTTCTAAACTGTTCTAAGATAGTACCTCCTCTTTCATACACTGTTTTAATGGTGTCAGAAGAACTGCTCTCCTAACCGACAGATTTTAAGAGGTTAATAATGGTACCAACTATTCTTATAAAAATGTACTTTTTTACCAATGCATTCTCTGTGTAGCTGATTTGCTATAGGGCTGGAATCAACGTTCGACAATATTTCGATGAATACTTTAGTATGGCATTGTAAATTATAAAAATCAACAATGTTTAACCACAAAAAGGCAAATGTAACAAACAATGATTTAACTTGACAAATTGATCTTTTGAAGAACTAAAACATGGAAAAGGGAGTTTGGTAAGTTTTGTTCATTTAAAAGATGACCCTGGACGCTAGCCATATGTTGTTCTATTCCTTTACATTTCATATACAATATATGAAGAAAGTCGTTCATTTACAACAAAATCATATATCTTGGCACTTTCAAAATCCTACAGTGGTCCCTTGCGCGTTATGGTAAACAATTTTGGATATCGCATCTTTGAATTCGAAATAACAGATCATTTCGCTTTAACAAAATAATATTGTTTATGGATTATTGTGTTTGTACATTTCCAATATTTCGAAAGATAGTGAAACAGTTTGTCACTCCAATTGACAATGAATATTTCATATTATTTTGAGTTTGTTTTTAGCTTTTAATCCTTATTTAGAAATAAGTTTACACAATTGTTTTGATGTTACAAAAGTATCTACAGAGTTGAAGCAGTCTTTGGTTATCTTCGGAGGATGAGAATGTCTTGTTTGGTGGAGAAGTATATATAAATACATTGTATGTGGTCTTTATTGATAGACGCATTATACATTCATCTAAAGGTACCCGCTGCTTAGTACTCTCTTTATTTTTAGTACGATTTAAATGATACATTTTAAATTGTAATAGTTATATGACATATCTTGTAACTATGAAAACATCCCTCAGTTGAAGGGTACCCTTAACTTCATAAAAGATATAGCTTTCCTTAGGCAAGTCATGCCTTTCTTCGTCAGCTTTAATTTATCTCGAGTTTTAACACAACTAACGAAATATATAATATTTATATAACTTGGTTAGCCGTAAGACCTTGTCGCTTCACACAGTACAAAGAAGTGTTGCCATGGGGTATCAACAACATGGGTTCAAATCAGCTGTGAAAAGGACAAGTATATGCTACAACTCATTTACAGATGAAACATTTATGGGTTAAATGTTAATTCTTCTTAACTGTGCCAGTCTATGATGAACGTGATATTTGGAACAAACAGAACAGTTTAATCCATCTTTATTCTAACAGTTATAAGACTTTGATATATTGCGGCTTGTTATTATATCCAACATAATTACATAATTACTCAAATTTTTTCAAATTATTTAAATAGAATAAATTGCAAGTACCTTTTTCCAGACTACGTTTTACAGGATTAATATAACATTTTGGCATAAACATTCTTATTTTCAAGAGCATTGATAATAATCCACTACCATAAACATAGAAATGGAGTTTTCCTTGTAGCATGATACATTTTTCTTACGATATCTATTGACATTATAGAACTGTGACCAAGTTATATACCATTTATTTTTACGACGACGTTGGGGTTTGTTTTGAGTAATAACTTGGCATTCCAAAATATCAGATGTACTATTGTTGTGGATTTTTTTTTTTTTTGAGAGGTGAAAAATTAAATGTAGAACATTGATAATAATATCCTCGTCCATTTTGTCGGCAGAAACAAAACAGAAATTATTGACCAAGAATAAACTACCAACAAGTTGTATGTTAAATTTCTGTATGA
The DNA here is from genome assembly GCA_017311375.1 of Mytilus coruscus. Lineage (NCBI taxonomy): Eukaryota > Metazoa > Mollusca > Bivalvia > Mytilida > Mytilidae > Mytilus > Mytilus coruscus. The sequence continues at coordinate 25,269,164 of CM029601.1, read as the reverse complement.
ATCTAAAAAATTTCCCTGAATTATGTCTTTGTGTGTTTCTCTTTCAAGTTCAATATACCGCTGACGTTTGACATCTGACGTCTGTCCAATCACAAAAACATATTAAATGAGTTTATTATCATAATTAGAAATAGATCCAAACGTCGAACGAATCAAATGACGTCCCTCAAAGTTCGACGTTGCTATATGAACAAACACTATAAGAAGAATGTCTTTTCCGTAACATTTCATTTCATTGTTGAGCAACAATTCATATCGATGTTGATGGATGAGAGGATCATTCAGTTTATTATCAGGCGCATTCATATAAAACTTTTCAAAATTACTGGAAACATTCTGGTCTCTGATTAGTCTAGTAACGTGGATTATATTTGACGATAGTGTCTCAGTTGTAGTCCTTTTATTCGAATTCTCTTTATGTTGTTCTCTAAAATGTTTTGGTTGTAACGATGCAATCTCATTTACCATTGGCATATCATAATGCTTTTCTGTCAATGTTTTTTTAAACTGTGCGATTGGATGTTGAACAACCATAAACGATTTGTTGACTGTAGTAATGAACTACGACCCAAGATAAAATAGTAAATACATATATAATAAATATTGTTTTAATCAGCTTCATAGTTGATAATACTCATTTGATGTCAGAGATATAATATGAAGTTCTCCAAGGAAGTTTTGTGCGCAAAAGATAGAACCTACACAATTGGTAAGATTCGTCAATAAAAGATAAATGTATCATATTCGCTTAAATATATGAACTTTTGTTATTTAATTTTTTTGGTCATCTTCTATATCGTATTGGCTTTTGTGTAACAGGTCACTAATACTCAATATTGAATGCAAGAGGGAATATGCATATAGCGGTAGGCATTTTCCCTCGGTATTTGATTCACTGAATAAGTCACCTGATGAATGTTGTGAAATTCGTCTGATCTTACAGTGTAAAAAATGCGATACTTGAATAACAATGATTTTACACATTTTGAATTGTTAAATGTTATCCAGTGCTACACGTTGGCTTTGAAGGCAATTTTTTTTATCAAAATGCAAATTTTAATATTAGGCTACACCATCTTGCGAGCAAAATGTGTAGAAAATATTGGAAGGAGACAAATTCAAATGGTCGATCAAAAGTCAACATTTTATGGCTTCATTATGTTTATATTAAAATATACATATTCATGGATTTGCTTTTAACAAATACGCAATTGCTACTATAGGGTGGTTTAATAATAGAAAATTATGTTTTTATATTTGGATGAACAACTAATGAGACTATCATTCTTTGTATGAAAGTTTTAAATGGGAACTAAAAACCGTGAACAGTTAACCGTCTAGAAATCGAATGCATTTTAATTTTGTTATTTTTTCAACAATTAATAAAAGTATATCAAAATGAGGAAGCATATTTTTATGTAAAGTTAAAAAAAAAAAGAATTTTCAGCACTACAAAAATTAATCTTACATACATTTTCATGCATAAATATAAAAACATATATTATGTCCGTCGAATGGGGACGTTAAATCCGAGGTCCCGTGTTCAGGGAGTACCAGGCTCTTTGCACGTTAAAGATCCTTCTCAACAAGCTCTTTTTGAGTGGTCCATAAGTGACCGGTTTTTTTGGCAAAATTATTTCATACTAGTTTTGGCTTTGATATGTTTTTCTGTGGTTTATAATTTAACTATTTGGTAATTTGATTTTCATGGTCTAACTTTTGTCAAAATCTGTTAGTATTCATACTTTGATGAGTTGAGCCTTTTTTCAATTAATGTTTTATAGTGTGTCATTTTATGTCGTATTGTTACGCCACTGTTGGCGCCAGATAAAACGTTCAAACCCGCTGCATTTGTTTGCACCTGTCCTAAGTCAGGAACCTGATGTTCAGAGGTTGTCGTTTGTTGATGTGGTTCATAAGTGTTTCTCGTTTCTCGTTTTTTTATCTAGATTAGACCGTTGGTTTTCCTGTTTGAATTGTTTTACACTAGTCATTTTTGGGGCCCTTTATAGCTTGCTGTTCGGTGTGAGCCAAGGCTCCGTGTTGAAGGCCGTACTTTGACCTATAATGGTTTACTTTTACAAATTGTGACTTGGATGGAGAGTTGTCTCATTGGCACTCATACCACATCTTCTTATATCTATATAGAAAACAGATATAAGGCTGATATTCTGTAACCAAACCATTTCGATTTAAATGTTCATTACATCAAATGTTTAAATATCGCCTACATAAAATGACCATTTGCATAAATCTACATGAATTCATGATTGTTGTAGATTAGAAATAAATGATCAAACGGATAGGAAAAGAAAGGATATAATGAATAAATTCCTGATACAAATTTTACTATACTAAACCAAGATGAAAAGAGCGGTATTTTCATTGCTAGTTTGCACCTTGAATATTTTTAGTCAATGGCATTTATATGGAAAGCCATAGCTGTCTTATGTGTCTTTTTTATTATAGGTAGGTGCTTTTCTATTATACGAAGGTGCTTTTCTATTATACGAAGGTGCTTTTCTATTATACGATGGTGGTTTTCTATTATACGAAGGTGGTTTTCTATTATACGAAGGTGGTTTTCTATTATACGATGGTGGTTTTCTATTATACGATGGTGGTTTTCTATTATACGAAGGTGGTTTTCTGTTATACGATGGTGGTTTTCTATTTTACGAAGGTGATTTTCTATTATACGAAGGTGGTTTTCTATTATACGATGTTGGTTTTCTATTATACGAAGGTGGTTTTCTATTATACGATGGTGGTTTCCTATTATACGAAGGTGGTTTTTTATTATGTGATGGTGGTTCCCGTGATTAACCGGAAGTGTGGCGTGTCACATGATTTGAAAACAGGGACGGGTCAATTGCTAATAGAATATGGAAAAAATCTTAAATCAAGAAATCAATTAAGTCTTTAAAAGTTTTTATGGACTATTATGTTTGAAATAAAACAATCAATTAATTATAATTGATAAGTGAATTTATCAAAATATCGGAATTCCACCCGCTGACCCTGCATTGTTTTCGGCGATATATCCGGGTTGCACTAACGACAGGACGATTGCCCGGATTAGGACAGGATATATTGACCGGATGAGATATAAATAGTCTTAACTTTTTTGTTATTTGATAGATTATTTCAATATTTAAAGACCTTAGAGATACATAACTTTATTTTATGAAAATCTAACAAAAAAAAAAATGAAATGAACGACAAAAAATGTCAATATAGCTTTTGTTTTACAACATTTTTAGATAAAACTAAGAAATTGGTTATGCGATATTAATCAATATATTACATATGAAAATGTAAACTTTTAATTATAGTAACAAAAAATGTTTTTTGACAAAAAAAAGTTGACCCGACAGTTTTCAAAATCGCCGAAAAAACGTTTTTAATGTTTTGAACTGATCGACAAAAATTGTTACTATCTCGTTTGTTCAACAGTTAAAATTTCATGAAAAAAAAAAGAATCTGGGAGACAAATGAATAAATTATACAAAAAAATTAACTTTAAAGTAAAAAATTGTTTCTCTACAAGAAAAGTTGACCGGACGGATTTTACCTGCGCGAATTATGTGACGAATTATATTGGCATGATCGACAGAAAGTGTTCAAAATTTCTAAAATTTTCAAAACATCTTTTTTTAAATTGAGATACATTTGAAATAAACTTATAAATTGTATGAAAAAATAAGTCCTATCCGTTAAAACTTATATCTTTGATCCCAAAATGTTGACCTGATTGAGTTCACCGGCACAATTTAGAAGTACAGATATTAAATTGTAATTGTAATAAGTTTATTGCAAATCAGCATATAAAATAATGCTATAGCATCAACAACATATATAATATAGTAAGCGACATAATATAAATGAAAACAGAAAGCAAAATAATAACAAACAAAGACACATATTAAACAAATAGTACCATATAATCTACTTTATCAATTGTGACCGTAGTTTTCAGTTTTCATTTAACAAACAACAAAGTTTTATAACAAAGTTTGCATTTGCGCCAATTTTTTACAAAATCCAATCTTTCATTTGCGCCACAAGGTTATATTTCATTTGCGCCAAAAGTAAACCCTACATTTGCGCCATTTTACAGGTAACATATAACAAAGAAATTTGAAATATCCATTGCCACATCGTGAATAAGATGAGTTTCTTTAAGTATTCCTCCCTGTGTAACTAATTCAAAAAAGTTCATACTTATTGTTTAATATAAAACAGCGAGTAACTAAGTTTTTATATTATATAATAGTGTTCACCTGTATGAAGTGTTAAGATGGTAAATTCTGGTTAAGTTTCCGTTAGTTTACTCAGAGTTCGATTGTTTCATATTTTTCCTGTTAGTGTCTTTGATAGCCGACTATACGGAATTGGTTTTTGAAGGCTGTACGGTTGTCTGGTGGCTTTCGTCCACTTCTTATGAACTTTTGGGTTAGTTATTTCAGAGCCAATGAGCATACACCATCTCCTTAATGGCATGCCCTCCTTATTTGTAAATAAAGGAAATAAATCTGTTATTTTTATGACCACACATATAGGTTATCCAGTGTAAAAAAAGTTCATCCGAGCCGTTGCTTACAAGTCTTCGTGCCAGAACAAACGTTTGGTTTTACTCCAGTGTATAGTCCATTTTTCAGTTTTTATGTTCTGGTTAATTTAGAACAGAACTGTGTTTACACATTATTAAGAAAAGTCTCTGATCAACAATGTATCAATGTAAAGTACTTTCATTATGGTTACGATGACTAATTTCGGTGGAATATATATATATATATATTATTATGCAATCAAAAACTATGTTTTAGAATTATTACTAAAAGTCCCTTTTGAATTAAACTATTTTTTTTACACTATTTACCTGAATTTTCCTGTATCATTGGCGCTCATGAAATGTTTTTTTTTTTTGGCGCAAATGAAATATAGTTTGTGGCGCAAATGAAATGCCAATTGGCACAAAGGCAAAGCACCGCTTGAACATGTTTGAATAAGTGATAAACATTTTGACATATTAGACCAAGAATATTTAGTTAAATTATCTAATTTTGACACTTGTCGTAATCACCAATCAAGCCAAATAACATGTCATTTGAGTTTTCACACAAAAGATCAAATACCTTTAATAATTGAATTAACTTATATACTAGTAATCAGTTTTAACAATTCAGTTAATATTTTCATAAAATATCATTTTAACAATTATTCCTCATAAAGATTTATTAATTTCAAAATATTATTAGATATAAGAAATGTTTTACACTTATGTCGATCAGCTCATTATTGTTCTTGGCGAAATCCGTCCGGTCATTTTTTTCTATAAAGTTTTAGTTTCATTAAAAAATATTGTAAACAATAGCTATATTAACACTTTTTGTCGTTCATTTCAACTATTTTTGCTTAAAAATATTTTTTAACTTTTTTTGTTAGGTTTTCATAAAATAAAGTTATATCTCTAAGGTCTTTAAATATTGAAATAATCTATCAAATAACAAAAAATGTACGACTATTTATATCTCATCCGGTCAATATATCCTGTCCTAATCCGGGCAATCGTCCTGTGATTAGTGCAAACCGGATATATCGCCGAAAACAATGCAGGGTCAGCGGGTGGAATTCCGATATTTTGATAAATTCACTTATCAATTATAATTAATTGATTGTTTTATTTCAAACATAATAGTCCATAAAAACTTTTAAAGACTTAATTGATTTCTTGATTTAAGATTTTTTCCATATTCTATTAGCAATTGACCAATCCCTGTTTTCAAATCATGTGACACGCCACACTTCCGGTTAATCACGGGAACCACCATCACATAATAAAAAAACACCTTCGTATAAATAGAAAACCACCATCGTATAATAGAAAACCACCTTCGTATAATAGAAAACCACCTTCGTATAACAGAAAACCACCATCGTATAATAGAAAATCACCTTCGTATAATAGAAAACCACCTTCGTATAATAGAAAACCACCTTCGTATAATAGAAAACCATCATCGTATAATAGAAAACCACCTTCGTATAATAGAAAACCACCTTCGTATAATAGAAAACCACCATCGTATAATAGAAAAGCACCTTCGTATAATAGAAAAGCACCTTCGTATAATAGAAAAGCACCTTCGTATAATAAAAAAGACACATAAGACAGCTATGGCGTTCCATACATTTAGTTTGATGTAATTTATTCGATTCCTTTATATTTTTGTTCTATCGATGATGTATTATATTGACTTATTTTGGTGTACATCATACATGAATTTTATATGCTTCTCTGTCAGTAATGGCTGTTCAGTTAAATCATACATGGAAGCACTAGATTGTGCTGATATTCCAAACTGATAAATCTTCACATATCTAACATTTTTTGGTCATTGCTTCGCTTTAGTTTACTTTTACTTCGATTAGTATCTGTTAATGAAATTAAATATTTTTGAGAGAAATTTCGTTTTGCTAATTATCTTGCTTTCCGACCTCACGCTATGATGAACATACACAATTACACGCTGTAAAAGTTCATAAATAATCAGTTATAATGGAAGTTACTGCTGCCTGTGGACTACCGTTACTATCGACCCTGCACAATTGCTTCGGTTCATGCATATTTCATATGATATGTGATGCCTCTTCATTTCCAGTTGATGAATTATGTATATGTGCTGAACGTAAACATGCCTGTCCCAAGTCAGGAGCCAGTAATTCAGTGATTGTCGTTGGTTCTTGTCATATAGATTTTCGTACATTGAATTGTTATAAGTTAAATCGTTAGTTTTCTCGTTTGAATTGTTTCGCTTTTTCATGTGGTTTCGGTTGTTGACCCTACGGTCGGTCTTTCATTTGATCAAACCTGACTACCATCTGTGTGTTATACGAAAAGAAAAACCTTAAAATATGCATTATCTATAACATTATTCAATGTCAAAGAGTCTTTGCTTTATTATTTTGCCCGCGCTCGTCATTTTCGTCATAAGCGGAACGATTTTCAGAATGACGAAAATTTTTCTGATTAATTTTGTCGCTAAATGTTAGAAAAGTATAATACGTTGCTTTCTGTTAAAAAAAGAAAAGAAATACGTGAACCCGAGACCGTTGAATGGTCACCAAAATATTATTAGTGATTTTTTGTACTTTTGATTTGAAATAATTGATTGTCAATAAATCACTGATGATAACACACCTTTATTGAAACTATATGTAATTGTGTGTAGATTCTTGCAAAAATTGATTATTTTATTCATAACTTCGGTGTGTACATCATTTTTTCTTCGCGGTTAATATACAACGTCTTAGGCTTATTGCAATCTCCAGTTTCTGCGGATGTCTAAAGCAAATTTAACAGACCAATCGCAATATAAATGTAAATATTAACTGTTTCGTTTGAAGTAAAACAATGCATACAATTTTTATATTCGCACCATATTGCAAAGATTTAAATGCTATGAGGTAAAATTGTTAAAAATAAAATAGAGTTGAAATTTAATTAACATATTACATTCCTGTTAATACAACATTTACGAAAATTCAAAATATACTATCAATAAACACAAATGTCAAGTATTTACTGATGGATATTTTTTATCAATGCAATATCTTCTTCAATGCTAACTTTCAATTTGTTTTATATATTCCAATACAAAATATAAGAAGAGACTTATAAAACCATACAGAAACGGTATTCCTTACTTTACGAAGTAATTAAACTAGTATTGTAAAACATTAATTACGTTATTTTGTGAGATGCAAGGATATAAAATCCTTGTGAATTGAAACAATGCAACTATTTTTTTCATTCACTGCCGTTTGGATTTAGATACTAATTTATGTAAGTGCATCTCTGATGATTGGTGCTCATAAGTTTCATTAATGTGTTTACTGTTAAAATCTGTAGGACATAATATATAATTATTCATTATATTGCATTTATGATAAATCTAGTTCCAGTTAAAACTTAATCAGTTAATGAAATTAAATATTTTTGAGAGAAACTTCGTTTTGCTAATTATCTTGCTTTTGCGACCTCACGCTATGATGAACATACACAATTACACGCTGTAAAAGTTCATAAATAATCAGTTAATTGTGACAATGCACACTAGCTCTCGTACTACGAACGCGTTCAGGGAACGTCTAAAAACATAACTTATCACATTATCATTATACTCAGAAAAATTGTCATTCAAATCAAAACGCCTGAATACGTTTGGAATTTATTTATCGTTTTTTTTTTTTTTTTTGCTGCAATCTAGTCTACTTTTTAACTTTCCGATCTTTAAATGAATGATTGAATATACAATGTCACGTGGTAGCCTGGCATGGAGGCACCGTATCAAAGACATAGATAACTACCTGTATAAATGATCAAAAATTTTCGAGACGTTCCGGGAAACTTGTTACCGAGGATATCTGAATGGTCAAGAAAAGCTACCAAAAACTCATCAATATATGAGCGTGAATCCCCCAGCAGCTCAGGGGGTTGACGAAAATATAAAATTTTACCTGGCGACATATTTATGACTAGTCAACGACCTCATGCTAAGCAACGACCACAACATGTGTCATAATTTGTTGTTACAGGTAACCTGCTTATCGGATTAGTCATAATGATCATCAAAGTTTATTAATCTGTAAATGGAATCGGTCAGTCAGCAATTCGATAAAAATAAAATTATCATACTATTAAAATTTGCTACATTTATTGTAGTTCTATGATAAAAAAAACGCAATAAACTAAATGACAAAAACTGTAATAAACTCATAAGGAAATTTCGTTTATCTTGAAATCCATTAAACATTTTAAAATCGTGTTTCTGACCAGTTCTGATATATAATTGACGCCAATCTGTATTCACTTCTAATTTTACAAGCCTCCGCCGGTAGCATCACCACTGATACGAGAATTTCTTCCCAAGAAAAAAAAAAGAACTCAAATTTTATCTTTTGATATTTTTAAAGACAACCACTGATGTTGCTTCTGGCTTGCAACTTGCTTGACATTCACATAATTTTGTCTCTCGTGGTTAGTTGTCGCATTGGCAATCGTGCAACATCTCCTTGCGTTTACCTTCTTTATTCTTATATTATCATTAAACGTTTTACGATTTTTAGAGATGACAAACCTGTTAACAGAAATTTTACTAGGTTAGAGAATTATTTTTTTTAATCGGAGTATTTTTCAACAAGGCATGATTTTCAATGATGACAAACCTATAAAACATTCGGTATAGTCATGCTGCTAGATGTTATTAATATGAAATTTTTCTTAAAATTTTTGTTCTACCGTTTATTTATTAGATGTCTTGAGTGTCCTTCTTCGATTCATTTTGATAGGTTGGCGTGACTTATTTTACTATGAACAATTATGTGTGTATCATTTAGCTTTGGATTCATATCATTATCAGATATGTTATTTCATTTTGTAAATGTAAATTGAACAAATGAGTGTCATGTTTCGTTAACGCAGGTAACAATAGAACACAAGTAAAAAAATATATAATTTTAATGCCTTATAAATGTAAATAGTTTTAGTACAAACACATAACAGTATCAAGTTGTCGAACGATGGCTTAATATAACATCATTTTTGCTTTCTAAACCAATAAATGTATAAAGTTTCTTTTACGAACAATAAAATAGATTATAATTCTGAATTCAATATTTTCATATTATCTTGTAAGCTGAATTCAGAGACCCTAAAGGACAGAAAAATATAATTTTGATAACATATATATTCAGGTAAAATATATTCTGAAGGCATTGGAACATAGAACAAAACAAATCAATGAGTAGATACAAACACAAATCTCATTGAAATTATTGTTTTCCACCTCGGCGACTTCTCCATTATTTCTTCTCTCAAGTGAGGAGATATATTTTCATTATTTGATGTTTTTATTCAAACTTTTAAAAAGAGACACTATTATGATCATGATGAAATTCAAAATGACGAAAATGCAACGATATTATATTAAAGAAGAAATTGCAGATTTGGCAACAGGATGAACTCATTTCCGTCGGATGGGTCAGTTATTCCTGCTCAAATAGTGACACACATCGTAAAACTTCTTTTGGAATACGTTGAGGTATCATTTCAGATTATTACGCATCATAAAAGCGGATTAATGAATCTCTTTTTACTTAAAATAAATTATAAACCATTCGTTCATGTGAATTCCCTAGCACTAGATCGACTCTGAAATCAAATTGAAGCTTCTGAAAACAAATTATCGAGAGAAAAAAACTGTTTCCATAGAACAGCACACACATTGAAAAATAAATTAATGTAATAAATCATTGAAAACTAAATCAAATGCAATACCAATCACATTAAAACAAAGCTATGGGTGAATGCAAGTGATCCCGAAGTACAAGCAGGTCCTGTTCCACTAGTGGAACCCGTCGTGTTTGATCAGTGCAAGTAAAGTATGTTGATAAGTCTCAATATATAATGGAACCTCAATGCTCAATATGCATATGAAATAAACGAATAAAAAGAACAAAAAAAAAAAAAAAAAAAAAAAAAAAATGAATGTGTAACAAATGGAAAATGCTTATGTCAAGAAAGGGATATAAGAAGGAAAATATAGGGGTGTCAAACTGCTTGAAACTGAAATCAAATGGTACTAAGCAACTGCAAACAAATTACCAATGGTCAATCTATAAAAATCTACAGTCATTGAAAAACGCCTTTGCTTTCTTTTTCTTTCTTTTTTTTAACCTTAAAATTTAGTTTATCACAGTTCATGCTACAAGAGGAAGAGTTATATGGATTGTATCATCGGTCAATCGACCAATCTTGGTTTCTGTTTGATCACTGGATGGATGGCTAATAAGCGTCAGGCGGCAAAATAAATCCATATTCAGGACGAAAACATGTTTCTGCGAACTCAATTTAAATCCTGCTTGGTACTAGATTGATACCCTAAGCCGTTTTTTTAACGTGATACTTCAAAAGGTAACAACTTGCAGGAAGACATGTCATCTTACCCGGACACATAATTTACCTGAGCCGACAATTATTTGCGTTTAATCCTTAATGACGGATGCTTAGCGGAGAAGCAGCAAATATCAATCCTTCGCCTCTTTTGTAAAGTCTTAAATTTGAACAGGCTGGCGGTCGAACCCACAATCTCCGACACTCGAGGCATGCCAGCTACCACGAGACGACCGTAGTCTTAGGCCACATTTAAATCACTAGTAGTACATTTTGTGCTGGTTTTGTTAAAATTATTTTTCATAGATAACATTTGAGACAAATAACTTAACAAAAGATAACTTAAAAATATTGTATAGACATTTATCTATTATAGTAGACTGCTATTGACAGAAAGATGTCTTTGAAGTTTTTTTTCCACGTGATTGCTGTTCTGATGACTTAGAAAAAAACAAAAAAGAAGTATGATTGACTATGAAATAACTATCCAACGGATATAGAAGCGAGCATGTTAACAACTATAGGAACGCCCGCCACAAGGAGAAAAAAACATACCGTAAGGTAAGCTAGTAAGGGTCCAAGGATGAAATACGTGAAACTATCCAGAAGAGAAACCCAAAGTCCTGATTAATTCTAAAAAAATTAACACAAATATCAGACAACAACCAAAGCCAGCAACTGAATGACAAGCTGATGACAGACACATAAACAATATTGGTCTTGACCTTAGGTGGATTTGGCTATTCTGTTTTTGTCCTTTTTGGTCATATAGCTCCGAACGATGCAGTATATTTACGCATCCCTGCCTTTCAAATGTTTAGGTTTGAGCGTTCTTGATGAAGATGAATCCAGAAAAGCTCTTCGGACGCACGGAATTTATTACGTGTATATTCCATTCACAAGTATTGGGTAGAAACCGCTACAGGTGGTTTGTTAGTCCCATAGTGTATAATCAGCTCAGTAGTCAAAGCTTCTGTAATGTCATATACTTACCTAAAATTTCCAGTTCATAAATTCCGAAATAATTAAAATACTAAGGTTTCAACTCCCTCAGGCAAAGTTGACATTAGCCGAATTAGGCTATTCTGTTTAGGTCTTTTTGTTCATATAGCTTCACACGATTCAGTGTATTTACGCATCGCAAATTTATCCCCGGCCACGCTTTTGTGTCAGCTCTTGTTGTGATGGAAAAATGTAAACATTGAATCCGCCATTTTGAGTTAGGAACAAAACTATTTTTCAATCTTGGATTAAAGGAGATTGCGCACATTGCCAGCGTATCATGCATAACCAGTCATGTGAAAATATATCTTTTAATTTGTTTTCTGTACTTACTTTTCAATGTTTGAGTTAATTTAATGTTTTAATTTCCTACAGAACGGAGCATCGTTCTCAAAGTCGCCGAAGAAAAATTATAGGTGGCGCTGTTTGTGGGCGTAAACATTTTACATACGGGTACTTTTTGTGTCGACAGATTGACCTTTATCTGTCAGATTCAGGCGTTTGCCGTTCAACTGGTAATTAAACTAGTATTGTAAAACATTAATTACGTTATTTTGTGAGATGCAAGGATATAAAATCCTTGTGAATTAAAACAATGCAACTATTTTTTCATTCACTGCCGTTTGGATTTAGATACTAATTTATGTAAGTGCATCTCTGATGATTGGTGCTCATAAGTTTCATTAATGTGTTTACTGTTAAAATCTGTAGGACATAATATATAATTATTCATTATATTGCATTTATGATAAATCTAGTTTCAGTTAAAACTTAATCAGTTAATGAAATTAAATATAATTGAGAGAAACTTCGTTTTGCTAATTATCTTGCTTTTGCGACCTCACGCTATGATGAACATACACAATTACACGCTGTAAAAGTTCATAAATAATCAGTTAATTGTGACAATGCACACTAGCTCTCGTACTACGAACGCGTTCAGGGAACGTCTAAAACATAACTTATCACATTATCATTATACTCAGAAAATTGTCATTCAAATCAAAACGCCTGAATACGTTTGGAATTTATTTATCGTTTTTTTTTTTTTTTTTGCTGCAATCTAGTCTACTTTTTAACTTTCCGATCTTTAAATGAATGATTGAATATACAATGTCACGTGGTAGCCTGGCATGGAGGCACCGTATCAAAGACATAGATAACTACCTGTATAAATGATCAAAAATTTTCGAGACGTTCCGGGAAACTTGTTACCGAGGATATCTGAATGGTCAAGAAAAGCTACCAAAAACTCATCAATATATGAGCGTGAATCCCCCAGCAGCTCAGGGGGTTGACGAAAATATAAAATTTTACCTGGCGACATATTTATGACTAGTCAACGACCTCATGCTAAGCAACGACCACAACATGTGTCATAATTTGTTGTTACAGGTAACCTGCTTATCGGATTAGTCATAATGATCATCAAAGTTTATTAATCTGTAAATGGAATCGGTCAGTCAGCAATTCGATAAAATAAAATTATCATACTATTAAAATTTGCTACGTTTGTTGTAGTTCCATGATAAAAAAACGCAATAAACTGAATGACAAAACTGTAATAAACTCATAAGGAAATTTCGTTTATCTTGAAATCCATTAAACATTTTAAAATCGTGTTTCTGACCAGTTCTGATATATAATTGACGCCAATCTGTATTCACTTCTAATTTTATAAGCCTCCGCCGGTAGCATCACCACTGATACGAGAATTTCTTCCCAAGAAAAAAAAGAACTCAAATTTTATCTTTTGATATTTTTAAAGACAACCACTGATGTTGCTTCTGGCTTGCAACTTGCTTGACATTCACATAATTTTGTCTCTCGTGGTTAGTTGTCGCATTGGCAATCGTGCAACATCTCCTTGCGTTTACCTTCTTTATTCTTATATTATCATTAAACGTTTTACGAGGTTTGAGTTTAAGGATGTTTTTTTTTTAGAATCGGAGTATTTTTTTACACGGTACGATTTTTAGAGATGACAAACCTGTTAACAGAAATTTTACTAGGTTAGAGAATTATTTTTTAATTGGAGTATTTTCAACAAGGCATGATTTTCAATGATGACAAACCTATAAAACATTCGGTATAGTCATGCTGCTAGATGTTATTAATATGAAATTTTTCTTAAAATTATTGTTCTACCGTTTATTTATTACATGTCTTGAGTGTCCTTCTTCGATTCATTTTGACAGGTTGGCGTGACTTATTTTACTATGAACAATTATGTGTGTATCATTTAGCTTTGGATTCATATCATTATCAGATATGTTATTTCATTTTGTAAATGTAAATTGAACAAATGAGTGTCATGTTTCGTTAACGCAGGTAACAATAGAACACAAGTAAAAATATATAATTTTAATGCCTTATAAATGTAAATAGTTTTAGTACAAACACATAACAGTATCAAGTTGTCGAACGATGGCTTAATATAACATAATTTTTGCTTTCTAAACCAATAAATGTATAAAGTTTCTTTTTACGAACAATAAAATAGATTATAATTCTGAATTCAATATTTTCATATTATCTTGTAAGCTGAATTCAGAGACCCCTAAAGGACAGAAAAAATATAATTTTGATAACATATATATTCAGGTAAAATATATTCTGAAGGCATTGGAACATAGAACAAAACAAATCAATGAGTAGATACAAACACAAATCTCATTGAAATTATTGTTTTCCACCTCCGCGACTTCTCCATTATTTCTTCTCTCAAGTGAGGAGATATATTTTCATTATTTGATGTTTTTATTCAAACTTTTAAAAAGAGACACTATTATGATCATGATGAAATTCAAAATGACGAAAATGCAACGATATTATATTAAAGAAGAAATTGCAGATTTGGCAACAGGATGAACTCATTTCCGTCGGATGGGTCAGTTATTCCTGCTCAAATAGTGACACACATCGTAAAACTTCTTTTGGAATACGTTGAGGTGTCATTTCAGATTATTACGCATCATAAAAGCGGATTAATGAATCTCTTTTTACTTAAAATAAATTATAAACCATTCGTTCATGTGAATTCCCTAGCACTAGATCGACTCTGAAATCAAATTGAAGCTTCTGAAAACAAATTATCGAGAGAAAAAAACTGTTTCCATAGAACAGCACACACATTGAAAAATAAATTAATGTAATAAATCATTGAAAACTAAATCAAATGCAATACCAATCACATTAAAACAAAGCTATGGGTGAATGCAAGTGATCCCGAAGTACAAGCAGGTCCTGTTCCACTAGTGGAACCCGTCGTTTGATCAGTGCAAGTAAAGTATGTCGATAAGTCTCAATATATAATGGAACCTCAATGCTCAATATGCATATGAAATAAACGAATAAAAAGAACAAAAAAAAAAAAAAAAAAAAAAAAAAATGAATGTGTAACAAATGGAAAATGCTTATGTCAAGAAAGGGATATAAGAAGGAAAATATAGGGTGTCAAACTGCTTGAAACTGAAATCAAATGGTACTAATGCAACTGCAAACAAATTACCAATGGTCAATCTATAAAAATCTACAGTCATTGAAAAACGCCTTTGCTTTCTTTTCTTTCTATTTTTAACCTTAAAATTTAGTTTATCACAGTTCATGCTACAAGAGGAAGAGTTATATGGATTGTATCATCGGTCAATCGACCAATCTTGGTTTCTGTTTGATCACTGGATGGATGGCTAATAAGCGTCAGGCGGCAAAATAAATCCATATTCAGGACGAAAACATGTTTCTGCGAACTCAATTTAAATCCTGCTTGGTACTAGATTGATACCCTAAGCCGTTTTTTTAACGTGATACTTCAAAAGGTAACAACTTGCAGGAAGACATGTCATCTTACCCGGACACATAATTTACTCCGAGCCGACAATTATTTGCGTTTAATCCTTAATGACGGATGCTTAGCGGAGAAGCAGCAAATATCAATCCTTCGCCTCTTTTGTAAAGTCTTAAATTTGAACAGGCTGGCGGTCGAACCCACAATCTCCGACACTCGAGGCATGCCAGCTACCACGAGACGACCGTAGTCTTAGGCCACATTTAAATCACTAGTAGTACATTTTGTGCTGGTTTTGTTAAAATTATTTTTCATAGATAACATTTGAGACAAATAACTTAACAAAAGATAACTTAAACATATTGTATAGACATTTATCTATTATAGTAGACTGCTATTGACAGAAAGATGTCTTTGAAGTTTTTTTCCACGTGATTGCTGTTCTGATGACTTAGAAAAAAACAAAAAAGAAGTATGATTGACTATGAAATAACTATCCAACGGATATAGAAGCGAGCATGTTAACAACTATAGGAACGCCCACCACAAGAAGAAAAAAAGCATACCGTAAGGTAAGCTATTTAGGGCCCCAGCATGAAATACGTGAAACTATCCAAAAGAGAAACCAAAAGTCTTGATAAATTCTTAAAAAATTTACACAAATATCAGACAACAATCAAAGCCAATAACTGAATTACAAGCCGATGACAGACACATATTAATATTACTCTTGACCTTAGATGGATTTGGCTTTTCTGTTTATGTCCTTTTTGATCATATAGCTCCGAACGATGCAGTATATTTACGCATCCCCGCCTTTCAAATGTTTAGGTTTGAGCGTTCTTGATGAAGATGAATCCAGAAAAGCTCTTCGGACGCACGGAATTTATTACGTGTATATTCCATTCACAAGTATTGGGTAGAAACCGCTACAGGTGGTTTGTTAGTCCCATAGTGTATAATCAGCTCAGTAGTCAAAGCTTCTGTAATGTCATATACTTACCTAAAATTTCCAGTTCATAAATTCCGAAATAATTAAAATACTAAGGTTTCAACTCCCTCAGGCAAAGTTGACATTAGCCGAATTAGGCTATTCTGTTTAGGTCTTTTTTTGTTCATATAGCTTCACACGATTCAGTGTATTTACGCATCCTTGGCTTTCAAAAGTATCCTGATGAAGGTAAATCCAGAAAAACGCTTCGGAAACACGAAATTTATATGGTGGTTATTTCATTTGTAGTGTTTGACATTTTTGAGAGCGCACAACCCTTCTCTTACCTTAAAATATAGTGTAATATGAGCTGCGTCGGAGAGAAATCGACATTATGCAAGTGTACGTATACATGTACATTTATAAATGTTTGATTGATTTTGGAACATTCAAATACGAAATAAAAGATGAATTTTGGTCTGTTTTGTAGGGTTCTTATATCGACTCAATTTTCAAACAGTTACAGACTTTGCATAAAAATTTTTTCAACCCGAAATAAGTTAACAGATGTATTGATATTCATTTGCATAATAAGGTCAATTTCTATCCGACGCAGCTCACAACACAACAAAAAATTTTGGAAAGGGTTTGACTCGTGAGATCGTTATGAATCACACAAAATCAAATAAAAACAATGCAAAAGACCAAAAGCACGATCTAAAAGGACTCGCAGTGTCTAAAAGTTAGTTCAAAGCTCAACTTTAACAATAAAATGAACTAAGCATTTTTGCATATATATAGTTGATCATATTTTTTGTAAACAGGTTGAGTCTACCCATTATAGTTCAAAGCCAGTTTCATAACACACGTTAACAAAAATACCAAACTCCTTGGTAAATTCAAAAAGAGGGAAGTCCACAAAACCTTACAAAAAATGCTCGACTACATGTATACCAAACCAACGTATTGCCTGGAAAACAACTGTCATATATATGATATGAAATAAATAATGTTTTTCCAGACGAAAATATTAATCTGTACACATCCAACGGATTTAGTGCAAAGACATTATAACCAGTAAGAGAAAAGCATGGCCTTGAACAACGTCAAAATATCAGTACGGACAGGATGAAATTTTATTTGATCTTTAAAACAGTTAAGATGGTAAACATTAAATCCTTCGAATCGTGGATAGTTAGTATTTTAGTATTAAGAAATGTTTTATATGATGTAATTGTGATCCAAATTTAAACTTTTACTTACTAACATTTACACAAATGTTGTTGTGTATAATTTTCTATAGTTTTCCACATAGAATATGAATTACTTGTATTCTTTGAATTATTTATGTAAAACAAATGGCATGGTTTGTCATTAAGACTGGCTCGCAAATCTTCTATATAACATTTCGGATGAACTATTTCTATACGTGAAATCCAGGGTAAAAATCCACCACCATAGACATCTTCAAGCCAACAAAAAGGCACATTTTTGTCGCTTTATACATTTCACTTATAACGTCAGTGGACATAATTGAGGAAGGTCCTGCACAATAAGGAGGAAACGTCGCAAAGGGGTAATCCAACGAAGACATATACCATTTATCACGCGGATTACGATATGGTAAAGCTCCTATAAGAAGAAAACATTCTAAAACCTTGGTTTTGTTAAGTTTATTGCTAAGATAAGGAATTAGAAATGGAATGTTAATGGTGATATCATCGTCAATTTTTATGACATAAGTCACATTGTTGCAAAATCTATTCACCCAAAACAAGCTAAATACTCGTTTATATGTTAAATTTCTGTAGCTGTCTATAAAATTTCCTTGAATAAGGTCTCTGTATTTGACACTTTCCTGTTCAATGTCCATCTGCTGAGTATCATTCACGGTTTCCCCAAGCACAAAAACATATTCAATATGTGTATTGTCAAATTCTTCAATAGATCCAAATGTATTCCTTATAACCTGACGTTCGTCGAATTTGTATATAGCTGAATAAACAAGAACTAGCAAGAATATATGATTTTCTTTACACTTTGAACCGGGATCAAGTAGCAAACTATATTGATGTTTGTGAATGAGGGGGTCCATCAGTTTATCGGTTGATACGTTCTTATAAAAATGTTCAAACTCCGTTGAGATATATTGTCCATTGTATGTTCTATTCTCCCGGCTGGACATAATATTGGTGCGCAGTCTTGACTGATTTCTTGAATAATTAATTAAAATCCATAAAAGTATGACAAAGAGAATTTTCCACTGTATTGTTTTCCACAATTTCATAACTAAAATTAGAGCTTTATGTATTAACAAATTAAATGGAGTCATTATCTTAATTTAGTGAAAATGGAGTAATTATACGTGTAAACAATTGGTGATATTGTATGCACATTACGCCCCAGCACAAATGAAACTTGTTCCTGTTACATTAGAAGTAAACAATATTTTATACTTTACCTGTTTAGGTATTTCCTGTATTCAGTCATATTTCAACTAGTATTAATATCGGTTTTATTATATAATTCTAATTTCTGAAATAGCCAATGAAAGTATTACTTTATTAGGCTGCTCTACTTGATTGAATATTGAAAAGCAATCTTAAGTAAAACGTAGTATAAGGCAATTATTTTGGCCGTTTCAAAAATCACAATTATTGTATTATAAATCTACTAAATAACATCCTACAGAT
Source organism: Mytilus coruscus (assembly GCA_017311375.1). Taxonomy (NCBI): domain Eukaryota; kingdom Metazoa; phylum Mollusca; class Bivalvia; order Mytilida; family Mytilidae; genus Mytilus; species Mytilus coruscus. The sequence goes on along the minus strand of CM029601.1, from coordinate 25,249,794 downwards.
ATTCATGAGACATAAGTCTGACACCAGTAATAATATTTTTCAATTTTGTCTTACATATGGCATTAGGAAATTAAAGTTCTTACATTTAGTGCAAAAGAGCTTAAACTCCCAAAATAGCCTCATTTTGAGATATTGTCTTTAATTTTAAGACATGATTCACCGTTTCACCCAAATAGATAATTTACTGGGGAAAGTATTTTCCAAAGATGGTAATGTATGTTCTCATTGTTTTGTGTTAAGCTGTTGCATATATACTATGACCAAACATTATGCGTGAAATGGGCACTTTATGTCAAATATGTAAATATTTACATGATTAAAGTGTCATAGTGATATCACAAGTGACTTTCAGAACTAAAGTGTTCAGATTTTATTAGCCTATGATTTTTTATCAATAAAATTAACATAATTTTGAAAGGCTTGATTATATTTACTATTTTTGCAATTTCAGGGTCCAAATAATGGTTTTTAGCATATACCTGTTCCCTAAGCCTAAATAGCATAGGAACATAAATAGAAGTGGCTTATGTGTCTAATGTACAATTGTAAGTACCTTTCTTAATAACAAGCAATGTACATTTATACATTGGCAGCTAGCCGTTTATGTTTTAAATTGACTATAATCCATTTCTTTATTGTAGGCTTAAATAGTTATAGCGTGGAAAAATGAAAAACATGAATTTAAAAGTCTTCAAAGAAATATATGGTAATAAATGAGACTTTAAACTGTAGACTGTTGTGGCTGCTCGGTTATTAAACTGGTATTTTTTTTTTTAATTTCCAATCTTTTAGTCACTTGTCTTTCTTGATTGTTAATCCAGAAACAGGTGTTGAAGGAACGGAAATAGGTCGTGCGAATATTTCCTACTACAATATACCTCGTCGATACTGCTGCATGTCCATCTTCTTTCCCAAGGGTACCTTCCGCCATTTAGCAGGTTCTTTATTTCTGGAATGATTTAACTGATACATTTTGTCTGTAAAATTCCAGTTATAAATTATGTAAATCAGCGGAAATTAAGGTGTCTTCTGCCTCTCTTTTGCTGCAGTGTATATAGCATCATTATAGGATACTAATTTGGATATATTTTGTCTGCCAGCAAAAAAGATTTATTGGGAAAAGCCTATAAATTTGTCTTATTAGTCGATCTAATAGTAGTATTAGCATTAACTGGTGGCACAAGCACTTGTCTCTGAAATTTCCTCCCTCCCATTCATACCTTAATATATTAAGGTATTTTGGAAAACACAAAATTTCAGAGTGCTTGTGACTATCAGGCGTCGGTCTGGTGTCCAGATTGTATATAGCATATATCACCTTAAGGTTTAAAAAAAAAAAAAAGAAAAATTGCCGAAAAACGAGATGAGGTAGTCGCTAATTGTTCCTATGACCAGAGGGAAGATGACGACGCAGCAGCAGACTACGACTCTGCCAAACAACCTCCGCCATCAGAGGGCAATTATAACCCCCTAAACCACCGCTTGATTTAGAGGAGGCTGCAAACGTGGATGTCACAGCAGTGGCACAACCGTTGCCAAAACATAGAAACGAAAGTATGATTCGACAATTAGAAAAAAAAAAAAAAAAACAGATAGCAAATCACAAATTCGTCACTATAAAGATTTCAAAACTAATGAGAGCACATGCAATTGGTGTTTCTAGCTCAGATTCCGAATAAAAAATTACATAAAACCAATTTATATTTTTTGTCAGTGTTTGGGTATCGGTGTCGGTATAAGTGTCCGTGTACATGTAGACGACCTTTCGAAAATCTTAATATTCACAGTTTGCCCAAGCACAAAGACATAGTCATAATGCTTATCGTAAAATTATGAAATAGCTCCAAATGTATTCCATATAACTTACTGTTCGTCGAATTTGTAAGTAGCTGAAAAAACAAGAACTAGCAAGAAAACGTATTTTTTCTTTACATTTCATACTGGTTTTAAGGTAGATACCGGGTCTAAATTAAAATCCATAGAATTTTTTATTAATTTGTCAAAAAGTAGTTTATGTCAAGCTTTTTTCAAAAACATAATAAAAAGTAAGGGTCACTGGACTTTTTTCATACTACAGGTTGTGCAAAATTGTCATATTTTGTATAGATTATGCATGGAAAACCCAATTTTTTGAGATAAAAAGAAAACTTAACTATAGAATTTTAAGATAAAATATGAGAAAATAGCTCTAATAATATGCTTTCAGATAAAAAAAAGAAAAAGTGGGGTCACCGAACTCATTTTCTTAGAATAGGTAAATTCATAACACATTCTATTATAAAAGTTACTTTATCTGAGTTATCTCCCGTTATGTGGCACAGTTGAAAAAAATTGAATCAAAAAACAAATTCTATTTTTTGTAAGATACAGCCGTAAAATATGATAAAACACATAATTTTCTATATTAACACAAAAAGTCTTACACATGAATTACATACTACTCTCGAAATTTGCACATTTTATTAAAATTAGACCGATTGTTATCTGCTTTTCAAAATCCAAGATGGAGGTAGACACCCGAGCCACCTTAAGTAACGAAGTATATATTAATATATCGATGTTCGCGAATGAGACGGTCCATCAGTTTATTGGTTGATACGCTCTGATAAAAAAGAAAACAAGTTGAGATAACTGTTATCTATTATATGACTGTTCAGTTTTCAAACTTTTATATTGATATATGTTCTTTATTCCTCAAATACAAAACGTACATTCAAGGGATGTTACTCTTTTTCGTCTTTTGAAACATAAACATCTGTCTGCTTTAAATTTCAAAATAATTATGCTTATATCGTTGTATATATATTTCAAAGTCCAAACGTTGTTAAGGCTTTATGCTGTGATAACCAATGTTTGCATATTATAATTGTCTCGCGTACTTTGTCAATGAAACACTTCAACTGTTCTTTTCAATTTTCGTCGTTTAATATTTCAAACACTTATTAACAACTTATGAAACATCAATTGGAATAATTTATATTCGATTTGCATAAAAAATAATCTATTTTATAGACACGGAGTGGTACCCGTAAAGGTGTCAATGATATAAAATACAAATGCAAAGATTGTTGTTTAATATGAAAGTAAGGAGATGTGGTATGATTGCCAACTATCCACTAAAAGTTCGATGACGTGTATGTAAGCAATTATAGGCAACCGTACGGCCTTCAACAATGAGAAAAACCCGTACCGTATAGTCAGCTATAAAAGGCCTTGACATAAATATATGAAACAATTTGATTTAATTGAGAAAACTAACGGCCTAATTTATAACAAAACAATTTACGAAAAACAAATATGACAGACATGAACCAACAATAACCACTGAACAAACACTTTACATACCAGATAACGTGAATGAAAACCAAATACACTCTATTGACTTAAACGCTGGTCTAGTTAGGACGGTAGAACCGACAACAATACCACCACTCAACCATGGTGACATACCGGTCAGAATATCTAACTTGAAAGAAGGTGAAACAATCATTATTGAACCAAACAATACACTGCCACAGTACCAACTAGCTGGAGCAAAAACCATTACAAAAATTCATCAAAACAACAAATCAATGATGCGTATCATGAATCCTACTGAACACTCAGTATTTCTGCCAGCAAATGCTATTATTGCTTCTACAAGCTCAATACAGCCAGAATCTATACATAGTTTGAATCAAAATGACACAGACAAGAGTCGGCAATCCAATAACACCAAGACACCAATAGATGAACAAATTGATTTTGATTTTAGTGAATCAGATCTCAGCAACAAACAAAAGCAAATTTTGCAAACGTTTTTAAACCGCTATCGCCATACATTTGCGACAAGTTTGGACGAACTAGGCCACACCCATTTGTACACACACGCTATTGACACAGGAAATGCATTACCTATTCGTAAGCGATTTTACAGACAGTCTCCACAGGTACTCAAAGAAATGAACAAACAGATAGATGAGATGCTACATCATGGTATCATCAAAGAATCTAACAGCAATTGGGCATCACCAGTGGTAATGTGCAAGAAGAAAGGAGGACAGCTGCGCTTTTGTTGTGATTTTCGCCTCCTCAACAATGTATCTCGACCAAAATTTTTCCTTTACCACGCCTCGAGGACGTCTTCGACTCACTAGGTAACGCAGAAGCAAGTATCTTTAGTACTTTAGATATGATGAATGGATATTGGCAGATCGGCATGGACCCTGAAACAGCCCATAAAGCAGCATTTGTAACACCAGGAGGAGTATATCAGTGGACAAGAATGCCATTCGGAATAGCTTCAGCACCAGCAAGTTTCCAGCACCTTCTTACGCAAGTACTTAAAGGGCTAAATTATCAAATTGCATTAGTGTATGTTGATGACATCTTAGTATTCAGTAAAAACTTTGAAGAACATTTACAACACTTAAAACTGATATTTGATAGACTCACAGAAGCCAACTTAACACTAAAACCGAGTAAATGCAAATTTGCACAAAAAGAAGTCATGTATCTTGGTCACAAAATTTCAAAAGATGGAGTTAAAGTAGACATTTCAAAAATAGAAACTGTAAAATCATTTCCGACACCAAAGAACCAAACTCAAGTTCGAAGTTTTCTTGGACTATGCAATTATTATAGAAAATTCATCAAAAGTTGCAGTCACATATGCTCGCCATTGAATAAACTACTTCACAAGGACGTACCATTTAAGTGGGACGAACAATGCCAAAAAGCGTTTGAAACTATGAAAACCGCATTAACAACAGCACCAGTTTTAGCATATCCAGATCTTTCAAAACCATTCATTCTCACAACAGACGCTAGTGGCTATGCCATTGGATATATACTAGGTTAACTAGATGATCAAGGTCGTGAAAGAGTGATAGCATATAATGGTAGATCCTTATCAAATGCAGAACAAAAATGGAATATCAGTGAAAAAGAATGTCTCGCAGTAGTAGAAGGTATTAAAACATATCATGTATATCTTGCTAGCAACAAATTCAAAATTTATACAGACCACAATGCATTAACATATTTAACAAGCATTAAGCCATCAACAGGTCGATTAGCGAGATGGGCAGTTCTTCTTCAGGGATATACCTTCGACATAAGTCATCGAAAAGGAGAAAACAACAAAAATGCTGATGCCATATCGAGAAGGGAATACCCACAACATACTGACACTGCAGAGGAACCAGAAGATGTCATACCACACGTCCAACTCAATGCAGTACAAGAGAGACATGAGCCTCTAGAAACAACATTTATGTATAATGGATATCCAACAAAGCCCAAACAATCAGTGGAGGTAATAACAACAGATCCGGGAGAAGATATAATGCCTCAAGACATTGGTAAACTACAAAAAGACTGTCCAGACTTTAAAGACATTTATGCTTACCTACATAATGGGAAAATTCCAGACAACAAAGACAAGATACAGAAGACACTAGCTGAATCCAACCAATATGGTCTACGAGATGGGGTACTATATCACTTTTATCAACCAAGATCAAGAGGTAAAAAGAAAAATGATCGATTTATTAAACAACTCGCCTGTCCTCGTAGTCTGCAATCTAATCTAATGAAAGCATACCATGGAATAGGACACTTAGGATTTGATAAAACCTACTGGACCATGCAACAGAAGTATTATTTTCCAGGCATGTATCAGAAACTTGCAGACTTTATTAAACATTGCGACCTATGTCAACGATCTAAACAACCAACCCATGCAAAACGTGTTCCTTTAACATCAATGCCAATAATGGACACATTTTCCAAGCTTCATATAGACATGATTGGACCGTTCAAGAAGACAAACCAAGGTTTTCAGTACGTACTTATTGTAGTAGACTCCTTTAGTAAATGGACAGAAGCGTTCCCCACTTACACAGAGACTTCAAAAGAAATAGCACAAGTATTGTATAAAGAGGTATTCAGCAGATTTGGTGCGCCACATTCGATATGTTCTGACAGAGGAAGAGCCTTTATGGGGCGTTTAATTGGAGCAGTTACAGCGGTCTTCAATGTTAAACAACATTTCACCAGTTCATACCATCCACAGACTAACTCTGTTGCAGAGAGAACTAACAAAACAATAATTCAGAGTATCAGGACGTTAATAGACGATAATCAGTCAGATTGGCCAGACCTATTACCAGGAGTTTTAATGGCATTCAGAATGAGTCCGTCAGCAACATCAGAATTTTCACCCTTCTACTTGCTATTTGGAAAAGAGATGAACATACCGATGGACGTAAGCTTAATTCCAGCCGAAAATTTAAACAAGGACTTATCAAGTCACGTTCAAGGGATCCTTGACAACTTGAAAATTGCAAAGGAAATAGCTACCGAAAACATAAAGAAAGCACAAATTCGTCAGAAGCAACATTATGACAAGAAAACGGCATTACCAACATTTCAGATAGGAGACAAAGTCCTGCTGCACTCACCAAAGGTACCTATAGGCCACTCTTCTAAACTTCATCGTAAATGGACTGGACCATTCTACATAACAGCAAAAGGACTTAATCATACATATAAACTACGTCGATGCAACAACCATATCATCATGCAAAGTATGATTAATGCCAACAGACTCAAACCATACAATGATCCTAGAAATTGTCCTGATCCAAATCCGCCACCACCAGACATACCTGCAATTGATAGGCCAGCTGAGGTTCTACCAAACTTTCAAGACCAACAAAGTCAAAACACACAAAACATAACATACGAAGTAGAACAAGTCATAAAAATGAAGCGCATTAACAACATCAAACATTACAGAATAAAATGGAAAGGCTATTCTGAAAGAACATGGGAACCCATCACAAATCTTTCAGAAGATCTTGTTACCGATTTTCATATTCGACACACACATAAAGGCACAAAACGCAAAAACAAAGGCAACTCATGCTTCAAGCAGAATTAGATGGTAACACATTGATGAGTATAATCAGCCCTTGGGCCCACAAAAACAATATTTAGCTTCATTTTGTGAAATGTATGCCATTCAAAATCGTTTGTGAGCTAGTTCTCATGTTTCATAGTGCTAAATAGGGATTTGCAAACCCTAAGAAAATGACATACATTACACAAAATCTCAAAAATTATTATTTTTTTTTATAGGACTGATTACAATGCTCAGAAGTGCATTATTATGGTTTCTGCTTGTTTCATGTGTAACTTCAACATCTGGAAAAGATATTCAAAGAATTAACTATGGAATTATCTTCCAACACGAAGGTGAAATTTTCCTTGGTCAAGACAAATGGCAACACACATTTGAAATCAACCTTCCAAGGAGAGTTACTACTCCATTACCAGCTTCATGCAAAGCTCAACACATGCCCTGCTATCTGGTAAACAAACTACTTACCCAGATCAGCACGATAAAAATCGACATGTCAACACAAATAAATCATACTGTGCATACAATTCATGCACTAGTACCACAAGTCACATCCTCCATATTGTCAGAGACCAAGAGTCGGACAAGAAGAGGACTTTTTGATTTCATCGGTTCAATCTCAAAGTCATTATTTGGAACCGCCACTGTCGACGACGTAAGAAATCTTGCTCGTCACATAAATGTCATTGCGAAACACAATAACAAACTCGCAGCCGCCATGGCGAAACACGACAAAATGTTAACATCATACATGACACAAACAGACAAATGCTTCGAAAACGTCATGGATGCAGTCAAAACAAATTTTGAGGCAATTGAGAATTCAACAAATCAAATTAACAGAGACATAAAAACGTATCAACTTATCAATCTAAAACTCACAGAATACCTCGTTCAAGAAATGAACTCTAGCGCAATCATGAACAAACATCTAGAAGAACTTACACTATCAGTACATGAACTATTAAAAGGAAAGTTGTCACCTTTCCTTCTTTCACCACATGATCTCAAAAAGACAATCCATCAAATTCAAACAATACTTGACACAAAATTCAAAGGATTTCATCTTACACACACAGATCCAGAATATTATTATTCATTTCCAGAATTTGTATTTGCACGCAATCATTCTAAACTTTATATTTCAGTAAAATTTCCTGTTTCTTCATCTACCTCTCCATTTCAGTTGTATAGAGTCATATCTAAACCAGTACCAATCAATGAAACATCAAAACACGCCACACAACTTATAGACACATTTGATTATTTCGTACAATCAGCAGACAATCAACACTTTGCAGTTACTGATAACCAAAAGCTAAGTAAATGCACAGGTCAAAACATTCAATCTTGCTCTTTTCATCTTCCCTTAACATCTACAGCGTCACCAACTTGTATTTCCGCTCTTTTCTATAACCAAAAAGAACAAATACACAATCTTTGCGATTTCAGATTTCTCATTGATACACTTAAACCAGACATTCATGAACTATCCTCAGCTTCAATTTTGGTATATCGAACTAATATGATTGCTTTAGACTGTCCTTCTTGTCAGAAAATCATGAAAGGTTGCTCATTCTGTATTGTTCGTATACCATGTATGTGCTCAGTATCAACAGATTTTCTTTATCTACCTCCAAGACTGGGAAAATGTCAGAATCACTCTGATTCAATCACTACTCTCCATCCAGTTAATCTTGCACTTATCCAACATTTCTTTTCACCGGAAACATACAATTCTATCATGGGAGACACAACTTTTGCACAACCGATTGACTTGACAATTCCTAACTTTCACATCTACAATCACACATTCTCAAATATTTTGGCACAAGACAAACAATACCATCTCAGTCTAAAACGCATGGCTCAGGCAGCTTCCAAAGAAGAAACTATCTTTACATCTTTATCTGAACCTTTGGTTGATGGTGAACTACCAGTTAGCTCTGATTGGCCAGATCTTAATGGGATTATATCTATTGCTGCCTTAGGACTATCAGCACTGCTTGCTTTGGTTTGCCTTGTTTTGTTCAGACGTCTACAAACACTTACAACTGCATTTCTTTTATTGCAAAAGGCCACACCAATACATGGCTTGTCACTAGCATCCCCAATGCCTACATTTCATTATGTAAATACACACCAAAGCACCACAGAGGATACCAATAGTTACATTTTCAATACACAATGCAATCCATGGCCATTCGTAACACTTTCAATAATCACTACAGCAACACTTGCACTCTTCATCATTTACGTTTGGAAAAAGTTTCAACAAACACAGGGTACAAACATTTTAATAGAAATCACAAATGGGATCACATGCATAACAATCCCATTCATGTCACTGCCATTATGTCCATCAGACTGGCACATCACACCTCCGACAGATATTACAGACATGCATATAACTGGATCCTTTCAACCATTTATGCACGCACAACTGCTAGGATTGCAAATCATAAATATTCACACCAAACATCACATTCTCATACCAAGTAACATTTCTGTAAATATTTTTACAGCAAGAAAACTAAGAACCATGCTCAACCAACCATTTCATTGTTATTTGTTGTTAGCACACAATCAATATTTTCAAATCATAAGATGAAAATCTAAAATTACGTCCATTGAGACACCACTTTTGAACAAATGGGCATTAATATAAATCTCTACAAGACTTGTCACTGCATTGATTATGTATATTTTTTTAGTGCAAATGTTATATTTCCTAACATGTATTTTTTTATTATTTTGAAATGCTTAATACTATTTTTGTCATTTTTACAGAATCTTTGGGGACAAAGACTTTTTTTACCCACAAGCATCTGTGACAGAGTGTATTTAGACATTAATTCTTATTTCCGTGTTTTGATAAAGAAATAACATATTTGAAAAACATTCATCAGCATTTATTTTTATCACATTTTTAGTAACATTTTAATAAGAAGAAAGTTATTATTTAAACTATCCGATATTTCACAAATATTATCTGACCATGTATTACACATGTAAAACATGTAATTTACAAGTTAACATAAATTAACAAATTGACCAACACGTCAAATAATGTTTACACAATTTAGTTCCCAGACACGGAACTGTTATAGGAAAAAACCACCTTTACATGTATTCTTATGCAACAACTAACAAATTTGGTGTCGATGTAAAGATGTTATTACATACTTGTAGCGGGGTCCCGCACAGGTAAATAAGACGACAAGTCTTTGATTGTAAATAGATTTTTCCTTAATCAAGCCTTACCTGAAACTCTGGACAGTGTATAAATACCATGGTCTGGTATGTTCTGGTCACTCAGGATACTGTGACCAGAACTTAATAAACTATTCAAACTTCATATACATTGTTCATTGTACTTTCAGGTAAGTGCTAACAATTTAGTAATTATTTTTATGGTGTATTTATTTTATTATTTATTTATTTACTTGATTAATTTTTGAAAGAATTTCGTTGTTCATGTATTTAATTTCATACGCAATTAACAACTTTTAAATAAGTGCAGATTGCACATCTATTATAAACTTAGCAAATAGTTCAAGGAATCTTTTATTTATTTAGCGAAGTTGGATTAAATTGCGTACTGTACATGTATATATTTTTGCTCTTGCGCAAGTCTTATTTTAATTTCTAATTAAATCTGAATTTATTCATTTTATTATTATGTTAACCTTTAGATATTGAGTTAGTTCCCCCGCACTAAAGCATGAGCATATTTTAATGAAACAATACACAGTATATTACATTTACTTATTACAAGTGAAAAGGTGACTTTGGTAAACATTCACAAATAATTGTTGAGAAATAAATGTATAGCAACTATGTACATGTAGCACAAAACATCAGTGCGAAATTACGATTTTAAGAAGTTTATTTTAATTGCTTAATTATATTTATAACGTCTCTATTGTAGTATGTATTTATCGATTGATATGTAATGTCACGTATATATGTCGAACAGACCATGCCAGCCAACGAACGAATTTACAGACAATGTGTAGAACATCTTATGCATTATATTTAATTTAACTGTTTAACGTATTTATTGCTTTTCACTCAGGATACTGTGACCAGAACTTAATAAACTATTCAAACTTCATATACATTGTTCATTGTACTTTCAGCGTATACAAGTCTCAACACATACCAAAAAACACTTTTCACATAAACATAAACGAGTATACAATGTTCATTTTTTACAGGTATATTCAAAACATCGGAGAGTGTATAATTGAAATCTGGTGAACTCAAGACGAGTAAATAAAGTTAACTTCTTCTACTTAATTAAACCATTGCCATGACGTCAGCATTCTAGTATTAATTTTCCGTAGTTTCTATTTTAGAATCAACGTCCTAAATCTGTCACTGAAATGAACTCACCGAATTATTCTGCAATTGTTTTCAAATGTTTGCTTTGTGCGCTTAGTTTAACCCAACATTTTTTTTTCGGCAAATGCATCTACCAAGTCAGGAATATGACAACTGTTTTCCATTTGTTCTATTAGTTAATAAAGTCTAACGTTGATTTTGTCAGTTTTTATGGACTTCGACCTTTGTGAATTTTCCTTCAAGTTGGAGTTCGGTATTTTTGTTATACTTTTTTCAATATGTTTGAATTGGCTTATTTACTGATTTTTGTTTACTAATGGAACTTATTTTATACTAACCTATAACGTTTGTATTTTTATTTGGTCTCCAACCTGCGCGGACGTGTTTCCTTGGGTAGATGGTAACTGATTTATTTAATGGTGTTTGTTGAATGTCGAATCTTTTTCCTTTGTCTGTTATGTTCTCCTGGCCTCTGCTTGTTATTTTCCTCTGTATTTTCAATCGTTTAACTAATTAGTTTTGGATTTTTGGCTTATTGAAGATTTGGAATCTTTAAACTTACTTGTAGTGTACTGTGAACTAGTTTTGATCACAAACATTTGAATGTCTTTATATTGTTGTAAACATTGCAGCACTTTATTTGAACAAAGTGAATACAGTTCACTTGTTCACTAGACCTTGATGAGTATATAACTCAGATATGTTAACTAACTGTTTACACTATAAGATTTTTTAAATATATATCCTCTTTTGGACAAACAATATGGCTCAAAATGATTTTTATTTGAACAATATGGATTAAGAAATATATAGTATCATCATACGTAGCGTGAAAGCAACGATTATACGGACTCACGTGCCGAATCTTCCGCTTCCGAATCTGAACCAGATCAAATGGATGATTTTGTGACCGTCCAAAGGCAGAAAAGAATATAGCTCACCTTTTAACCAGTCCTATAGTGATGTCTTACAGTCTACTGTTAAAAATGCGTCTTCTTTCAGAGCGCCTTTTAACGGGACTGAAAACAAAATGTTCGAACAATATTTGCTTATAATGACTTCCAACGATACAATCTTAGAATACAGATCCCATAAAGATACAGGAAAGTATCCAAGATAAATGGGTTAATGGTACAAGAAATTGTATTGTTGTAGAGTATACATTTATCTATCAATATATGGTTACAGAAAGATTAGATGACTAGACGGTCAAATGCACTGTCCCAAAGTCTCTAGAGAATACTATAGTCTTAGATACATATTTGTTTTAATTAGTTGTTATTGGCTTTTAACTAACTGGCTATCAGTAACTGCGAGTACTCTCAGATCTGTACTTAGTGTCTTTTTGTTGTTAGGGATGAGGGATAGATAAATACCCTGCCACGTCCGGTCTGTGTTTTTGTTTTTTTTCTGCTTTGTATCGATCTGATGAGTTAAGCCTTTTTCAACTGATTTTAATAGTTTGTTCTTATGTTGTGCCGTTACGCCACTGTCACAGGTTAAGGGAGAGTGGAGCGCTCACAAACATGTTAAGCCCGACACATTCTTTATGTGCCTGTCCCAAGTCAAGAGCCTGTAGCTCAGTGGTTGTCGTTGGTTCGTGTCTGTCATATTTGTTTTCCATAAATTGTTTTGTTATAAATTAGTCCATTAATTTTCTCAATTGAATTATTTCATATTTTTCATGTCTGGGCCTTTAATATCCGGCTATACGGTATGGGTTTTTCTCATTGTTGAAGGCCGTACGGTTGCCTATGATTGCTTAAATCCACTTCATTTGAACTTGGGTGGATAGTTGTCTCATTGGCAATCATACCACATCTCCTTATTTTTATATTGGTTGTATTTATAATACATCTTTAGAGTATACAGAACAAGAAATCCAAGAATTTTTTATAGATAAAAAAAGTCACAGTGGTGACAAACTTGATTAGTTTGTTAAAGAAACAAAGACTAAGAAAATTTTTTTAAGAAACAAAGTCTAAGAAACCATCATAAACGTTAATTTTTTTTTCAACACAACAGCTCTAGAGACAATTACATAAGCTTCAACAACTATAGAGTAAAGGTATATGTCTTAAAACCAGTGCTATGATTTAAATGCTTCCAATATCATCACATGTAAATTCAATGCAAATATAATAATAAGAGCACGCAGATCAGCTATGTCACCAAACATCACGTAGGTGTGCCAATTGTAAAGGAGATCAGATTGCTTTCAGCAAAATTGCCCAAGACTTCAGAAAGAAGAAGTGTTTGAAAAGCTTATGGGGAAAACATTCCCATAAACAAGCTATTCAGGTTTTTGAATAAGAAAAAGATTCAAAAACTCATAATCAGTAAGAAAAGACACAATATAAAAGGCATCAAAACAAAACTAATACAGATGATACTACAAGCGAGATACATATCATTTAGGGCCAAGATAGTTACTCCCTTGTTGATCTTGTTGCATTAATGATGTTGTCTTACAAGTTTGAAAAAATCATTGAATCACATAAAACATTTGATTGGTTTTTGAAATTAATCCCACATTGCAACATTTCTCCTTCGTTTAAACGAGATTGAATGGATTGGAGAAACACACCCTATGCTAGTAATGACAAAATTGAAAGAATGTGTATTATATCAATTCCCTCCTGCATCTTTGTGGTTGTGAAGAATATTTTCCTATGTGTCGATGCATGACTTTCACTTCATATCACTGAGTCAATAATTGACCTTCAAGCACAAATCGTTGTGTATACAGCAACTACGCACGAAAGTATATTAACTTCTATTTTGGAAACTGGAAATTATGTAAAAATGTTGCTGCCACATGGAGCGACACCGACCGAATGGTAGTAATAGAGTATTATATTATGTCATTATATTTCTTTCTTTTTCTTTTCTTAACGTGCTTTCTATAAATCCTATCAAATCAAAAATGTTTTCCTTCTTAAATATCAGTTTTTTACCTTTATAACACCTTGTGTCACTAAAATTTTCAAGCACAAATACAATTTGACGGACTAGTCTCAACATTGATGACTCCAAATCTAAACCTCGTCATTGCACCTGGAAAGTTTTCTGAAGTAGGCCAAGTTTTAAATGGTCACCTGAACATTTGTAATAATCTTTGTTAAATTTGATATGCACATTTTATCTGGACTCGATTTAGAGCTATATATATATATATAGAACATCAGTTATTCGACCTGTTAGTCAAATGCGTTTTGTTAAAATAGACTTTTTCACTTTTTTTGGTCTTTTGGTAAATTGTTGTTTGTGCTGTATTTAGACCCCTCTACCAAGAAATTTGTTTTACATGCACACGTATAAAAATTGCGGTTTTTATCCAACGCAATCATAGGTTTGAACGTTGTTTTCAATTTAGACTTTTATATATTTTTTCGTTTGGGCTTGTATTATATTTTCCTTCGGGTTTATATGATCCGTTCATCCTATTTCGACTCTTTAAAATTCAAGAGTATCCTTAATTGAGGTAAATTATATGGCCTTCCAAATACCGTTTTGATCCCTAACATCACTGAAGAGACATTAATTGTCGAAATCCGGATATGGTGTACAAATTTTGCACCTCATGTTTGTGGTATACCATCTTTTCCACAAGTTTATTGTTTTCTGTTTGGTATTAATTAATATTAAGATCCATTTCGTTAGATCTGGTGATCAATTTATTTGGCAATCGCCAATGGCAGTCAGCAGGGTTTAAGAACATCAGTTGTTCGACCTGTTAGTCAAATGCGTTTTGTTAAAATAGACTTTTTCACTTTTTTGGTCTTTTGGTAAATTGTTGTTTGTGCTGTATTTAGACCCCTCTACCAAGAAATTTGTTTTACATGCACACGTATAAAATTGCAGTTTTATCCAACGCAATCATAGGTTTGAACGTTGTTTTCAATTAAGACTTTTATATATTTTTCGTTTGGGCTTGTATTATATTTTCCTTCGGGTTTATATGATCCGTTCATCCTATTTCGACTCTTTAAAATTCAAGAGTCTATCCTTAATTGAGGTAAATTATATGGCCTTCCAAATACCGTTTCGATCCCTAACATCACTGAAGAGACATTAATTGTCGAAATCCGGATATGGTGTACAAATTTTGCACCTCATGTTTGTGGTATACCATCTTTTCCACAAGTTTATTGTTTTCTGTTTGGTATTAATTAATATTAAGATCCATTTCGTTAGATCTGGTGATCAATTTATTTGGCAATCGCCAATGGCAGTCAGCAGGGTTTAAGAACATCAGTTGTTCGACCTGTTAGTCAAATGCGTTTTGTTAAAATAGACTTTTTCACTTTTTTTGGTCTTTTGGTAAATTGTTGTTTGTGCTGTATTTAGACCCCTCTACCAAGAAATTTGTTTTACATGCACACGTATAAAAATTGCGGTTTTTATCCAACGCAATCATAGGTTTGAACGTTGTTTTCAATTTAGACTTTTATATATATATATATATATATATATGATATGAGTACATGGCTGTTATTGAATATCGTATGTTGGACTCTTATTTTCCCTTGTTGTTGTGTCATTGACATATGTCCAGCGTCTCATCATATTCAAATTAAAAACAAACCCTTGATAGATATTTTGAACAATAGCTGTAACTATCATGACGGCTTATTCGCTCCAAGAAGTCAAGATCTACCTTACACCCAACATCATGACAGTGGTTACAAAGCAATTTGTCGAAATCAATTTTATTTTGAACCAGTAGTCCACAGTTTCCACAATAAAGTACATTATCTTTTGATGTAACTGTGTCCTAAAACTATTACAATGTCATTATATAAATTACATTGTTTCGACTACAATCGCACGCCAATATTTATCATAAAGGACAGTTGATTGGATAAAAGTGATGGAATGCCACGCCTTAATTAAACTGAGGTCCTATGAACTTAGCCTGGCGTCCTGACCCAATCTAATACTTCGTCTTCTGTCGAGCAGTGGGCCAGGATCCCAAGCTACTATGAACTGACCAGATAGCTGTCAATATGAGGGAAAATATTCCTGATATCTTTAGACATAAAGTTGGGAACCAGTATTCGATATTTAACAAAAAATATTGATATCTTTAATTGTTTCAGTATTAAAAGTGTTGAGTAACGAACATGAATTGTAGATTTAGTTTGGGAAGTCGTATACATCCCTATTTGTAGTCATTCCACATAAAGAAATACCAAAAATCTGCAGGGTAATCAGTGGCGGATCCAGGGAAAAAAAGGGGGGGGTGTTCCGGGGGTTGGAACCCCTCTATTTTTTTTTACGATCAATGCATTTGAATGGGGACATATAGTTGGAACTCACCCCCCCCCTTTATCCTGGGTTGTAGGAACCCCCTTTTATAAATGGCTGGATCCGCCCCTGCGGTTTTGTGATTTTATAAGAATTGCAAATATTTAACAAATTCAAATTCTCATACGAGATGATTTTCTTTTTTTCCTCAGCATTGCCTGCTGAAGAGAGCGAGAGAGGGTAGGAGGAGTGTCATCCCGAATTTTCGAAAAAAAAAAAAACAAAAGCTGAATACCGAAATCCCGAAAAAAATAAGGCATTTCATGTCGTATCCCGAAAAATTAATCATTCAATTTGATTCCCGAGTCCAAATAAGTGTAAATTCCGAATTCACACAAAAATATAGGCCGAACCCGACGTTCCGAAAAGATCTGTTCAAGAGTTCAGTTTATTTAAATTTTCAGAGGTTAAAATCAAAAATATTTTACACAAATTCGTCTTCAGACACGTTAATTGATATAGGTATAGTCTGGATTTTGCTAGAAAATAGCCAATGAAATGCATAAAATATCGTATGTCATGGGTCACGCACGGACTGTCTTACTTGATAGGGATGCTAATGCGGCACATCAAAGATAAGATATATTTTAACCAGACATTTACCCATTGTACCACAAATAAACCTGAATACATTGACCTCTTATCCTGTCGACTTTGAAACCCGTCAGACAGTTCCACAGAAGAGACCTTGATGAATTTTGAAATTTAAACAACTCTTAACTTTCACGGGAACGAAGATTTTGCAAGTTCTTTGTAGTGATAAGTTTATCAACGGAGTAATTTTAAAAATAAGACGCCAAGGTCGAAACTAGCTCTTGCTCACAATAAAGAAAATGTGAACCGTCTTAAAGCAAGAAGGTCTCCTCGTGTACCCGAAGTTTTGTTTTGTGGACATATGTTGCTGGTGGGTAAAGTCGCACCGACTTAGACAATGTATATGGGTCTACAGAGAAATGCAATTTAAGGGTTTGAGGTACAATTAATGTATGTATGATTTGAATGAAAATATTATCTATGTAGAATTTTGCTGTCATTTCAACTTGATTCAAACATGTATATTTTATTGTTTTATAAAAAATTTCACTCCACCCCTAGTCCTATATAATAAGACTTCGTAGGTTCATATCGTTTGCATTCAACATAAAAATATCCGTAGATGTTATAGCAACTATAAGTCATCGTACGGTCTTCGTCAATAAGCAAAACCCATACCGCAGTAAGCAAGCTATAAAAGGCCCAAACATAAAAAAATGTAAAGCATTCCAAACGAGAAAACAAAAGCCTGAATATAATGCACAAAACAACAAACGAGTAACAAATATGATACACAGCAACGAACGATAACCTCTAAATTACAATCTCCTGATTCGGGACAGGCACATACATAATGCGGGTCATAACATATTTTTGTGCGTTGTAAATTACACCACAGACTTTCTTTATTCAAAGAATAAGTTTGAAAGTACATAATTATTCCCAATTCACCGTGATAAAGATGGTTTATAATGTTATGTCTTTCGGATTCAAACTAATTAAATTTGGTTAGCAATGCAAAATTTTAGATATTTAGCTTGCAAGTTAAAAAAAATACAGGGGAAATTGTCCGCATCTTTTTGCACCGAAGAATATCCGACGAAAACGGTATTTTTTTTATCTATCACATTTTTGTTCATAAAAGACATCGTGAGTTTTTAGTAAAGATTAACATTTAAGACTAGTGTGTGACATGCATTGCCTCTTTTACAAAAGTATATTTACGCACGTAGCGAAAATGTATAAATTTCAATTGTCAAAGAGAGGCACGTTTTTACTGACTTTTTTGCAAAAGAGAACTTTCCCTTTATACGCAATATTTTCAAGCAAGTACAATGTAATCTTACATTCATACAACATCTGACTCATATTTATATGAAATCAATGGATCTCGTAAAATTTACGACTACAGAATATCTTTCACAGTTGATTAGTATTTAAAACATCGGTACTAAATATATCATGCTGAAATTTTCTTTCTTATGTACCGATTTGTTTCCTTTTTTGGAAGAGGATGCATTTTTAAAAAAATGGAATGTTTGACTAAATAGATATAGGAAGATGTGGTGTGAGTGCCAATGAGACAACTCTCCATCCAAATAACAATTTATAAAAGTAAACCATTATAGGTCAATGTACGGCCTTCAACACGGAGCCTTGGCTCACACCGAACAACAAGCTATAAAGGGCCCCAAAAGTACTAGTGTAAAACCATTCAAACGGTAAAACCAACGGTCTAGTCTATATAAAAACGAGAAACGAGAAACACGTATAAATTACATAAACAAACGACAACTACTGTACATCAGATTCCTGACTTAGGACAGGTGCAAACATTTGCAGCGGGATTAAACGTTTTAATGGTACCAAACCTTCTCCTTTTTCTGAAACAATAGTATAACATCACAACATAGAAAACACACGATAAAACATCAATTGGAAGGCTTAACTCAATCAAAACGTAAATTAACACACTATGAACGAATAAATTCGATCTGTGATACCTGAAAGTAAATACATAGTTAATAAAATATTAGGGACAAACATTCAAGGCCAAAAGCAAACAAACAAGTCCAAATAAAGCCATGGCAATACACCACCGCGAAATATTAAACCCTTAGAAAATAATCACTTTTGAAAAACCGGTTTTCATAATATATACAGGTAAATGAAAAATAACTTTGTCGTTTTAGGTATACTTTTCTGTCTATATAAAATCTTCCAATAATTAGGAATACCAAGAAAGGTCTGTCATATAAATACCTAATTTAACACTAGATACATAAGGGGTAAATATCAACAATAAAACTTCCCTGTACAGATTAAAGGAGAATAATCTTGATGTTCATACAAATGTCTTGAAAACTGCATTGCTTGCTTTGAAATGGAATGGAAAAAGTAGTTTATTTGGAATTTCTACTGAAAATTATTTTTAATTTAATAGATTTATTTTGAATCCATGTAAAGTGTCCCAATATGACGTTAAAAATACGGTTGTCAATCAATGTAAGAAGGCGGGACACACGGTCATTGGTATATAATGCACAAAGTGTTGAAGAGCGGTGATGCTCAAACACATCGAATGACATTGTCATAAATAAATGACAATGTTGTATAAACAACAAAAGGGGCTACTACATAATCAGATTGTTTAATCCTAATTCAAAATAAAGTTAAGATTAACAAGCATCTTTGTAACCACTGTCATGATGTTGGGTGTAATATACCCTTACAAATTCAACGTGGTGGCCCGTTTTTTTAGTCTTGATTTAAGAATTTTCTCATACCAAAATCTATGACAAACGGGAACATTCCATTCCTTATATTAATTTTACTTTTCCTGAAAAAGAAGCAATTATAATCTGTTGAATTGACACTTTACCCAATAATACCAATACAAGCCAAACAATACTAAATAACACTATCAAATTCACCGACAAGAAAATAACTCAAAGTGTTTAATCTTAAAATAAAATCCGGGTTGCTTAATATTGCATGTACACTTGTATTTCTACCTATGTACTGATTGTTTGGAACTTGCAAGTCTACAGTATAAAAATAAAAAGATATGGTATAATAATAAATTGCCAATGAGACAACTATCCATCAAAGACCAAATGACGTTGTTTTAAGCAACTATAGGTCACCGTACGGCCTTCGACAATCAAAACCATACCGTTAAACTCTAAAAGGCTCAGACATGACAAAATGCAAAACAGTTCAATCGTGAAAACCAATGGCCTGTTTTATGTACAAAATAGCTCTCTTTCATAAAACAATTCAATGTAAGCGTCATGTCAACTGCTATATCACGAGAATGCACATATAAATTCAAAACGTCCATACTTATAGTCAAAACAATCATTTATAGTGGAGCAAGTAAAGATTGAATACGTCTGTCTGTTTATACTGACAACTTTAGTGCTCATTTTAAAAAAACTTCAAAACGGGCTCACTCAACCATCGGATTCTTTCTTTGCAGATTTTGTAAACACTCTTCAAAGAAATCATCTAATTTGGTTTGTTTTTTACTAAACCGGAAGAAGTAAAAATTTGGTAACCATACCTTCAACAAGATATTGACAATTTTTACAGCGACGAGCAGCAAAGATTTTTGTTATATAAAATCATAGCCGAAAATAGTAAAACAAAGTCTCGAGACTAACGAAAAATATTTACGGATTCTCAATGGAAAGGAGAAACAAATTTGTGTTTCCGAGTCTCTAAGTCACGCAATTCGCGTGCATTGTCATCGAACATGAATTGTAGTTTAAATTTGATACCTCGATCAATGGGAATATAGAGAATAGTTTTCCGACATGGGACGCTAGATATATCATATGGAACGCTTTCAAAATATTGAAATTTGTTCATTCTTGATGAAAAGTCGCTTGGCAACGTTAAACCCTGAAATATCGTAAACGGTATAATCTGTATGTGTCTGTCGTCGTTATTTCACATAAATATATTACTTACCAGAAGCACTTAAAAAATTTACGTGACATATTTTAAGAACTAAAATATAACAAATGTATAGTATGGGGGTGTCGTCATTCTCATAATCTGGGATTGATTTGGTGTACGGTAATATATGATAGCTAGCGTTTATTATATGCACGAAAATTTGTGCACAAGGATTCCTGGTCTTGATTACAGTAAATAAAATATTGACAAATACCAAACGAGCAAAAAAAACTGTGCATGTTTGACTATTAGGGTTTTTTATTCAAGAGGTGTATGTGGCCTTTTAGAATCTTATGTTCGGTATAATAAAACATTTAATGACAGGCTTCGCCTCGAGCAATAGTTGGTATCTCAGGGACAACAAACTTGCTATTAATCTCATAACCAGTCAATAGGTGTATAATATCGGAAGTTCTAGCGTACAATCGTCGATAAGATTTTTATTATATCGAGCGTAAGCCCTGACATCTCTAGTGTACAATTTTGTAACGTGCACAACGTTTTCCTCAACCGCTTTCATTCAAAATTAGTTCAAATTATTATAGATTTTCGAGAACATGGACAACAAGGCAAATTAGTCACTAAGACTTTCCGGAATTTTAAAGTTCACTTTAAAAATATTTATTTAGGTATTCCCAATGGTTCAAGGTAGCACTGACCCATATCACAATGAAGACTGGAATATTACCAAGCCTTCGGTATTTTTCTATCGGCACATAACATTTTCTTGATATGTATACATAAAGAGCTAATCTTTCTCATTCCAATGCGTGCGAAACCAATCTAGAAATTCTGTAATATATTGCCAACTAATGTTCTCATTTTATTCGAAATAAATACGATTAGTATGTAATTTTTCATCCAATTTGTAATTGCTTCATTAATACTGAATACTAAATAAAAATCGGCCATTGTTGCTGTGCATTCAATTTTATATGAATTATTTCGCTTGAAACTGTATGCCACAAAACAAGAAACATGAAGATATTCTTAATAAAACACGAGTATAAATGTGCATAGACATACTTTATAAAATTACAATGTATTTTTATTTTTTTTTTACATTGCTGTCTGTCCAAACGTGATGCATCCAACGCAATTAAAAACAAATAGTAATATACGTTTAATATTATTTTTCATTTTTTTTTTTTTTTTTTTTTTTTTGCTAAGATAAATTCACCAGTATTTTGATATGCTTGATATATACAACCTTTTGTTTATGAATAAAAGAGAAATGTAGCATTATATTAAATCACAGACATCTCACAAACAGAAACCATTCAATGTCTAAAGAGGTTGTCGACACGAGGATAGATTGTTGACCTAATTCAAGAAATAATAACCGATCTAGCTAAACATGCTAAAGGACAAATAAGTATGTTATTTATATGTCTTCTCTTGTATTTCCTTCTTCCTACTTCACTTCAATAACTTGACATAATGATTCATTTTCTAATTATTTACATTTTTTTTCGAATTTCGATAGGTTTCAAATACCATTTCAGGGTCTTACATCTGTAATGTTATATTATTCATACTGGGGATGAAGACTTTTGTAAATTCAAGTTATGCCTGTTCTAAATTATTCCAAAAACAAATGCCGGGTATCTAAATTTTTTACCTTATGTTTATTAACTTCATGAAAACCATGAATTACCTGAATTGTACATGGATCAACTTCCTGCATGCCAGTTTTCAACCAATGTTTAAAGTCTTATAGTGATACATGATGTTCGGGGAGTCCCCTGCTACTAAAAATAGCACTTTGGGTTACTGAAAATCTTTATTAGAATACTATTGAGCACATCTACCCTTAAATTGTATTGTAAGTTCATGCACAAGTGTATTTGGGTTCAAAATGATCAGAATATATTTCTCAATCAGAAAAAGTTGCATTCATGTATCTTCATTTGCTAGTTCAAGTAAACAACAACATCAAAAGCACTATTTTTAGTCATAGTAGGGTCACATTTTTTTCTACATTGGGGTGTGTGAATTTGACGGCTTCTTTATAATTATCATCGTGGTTTAAATTTTTTATAACAACATTGATGTTGAAAGCAGTTTCTGTCCATTTTTTCGTTCTTTCACTAGTCTCGTGGCGTGGCATATGGTAAGTAGTAAGATTTATTAAATTATTAACTGTTACTATTAAGCACTCATCAAGTTTTTCTGCGTTTATCTTGAAATGCCTAGAAAACTATTATTACATTATTAGCCATCTGTAATTCGGTACACGAGCGATCAATTCTTTGATAATATAATTAAATTTAGATAGTTTTAAAATTATTAAGAAACAAGAGGGTCCAACTACCTCAATTGACCTTAGATGGTGGCTATATTATTTGTAGGCCAGTCCTCTCTTTTGATCATTTAGCTCCTCAAGTGTTCAAGTACTTTTACAGCCTTGGCTTTCATTTATTTATTTTAGGGGAGGGTGAAGGTAAATCCAGAAAAGCGCTTTGGACGCACGTGCCGAATTTATTAAGTAAATACAAAAAACGAGCGAGTCAGGTATGATTAATGTTATTAAAAATTCTGATCAAAACATATCATTATCTAGTAACGAACTGCACAAATCGGATAGTGATAATATTTTAGAATAGAATAGAATATAATAGAATATTTTTTATTTTCCTAATCATAGGGCTCATTACAAGCATATCAATCATGTTACAAATACAGACCATACAATATAATTATGATTATTATACATATAACAGACAATAATAAAAAGGGGGGAGGAGTCAGTTAATACAGTATACAAAGGAGGATAACTCCTGGTCCACATAAGATATTGATAACTTAGTGTTGATACCATATATATTATTTTGTTTTTTGTTTTTTGTCAAGATAGAATATTTTTTCACAGAGCTTTTGCCCTTCTTATTTCAAATAAAGAATTAAGATAATTACTGAATTCTGATATAAATTGCGTGTCATCATTTGACATTATCAAGATCAAAAGATCATCTTTATGCAATTTCTTCAAGTTATGAAATTTATAAAAAATTTATTAAAATATGGTTCTCTAACATTATTATATAGAGGGCAGGTAAATAAGAATTGAACTTCATCGTCAACCATGTTGAGTGAGCAAAACTTGCACTTTCTATCCTGACGAGGTAATACAACCATTTTTCCTTGACTATCAAATATTCTTTCATAACGACTTCTCTCAATTCTGAGACTGTGGTTACTTAGTCTAAATCTACATAATGTGAATCCGAAGGTCGGTGGTTTTCTCCGGGCACTCCGGCTTCCTCCACCAATAAAAACTGGCCGCCACGAAATAGCCTAAAAGCGGTGCTTAAAAGTGGCGTTAAAACACCAAAAATCAAATCAAATCAAATCATAATGTGAATCTTTTTTGTTGGTTTTTGATATTAACACAATTTTCAAACTCAAAGTCGAGTTTGAAATTAAAATAGGTTTTTAATTTGCTGTGCTCATCATGAGACATGGAATCTCTCATGCTTTTCCGCAATGTTTAATTAAATCTAATTTGAGGCATTTTTTTAGCAACCTCTTAAATTTGTTTTCACTATATTTTTGGCAAATAGAGAGATCAACATTTAATTTCTCACTGAAGAATTTAATTGTATTATACCAGGAATTGGTTGTAACTACCTCTGCTGCATGATATTCATTGAAAGCTGATGACAATAGCTTTGTAGGTGAGTTTACAAGGCGGTGCCAATACATACACATGTGGGTAACAATATCAATATATAGAGGGAATCGTCTCAGTTCAGATAAAACACCAATATTTTATCTGTCAGAGTCATAAGACTGCAATGTCCTTTTCTGTCTGCAGATGCGGATCGAGGATTTTGAAAAAAAGGGAAAAGGGGGTGCGCGGGCCCCATACTAGACAAAGTTTTGAGTGGAACAGGTAAAAAGTCTGGATTAACCATAAATGTAGCTCCATAAGGCGGGCCTGGAGTCCCCCCAAAAAATCTGCCCCCTATTCAATATGGCTGCAATAACCGTGAAATCGAAAGTAAATAAATTCAATGGCGTAGCTTACGTTGAGGCAACTGCCTCGGTAAAAAAAAATAATAAAAATAATCTTTTAAACATGTTAAATGATTTCCACCTCATGCGTATTACAGCAGACTGGCTACTAAACACTATTATACCGATGTTGCTGGCTATTGATTCATACACTTTGCTAATTCAATACTTGTGGAAACATTTCCCTCCTCTCCTTGGAAATCCCCTATATGGTAGTTTTCTGTAATCTAAGTTTGTCAGAGTAAAAAAAATCGACAACAGATTTATTTAGTCATACCCCATTCCAAGCAAAATCAGTAGAATAGATGATGATCCAACTCACGAGACTTCCCGGGGTCGAATCACTTTACCATTGAATCAGGTAAATTATTTAATTTTGTGTGAGAATAATTTCTCAGTATATGAGGGTCTGGATGAGGTTTATAGAAAACAGAAAAATGCCCTGAAATTTCAAATTTAAACTTAAAAGAATAGAGATTTAAAATGGTGCAAAAATATAAAAGAAAGGAAAATCAATCAGCATGGACGACAATAATTAAAAATGAATATTTGATAACCCCATTCTGGGAATTCAAACAATCATTTATAACTATGACGTCTAAAATGAAATATCGTTGTGTGTTGGCATTTTCTTCTACGTGTAGAACTTCATATACACAGAGTTTCATTGACTTTGGTACCAATCAAAATAAAATATGCATCAATCAACATGCACAGACCATAATTCATATGTTGCGGTGTTCGAGTATTATTCTCGTTATCTTAAATTTATAGTTTTCACTAGCAATGAATTCAAAATATTTAAAGAAGTCACTAATTCCTGGGAAATATTTATGATATAGATATAAGAAGATGTGGTATGAGTGCCAATGAGACAACTCTCCATTCAAGTCAAAATTTATAAAAGTAAACCATTATAGGTCAAAGTACGGTCTTCAACACGGAGGCTTGGCTCACACCGAACAGCAAGCTATAAAGGGCCCCAAAAATTACTAGTGTAAAACCATTCAAACGGGAAAACCAACGGTCTAATTTAATATATAAAAAACGAGAAACGAGAAACACTTATGAACCACATCAACAAACGACAACTACTGAACATCAGATTCCTGACTTAGGACAGGTGCAAACAAATGCAGCGGGTTTAAACGTTTTAATGGTACCAAACCTTCAACTTTTTCTGAAACAATAGTGTAACATCACAACATTAAAATATCAACTGAAATAGCTTAACTCAGTCAAAGGACATATTAACACCAGTGAACATACACTGAACAAATAAATTTGACCTATGATACAATGTAAATACAAAATAAATAAACTAAGGGAAGAATAATAAAAGTATCATGTTATACCGCTATGAAATGTTAAACAAAGTAAGAAAAACAATATGCTCGAACAAAAATATCATCCATTTGCAGTTAATTTAAACACAGGTAAATGAAAAAAATTTTGTTGTTAGGTATACGTGTACAGTTCAAATAGAGAAAGGAAATATTTTTACAAAATAAATAATTTTGATGTTCATAGTACGAAGTGAAAATTTATAGTAATACCAAACACTTATCAAAGCTGGTATATAGACCAGATATAACCCTGAATAACATTAAATAACAAAAAAGCATTACAATTAGTATCAACAGGTCAAATAAACAAGAAAGTACGATTTGAGAGTACTCGCAGTTACTGCCAGCTAGTTAAAAGCCAAAACCAATTAATAATAAAAAATCATGCATCAGAGACTAAAATCAACTAAAACACATCTCAGGGATTTAGTATTTTAACGTCATGGACAGTCAAAGAAGACATGACTTGTGCAATGCCAAAAATAAATGTATCGACAGGCAGTAGGATAGTTAGGAGTTTAACCTCTTTATAGATAAAAATGAACGTGGGTGTGTCTTTATACATCCCGTTTGAAAAGAATACAAATTTAGTTATGTTTTAATTTGCTGATGGCAAAATCGATATTAGTGCCAATGTAAACTATATTCAAAGATCTAATTACAACATTGGTAAGATAACCTTTACTAATAATTTTGTTTAAAGGTTCGATGAGTTTACACGGATCACATAGTGATTTCCGCGCTTTAAGTACAATATTACCGTAAAATTTAGGATGTGAAATACCGTTTTTAATCAGTTTTCTACAGGTACAGCCAAATTTACTAATCAAATCTTTGTATCTATGAAAGAATTTAGTAAAAGTTTTACGTAATTTATGGTAATGGAATTCCTGACTTAATAATTTACCAGTGATGCATTGATTACGTTCGTTAAAATCTATGACATCACTACACACATGGGCATAACGAACGAGTTGGGATATATAAACACCGTATGATGGAGCTAAAGGAACATCGCCGTCTAAAAAAGGAAAATTAACAATAGGGAATGAAAAGTCGTCTCTTTTGTCGTAAATTTTCGTATGGAGTTTTCCTTTAGAGATTGAAATGTCCAAATCTAGAAAAGGACAACTACTGCTGTTTATGTTAGATTTAGTTAAAGTAAGTTCTATTAGGTAAATTTCGGTAGTATATTTAGAGAACTCTGGATTATTTAACGAACACATATCATCTAGATAACGGAAGGTATTGTTGAATGTATCAACCAAATGTAGCAATGACGTGTCTTTACTGAGTTTGGTCATAAACTGAGATTCATAGCAATACAGGAATAAATCTGCTATTAAAGGGGCGCAGTTAGTGCCCATAGGAATACCTACTACTTGTCGATACACTTTATCGCCGAAACGTACATTTATGTTGTCCAGGAGAAAATTTAAAGCTTCAATCATATCTTCACATTTCCAGTAAGTGTATCTAGCATACTTTCCTTTTTCGTTACAGAAAAAGGCTTTCAACGATTATGTCTGTTAGTTAATACATAATGTCAGTTTATGTATAACAATTACAACCAAATACTGTTTTCATTTATCACGAAGACTTCAGAACAACGTAAATGTTTGCCGGTTGTCATTTTCATTGTGAATGGAAAAATATTACAAACCATTCAATAATTTGAAGACCTTCTAAGGAATACCAAATCAATACAAGTGCCGTGGTGCACTTTACTGACATGTAGCATGTGTTTTTCTCCTATTTTATCAAGAAATTCGGCTGTTCAACCCGTCTGTCGCTTTATGGTGGTTATCTATAATTCGATCCACGACCAAGCGAGTAAATGATCATCTCAAAAATTATTACAAATAAACCTTAATCGTTGCGTCTGATTTTCTGTATTGAAAATTTTGTGCAGGTTTCTATTTTCCATCGAACAAGGTCATGATTTCTTTTGATATAAAGTTAAATCATGACACACGTGACAGTGAAGTACAGTCACCTATATTAGAGTCTCGATTAGAGTGTACGACGACTTTGAAATATATTGGGAGATTAGGCTTTTGAGCTTGACAGATCCATCTCCTATATCCGTAAAGAATTTCAAATCTGGGAAGTTCACTGAAAGGAATAATTCCGATTTGAATGTGGTAAATGCTTTTGGTTTATGCATTCATCTGAACATTGAAAATGATGAAGGTACCCGCAATCAACGAATAAATCGTTAGTATAACTTAGTGTAAGGCATATTAACATTATTATGATGAAATAAAATGAAACAGCAACTATTATTTTTAATGGATTTTTCTTGTCCAAATTGTAAAAACCTCGATAGCTTCAGGGGCGCAGCCCCCCTGACCCCCTGCCTCGGTATAAACAGAAGGCAAGCTACCATGGCTACGCCACTGAAATTAGCCTGCCGAGCAACAGGTGGAAATAAAACATAATAGCGGTATGTAAAAAAAAGTCACTGAAGCATTTTCCTACATTTCAACTCATTTAGCGTTTGACAGTGTAATAATTTCATTTGAATACTAAAATCAACTTGAAATTTTTAACAATTGTATATGTGTCAGCGACTCTATATATTCTAGCAAAGCATAAACACACATTGGCTAGGTTAGATATATGAATCATATATCAATATACTTGAACCTTTTTCAACACCCCAATAATCTGATTTTGAAAAGGTTTACGTTAGTTATTTTTTTCTTACCTTTTCATATTATTTAATAGTATTTGAATAACACCGATAATAATTATACATAAATCTTTTATTTTGTTTCAATTGTGTTATCTCCCTGAAAATCTAGATTTTGACAATCATGTGTTTTCTTTTACAAAACAAATAAATATCGTAAATATTCATAAGATATTTGAAATAGATAAAATATATCAAATATATAGTACTAAATTTGCATTTTAACATTGTACTTTATAATATTCTGTATTATTGCTTCTAAATTTAGACTTTAATATTTGTATTCAAACTAACAATACGTAAACTATACCAGCACAATGATGGGTGCCGGAAAAGTAATACCTATGTCTCGCATATATCAGTAGAACACACTGAAAGTGTCTCGCCTGTTTATATGCAATCTTTGAAGGTCTCGACGAGATCAATATTTTTAAATTTTAAATGAATGACATTAATCAAACAGTTCACAGTCAACTATCACAAAATCATGTACAGTGTACCTGTCTTTTACTAATACAAACACATGAATTAAAATAACGTTAAAATAATCCAATAACCGTGTACGATATTTCAATATTGTCCAACTCTTCTATTATCAGCGAATGGTTAACATTTTAAAGATATTATTTACCGTCATAGTTTATTTTCATGTCCTCTTCGCTTGATCATAGATAAATGCGAACGCACGGATTTTGAACTTTATGTCAGCATTAGAAAATAGAAAAATATCTCGAATTGTCGTAATGCTCATAATTAATTATAACTTTGAAATATTTTTTATGCAGTTTAAGTCAAATAGTTGACGGTGGCCGCTTACCGGAAGAAGAACAAGTTTATTATTATATTTGATCAATGATTTAAATAGAATTAGACACAAGTTTTACCAACTTATGGAAGTCTTCTCCTGCATACAATATGATTTTCTATATACCGGTAATTCGTGTGATCAGATCCAAATATTTAAAGTATGTGACAAGTTTTCTAGACTAGCTTAAAAATCTGGTATGTTCATAGTAGAAATTGCTTTAATCTTTATTTGAAATCTTGGATTGATTGAAATCTGATAGGAAATATATAAAAATAAGGAGATGTGGTAGTTCATTAAAGTGGCGGTGGATCGGGATACAGTGCGGTATATCAAGACTGGCCATGAAGATAGAGGGTTAACTCTTAAATAAGAGCATGATATTTACCTTGCAACAGGCCACCTTTGGACCTCTCAAAAAGTTGTTGCAAGGATTCCTTAACGTGCAGAGAGCGTGACATCCTCCCATTACGAGGCAATTCGCCGTTCGCCGTTTCAGAATCTAATGAATTCTGGGTAATATTTTCAACAGCGTACACCAAAACGTTGTGATTATAAACAATGGGAATTCAACCTATGACGTGACGTAATTTTCATTTTGGGGTACGAACAATGATATTACCCACAATCCTTCATGGCCTCATTGAACATTTCAATGAAGAACAAATCTGAGGACTTACTTGTTTGTATTGTTACCTAGACTTCACAAGGCTCCGTACAAACAACGGTACATTGCCGGCTAATCTGCATGTTCTACAAATTAATTTTCCGTTAGATTAACAAAAATTTGGTCCGCAGTGAAAGAGGGATTACAGATATACTGTGACACAGTTTACTCGCGTGGTGGTATTTACCATATGTGAATTCTTAAGAACTCAAAAAGAATTTCTTGAAAATTTAAAATCTAGGTCATTTTCTGAAATAAATTCTATCAAAACCTTCAATTGTCCACCCTTTACACCACCATTCCACATGAAAAATTAAAACCCGTCTTGAATAAATAATCCACAATGCTTTCCTCCAGAAAAATGGTTTCATACGGTACAAATATATTGTTTTGGGATACAATTCTACGTTAAAATTAGCCCGAAAATAGAACAAGCTAGTTGTCTTATTGACACTCTTCCTACATCTTTTTTATTACTACCTGTAACGTCTATGTTATATAGGCACCCACGTTTTAATATTGTATTTATATTGTGTCAAAGATCAAACTTATTCGTTCAGTGTATGTTATGTTTTTGTTTAAATGTCTTTTTGATCGAGTTAAGCCATTTCAATTGATATTTTATAGTGTATCTTTTTATGTTGTAATGTTACACTACTGTCTCAGGTAAGGGTGAAGGTTGGCGCCTGTTAAAACGTTTAAACCCGCTGCATTTTTATGCACCTGTCCTAAGTCAGGAGCCTGGTGTTCAGTGGTTGTCGTTTGTTGGTGTGGTTCATAGGTGTTTCTCGTTTCTCGTTTTTTTATATAGATTAGACCGTTGGTTTTCCTGTTTGAATTGTTTTACACGAGGCCCTTTATAGCTTGCTGTTCGTTATGAGCCAAGGCTCCGTGTTAAAGACCGTACTTTGACCTATATTTGTTAACTTTTTATACATTGTGACTTGGATGGAGAGTTGTCTCAATGGCACTCATACCACATCTTCTTATTTATATACACCGAAGAACAAGTGATCAGTATGCTGGAGTTTCTCATTGATAACATATTTGTTGAATTTGCAGGTAGAACTTCCAGCAGGTTGTCGGCATTCCTATGGGAACCAACTATGCACATCTCCTGGCCGACCTTTTCTTATTTTCATATTAGTTGGAGTTCCTTTAGACAATTGTGAAAAACAAGAAGCTAAATTATTTAATTTCACATACAGGTATACTGACGGACTTTTAAATTGCAACACTAGATTATTCTTTTGAATTCTCATTTTCAAATATTCAATTTTTGTAAAATAAATGTATAAACATGAATTTCATTCATTACTCCATTGTTCAAAAAAAGTTTGCAGTTCGAAAGATTAATTGATTACGTCATGTTTAATGTTCAAATAATGGGGTATGCACTGAAACCCTGGTTTTCTCCTTATTAATGAATGTATCACCGTCGAAGGCAATGACTGCTTGTAATCAACATCTAAAGAATTGACAGAAAGGTCAACCTGTTCTGTTGGGCATGTTTTTAGTTCTGTTTGTACCTTTTGATTTGACCTCTGTCCTATCAATTACAGTGTGTTTTGCGGTTTAAACTTTAGGGCTTTAAATGTTTTTCTGCAGTCAATTCTTTGACATTTCAGAATATGGGAAACATTTATGGCGTGAATCTGTCTGTCATGGCATCAGACGACTTGATAAGAAGTTGATGTTGTGGTCGTTAACATGTCTCGCAAATGACGTTGCGTAATGAAACTACATATTGATTTGATCATGGGTGGTCATTTACAAATCCCGTCTGCCTGCACCATTGGTGCAAGGACAGTAAGAGGATTTTCTGACGTGAAATTGTCTTGCAACAGCAGGTTCACGTATTCCTGCCTATAATATTCGTATGGCCTGATTCAGATTTGTATTGTTCGTTCTCGGCAATATTGAAATGCAACAATTTATTTTTTACTGATTTAAGTGTGGCCATTGATTGAAAGAATTGTTTCACCAAGGGAAAAAAACCTTAAAAAAATCATTTATGGATTTCAAATTTCGCCTTGGGAATTTCGTGTGACATCAATAATCCGGTATGTTCAATAAAATCAGGTACGTCAGGTATTAGATTTTCTTAACAGAAAGAAATATGGTAAGCACGAATAGTAGTTATATCTGAATCAATCATGATTTGGTAAAAAAATCATCAAAATGTGTGTTGCGTTTTTAAAGTCCGTCAGTATATATTGATAAATGTTCTTTCCATTAACAATCCAAACTTTTCTGATTGGGTCCCGTTAATATATCCTCCTGAACTAGAGATTAAAGAAACCACAGATACAGCTTCCTCCGTCTCGTCCTTTTTCTCAAAAATTTCATCGGAAAGTACCAAGATCTAATAGATAAATATTCAGTCTCTACTTCACAAATAATACAAGATTATTTTGAGTTATAGATGCTAGGTGCTAAAATTGTGTATCTATATATTTTACTTTAGTTTCTCCGTTATTTGTCTTCGTGCTATTATTTTTTTTTTTTTTTTTTTTTTTTGTCGTATGACTTTTGACGTGACTCGGTATACACCTTATCGCTATTTGTCCGCCATTACTGGACATCACACAGGTTCCCGTAAAATTTTGATGTCACAATACAAAATATCTGACGCCACAATGGAAAAATGATTGTTGTATGACGTCAAAAGTTCAAGCGGCACAGATTCTCGGGTCAGCCGGGAATAGCGATAAGGTGTATTTATACATCCTGCCATTGGGTTTTTTACTTTTTAACTTGGGGCATTCCTGGTGCAGGTGGGTCCTGAGGTGCAATTCGGACACAAAGGGATCTTTTCCATTGTTTCTATTTTGTTAACCCTTGTATTTATATTTACTTATTTTTTACTTTATCGAGAAAGTGTATATACTATATACGGTATGAACTATCAACGACAAAAACTTTTTTTGTTGACGTCATTGTCAAATTTAAAATTTACTATCTACTACACCTTTATTATTGGCGTCTTTGTTAGATTAATTTGTGTTTGTTTGAATTTTTTAGTCAGTTGTGTTGTATATCTGTGATGTATGTTTACATAGTATTGGCTGCTAGATACCAATTGTCCACATTAACCTATTATGTCTATTTGGGTTGCTCACAACTGACATACAAGTGGGAGGTTTAGTTAGCTATACAAACAGGTTAAACCCACAATTTTCTTCGGAAAATGCCTGTACCAAGTCAGCAATATGGTAGTTGTTTTTCACTTATTCCGGTGACTGATAGCGTTTGATTTTGTCAGTTTTTATGGACTTCCCCTTTTTGAATTTGCCTTGGAGTTCGGTATTTTTGTTATGTTTTTTGATATGTTGTTGATGCATACATTTCCGTTTAATTGATATAAGATGATTGAAGACAAATTAAGAAATTATTCAGAAACTAAGATCCCCACTCCCTCCGGAAGTGTTGACCTTAGATTAATTTGGTAATTTTATTTAGGCCCCCTTTGGTCATTAAGAGAAACAGTTGTAATAATTTAATTAATTTGTGTGATATTCGAATATTGTCTGATGGTTCATGTATCAGTCTACTATTATGAGCGATGGTTATTACTTTACACGTGTTCAGGTATTATTTCGTCCTTGGCTTTCAATTTTTAGGTTTACACTGAGGAAAGCGGGCTCTCCGTAATTTGATTTGCCTACATCACAGCATGGCGGAGCCCGACATCGCTAAGATTGAATTTAATCAAATGCCGTTTATAAAGCACACTTCTGACTGAAGAATAGAATCGAATGTTCTTGTCTTGTTAACCATAACACACAAGCATATTGGTATTGTTCACGGAAAACGTAAATATCTTTTAAAACAACTTTTAAAAAATCGTAATGGTGTACGTAACTTTCAATTGTAAAAAGAAAGTGATGTTCGTAATTTATTTAAGGATGTTGGTAATTGTATCATGACGTACGTAATTAATAGATGTACGTAACTTACTACATATATCAATGTTAGTTTGACTTGAGAGTATTATAACACAGTGTGTCAGAGGGCCCGTGTCAGATTCGACAAATTCGTTTAATATACCACTGATGGTGTAGTTATCAAAACTAAACGGTGTTGTTCCCTGGAGAGAGTTAATTGTACAGGCATTTTCAAAGTTATTAGTTCTTAAATACGTTTTGTGAAAATAGTAAATATCTAATCAGAAATAATGTTGTAATAATACACACGAAAATAAGTGATATCGCGCAAAGTCCCACTGAGACCTCAATAATTACAGTGACGGATTTAAATGCATTATGAAATTCAACAGCTACATGCTTTTACAGAAAATAATGTAACCAATGCCAAAACTATGATTGTGGTATAAGCTATTTGGGTTCTCGTTCTATGAAATTTTGTAATTTAAATGTAATTTTTCAAAAGCAAAATATTGAACTTCTATCCCAGCATTACTATATTAAAGGCAGAAAACATTACTATTGTAAAAACAAACGAGAGCACCAATAAGTCTACTTTTACGGATATTCAGATCAATAATAAATGATACTGAAATTTTAATCTAATTCCGAAAGAAACGAAAAGAAGTCTAAATTGCAATCCATAGTTTCTACTATTTTTTGTATGTGTTTTCTGTTAAAGACGTTTCATTGAACAATATTTCTGGTAAATTTAATAGATACAACAGTGTTTTTCATCATGTAGTTGGGTTGGACTTAAATCATACCATTGTACTTCGTTCTTTACTTGATATACCGAGAAAGAAAAAAAAGATGATGAAGATTAATATATGAACGTAAATTGGGTTAAACCGACCTTCTAATGCCGTGTTAGGAATATTTAGAAGGCATCTTTTCAGTCAAATGTCTCTATAGAAATACAAACATAAGGATATCCTTAGACATATAAATATGTGACATCACCGAATGAGACATCTGCGAGTTGTACTAATACATGAGCAACACGACGGATTCCACTTGCGGAGCAGGATCTGCTTACCCTTCAGGAGGACCTGTGACCATCCCTGTTTTTTGGGGGGTTGGTGTTGTTTAGTCTTTAGTTTTCAACTAAATCAATGTTATGTTTTGTAGACTTTGTCTATGTCGTTTTTCGGGGCTTTTTTTTGCCATTGCTTTGACAATTTGTCTTCGACTCATGATTTTGAAAGTCCCTTTGGTATTACTAAGTTATGTTTCTGTTGCATAGCATTGTACTAAAAGGAAATACTGGCAAAGAAAAATAACTGGCCGGATACCTAGGCCTTCCGACTGGCAGTGTCCGTTTGACTGTGTGGGATGAATAAATACGCAGCCACGTCCGGGTAGAATGGGCACGATAAATATATGATTCGATGCCTCGTGTAGGAAGAATGGCTCGATTTCCTCTTGTTAAATAACCCTTGCAACAATTATTTTAAGAGTTGCGTGCTAAATTTCTACCCCTATCCAACATATCCTCATTTCAAGTGGCTGTATAAAGGATAAGGTCCGGTAGTGGCTAATTTTGGCCTAAAATATGAAGTACATCTGACGAAGATTTTTTACATTTTTTAAACACTTAAGTGTCTACTTCAGCCGATTCAATTATTTTATGCAAAAGATTTGAACTGATTTAGTCAGTAAATTCAAGCTTAAGTATGAAAAATCTATCAAATATGCCACAAAACGTCACTTTTCAGATGGTTTTTGTCTAAAATGGAAGTGGCCGCATTCGTGTTCAGTCTCAACCTTTATATATGTTATATGTATTATCATCAAATACAACGTATCTTTAAATACTAAGACTGAACACAAGTGCGGCCATTTCCATTTTGGACAAAACCCTTCTAAAATTAGCACAAATGCTAAAATTGTGAAGATTCAGTAATTTTGCATGAATTAATGATGTTAGTACCTGATGCATGTGCATTGTATTGTCATAAAACAGCCCATATGTATGTAACAAAAGTATTCTACTTTTCAATAGATAGCTAGAAATTTACATTTTTAACAAATTTATAAAATGCTATATTTTGGGGTCAAAAAGGGGTCTTACCGGGCCTATTCCTTTCCCGCCTTCCCTACATATTGTAGTGTATTTAATTCCCGTTCTGAAAACCTATACATGCAACTGGACGTTAGACAAGCAACAACCAATCAATCAGTCGATTTCGAAAACATTTTCAAGTAAATATGTGTATGATGATTGCTGGAAATAGGTTCACCACAAACGTCTAATATTGCACTGAAATATTTAAAAATATCTGACAAATACAAAATCGATAAGCTCTGGTGTACTTAAACATTTATGATATCATTATAACGTCATTCGCATGAAAGTGTATGAAGAAAATCATAATTTTGACCAATTTTTTCCTATATTTTAATTTTTATTTTTTTTTTGCTTTAAACGACATTGGCAACATGGGCCACTATTATTTTTTGTAAGGATGTGTTAATTTTGTTTAAATACATTAAAACATGCATGTTAAATATCGAACTTGTGAAGCTCTGTCAACATTGATAAAAAACGAAAATGTCTAGTTTGCATATTTAAGACTGTAAATATATTAAAGATTTAGGATAAAATATTGTACAGTAAGATTTTTTTTTCTTAATTAGTTTTACTTCCCTATTCCTTTAAACTTTTAAAATAAGGCAACTTAAACGTTATTTTCGTATTTGTCGCAACCACAGCACTGATCTCCGTTCTTGTGACATCATCGAGAAACTTTGACTTACATGATCAATAGGATTGTTTTCACATGTAGAAGTATCTACTTACCCTTCCGGAGCACTGGAGATCAGTTAACTATGTAGTGGTTTGTAAACTGTTTGTCTTTTGACGATTTTACCATGGCTTTGTCGGTTTTTTTCCGTCTTATGAACTTAATGTCTCTTTTGAATCTTATGTGACATCCTCTAAGTTGTTTTCTACATGCTTTTGTGAATATTTATCTATCAAAATGAAATCCAACTCATTCGAAATCAGTAATGTTCAAAAGATTTACATTCAAAAAAATTTGAAGTTACAAACATCCATATACATCTTCCTAAAATTTCGTACATCTTTAAAGACATCTTAAGTTACGAACATTCCAATTTAAAGTTACGTACATTATTACGATTTTTAAAAATATATTTACGTTTTCCGTGAACAGTATCAATATGAATGTATGTTATGGTTGATAAAACAAAAAGTTCGATTATTTTTTTCAGACATAAGAGTGCTTTAATAACGGTATTTGATCAAATTCAATCTCAGGCCCCGCCATGTTGAGATGTAGGTAACTCAAGTTACGGACAGTTGCTTTCCCCCAGTGGTTTAGGCGTACAAGGTAAATACAGAAAAGTGTTATTTTCATTTTTAGTGTTTCAGTTCATTTCAAATTTCTAAATTGGCTTCCTTTAATTTGCTGCATCCCTACATGTCAGCTCTATTTAGTTACTGTCTCGTTATTTGAATTGTTTACACGTTTACAAAAGAACATGTTTCACTTTTTAAAATTACAATTGATAAAAAGAGATGGTAGATAAACCAGAGGACCGCTTACCAGTTTTACCCCTAACTGAAAAGGTATATATGGATATAATTGTTTTAATATTTTGGCCAAGCAATTTCAGATGAAGTTAAATATCTAATTTCTTATTTTAAATGGTAGATAAGTGTGACCATTGTGACCATTGTCACAAAAGTTATTTTTTGTTTGACATTAAACAAGACGATTTTTAAAAAGATTTGTAAAATTGCCAGTATTAATATAAGCTATAGAAAAGGGTGCTAAATAATGTATTTGGTTTAAGCTCCAATCAAGAATCAGTCTTATTAAATCAAGATCAGATCTATTGATAATGAACCAAATAAAATTGAGAATGGAAATGGGGAATATGTCAAAGAGACAACAACCCGACCAAAGAGCAGACAACAGCCGAAGGCCACCAATGGGTCTTTTTTTAGTTATTTTGTAATTGTTTTAACCTTTCGCAATCCTTGATTCAATTGGAAACACCAGAATTCAAGTCGCAACAGATATTTTTTTTATTGAAATATTTGCCTTTTGGCTGTGTAATGACCTAAATGTATCACTTGAATACTTACCAAGACGAAATCTATCAAAATTGAAAACTGTCTGGTTTAGTTTGAACTGTTTGTGGAGTAAAGTCAATATGCTTACTAATAGAATACATTAAATTTGAGACCTAAAACCTATTTTAACAAGGCGCATTTTTAACATAAAACATGGCTGTCAACGTAGTTCTATCCAAAATATCATACGATATTGAATCTCAATAAAACACCATGAATAGTAACTACTGCTAACAAAAATGAGATAACTAAACATCTATGGCATGGTATTGGTTGCAAAAATTTGATATTTTTCATTTAAATGCAATATTTCTTATTTACAGATGGGTGCGGTCCTAACCTTGACAAAAGTTAACTTGGAGCAGACTTGTTGACTGCTTTCTAAGTTAACTTGAGAATTTTAAGCAGACAAGCAAGTTAACTTCGTCGTTGGTGGACCAGACCTACGGTCTGCTTTTTAGGACTGCTGCAGACCTATCGACAGGTCTGCTCCAGACCAGACCTGTGGACAAGTCTGCTTTTGACCAGTCCTGAAGACAGGTCTGCCCCAGACCAGACCTGTGGACAGGTCTGCTCCTGACCAGACCTGTGGACAGGTCTGCTACTGACCAGACCTGTGGACAGGTCTGCTACTGACCAGACCTGTGGACAAGTCTGCTACTGACCAGACCTGATGACAGGTCTGCTTATGACAGATTATCGTGTTTATGAGTTTTCATACCAGACTTGAACTTTAATTAAAATATGTAAACAACATTCGCATTGTCTTTTCCCGGATAGCAAATTTCTTTACTCGTAGACTATATAGCTACTAGATTATACATATCAACAAAATTCTTTTTTTGTTATTTGATATATTCTTATATACATAAAACAATGGCTATACAAACACATAGAGCTATCAAAAAAGAAATGAAAGGTTTTTTTTATTAGAAGGCGGATAGAAAGGTTATCCAACGCATCGGAACGATATTCTTATATCATGGGGTATCAACATCATTGTCGACGTTGCTTCGTTCCCCGTTTTTTACCTTCTCTTCATAAATTTTACTTTATGCATTTATACATGCATGGATATTTCATTGTTATTCAACTTATTTGCATTGGATTTACTATTCTATTTTCCCGCAGAATATTCTAACGAAAATTGTACAGTGTCCGGATACGTACGGTGTGGTAAAAACTATCAACAATCTCGTCAAATTCGTCAGATTTGTCGAGAGATTTGTCTTTGTCCATTAATTGATATATGGGCCGTCCCAAAATTATACTCAATGTGCACTTGAATGAAATAGTTGCCACTTGACGTTTAACTACGAACAAAATCAATCATCCGACATAATAGATTAACAGTATACTATTCCCAGAAGAGAACTTCGTATACTTTTTATTAAAAGTACAAATAACTTCAGACATGTCAGTGTTGGTACTTGGATGATGCGACCTAATAGTTTTGTTT
This sequence comes from Mytilus coruscus, assembly GCA_017311375.1. Taxonomy (NCBI): domain Eukaryota; kingdom Metazoa; phylum Mollusca; class Bivalvia; order Mytilida; family Mytilidae; genus Mytilus; species Mytilus coruscus. Next base: position 25,209,716 of record CM029601.1, on the reverse strand, counting down.
TACACACCATTCTGAACTACTATCTCTAGTGACTGTTCAATATTATGAATACAGAGATGAAATGCTGACACTTTCAATTTATGAGGAAATTTTTTCATTAATGTTTTCCAATATTATTGCTTACATTTGCGGTCCTACTAAAATGTGCACAGGAGTTCCAGGAGAAGACATAAAGGCGCCAGGTACAATCCATCACAACATTTAAAACAACTTATTTATAATGCAGCCTTATACACGGTGTAGAATGGTAACGGACTTATCGGGTTTTTTCGGCGTTTCCGCACTTATCGGGTTCAGCAACGGACTTATCGCGTTTTTAGATGACAACATTTGGCGTAAGTATTTATTTCTTTCAACTTGTATTAAAGCAGCATAGACATTTCTAAATCAGCTTAATGTCACGGAATGGGGAAATTATTTATTTTGTTGGATATCTAATCATATATTCATGGGAAGATACGATTTATTTCAAATTGTTTCCCCCAACGTGGTACCTGAACTTGAAACACAAATTTTCATGAAAAATGTCCAATTGAAGCGTGTTGTAAGCATGCTGTTTTCTTTACCAAGTAAATTTTTCGTGATTTTTCATTAAATGTAGACATTTTCCTTTCGGAACTATTTCATGCACTATTAAGGTCTTAAATGATGGTTAATTTGGAAAATTTTGGCACCGGACTTTTGTGTTATTGGCATCGGACTTTTGTGTTATTGGCATCGGACTTTTGTGCGAAAATGAATAAAAGACTCATATCTTCTAAGTCAGTCTACCTGTTTACTCCTCTTGTGTAGTTCTTTCTTTATACATTAATCACACAATAATATACTTTATTAATCCACAAACAAATGTGTGGGATTCTATCAGTATCTCGTCCTCATAGCAGGTAGCATTCTAGTACAAATAATTATGACGTCTAGGAAGGCTATTCTAAATTTTTGCTTTGACGCCCTCCTGCGACGATATAAGGCGTCAAAGAAAGAAAAAAATATAATAGCCTTTCAAGACGTCATAATTATTTGAACTAGTAGGGTTCATAATTAAGGTTGTCACAGTTATTCACCGGCTCCATCAATAATTGTTTTTCAGGACGGACACATAAAGCTGCATCATTATGATTACATCGAAAGAAGACTTGGTATGTATATATTTATATATAAAATCATGTACCGTAAAATAGGCTAAAATTAAATGTTACTGTTTGTTTTTAACATCCTTGCCCTTCCTTGTCCTTGCATTTAAACGAGAGACATAAATAGTAACCTGTCTTTTAAATTACGCCGGAATAAATTTATGTGTCTTTTCGAAACATCCGTCAATTGACCTGCACATGTTAATCTGGTAAAGAGCAGAAATAAAAACCTTATTCCTTGACCATTTGTGTATTGTTTGGCATTGCATGTGATATTGCTCCATACCGATGTACTTTTACTCAATGTCCCTTTATTTTCTATCATAATGTAAAAATCAAGATTGAAAAAATCCACTTGTCCGTGAAAAGTTCCAGACTTGTATATTCAAGCACACAATATCAAATGGGTTTTTTTAAATCTTTTGTTTTTCATTTCCTAAACAAACAAAAATTACGAAAACATTATTCTTTCAGGAACTTGCACAACTCGGTCTCTCCTTTATAGAAGAAGAACCTGGTACATCTGTGGAAGTAAGTCAAAAAAATATCAGCTGGGGTTCAAATCTCAAATACTGTTCATTTGTTTACAAGCTATCTAAGTCATTGAATTAATACGATCTTTGACCTTGAAAATGTAATGAATTTAAAGTATGGAAAAATGTACATCAATGTTCAAAGTTTGGTTGAAATCCAATGATTAACTATCATGTTGGATGGAATGTAGATAATTTGAAGAGAAATATTTATCGATTTTCCCAGCATCATTCTTCATGTTTTAATAGATTCTGGATATGTCTTAAATCAATGCACCTGCTTTTTCTCTGTCAATCGTACCCGATAAATTGCTGTTTGACTTCGGTTTGGTTTTGAATATATATGTATAGATAATGAAGAGGATGCGCCTTGATTTATAATACTATTAGATGACGTTCCTCCACTTTTGTAAATAAATATAGTTTGCATACTATGACTTTTTGGTTTAATTGACATGTTTTAATCTTTTAGTTGATGGATAATCCAGAAGTTCTGACCCCAGTAGAAAACTGGGATACTATTATAGATGTTCACCTGACTGAGCATGTGGAGACCGAACACAGAGGAAACAGAGCATGTTGAAGACACAGACGACAATAACAATAACTGTTTCCCTGTCAGTGTGGAAATGCATACAAAAGCAAATATACGCTGAAGAGACACCAACGAAAACATAACATAACTGAGGAAATCAAGTGCCCTATTTGCTCAAAGCCTTTTATAACTTGTATGATGTGAATAGACACAAAGCAACCCACACAAAACGAGAATTTCAGTGTGATTCTTGCCCCAAAATTTTCATGTCAGAATATGGTCTAAAGTCGCACAAAAGCATTCACACTGGGGTATTTCGACATTTGTGTCCAACTTGTGGTAGAGGATTCAGTAATCTGGAGGATTTCATGCCCATGTGTCAACACATGATAATTCAAAAGGTTTTCATGTTTGAAATGCCACGCTTCTTTCACTTGTTCTTCGAACCTGAAAAGGCATGCATGTGGGAAAAAGGCAGGTAATAAATTTTCATGTGAAATCTGCAATAGAACCTTTAAACAGAAAAGGTATTTGAAGGAACACTTGAAGGGACATTCTAACACTGAAAGATTTATTTGTGGTACATGTGGCACGTATTACAAATATAAATCCTCCTTTACAAGCATTGTAAAGACAGGTCACGAGTGAACAGTTAACTTTGATACGCCACTCGTTATTGTACAACAGTTTCACATTGTTAAAGCTTTAGTTGTGTTTTTTTTCTTCAGAGATACTGTTATTTATAGTTTACACATTTTTATTTTTATTTTGCTGTTTGCAAAGATATTGTTAAGCAATTATATTAATTCTTTGTTTTTCTTTTGTTGTTTACAAAGGTATTGTACAGCAATGTTGTTCCGGTATTTATTTCAGTGTTACATTAAATAAAATATGTATAAAAAATTCTTCTTATTGTTCAAACTGCACTTGGATCCTTCATATCTATTCCAAGTCTTGTCGTGGGCAGCACTTTTGATTCGTCACATCTGTGGTGAAATCGTATCGGCATACATCCTCTGGCAACCTGATTTGGCATGGATACGTCAGATCGTTTTGTCACTCTTTTTTCCTCTTTCGTTTTGCTCTATCAAAAGCATGCTCACTACAATAAAAATACATTTATTGTCAAATTTTAGCTATTCAACTGGCGAAAGAGATGTAGCTAAGTCGAGTATGTAATAAGCAAAAGTATGAAAGATAATACTTGATATTTTTAAACAAGTAAGCAACAGTTAATGCATGAGAGCAAAATTTGTATACGAAAGCTACAATAAACACAGCACGCTGAACACTGTAGTGAACACTACGACGGGATCATATATACACCAAACATGTTTGATACATGCAGAGTAAGGTGGATTTATAGCATCTTTGATCCATTTTTCTTTAATATATAGAAAACAATGGTGATTCTTGAACTCAATTGACCAACTCGCCAAGCATTGCAAATGAAAACTATAAATACTGTGAACAATCCTCATGATGCGCCTCTCGGTCAGATACCTGTATTTCATACGATATCAAGTACTTGGATGACGGAAAAAACATCTAAGATTAACCAAAACTAAAATATCAATAAAGTTAGACTGAAGTTAATAATACCGAAGATTGATAGAAGAAATCTTGATTGGGCTAGTATCCATTTCTTCAATTTGGTCACATTGATGTGAGACAGCGTCGTCTTCTACATGTTCGACAAGATCTGGTGATGGATAAACAGACTTTCGAGTAGTAACAATCTTGAAACTTCTGAAAAATATAATGCACGCATTGAATATTATTCTAGAAAATACATCTCATATTGTCTGTTTTTAGAATCAAGATTAATCGTCCTGACATACGATTTTTTTCATTTTGATATAATGATATTTTTTTTGATATTCATGTTGATGTTATATATTTATAAAGATAACAAAATAGGAAACTTACTAACAAATACTCAATCACACACAAAAGAAACAGCAGGTAAAATTTATAGGTCGTTACGAGGTCTGCAACAGGAGTAAATCCGTGTAATGGTCCAGTTACCTCCCTAGTCTTCGTTTCTAGATATTTGAAAGAAATGTAACTGCCTATGTTTTGTTCTACACTTCACATTATCATATATATTTCAAAAATCCGTAAAGGCATGAGAAACTAAACAAACTCTGAATAAATCTTACAAGTCTCGTACCTGTCATTTGGGTTACTTCGGAAATGATGTAGTTCAGTTACAGTTGACATGAGACGTGGAATGTTGACAGCTTTTGGACAACCTAACTTTGTTGGTTCCATTTCTGATAATTCACTGAAAATGTTTCATTAGCTAAACTTGATATTGCTCTTTGGTTAAAAGATCCATTCTTTACTACGGAATATAACTGCAAAGAAGTGTCAATACGTTGTAAGAAGCCTTCGAACTGGACTTTGGGAAACCTTTCACATACATCCGATACATGAGATACCTTCCAAAATCCACTCCTTCAAGCAAAAAGGACTTCAGGTTAATCCTTCTTTTCATTCTATCGACAGCAGAAATGCCCGATTCATCCTCTGCCTCGTACCACTCACGTATTAGCTTGCAAAATCTGCTTCTCGTATGAATCCTAGTATTCTCATTTCACTCTCCACGTCTGTGGAGAAGGTGCGTAGTGCAAAAGCATTGTTCTGTTTGTCAATTAAGTCAACTACAAGGCTCTTACTTATTATGTCTCTGTTTTTTTCCGCCACCGCATGCCAGGCCCTCTTTTGTATTCCTTGAAGACCATCTTTACATACCTTCACTCTAAGGTTAACAAGGAGATGGTGCGCATCGAGACATTTAGGTTCCATTTTGTTTCTTTTCTCACTGACTTCAGGGTACGAAAACCATTTTACATGACCAACGCCTTCAACTTCTGTTGTTTCATTGAACGGTGATTTACTAATCCAACTCCGATATGAATCCTTATACAATGTTACAGCATAAACATTGTTTAATTTACTTTTGGGTACATATCTGGTATTGTTTTGTACGACTTTCAAAGCACTTTCTTTCAACGATACCATTCTTTTCACAGTCCGCTCTTTTTGAATACCACTGCCTATGAGTTTACTCACAGCATTTGCCTTGTCCAAGATTTTCCAAGATTTTCGGATCGGAAAGGCAGCTTTTCGTTGATACTGTTCTGTCAGTTCAATAATGATATTAAGTTCAATGTGTGTCAAACTGAGTAGTTTTGAAATGTCACTGAAACAATTTCTTAGATCTTGGGCGGATTTGGTTTGCCATTTTTTTTACATTACTTTTTGGTGTTCCTTGAATTTACAAAGGATTTCAGTAACAGTATCATCCGACAGAAGGCTTGTTCGAACAGTTGAATCTTCCAAGACATTAGCACTTGCATTTTGAGTCGTATCTGGTTCATTTGTGTCAGTTGTTTCATTGTCATCTAAGGGCGCAACATCGTCTTCACACGAAATTAAATTTTCACTCTCTATCAACACTTCGAGAGCTTCATCGGAAGACACGATAAAGAACCATCGGACTGAACCTTATCTTGTTTTGATTCAAGACCACGTTTAGTTACATTCTGGCTCTTAGTGGTGTAGTGAATAGCTTGAAATACTTTCCGTAATAGTTCTGATGTGACATTCAGACCCCACTTTCGTTTCTTATAGCACACACATCATTTTCAAGGTCATCAGCAATTGGTTTTCACTGAGATGTTTTAAGATAGTGTTCCTCTTTTCCTTGCTTGCAGTTTCGTAAACATCTCTCTGCAACTGTAGTAATGTCAATGGGCGTTCATCAACATCACGTGTAGCTAATTTGATCCATTGACCATCGAAGCAGGTACAAACAATGTCAATTCCTCGTGCATTGCATTCCTCCAAAATGTGTTCGTTCATTGTTCTCATTGTTTGAGTAGTCAGGCTGTATCCTTCATAGCATATGCAACGGATAAAGAGTATGGTATTTCAATATTCCAGCATCTATTAGTGTCACTCAATAACCATACTAAGACTTCGGTGGCCTTCCTTCTACATATTTCATACGTCTCGTCGATAACCCGATTTACATTGCATAGTGTTAATTCTATATTTTCAGTGCTTTGATCTACTGAACCCTTCGTAACAACTGGGAAAACGTACGGAGAATTGACATCAGTCTGACTTATTTCTCGGGATGTTGCCTTAACAGACGGGATTTCGCAAAGAAAAGTTACCATAGTCTTCCTGTAAACTTCGATCTTTTCTGATATAAGTTTTGATCGTTCAGACAATCTTGTTGGTCGCTTTGGGGTTTGACACAAATAAACATCTTTTATTTCGTCCGTCACTAATTTCCACAAGTCTGCATCAAACTTTGCCCTGAAAGACGAATGTTCAATTAACTCACCAAATAGTTTAATTTAGCCAACATTTTAAATGCAATTAAGTAAGAGAAATATAATAAGAATGAAAATTTGGTATGAAATAGACAACAACTCAACCATTATGAAACAATAAGCCCAAGATGAGCCATCATTTGCGAAACACAACATTAATATGTACTTATCATTCTGATAAGACTATTGTTTATTGGACAGACTATAGAAGTGAAGATACATTCTCACTTCCGTCAAAAAAGAGGGGGCGAAAGATACAAAAGGGACATTCAAACTCACCGACCGAAAACAAACTGACATCGCCAACGTCAATCGTTTGAATGATTGCCGAAATATGACTCACCTGAACACAGTTGAACTTTCTTCAGTCCAGCATACAGACTATAGAAGTGAAGATACATTCTCACTTCCGTCAAAAAAGAGGGGCGAAAGATACAAAGGGACATTCAAACTCACCGACCGAAAACAAACTGACATCGCCAACGTCAATCGTTTGAATGATTGCCGAAATATGACTCACCTGAACACAGTTGAACTTTCTTCAGTCCAGCATACAGACTATAGAAGTGAAGATACATTCTCACTTCCGTCAAAAGAGGGGCGAAAGATACAAAGGGACATTCAAACTCACCGACCGAAAACAAACTGACATCGCCAACGTCAATCGTTTGAATGATTGCCGAAATATGACTCACCTGAACACAGTTGAACTTTCTTCAGTTCAGCATAAATACATTAGTTCTTTAACATCCATAGCAGCCATTTCTGATAGTACTTGAGTAACGTACCTGAAACGGACAGAGAGACCATAGATAGACTTGCTTTCACATAATAATTATTGGGACTAAGATAGACAAAGACAGATAGATTATCGACAGAAATCTCTTTATAAAACACTAAGTTTGTTTTATTCCTAGACCTAGTAGCTTAGTTTGATCTATTATAGTTTAAATGCTCTTCCGTCGTTTTTGCAAATATTTCAAAATTTCGACAAGAGCGTTGCTGATGATTCATAATACATACTAGTAGTGATGATAATTTTGTTAATAGCTCATGACCATAGAGGGTGGCTTCCTTTAGAATTGTGGTTAACTTCTTTGTCTTTGTTTTTGTTATGGCACTTTAACGATAAAATGAAGGTCATAGTGAAATTTTGTGATGTTGTATTCAAAAGACCAATCTAAATGTGATGTATCAACGCTATGCATGTAACATATATAGTTTCTGAGAGACAAATCTAAACTAACTATTTTATATGTGTGAAGTATCAGTCTGGTGTCTGAGAATTTGACATAACGCATGTTGGATTTTTCGTTGGAGTAAGTTATTATTACCTTTTGGTATCTCATAATGCACTGGCGTTTTGTACTTGGTTGCCACTGGACACTTGAACTCGCATCCAATTAAGGGTACAGGATCGCTTGAACTCAGTGTGTCCATATAGCCAAGAGAACCATCAGGAGAAACTATGATGTACGGTTGGTCATTATCATTCACAAGATGGACACCCTCTTCTATGTACTTCATTTCTGGATAGTAAAATGGCAAGAATTTAGAAACAAGTGTGGCGGTGGCGTTTATTTCATTTATCGTACCATGCTCCATTCTTTTCTTCACTTCTTCTGAAAACTCTTCTGTGCTCTTTTTGCCGCTGATAACTTTATCAAAGTGGGACTGCTGATTTTTCAATAGGTCTAAACCTAATGCCTTATATAAGCTGCTTCCGGTAACCTTAAACTTCTCTCGTAATTGAAACCACTCTTCTGATCTCTGCTTTATGAATCGAGGAGTTGTTTTAAATCTTCTGGTATTGAACTTTGATCTTTAAGAGTTATCCAGTTATCTTGTGAAAACAATCTGTCTGCATGTCGGAAACAAAAACGTCTGCTTGGTTCGAACAGACGCTCCTACACATATCAAAGAATTGTTGACATCAAGTAGCTCTTTTACCATCTGTCTTACTTGGTAGATTTGGGCTTGTGTGCTGCTGATAGCATACACAAATCTTGAGCTTCTCCAATCATCACCCGCCTCCTTGTGAAATTTACTCAGAGCAAGTTTCTGTTTCATAAACAACAATCGTAGGTCTTTAATTCTGTAAGATATTATGAGGACTATATCTTGTAGCTTCTGGCATTTTTCTGCAGGACTCATTGTTGACCAATCATCTCTGGTTGACGTTACAACATCTTTTTCTGTTTTTAATCTCAATCGCAATTTTTGTATGGAGTCTTCCATTCCATAACCAAACAAATCGATGTCGCCGTTATCTTTTGTTAATCCTGGAGCTAATTTCTTTCCATCAACACTTAACACGTACGTGTCAGTTTTTGGCTTCATCTGGATGGCCTGTTCTATCAATCCTGGTTGAATCTGTTTTGGGATATCAATCGTGCAGGATTCATAATTGTTAACCGTTTTATATCTGGCACAGCAAAATTTATGTTAGTGTCTTGGGGTCAAATTGACCTCTTGATGTTGACTTATTCAAAATCTGACCGGACGATTTCACTCCTGCATAAAACGCAAGGCTTTCCCGTGAAACAGCCTGTACAAGACCTTCCAAAACGCATGCACTGATCTGAGTAAAACATTTTAGTAGTGTTTTCTAGACTGTACCATCTTGCGACTTCTAACAGCAGTAGAAATGAAATGTTATTTAAAGGAATTTGTCCACTGATATAAGTTTGAGCAAATTAATGAAATCCGCAAGATGCCCTGCCTTTTGTACATTTTTAGAACTGTTGGCATTAAGCTTAAAACTTCACCAGTACATGACAACTCTTCAAACAACTTTTTCGACTTTTTGAGGTTTCACACATTTACTTATTTTCTTGGGAGCGGCATTTAAGGTACTAATTCCTGGAACAACAGTATTTTCTTTTCAATAGCTGGGGTAGATTTGTCACCTAAAGTTTAAAAACATGATATAATTATTAGTTGTGTACATTTTCATGTCACACTATTAGCTGTTACTGAATATATGATAAACAATGTTCTTGATTACCCTGATGTTCCGTTGAAATTCACCAACTCCCAACTCACTAAATGCAACACAAAAGAAACTGGCAGCTAACTCCAAAATAGTAGGAACTTCCAACTCACTTTCGTAGTCCCTTTTTTTTCCGTTTTAATAAAAGTTTTACCTTTCTTTAAAGATGTGATAGTAATTGACGGTATTATACAGATTTATTGTAGATTGTTTTGTATCGTTTTTTGATTTGTTCAACACCTACATTCCTACGACTAAAGCTGGATTAACGTGAATATCGGGTTTTAAAACCCCAAAACTGTGATGGTCCTAATGCTCCCTAATTAAAAATAGATGCTGACAGTGACATCCTTTATTGAGTGTTGCTCATTTTGAATATGATGATGTCATTAGAAGAATCAACCCATCTTCAGGTTATCAGTTGAAATGTTTTAATGTTTCTATGTAGTTTGCACTTAATTATTCTCAATGAGCTTACCTGAAATAAGCAAAGTTTCACAAGATCTCCTCCGTTTTGGTTTGTTTAGCCAAAGGCTGGAAGGATCTTTTTTCTTTTTACCCTGGTGAAACAATAAAAAACACGATAAGTCCTGTGCTCAATAAACCCCAACAGTTCGGTGCCAAAAAACACCTCGTTTTTTGGAAACTCGATTAGTCCGCTGCCAAAGAATTTTGAAAAAGCTTTGATATGTGATATTTTAAGTCTTTAAATGCACACAAGTGGTTCTAATATGTATTTTGCATGAAATTAAGGAGCCCAAAAAGTCCACATTCTAATATACTGCGTATTTGAACGGAAACCACACCATTAGTAACAGTGTTCGGCCGGTTGTCCTGTTTAGTGTGGAGCTCTTTGAAAAAAACATGAGTTGTACCGAAGTAAAATGAAAAATTTCGCAAACTTAGATCATCGGTGCCTTCCGTGATCATATAAAAATAAACACTTACGACTTCTTTTCGTCTATTTGGTTCATTTTTGTGACACACTGTCTGGAAACAAAGCACGATAAGTCCGTTGCCGAACCCGATAAGTGCGGAAACGCCGAAAAAAACCCGATAAGTCCGTTACCATTCTACACCGTGTTATAGATTTACAAATTAAAGTGCACATATGGTCACTTTTGGTTAAAGCGTTCAAATAATTTTGTTGTACAAGTCAGCATGAGGTATCAAAACTACTGAAATTTTGTTACGTATCAATATTTTGAATAAAAGGAGGACATGCTGGCACCCTAAATTTATGCGAACAAAATTTGTTGTTATTGTATTGCAATATTGCTGTCCATTGTATTATACATTGAATCCTGACATAAAAATATGGCTGATAAACTATGCAGGTATATAGATTTACAAATTAAAGTGAAATATGGTCAGTTTTTGTCGATGCGGTCAAATAATTTTGTTGTACAAGTCAGCATGAGGTATCAAAACTACTCATGCTACTGAAATTTTGTTACGTATCAATATTTTGAATAAAAGGAGGACATTCTGGCACCCTAAATTTATGCGAACAAAGTTTGTTGCTATTGTATAGCAATATTGCTGTCATTTGTATTATACATTTAATCCTGACATAAAAAATATGGCTGATTTACTATGCGGTATATAGATTTACAAATTAAAGTGCACATATGGTCAGTTTTGGTTGATGCGGTCAAATAATTTTGTTGTACAAATCAGCATAAGGTATCAAAACTACTGAAATTTTGTTACGTATCAATATTTTGGATAAAGGAGAACATGCTGACACCCAATATTTATGCGAACAAAATTTGTTGTTATTGTATTGCAGTATTGCTGTCCATTGTATTATACATTGAATCCTGACATAAAAATATGGCTGATTTACTTTATGGGTAAACATGGTATATAGATTTACAAATTAAAGTGCACATATGGTCAGTTTTTGTCGATGCGGTCAAATAATTTTGTTGTACAAGTCAGCATGAGGTATCAAAACTACTGAAATTTTGTTACGTATCAATATTTTGAGTAAAAGGAGGACACGCTGGCACCCTAAATTTATTCGAACAAAAATGTGTTGTTATTGTATTGCAATATTGCTGTCATTTGTATTATACATTTAATCCTGACATAAAAAATATTGCTGATTTACTATGCGGGTATATAGATTTACAAATTAAAGTGCACATATGGCAAAATGTATGGTCAGTTTTGGTTGAAGCGGTCAAATAATTTTGTTGTACAAGTCAGCATGAGGTATCAAAACTACTGAAATTTTGTTACGTATCAATATTTTGAATAAAAGGAGGACATTCTGGCACCCTAAATTTATGCGAACAAAGTTTGTTGCTATTGTATAGCAATATTGCTGTCATTTGTATTATACATTTAATCCTGACATAAAAATATGGCTGATTTACTATGCGGGTATATAGATTTACAAATTAAAGTGCAAATATGGTCAGTTTTGGTTGAAGCGGTCAAATAATTTTGTTGTATAAATCAGCATAAGGTATCAAAACTACTGAAATTTTGTTACGTATCAATGTTTTGGATAAAGGAGAACATGCTGACACCCAATATTTATGCGAACAAAATTTGTTGTTATTGTATTGCAATATTGCTGTCCATTGTATTATACATTGAATCCTGACATAAAAATATGGCTGATTTACTTTATGGGTATACATGGTATATAGATTTACAAATTAAAGTGCACATATGGTCAGTTTTTGTTGATGCGGTCAAATAATTTTGTTGTACAAGTCAGCATGAGGTATCAAAACTACTCATGCTACTGAAATTTTGTTACGTATCAATATTTTGAATAAAAGGAGGACATTCTGGGACCCTAAATGGATGCGAACAAAGTTTGTTGCCATTGTATAGTAATATTGCTGTCATTTGTATTATACATTTAATCCTGACATAAAAATATGGCTGATTTACAAATTAAAGTGCACATATGGTCAGTTTTGGTTGATGCGGTCAAATAATTTTGTTGTACAAGTCAGCATGAGGTATCAAAACTACTCATGCTACTGAAATTTTGTTACGTATCAATATTTTGAATAAAAGGAGGACATTCTGGCACCCTAAATTTATGCGAACAAAGTTTGTTGCTATTGTATAGCAATATTGCTGTCATTTGTATTATACATTTAATCCTGACATAAAAATATGGCTGATTTACTATGCGGGTATATAGATTTACAAATTAAAGTGCACATATGGTCAGTTTTGGTTGAAGCGGTCAGATAATTTTGTTGTACAAATCAGCATAAGGTATCAAAACTACTGAAATTTTGTTACGTATCAATATTTTTGATAAAGGAGAATATGCTGACACCCAATATTTATGCGAACAAAAATTTGTTGTTATTGTATTGCAATATTGCTGTCCATTGTATTATACATTGAATCCTGACATAAAAATATGGCTGATTTACTATGCGGGTATATAGATTTACAAATTAAAGTGCACATATGGTCAGTTTTGTTGATGCAGTCAAATAATTTTGTTGTACAAGTCAGCATGAGGTATCAAAACTACTCATGCTACTGAAATTTTGTTACGTTTCAATATTTTGAATAAAAGGAGGACATTCTGGGACCCTAAATGGATGCGAACAAAGTTTGTTGCCATTGTATAGTAATATTGCTGTCATTTGTATTATACATTTAATCCTGACATAAAAATATGGCTGATTTACAAATTAAAGTGCACATATGGTCAGTTTTGGTTGATGCGGTCAAATAATTTTGTTGTACAAGTCAGCATGAGGTATCAAAACTACTCATGCTACTGAAATTTTGTTACGTATCAATATTTTGAATAAAAGGAGGACATTCTGGCACCCTAAATTTATGCGAACAAAGTTTGTTGCTATTGTATAGCAATATTGCTGTCATTTGTATTATACATTTAATCCTGACATAAAAATATGGCTGATATACTATGCGGGTATATAGATTTACAAATTAAAGTGCACATATGGTCAGTTTTGGTTGAAGCGGTCAGATAATTTTGTTGTACAAATCAGCATAAGGTATCAAAACTACTGAAATTTTGTTACGTATCAATATTTTTGATAAAAGGAGAATATGCTGACACCCAATATTTATGCGAACAAAAATTTGTTGTTATTGTATTGCAATATTGCTGTCCATTGTATTATACATTGAATCCTGACATAAAAATATGGCTGATTTACTATGCGGTATATAGATTTACAAATTAAAGTGCACATATGGTCAGTTTTGTTGATGCAGTCAAATAATTTTGTTGTACAAGTCAGCATGAGGTATCAAAACTACTCATGCTACTGAAATTTTGTTACGTTTCAATATTTTGAATAAAGGAGGACATTCTGGCACCTAAATTGATGCAAACAAAGTTTGGTGCCATTGTATAGCAATATTGCTGTCATTTGTATTATACATTTAATCCTGACATAAAAATATGGCTGATTTACAAATTAAAGTGCACATATGGTCAGTTTTGGTTGATGCGGTCAAATAATTTTGTTGTACAAGTCAGCATGAGGTATCAAAACTACTCATGCTACTGAAATTTTGTTACGTATCAATATTTTGAATAAAAGGAGGACATTCTGGGACCCTAAATTTATGCGAACAAGGTTTGTTGCTATTGTATAGCAATATTGCTGTCATTTGTATTATACATTGAATCCTGACATAAAAAATTTGGCTGATTTACTATGTGGGTATATAGATTTACAAATTAAAGTGCACATATGGTCAGTTTTGGTTGAAGCGGTCAAATAATTTTGTTGTACAAGTCAGCATGAGGTATCAAAACTACTGAAATTTTGTTACATATCAATATTTTGAATAAAAGGAGGAAATGCTGGCACCCTAAATTTATTCGAACAAAAATGTGTTGTTATAGTATTGCAATATTGCTGTCATTTGTATTATACATTTAATCCTGACATAAAAATATGGCTGATTTACTATGTGGGTATATAGATTTACAAATTAAAGTGCACATATGGTCAGTTTTGGTTGAAGCGGTCAAATAATGTTGTTGTACAAGTCAACATGAGGTATCAAAACTACTGAAATTTTGTTAGGTATCAATATTTTGAATAAAAGGAGGACATTCTGGCACCCTAAATTTTTGCGAACAAAATTTGTTGTTATTGTATTGCAATATTGCTGTCCATTTTATTATACATTGAATCCTGACATAAAAATGTGGCTGATTTACTATGCGGGTATATAGATTTACAAATTAAAGTGCACATATGGTCAGTTTTGGGCGATGCGGTCAAATAATTTTGTTGTACAAGTCAGCATGAGGTATCAAAACTACTGAAATTTTGTTATGTATCAATATTTTGAATAAAAGGAGGACATTCTGGCATCCAAAATTTATCCGAACAAAATTTGTTGTTATTGTATTGCAATATTGCTGTCATTTGTATTATACATTGAATCCTGACATAAAAATGTGGCTGATTTACTATGCGGGTATATAGATTTACAAGTTAAAGTGCACATATGGTCAGTTTTGGTTGAAGTGGTCAAATAATTTTGTTGTACAAGTCAGCATGAGGTATCAAAACTACTGAAATTTTGTTACGTATCAAAATATTGAATAAAAGGAGGATATGCTGGGACTCCTAATTTGTGCAGGCAATTTTTTTTAGTGTTTTAATGATGCTTTCATTTTGTATAATAAATTCTATCCTGAAATTAAAATATTGCTGATTGTGGCTACATAGATCAAGGACGTATAACTAACAAGGACGTATAACTGACATCTAATATACGTCCTTTCATAGATATACATAATAAATTGCAAATATAATGGTTGAATATGATAGGTATTGGAATATATATTCAGTGCCCGTTATCATTTTAACCAAGATCGTTTTTTAATTTATAGATTGGCAGATCACAGCTAAATTTGTGTAACAAGCAACGTTTTATGCGTACTTTATTTTCAAATATTTGTATTTAATCCTGTTTATATAACGGAAGTATTAATTTTACTTTATTTTCGATGTTTATACTACGAAACAAAGATATTAAAAATATTTTAAAAATCGATGTAGAACGGTCCTGGTTACAAGTTAACTTAGTGTTGAGCAGACCAGTCAAAAGTTAACTTGGGAACAGGTCTGGTTTCGATCGGATTTGTCAAAGCAAAAGTTAACTTATGTTAACTTTGTGGCAGGACTGGTTTCGAAGTTAGCTTATGTTAACTTTTGGGCAGGACTGGTTTCGAAGTTAACTTCTGTTCACTTATGACAGGACTGGTTCGAAGTTGACTTATATCAATAGCGGACCTGTTTCCAAGTTCACTTTTTTGCAGACATAAAACAGTCCTAGGACCAAGTCCGCTTTTCAAGTTAACTAGATTTTGGTCCTAGGACTGGTCAGAGCAGTCCTAAATCCGGTCACAGGTTAACTTTGACCAGTCCAAATGACTGGTTATCAAGTAAACTTGCTGTACAGGTTAGGACTGCACCCATCTGTAACTTGTATATTTCTTCATTTAAATCAGAGACATATATATGTGTATATATGTCTCTGTTTAAATGCAATATTTTTTATTTGAATGGTATATTTTTTCATTTAAATGCAATATTTTTTATTAAAATTGTATAATTTTTCATTCAAATGGTATAATTTTTCATTCAAATGGTATAATTTTCATTCAAATGCAATAGTTTTTATTCAATTGGTATAAAATGTCATTTGAATGCAATATTTTTATTCCAATGGTATAGTATTTTTTATTTATATGCAATAATTGCATTATGGGAAATTCTTTGACGTCATAAGGTCAAATTTGCAACAACGTTTGTGATTGGTCGGAAATTGTTTCTCCCCTTTCTTTCTAAACATGGGTGACCAAGAATTAAAAAACGCGTCAGAATATCGCCCCTCTAAGTAAATCTAACGTGCGAGTCCTGCACTGGCTGTTCAAATCTTGTGGTCATAACTAGTACTTCTATTGCAAAATTTCGATGGTTAAAACGTTCGGTCCACTTTTCAAAAACCGTTTCATTGTATATGGATTTATATGCAAGTATATAGATATAGGAAGATGTGGTGTGAGTGCCAATGAGACAACTCTCCATCCAAATAACAATTTATAAAAGTAAACCATTATAGGTCAATGTACGGCCTTCAACACGGAGCCTTGGCTCACACCGAACAACAAGCTATAAAGGGCCCCAAAAGTACTAGTGCAAGTATATCGGTTTTTTTAAATAAATTAGACACCGTTGGTTTTCCCGTTTGAATGGTTTTACACTACTAATTTTTTTGGGGCCCTTTATAGCTTGCTGTTCGGTTTGAGCCAAGGCTCCGTGTTGAAGACCATACGTTGACCTTTAATGGTTTACATTTACAAATTATGACTTGGATGGAGAGTTGTCTCATCGGCACTCATACCACATCTTCTTATATCTATATACAACGTAAACCAGACGTTTCTCAGACTGTTCTTTTTTTAATAAATCCTTTGCCGCGCGTTGTGTACTGATTGATAACTCAGTCTGGGAGAACAAGATTTATTTCAGTACCAGTTGTAATTAGGTTTGAGCAAACTTCCAGTAATTGCAAATACTCTTATGTCGGTGCTTTGTGTCTATTGTCTTAATGTTAGTTTTTGTGTGTCTCGTACCGATCTTTTGAGTTAATTTGCTGATTTGTGCAGGTTGTTATTTTATTGTACTGTTACACCACTGTCCCAGCTTCGGGATGGGTTGCTCACAAACATGTTGTTGTACTGTTACACCGCTGTCCCAGATTAGGGGGAGGATTGGGATCCCGCTAACATGTTTAACCCCGCCACATTCTGTATGTATGTGCTTGTCCCAAGTCAGGAGCCTGTAATTCAGTGGTTGCCGTTTGTTGCTTTGTTATACATATTTGTGTTTCGTTCATTTTTTTGTACATTAATTCGGCCGTTAGTTTTCTCGATTGAATTGTTTTACATTTTTGATTTCGGGGCCTTTTATAGCTGACTATGCGGTGTAGGCTTTGCTTATTGTCGAAGGCCGTACGGTGACTTATATCTGTTGATTTCTGTGTCATTTGATCTCTTGTGGAGAGTTGTCTCATTTGCGATCATACCACATCTTCCCTGCCACATTCTTTATTTGCCTGTCCCAGGGATGGAGCCTGTAGTTTAGTGGTTGTCGTTGGTTCCTGTCTCGACTCATATTTGATATTTTGTAAATTGTTTTGTTATGTATAATTAGGCTGTTAGTTTTTTCGTTTGAATTGTTCACACTTTTCATGTCGGGCCTTTTATAGACGACTTTACAGTATCAGGTTTTTGTCATTGTTGAAGGCCTTACGATTGTCTACAAAAAGCATTTGTCTACATGACGGTAAAAAGCTCTACAGAGCTTATGTTTGTAGTATTTCATGTAACCCGACTTAAAATAAATTTTTCTTATCTTATCTTATCTTATCTATAATTGCTTACATCCACTTCATATTTGAACTCCGGTGGATAGTTGCCTTATTAGCAATCATATTCCATCTCTTCATATATATTTATATTATATACGTGACTTCTAAACTCGTGTTTTCCTGAAAAAGCATGAAATAATTTTCACTGGGCGTTAAAATTAACAACAAACAATCAATCAATTTAAACTTGTGTTAAATAAGAGGAAAACCATTTGATATTTATGTATTTGTTGGGGTGGGGGACTGAAGGATTTTATATATGAATATGGTTGCCTGGTAAGAGCTGAAAAATAGGCATGATTAGCGACAGATTGAAATGAATAATAATGCCCTCTCTTCCCTTCCCCATCCTTCATCTATAAATTTAAACTGACCACCACGGAATAGCCCAATAGTGTTGAAAGTAGCGTTAAACACTAATCAATTAAAACCCCTTCCCTAGAATATCAAATAATCGTCCCTTAACTGTTATTGTCCGTGTAGTTCTTATATTTATCCAGCTTATCGTCCTACAGGGATGTCCTACTAAGGCTGTCATACCATAAAAACGTTTATAAAACAGCTCACATTCTAATATATCTGCATTCATAAATTTATTAATTTCATTTAGACTAAACGACGCCATGTTTGTTATGTGCCTCTGCCGTCAACCTATCAAAAAAGAAGAGGTGGAAGAGATCCAGAAGATCTTCCCAATGCAAAAAAAAAAAAACAGAAATGGACTTCTTCTGGCTCACTTCCGAAGAACAAAAAAAAAAAAACGCGCCCCATTGATATGTTTTTAAAAACGCCTTGCCCTACCCTTTTTCCAAAAATGGCATTATTAAATATATAAACATATATATAATCATCAAAATTAAAATGCTATTGTATTTTATAAGACCTACTTTATTACATGACATGGGACTAATGACATCTATCTATAAGTCCTAGCATACATTAATTATTATAATATGAATATGTTTCTTGTTTTAATAACCACATATGATGCTATGCATGAGTCACCATTTATCAGGACATGAATTGGGTTTATATAGAGAGGATAAGGGACGACATCAGAAAATCAATGAAGGATAAAAACTATATGAATTAAGTTTTTTATCCTACATTGAACTTTGATGTCGTCCCTAATGTGCAAAAAATAGATAAGAGGCGGGACCAAACCTATAAATAACATAATAAAGAAATGATGAAACATACAGAATACGTTGATTGACTTTTGGTTGCCTTATATCCAGTGGCAAATATGTCACGCATGTTTAGGAGAAATATAATAGAGATCAAAGGATAAAGAATAGAGTGAAATGGTAAAAACTAAAAGATATAGAATTATAGAAACGATCTTTGATCTGAAACCCTACCCTCACACACACACCATAACCATTACTGCCAATACTCGCATATATACATCTCTATACAAATATCTAAATTTGAACCTACTCCCCCTCCCCTCTCTAGACACCGAGGTTTGGGATCCGCCCCTGTTAAATGTGTCTAATTATATACATTTTGTACGGGTCTAGATAATAGCTAAACGTACAATCATATAATTTGTTGGATACCTAATTATATTATATAATGTGTCACAAAATAAACTCGTATACCCCCTTCCCAATGCAGTATTGAAAAGTAAATCATTTAAAAGTCCTGAAGATAAAATATGTTTTGAAATATGCCCTGCATACTTATTTATGCAAAGACATATAGTAAATATTGAACTACTGTGGGGCTTGAAAAAAAATCTATTTAAGGGATTCGGAGACGAGAACAGTAAAAAAAAGCTCAGCAACGAATCCTAAATGTAAAATGATTTGCAGCATAAGACATGAGAGCACATATTATAGATAGTATTAAATATGAAGTTCACGCCTCATATAGTGAAGTCCTATGTCATAGGACTATTGTTGTAACATGGGTTAGTAACTGGTTCCAATTTATCCTGAATTGTCTTTATTAAGGGATTAGTTCCGGAGTATAACAGCTTATGTCTCTACTTGTGGGTTTCTTGTTCTGCTGTCGTAATTAGGTGATTTTTTTCTACATGTAGTAAAAAAGAGGGGGCTTAGTCCAAATAATTGTAACGTCCTGGATGCTTTTTATTCTTTTTTCATGTGTGCCTTCCTGCAACGTCTCTGAGGATCAAGAAAAGTAAAAAATGATATAGCACTAAAGAACGTCATGATTACATGTATCTGGACTTAGAAGGGAGGGGGGCCAGCTATGTATTTTTTTTATTTCAATGTGTAGACTGTAGGAGAGTTTCTTCAGAAAAGGTTTTCATTGGAGGTGTTTTTGCCATGCACGCAGGCATCTGTTTCTATCCATGAACAAGTTGCGTGTCAAATTAATTATTATTACTTGTCACTCGCATTTTTTGCTCGTCCTGGCCATTATTGGCATTAACAGCCAGTGCACGAACTCGCACGAACGCCAAATTTAGTTAGAGGGGCGATATTCTGACGCGTTTTTTAATTCTTGGTCACTCAAGTTTAGAAAGAAAGGGGAGAAATCCAAACAATTACCGACCAATCACAAACGTTGTTGCAAATTTGACCTTATGACGTCAAAGAATTTCCCATAATGCAATTATTGCATATGAATAAAAACTACTATACCAATTGAATAAAAATATTGCATTTGAACGAAAATTATACCATTTCAATGAAAAATTATACCATTTGAATGAAAAATTATACCATTTGTGAAAAATTATACCATCTGAATAAAAATATTGCATTTAAATGAAAAATATACCATTCAAATAAAAAATATTGCATTTAAATGAAGAAATATACCAATTAAATAAGAAATATTGCATTTAAATGAAAATATCAAATTTTGCAACCAATACCATGCCATAAACATCACCCATTAATATGATTCTAACTAAGATTATTTAAGTATAATAAAAGAGTTTGAGATCTTCAGATGTCCTAGAGAAATAATCAGACGAGGTCGATATATGTTATGTTGTTTGTATTTATGCCTTAAATAGATATAGGAAGATGTGGTGTGAGTGCCAATGAGACAACTCTCCATCCAAAGTAGCAACTAAAGACATCAATATCAAAAGATTATACCGAATCCGAGAGATGGGAAAGCATAGATACAA
Organism: Mytilus coruscus; assembly: GCA_017311375.1. Taxonomy (NCBI): domain Eukaryota; kingdom Metazoa; phylum Mollusca; class Bivalvia; order Mytilida; family Mytilidae; genus Mytilus; species Mytilus coruscus. The sequence goes on along the minus strand of CM029601.1, from coordinate 25,188,641 downwards.
TGTAACAAGATTTCTAGGGAGGATGAGAACTCTAGAGTTATGCCAGGAAAAGCAGACTATGTTAAAACAGATGATAAGAAATCAGAAAAGAATCTTGACAGACTACCTTTCAAACTTGTACCATAAATTTATGATGGAGTATCCCATAGTAAGCCATTTACCACCTTTACTTCGTCCAAAGAATATAATCAAAAGAGTTATAATGTCCTAGAGAAATAATCAGACGAGGTCGATATATGTTATGTTGTTTGTATTTATGCCTTAAATAGATATAGGAAGATGTGGTGTGAGTGCCAATGAGACAACTCTCCATCCAAATAACAATTTATAAAAGTGTCTATATACATCCGAATGCCTTTAATGGTTTCAATAATATTAGTTATCTATATGTAATCGGGTGTGTACTGAAATTTCAACACAGGTGTAAAATTACGGACACCCCTGATTACCCCAAGATCACAGAATTTATTTTTTGAAACGTTCCTTTACTCATTTTAATATCGGGTTGTAAAATTCTTTTGAAGATAATAAAATAAAAGTTACGTTTACTGTGTCTATTTTGTTGAAAAATCCATCAGTATTAAATTTTGTACAATGTATAAACAACTGAAGTAATGTGTGCATCCAACAAAATTCTATGACGTCGAAGTACGCCCAACAACATTTTTGGTTATAGACGACGTAAGCAAAGTGTGAAAAAACAATATTTTAGGGTAAAAACGACGAATGCAAAGCATGCAACTAAAATCATTTTACTTGATATTTATCCGACGAAAGCAAAGTGTGCGGCCAAGACCATTTCAATAAAGGTGTACGACGAACACGGTTTTGTTTTTTGGTTTAATTAACAATTTAAATTATATTGTAACGTAAAAATCAACATGATCAAAAGATAACGAGTTGAAAGTCTCATAATTTGCAATTAAATACATCTAATGACGTGTTTTCATTGCTTCAAAACTATTTCCACTTTTCCGATATTACAGTTACTGTTACTGAATATTGTCACCAATGGCTTGTTAGATGTTTTAGTAATAATAATAAAGTTCGACTGGAAATACACTCAACTTGGTGATCACCCATTTCATTAATAAAACATTCATCCGAAAACATTTGATTATTACATCCAAATCGGAGGCTGAGTTTTCAAAACATGTATCAGTTTTTATTAATACTAGTTCATTTGAAACGATTTTATTAGGAACGGTAGGAAGTGTCAACATTGGGTGTGCTTTTGGAGCAGGTAACAAGTTGAGGTCTACTTGCAGGTTGAACTAAATTCTGAATGGCTGTACTCAGTTTTGTCATAAACGAACTTTTAAAGAAGTCTTTATTGAGCCCCTGTTTAGTATATCACACACTATCATTGTCACAAAACGTTTCTCTTGGACGCTGCCAGAGACGGTTATTTTCATGATGCAGTTTAGATAGAAGCTTTTAAAACGATTACACAGGACACTGGGGAGAGTCATTGTTTTCCGTCACCAAACTTCTCCTTTTCATTGGATCTTCTTGTTTTATACTAAATCTTTGATTGTTTAACGAACTTAACACCAGTACTTGGACTTACATCACCACTAAATGTGTCCTTTGTCATTTCTGGTATGTTTTAAAGCCCTCTAGGGCAAAAAAAAAAAACAGACAAAAGTCCATTTGTACCTTATTCAGCACCCCACATGGAGTGTCAGTTGACAGGTGAATACTTGGGTAAAGTTTTCGAATATCACACTCCTTAATTCCCGGGCATTGGTGTACATCACCCTTTCTTTAGCTCGGACATTGTAGTCTTGAAGAATTCATTTGACGAGCCTTCATGTGTCAATTATAAGCCATATCTAAGTGAAAAGGTTTTGTATATTTTTCATCTGTAATTTTCGTCGCCATTTTAGCAGACGTAAATAAATAGTTACTTCCATATTACTGCGCAAGCAAAAACAGGTCATTGTACATTACGTTCAATCAATGTCGTTCAGCTACTATTTTATTCTGAATCTATTTAGTATATATCACAGCCGTGAAAATAATAGCCCTTTTAAAATTTAACTCTTTATTTAAATATGTATTGATACACTTGTTTCTAATCAAAACTATAATAAATACAACTTACAGCTACTATCTCGGATATTTTAGTCACAAACTTTGAAGATCTATTGTCATTAAGAATGGTGACAATGGGAGACGTTTTCCTTTTTAAAACATTTCTTTCCCCGCAAAAAGGTCTTTGGGCTATTTATTTATGTAATAACCTACATGATAAATCAGTTAAACATAAAACCTATCCTTTTTATGGACCACTTAGTTACAATCGTCTCTTATAAAAACACTACAATTTAGACTACGATCACAAATTGTAAGATCTCAACATATTAGCTTAAGGTGCACACCTTCTATTTGCATATGTGCCGGTTCAAAATTTACATATAATTCAACAAATAACGTATTATACATTACCTTGAATCGGTTAAAAACATTAAAACGGAATGTCGTAGCCAAAAGACCGACATATCCTAAACCTAGATCTATAATTAAATTTTGTCTAGGAGTGTGCCAGACAGTGAGCAGAACGTGTGAGACAAGACTTAGATTGTCTTTCCGCAAAATTTGAGGCTTTGCAGTAGTTGATACAAACAAGATATGTTTTTAAGAACTTAACGGGTCCATTGAACAACCCATGGAGCAAACAGTTGTGGAGAGGATTTTTTACATGCAAAGAGCATGGCATTCTGCATACACGAGACAGGAAGTGGATGCATTTATCATGCGTTATACTGAGGGCTGGATAAATTCCAGGGATGACCATATTTCTAAACCCCAATCAACGCTTGGGATTGTCCCCGAAGATAATGTGATTAACACGGACTAAACAATATTTCAAAAGCCTTGTCCCGAAGATGCACGTAGGGCCCCTAACACATCGTTTTTGTCTGTGTAAATATTTTTTTTCATAAATTGCTTAAAAAAGAATTAGGAACTGAATATTTTTTTTGGAAACCCAACATATGCACGCACCCTACGATATTTACTAAAGAGTAAATCCCGAACTTTGATAGGTTTTAGACTATCTGTTTATGTTAAATGAAGAAATGTGTCCTTTTTAGTTGCTGGATACTAAAATTTCTCCGGTGTTCTCACAGGCAACATTATACTGCTAAGTCTAACATAACACGATAGTTCGAAGGCGGCATTTTCAACCATATTTTCTCAAATAATTTTAAATTCAAATAATTCTCTTTTCATCTTTTAAACGTTTACATGAAGATTGAAGATGTTAAAAATTTCGTTCTAGCCAACCCATTATATGTCTCGAGAGGGACAGTTGCAGTATAGACGGACAGTTAACTATAATTTTATTTAAGACTGACAAGCTTATAGGTTTGTGGAAACTAGAATTTTCCCCCAAGACATTAATAATAATAAAATCTAATTAAAATGTAACCAAGGTAGTCTGACTCTTGACTTAAATTTTGAGTTATTTACTATGTGGTGTTATAATATATTTAAACAATAACATCGAGGAAATATCAACACTGTCTCACGGAAGAACAATGATACTCAGGAGCGATTTATCACGATATGCTGATACCATTTATTGTAAACTTACTATACGTTTGCATATAACTATAACTTGTATAAATAATCTAGCGGATGAGTACACTTCTTTTGTCCATTACTTCGTTGTTATCCCGTTCTAAAATGTGTATCTGTACAGATGTTGATTATAATCGGGCACTAAATATTGGTTCAACATAGCTTTGGGTTTTATTTGCAAAGTGCAGAAACTTATGACAACTTATCAAATGGAAGATGTCAAGGGGACATCAAAAATTCACAACTGACCATGGCAAAAAATGTTCCCGATGTTTGATGGTATAATATGAACATTGATATTTTAAATATACATTAACATCTAAAACATGGTTACTGCTATTACTAACAGAAGATGCTCCGATGGACCATAAATGAGACCTTTTAGGATTTATGGCCGTAAAGACAATTTACGACGTTCATAGTTGATGACCGATCATCTTATATGATGGTTAAACCATCATTTGTTCTCACATTGTTAAACCGTTTTCCTGTGTGACATTTACCTTTGTTCCAGAAAATGTGCACATAATAATCTAATTCAATCATAAATAATGTTTGTGGAATCACTTATTCATGTATATGCCACTGTGTTGTCAAGATAACATTTGTTCTTGTTGAATTGACATTACAAATAATGTTTATCCCAAACAGAGGACGGTAATGATATGAGAATCTGGCACAATCTTTTGTATCTAAAACAGAGGCGAAAGATAACAAAGGGACATTCAAAAACTGGCCCAAAAGGTGTAAAATAATGTGTCTTTCATATATAGATTATACTTAAGTGAGATCTTTCTTTGTTGGTGATATTGTTTACTAATTAATTATCTTTGAAAATGAATGTACTATCATTCTAAAAAAAAGCAATGAGAGGTGATTTTTCAACTTATACAAATCAAGTATATATTAAAATATAAAAATTAATGTTGTTTCGTGTGACTCATTTATACTATATCCTTTCTTTTGTAGTAATATTTGTGTCCAAACTTTGCATCATTAACTTCTATAAAACCAGTGACCAGATTGTACACAATGTAATGAAATTTTAAAAGAACCTTAAGTACCCTATGCCATTGTGCACCTCTTATCTTATTTTACAAATGTATTTACTTCTTTTCGATAGGTTTTTGGAATGCGATATTTTCTTTTATCTATATCTTGTTTTAAACCAGAAATTTTAAATTATTTCAATTATATAACCTTTCAAAGATTATGTGCACCTCCTATTTTAATTGGTTTGACTTTTTAGTGGAAAATATTAGCAAAACGTGAACTTGTCAGATTTACAAGAGTTGGGCTTCCTGAATCCGCATCTTCTATATGTCATACATATTCTCAGTTTTGACAAGGTACTCAGAAAATAAAATCAAATTTTACATTCAACGAGTTACCATGGCAACAAACCATGATAAAATTTGTATATTTTGTAAAATTTCCTTGTTTTTCATCAAAGTATTTTTAGACTGGCAAAGTATGTGCACACCCAAGAAACAACTTCACATTTGGTGAGATTATGTCAATAGTTATAATAAAGCTTCCTCTTAAATTATTTTGTTGATTCTTGGCTGCACACGATAATTATAGAATAAAATTTGGGTTTTTTTTTCTGGTTTTCCTGAAATTAGTACATATCACAACGTAATTGTGACGTCATTGAATAAAAAATCTTATGTTTTCCATTTATATTTCTTGACTCTATGCATTTCCAAACATTATGTGCCAATTTGAAATGGTTGTCAAATATTTTATTTTCTTATGTCAAACATGTCATATGTTCTTGTCCAGATATGCATGTAATATTTGCCTTCTATGATAATGGTTCTATTTATGTCATATCTATACAAACAGTGTCTGCAATAGGAATTTGTGAGCTCTGTTTTGTTAGAGTTAACTTAGTGTAGCATATTTCTAATTACAAAATGTATAATTCCTTTCATCAATTGCGAATTCCCGTATTCGGTGATATGCGAACTTATCATAGGTAAATTTTGTCTACTGAAATAAACAATAATACAAAATGTATTAAAAAAGATGTACCAAGAGAGCAATCAAATACGTACTACAAGTATATCAAAGAACGACATGACCAAAACAAGACGAACAAACAAACAAAATTCCACACCCACACAGAATCAGTAACCACACAACAACATGAAGATTTAGTAATATGAATATAGTCAAAAAGCCGATAAGGAAATTGGGTGCTCTGACTGAAACACAGTTCATAGTAAACTAGTAGCACTCATTGCGGTGGATCGCATTCGGTGATAGCCATTGATGAGATTACCTCGATTGTTCCAATATAAATCAACGATTAAGCTTTCTTTCAAGACTCAACCCTTTTTCGAACTAAATCATAATAAGAATTACAAGCCTTCTGGATATTGTACTAGCTGGAAGTTATGTAGGTGCTTCTGGGATGGTGATTTAGGAATATATAAAGTTCAGAAACGGGACAAATTAAGTCGTCTTTATTACCGTAAGGAGCATTTCTAAGTGAAATTCTTTGAAATTTAGTAGGCGCAATTGCTCGTGTACCTGTGCTATCCATATTTTAGGTTAACTGGGATAGAGTCGACTTAAATAGGCACCAAATTTATATATAGCGGACCATAAAGTTAAAGCATAATGTTAGTTAGTTTTAAGTCCTGTATTATGTTTTTTCCGTATAAAAAAAAACTCATCAAAGAAAGAAGGCTAATAATTTGTTACGTCAGACGGGCGTTTTGTCAACATAGGACTCACCAGTGGCACTCAAATAAATAGTTTGATGGTCAAATCATATACAAGTTGAAGATCATTGCAAGTCGAAATTTCCGAAAAGTTGATACCCCATGAGATGAAAGAATGAATAAACAAAGGATGAATACAATTGATCAAAAGAATACCGGCTGTTGAAAATCACGTCCGCCAAACACAATAAATATGTTCTCAATCAAGTTTGTAATCATCTTAAAGTCTTATGAAACGAGTTTCTTGAAATTATAATGTTAAGGAAATTATTTAACCAATGCAAGTATATTTACTAAACTTAATCCTCTATGCACGATTTTTTTTTCTATAATCAAGTTTATTGCACTATATAATTTTATAAAAATACCATGTTTACATCATTTGATTTTTTTACAATTATTTCGAATCCATAATATTTAATCGGCAATGAAAGACATGCAATAGAGTAATTTTTTTGCTAATTCAACTTTAAACAGTTGTTAAATGAGTCGACGTATTAATTTTTTTCTTTCAAAATAAATTAACACTATCTAACTTTCTCGTTTGTTTACCTTTTCTTTCATCGAGGTTTTCCCCCTCGCACTTGCGCTGTACCGTTGCCGAAGTACTAACGAAAAGTCTCGTGGTTAAGGTCACTGCATACGGAAAAGCCATCGGCGATAAGAGTAAGCAGTACATTGCTGAAGATTTTGATAAGATAAACGATTTTCTTTTAATAGAAAGTTCGTGAACATTTAATTTGTAGTACAACTTAGCCATTCAATAGATATAAGAAGATGTGGTATAAGTGCCAATGAGACACCTCTCCATCCAAGTCAAAATTTATAAAAGTAAACCATTATAGGTCAAAGTACGGTCTTCAACACGGAGCCTTGGCTCACACCGAACAGCAAGCTATAAAGGGCCCCAAAAATTACTAGTGTAAAACCATTCAAACGGGAAAACCAACGGTCTAATCTATAAGTATATATAACATTATTCAACTTTTTAAAACAAATTTGAAGTATCGTATGAATTTAAGGGGTCATTATCAGTAAAATTGTGTCCGAATTAGAGTTTTTTTTTATAATTTCTAATTTTCCTCGACGTGTTTGGCTTTGTTATTCCAGACGACAACGCTTTTTCCGTCAATCACATAGGTCACAGTTTTAGGGGGTTTTTTTGTTACCTTGATTTGTCTCTATTTCATTGATTTACGAGATTTGAACATCGATTAACTACTGCCGCCTTAATTTAGTACATATTCTTGAGCGTTGAATGCTGTTTCGACTCGTCGTTGATACATATGTGATGAGGTCCTGCTCAAATCTACAATTTATATGTTTTACTGCGTTTCGGTATTTGCTATAATTGATTTTGGTTTTGATGTCGGTGTGCTTTTGTCCTTAAAACATACGTTATTGTTTCTAGTGATTTTATTATGTTTGCATTGTTTTTATCAGAAAAAGGAGATTAAAGGGTCCAAATGAATCTAACTTTTCTCCTACTTATTTTTATGTGTGTCGAAGTCAGGAGCCATGATAACAGACTGTACGTTTTTTGTATGACGACTTTGGTTGCAAATTTGTTGTATGTACTTAATTACCTGACTAACTAGGTGGTATTAAAGTACTCAACCATTCAACGTGAATAAATGTTAAATTTATTTTACTTATATTAGTACAGTTATACTTACTTCATTATATTTAGACAAATACTGATCTTTTGTACGTTCATTTACCTCCATAACAAAGTTAACCAAAAGACTTCAATCTTACCAATTACTTTGTAAATCATTCCTTGATTAAATTAACAACAGAATCGACAAAAATGCCAGACAAATTGTGACAACTTATTTTTAATGTAGAAAATAGCGTCGATCCCTACAGTGTTTATATTCATTTAAGATGTAATATTTATTATTTGTTTCCACAAAAACAGACATTAATCACTGGACTGCACCTTTTAAGGTATTTTTCATTAGACTGTTTCCGTCTGTTCTCGCAATATGTTATGCTTCTATGATATCTTTTGGTAATTCCCATATTTAAATCTGACAGGGACGAACAATGATTGCCTGTTTTTTTATTCCTTTTTTTAGTTATTATATGTCTGTAATGAACACTGAAAACGTGCGATTCATTAGATTCAACATACATCATGTTAACTATCCTGAATTCATTAACAGTGGTTAGTATGCTCCTTACACAGAAACTGCCCAATCAGAGTTTTGAAGAAGAACGACTGAAATCGATACTGCACATCAAGAATTGGTTGACCGATACAATGTGTCGGTGTCTCAACTCACTACCGACATGTTTTCGCGGTCTTGCAAGTCAATCGTTAAACATCGGTAATCTTTAGTTGCCTTCGTTTAGCATTTATACCGGTATAGACAAAAAAAAAAAAAATCGAAAAAATCGAGAAAATCCCTACAGCTGGCCATTCCTGATGAATAATTTGTGCAGGTTTTTTTTAATTTTTTTATATGTTTTGCACTGAAAATCAGATAATGACAACGTCCGTTATTTGTTAATTGATGAAACATACAACGTGACTGATTTGAAAGAGTTGTGGATTAGAAATGTTTTTTAGGGAATCAACCTACCAAAGTCGTACGTTGCACCAATGATTTCTACTGAAAAACAATACGTGTGTTTTTTTTTTTTTTGGTTTTTTTTAATTATACGTCAGTTACAACTGACCTCATAGAACACAAATCGAAGGTTAGATATGTTCCATGTGGGAACAAAAATGATTTCAGGGTAATCGGGGACCTTTTCAAGCTCCTTGGTTTTAGTTTTATTAGCCTTTTAACACCAGATGATATTATACTAAACCAGCAGAGTCTTCCAGGGAACCCAAGTTAGTTTTGAAACTTTTATTGTCGACGCGAGAAAACAAGTGATTTTAAATGATTTCGTGTTGGTTTCACTCTACCCCCGATACGATCTAAAACAACAATGGCGGCCATACAAAAATGAGAAAAATCAACAAGAAAAGTAACAAATATTCAATCTAATTGTATGTGGATGCTTTTGATATTGATTGGAGACATTTATTTAAAACCAGGCCCCACAATGTTTCCATGTGGCTTTTGCAGCAAAGCTGTCAGAAAAAAATCAGAGAGGAATATTATGTGATTATTATCTACTATGCTTTCATATCATATGTATTGACTTACATGTAGCAGAATACAACATACTGTCTGAAACATCAGATAATTAGTACAGTAAATCATGTACCTTACCACAATTTCAAAATTATTTTTTTTGACTCTTGTCTGGAGAAGAAGTCAAAAGAGTTATCTCCCTTCTTCATACGAGGATGTTACCATGGTGTTCACTAAACTGAAAATGTACGAGAACTACACCCAATAAAATGCATAACAGCATACCTTAACTTAAATAACATTAAGTATAAATTTGACGAAATTAAGGAAATATTAAATGAAAGAATAATAGACCTTTTATTCTTAGCAGAGACTAATTTTGGGCATCACAATTAATGACAGTTTGTTTGAAACCGATGGGTATAAACTTTATCGACGAGTTATAAATTACAACAGTGATGGCATTATTTCCATCATAACATCAGATATTCCGTCAAGCAGAAAAGCTAATTTAGAATGGGAAATATACGAAAAAATATCACACGAAGACAAGTGTAAATCAATGATAAGTAATGTATGCAAATGGGAATGTATTTATAAACCACCTTCAGTGCCTGGAAAAAAGACGAGAATTACTGTAAAATATCATAATTATATTAATGATTGGCGATGTTAATTTGTTATGTTAATTTCTGACAAATGCCAACCTTTAGGTGATATCTGTGATATTTTTTTATGAAGATGAATTAGAAAAGGATCCAATTTGTTTCGAAAAAAGATTGTAGACCATCTTTAGTTGACGTCATTCTGACGTACACACAATCATCCTGTATTTTTTTTTAAGTTTTTAATTTTCCAACTGGTATAATTGAAAGCCATTATTTTATTTCTACCACTGTAAAGGGTCAGTTAATTGCACAGCATAATAAAAAAAATGCATACAGAAGCTTTAAAAATATTGATATTGATAAACTTAAAAATGATCTAGCTCAAATTAAGATTGAAGTTGTAGGTGGAGTATCAACTGTGGAACAGATAAATGAAATCTACCAGAAACATGAAAACAATTTTATAAGCACACAGCATGATTAGACAAACATGCACCTTTGAAGTCAAGGTGTCCAAGAAAAAAACCTCTTCTATGTATGAATGGAGAGTTAAGGAAAACCATAAACTGAAATCACATGCTATTTTCTCAGTACATCAAAAACGAAATAATAACACATGTGGAAAATTCACACTGCAAAGAAATTTAGAAAATAAGTTAAAAGAGGAAATCTATGAAAATATATTTCTTGAACGCTGTTCCGTGGAGATTCAATAAAAGCTGAATTTTGGAATATTGTCGAACCTTTCTTTTCCAAAAAATGCAAACCTGGGGGACAAAAAACTATTTTATATGAAGAAAATAAAATGATTCTATAACCCAAAAGAAGTATCATGTGTCTTAAATAAATTGTTTGCTACTGTTGTTGAGAAAATAGGAAATGATGTGCTACTAATACATGATCCATTAAACCATCAATGTAAAAATGCCATACATGAAAAAAAAATCACTTGAAAAGGATACAAAATTTTGATTCCAAAAGATGACACAAGAAAAATTGGAAAAAATCATAAATAAAGTAAATGTCAAAAAAGCAACGGGAGCAGATGGTTTACCAACAAAAATAATAAAATCAAATAGATTTATAGTTGAACCTCAGCTGGCTAATAAACTTGGCTGTAAACACGGGCATATTTCCAGTTTGACTTAAACAAGTTACACCCTTACATGAAAAGAACGACTCATTACTTAATCGAATTACAGACCCGTCAGTGTTTTATCTTTTTTTTTTCAACATAATTCGAAGAGGTATTTGAAAAACAGTTATATGACTTCTTTGATTCCATTTTTAATTATTATGTATGTGCTTTCCGTACCTTACCTCGAATTTGTTTAATATCTCATTACATTGTGCACATTGTTCGGGAAGAAAGATATAAACGTGAAGATTGCAAGACTAGTCACTTTGATCACCTCAATATTGGTATTTCTATGCATGGAACAAAAGAAATGTGTCATGTCAGAATGGAAGGACCCGGTTTTGTCAATGTGTACGACCCGGTTTCGTCCTTAAATTTCACAAAGCAGGACCCGGTTTTGTCATAGAAAATAATGCATAATCGCATTGAAATCTTATAATAAATATTTTGAACACTAAATGTTCATTTTAAAGCAATGGAATAAGGCAATTATATTTGAATGCAGAATTGTCCTTGAAAATGAATGTTCATGCTGTAAAAAAGCTTCTTACCCCTCCTTGGGACAATCTAAGTATAAGTTAGTATAACAGTCTCAGCCCTTACAGAAAATGTTATAATGAATCTTTTATTAATACAGGAAAAATAAACGGTTTTTGTCTCTCCACTGCGTAATGATTATCGTACATTGGCAAATGTTTTATGTTTTAGGGACGTTGGTCAAGGTTATAATTGTCAATATAATATAACTATATCGTACACCATCTTTTAATTTTATAAGAAACTTGAAAACGGAGACAACCGCCAAATGGATGTATATGAATAGATTTTTAAATTCACATCGGTATTTTTGTCTCGCCAGAATGCGAGACCAAAGGAAGCAAATTCTGCGGCGGCTTGAACTATTTGTATAATGCTTCATATTTCAGGAGTTAGAAAGCCTGAATGCATCATACATTGCTTACAGATCTCTTAGAAGTTTCTGTCTGTCATATGTCCATTGCCCTTGATCTCATTTACATGGTTTAATGGTTTCCTAAAAAAAGGCATAGCTGTTTTTGTCAAGCGAATTTCATTTCCTGGGGCAGTGATCAAGGTTTACTTTTTATAGTCAAGTGCCTATCTTTCAGTAATAGGTCAACCAATTTGTTGTATGGTGCACATGTCTTTCTTGCAGCGTTCACTTGACCTTGACCTCGTTTTCATGGTTCAATGTTAAGTGTTTGTGCTCATGTACTATTAGCAATTGGCTGAAATTTTTTTTCTAATGATTGTTAGGTGTACATGTCCGTCTACAATGTTTCATCTGACCTTGACCTTTTTCATGGTCCATTGGACAATGTTAAGTGTATGTGATATTCTTGGTAAAACCTTTATCTCAAAGACCTTCAATATAAATTCAATCATGATCGCTAAGCAGTCGAGACTTTTCAGAGAGTGCGCTCTTGTATAAATAATATGTCGAATTTATTTATATTTTAAGACGCAAGTGAAGTTTTTTCCCATGTCCGATTACTTTATCCCGTTTGTATAAAACTCAATTTTGACTTCTTAGAAAATTTTCTTTTTAAATTTCAGAACAGTATATTAACAGATCAAACAGCTATACTGTCAGTCAGGATTATACTTCGACAAAAACATGCGTAATGTTATAGATATGAATAAAAAGAATGTTTCATGTCATTTTCGATGTCATTTTAAACGTAATTAAGAGCATACATAAAAATAAAAAAAAGTAATTAATGTATTATCTAAAATAGTTGATTTAAAATATGCAATACATTTTTCATGTCTGTTGTTTCAGTGTCTTATGATTTACAGACTTTTACTACCGTAATTTTTGTTCCGAGTTATGAAAAGACTACGGTGTAGCAGTTCACTGTTAATGGTAAAAGGCCCCAGAATGTTTCCATGTGGCTTTTGCAGCAAAGCTGTCAGAAAAAAATCAGAGCGGCATATTATGTGATTATTATCTACTATGCTTTCATATCATATGTATTGACTTACATGTAGCAGAATACAATGTTATGATATTGTAACTATCATATCTATTTAGTTGGCCTAATTTGTTTTGTGTGGCCTATTATACATGTTTACATTGTGTACAAAATAAAATACATTGTGTTACAACTATGCAGTTTAGAAATCACTGGAACAATCATTGATACTAATGGAATGATTAGAACTTTCTATTTCACTTACATAACGTTTCCAGAATGATCATAACAAAAGATGCGTAATTTATATTTCTAGCGTTGTCTAGAAGTTTCCGTTTGAGTATTTAAATGCAGACCCAAAAGTTAGTTGAATATGGAGATTTAGACATAGACATGATAGATAGACTTAGACATCGATAGACATCAACATTCTCTGCAGTTGGATTGACACTTTTATTTACAAACTACATCATACTAGATTGTGACCAATTGGATATAATATTCTGTGGATTCCCGTGAAGATTTCCGGATAAAGAAAAGATAAAAGATTGGACTCATATTTTGACAGTTAAGTTGACATTTCTTTTTTTGTAATACTTTTTGTAAACTAGTGTATTATAAATCTTGTTAAATTTTATTATTGATTTGTGTCTTTTGTTGGCTACAATTAAAAGGCGATTTTCTGGCATAACAGAAATTGGGGGCTCGTCCGGGATAACGTAAATATCTCATTGAAAATTTTTCAGTATATTTTATTAGAATTAGCCAACAAAATTCTACAATATGGCATTTGATGCCGATAAATTTTTGAAAACGCCAGACCTGGAAGGGTTTGATAATTTAAAGAAAGAGGAATTAGTGTTGCTTGCTAGACATCTGAAATTAGACTTTAGAGTATCTATGAGAAAACAAATTATAAAAAATTTGGTAATAGACAAACTAGTTGACGCAGAAATTTTAGGTGAAGAGGCTCTTGAACTCAAGGTCGAAAATGTTGATGCTTTCAAATTAAAACAGCTTGAATTAGAACATGAACTTAAATTAAAACAATTGGAAAAAGAAAAAGCAGAACTTGAAGTGAAGGAAAGGTTCGAGATGGAGAAGATGAAAGAAAAAGAAAAAGAAGATGATTTTAAATTAAAACAGGCAGAACTTGAAATGAAGGAAAGGTTAGAGATGGAGAAGATGAAAGAAAAGAAAAAGAAGATGATTTTAAATTAAAACAGGCAGAACTTGAAATGAGGAAAGGTTAGAAATTGAGAAAATGAAAATTGAAATGGCAAAAGAAGAAAGCAACACTAAATTCCAATCAAAATCAGAACATTTTAATTTTGATGCAGCAAAAACATACGTTTGGTTCCCAAATTTTGTGAAAAACAGTTGATAAATTTTTCCACAGTTTGAGAAAATTGCTCAAAATTTGAAATGGCCGAAGCCTTTTGGACTACAATGCTGCAAAGTGTTTTTGAGGGCAAGGCCGCTGAAATTTACTCAGCACTTTCATCAGAAAATAGTTCTGATTATGACAAGGTTAAAAGAGGTTTTGAAAGCTTATGAGCTAGTGCCAGAAGCATATAGACAGAAATTTAGGTCTTATAAAAGTTTGATTCACAAACCTATGTTGAATTTGCTAGGAAAAGAAGATCTATTTGATAAATGGCTTACGTCAAAGAAAATAGATAAAATTTTGATAACTTAAGACAATTGATGTTATTAGAAGAGTTCAAGCAGTGTGTTCATTTAGACTTAAAACACATTTAGATGACAAAACTGTTGAGACATTACAAGATGCAGCTGTTATTTCCGATAATAATACCCTTTCACATAAGAGAAGTTTCAAAGGTCTAAATTTTAATACTTGAGTGGAAATTACAAGAATCAAAGCACTGAGCGTACTGATAGTAAGCCTGTTGCACAAAATACGAGACAGTCTAGTTATAATATGTCTAGTCCAAAGTTTGAAACTTTTGAAAAGAAGTCACTGACTTGTGCTTATTGTAAGAAGAATGGTCACCTGATGGCTGATTGTTTTAGACTCCAGAAGAAGAATGACAGAGATAATAAGCCCAAGACCAGTGCTTGTACGACACCCCGTGTTACCAACACGTTGGAATGTCCTGCGAGTCAGGCTTTTAAGTCCAGTTTTTGTGATTACATGGAGGATTATATACCCTTTATGTCTGATGGGTTTGTTTCTATTGTTGATAATACTACTCCTCAGCCTATTAAGATTTTACGGGACACTGGAGCTTCTCAGTCTTTATTGTTAGAAGGTGTGTTGCCTTTGTCCGAGGAGACTTCTGTTGGTGCCTCCGTTTTGTTACAAGGTGTGGAGTTAGGTTGTATAGATGTTCCCTCCATCGTATTTATCTGAAGTCAGATTTGATAACTGGACCAGTTGTTGTGGGTGTTCGTCCTAATCTCCCTGTTGAGGGTGTTTCATTATTGCTAGGAAATGATCTAGCTAGGAACAAAGTGGTTGCTGAACCAATTGTTACCAATGAACCGGTGGTGGATGTTAAATCACCTGAAGATGATGCTGAACTGTATCCAGCTTGTGTCGTTACTAGGGCGATGGCTAGAAAACAGCAAAATGAGGATTTGCAAGAAGACCAGTTTGATTACATGGACCTTTCTGACACCTTTCTAGCTGACATTGAAGGTCCCGGTAGCCCAGAGAAGGCCGTCATAAGACCACCTAGTATTAGCAAGAATGTAATTATGCCATGGCCAGACGTAAACAGCCATTCATTAGACCGAAGGAAATTTGTCGAAGAACAAAATAAAGACCCTGAGGTTCTTCAGCTCTGCAAGAGGGCTCAACCACAGGAAGAAGCAGACAAAGTGGCCGAATGCTATTACCATCAAGACGGCATTTTAATGAGAAAGTGGAGGCCCCCTGATGCTACCCCAGAGGAGGAATGGAGAGTAGTATACCAAGTGGTGGTGCCTAAAGTCTATAGGGAAGACATTATTGGTCTTGCCCATGACACCCCCTTGGCTGGACACTTAGGTATAAGGAAGACTTGTCTTAAGATCTTACAGCATTTCTACTGGCCAAGACTAAGAAGTGATGTCGCAGAATACTGCAAATCATGCCATATATGCCAGGTTGTTGGTAAGCCTAACCAGAAAATACCACCAGCACCACTTCTGCCTATTCCAGCCTTTGAAGAACCTTTCAGCCGAGTACTCATTGATTGCGTTGGACCTTTACCGAAGACCAAGACCGGAAATGCGTATTTATTGACAATCATGTGTACCTCCACTCGCTTTCCTGAGGCTATTCCGTTAAGGAATATCAAGACACCTACTATTGTCAAAGCTCTGATCAAATTTTTCACGCTAGTAGGACTTCCAAAGTCTATACAGTCCGACCAGGGTTCAAATTTCATGTCAGGTTTATTTCAGCAAGTCGTGTACCAGTTAGGGATTGCTCAGTATAGATCAAGTGCTTACCATCCAGAATCTCAAGGTGTCTTAGAACGTTTTCATCAAACATTGAAGAACATGATTAGAACTTTTTGTCTTCAATTTGACAGGGATTGGGATGATGGTGTTCACTTTTACTTTTGCGGTCCGAGAGGCTGTTCAAGAATCCCTTGGTTTTAGTCCCTTTGAGTTGGTATTTGGTCATACTGTAAGGGACCTTTAAAATTGATTAAGGAAAATGGCTTACTGAACACACTGACTTGAATCTTCTAGACTATGTATCTAGATTTAAAGAAAAAATGTATACTGCTTGTCAAATTGCTCAGAACAATTTAAAAACTGTTCAGAATAAGATGAAAATATGGTATGATAAAGATGCCAGGGACAGAGTTTTTGAGCCAGGTGATAAGGTACTTGTATTTTTACCAGTCCCTGGACATCCATTACAAGCTAAATATTGTGGTCCTTACACCATAGAGAGTAAAATCAATGATTTAAATTATATTGTAAAACACCAGGTCGGCGTAAACAAAATAGAGTGTGTCACATTAATATGTTAAAACCATATTTTGAGCGTACTAATGAAGGTGAGAGTAAACCAGTTGCCACTTTAGCCATGGTTAAATTGAAGAACAATCATGACAAACCAGATATAATTGAACCACCTTTTAGTTCTAAAACTATGGAAGAGACAGTTAGATTAAAAAATTCAGAAATTTTGTCAAATTTAGATTCAAAACTTGCACATCTGTCTTTTGATCGTACAGAAAAATTAAAAGCTTTGGTATTTACTTTTAAAAATCTTTTTCCAGATGTGCCAAACAAAACCACTGCTGTTTGTCATGATGTCGATGTAGGTGATGCTTCTCCAATTAAGCAACATCCTTACCGGCTCAATCCACTCAAACTTGAATTTATGAGACAAGAAATTAAATATATGCTTGACAATGATATTATTGAGCCGAGTAACAGTGAATGGAGCTCTCCTTGTCTCCTTGTGCCGAAACCAGATAAAACCTTTCGTTTCGTAACTGATTTCAGAAAAGTAAATTCTGTTTCAAAATCTGATTCCTATCCGATTCAAGGATAGACGACTGCATTGATAACATTGGACAAGCAAAATTTGTGAGCAAATTTGATTTATTGAAAGGTTACTGGCAAGTCCCATTGACACAGAGAGCTCGAGAAATATCAGCTTTTGTCACACCAGATGGCTTATTTCAATATACTGTAATGCCGTTTGGCATGAAAAGTGCTCAGCTACATTTCAAAGAATGATCAATAATGTTATAAAAGATTTAGACTGTTGTTATGCTTATATTGATGATCTTATTGTATGTAGTGATAGCTGGGAAGAGCATTTAACACATTTATATGATACTTTTGATAGATTGTCACAATCAAATTTGACTGTAAATCTTGGAAAAAGTGAATTTTGCCAGGCCACTGTTGATTATTTAGGGCATACAGTTGGCCAAGGTCAAGTGAAACCTATTACGGCTAAAGTGGATGCAATTACTAAATTTCCTCCTCCTACAAATAAAAAACAACTTATGAGATATTTAGGCATGATTGGATTTTACAGGAAATTCTGTTCAAATTTTGCTACTGTTGTTCAACCATTGACTCATCTTTTACGGAAAGATTCTAAATTCATCTGGAGTGAAAATTGTCAAAACGCTTTTGAAAATAGCAAAGCACTTTTAATTAATAGTCCAGTTCTGATCACTCCAGACTTTGAAAAAACAATTTAAACTTGCCGTTGATGCAAGCGATGTAGGAGTTGGAGCTGTTTTATATCAGGAAACAGATGATAATGTTGAAAAACCTATATCATATTTTTTCTAAGAAATTAGATAAACATCAGAAAATTATTCAACTATTGAAAAAGAGTGTTTTGCACTGTTGTCTGCACTTCAACATTTTGATGTATATTTAAATCCCACTGTGCATCCTATTCTTGTTTATACTGATCATAATCCTCTCACCTTCATACATAAAATGAGAAACAAGAACCAGAGATTGACTAGGTGGAGTTTATTGTTACAGGAATATGATGTTATTGTAAAACATATTAAAGGTAAAGATAATGTAATAGCAGATGCTTTATCTAGAACTTATTAAAACACTGTGTATTTTTGAAAATACTTACTATATGTTACTATGTATTTTTGTACATATTATTCATGAAAAGTTTTGTTACACTCAAACTTTTTAAGGGGAGGTGTTATGATATTGTAACTATCATATCTATTTAGTTGGCCTAATTTGTTTTGTGTGGCCTATTATACATGTTTACATTGTGTACAAAATAAAATACATTGTGTTACAACTATGCAGTTTAGAAATCACTGGAACAATCATTGATACAAATGGAATGATTAGAACTTTCTATTTCACTTACATAACGTTTTCCAGAATGATCATAACAAAGATGCGTAATTTATATTTCTAGCGTTGTCTAGAAGTTTCCGTTTGAGTATTTAAATGCAGACCCAAAAGTTAGTTGAATATGGAGATTTAGACATAGACATGATAGATAGACTTAGACATCGATAGACATCAACATTCTCTGCAGTTGGATTGACACTTTTATTTACAAACTACATCATACTAGATTGTGACCAATTGGATATAATATTCTGTGGATTCCCGTGAAGATTTCCGGATAAAGAAAAGATAAAAGATTGGACTCATATTTTGACAGTTAAGTTGACATTTCTTTTTTTGTAATACTTTTTGTAAACTAGTGTATAATAAATCTTGTTAAATTTTATTATTGATTTGTGTCTTTTGTTGGCTACAATTAAAAGGCGATTTTCTGGCATAACAACAACAAATTGTCTGAAACATCAGATAATTAGTACAGTATATCATGTACCTTACCACAATTTCAAAATTATTTTTTTTGACTCTTGTCTGGAGAAGAAGTCAAACGAGTTATTTCCCTTCTTCATACGAGGAGACTTCCGATGTTACCATGGTGTTCACTAAACTGAAAAATGTACGAGAACTACACCCAAAAATGCATAACAGCATACCTTAACATAAATAACATTAGGTATAAATTTGACGAAATTAAGGAAATATTAAATGAAAGAATAATAGACCTTTTTTTCTTAGCAGAGACTAATTTTGGGCATCACAATTAATGACAGTTTGTTTGAAACCGATGGGTATAAACTTTATCGACGAGTTATAAATTACAACAGTGGTGGCATTATTTCCATCATAACATCAGATATTCCATCAAGCAGAAAAGCTAATTTAGAATGGGAAATATACGAAAAAATATCACACGAAGACAAGTGTACATCAATGATAAGAAATGTATGAAAATGGGAATGTATTTATAAACCACCTTCAGTGCCTGGAAAAAAGACGAGAATTACTGTAAAATATCATAATTATATTAATGATTGGTGATGTTAATTTTGATATGTTAATTTCTGACAAATGCCAACCTTTAGGTGATATCTGTGATATTTTTTTATGAAGATGAATTAGAAAAGGATCCAATTTGTTTCAAAAATGATTGTAGACCATCTTTAGTTGACGTCATTCTGACGTACACACAATCATCCTGTATTTTTTTTTTTTTTTTTAATTTTAATTTTCCAACTGGTATAATTGAAAGCCATTATTTTATTTCTACCACTGTAAAGGGTCAGTTAGTTGCACAGCATAATAAAAAAAATGCATACAGAAACTTTAAAAATATTGATATTGATAAACTTTAAAATGATCTAGCTCAAATTAAGATCGAAGTTGTCGGTGGAGTATCAACTGTGGAACAGGTAAATGAGATCTACCAGAAATATGAAAACAATTTTATAAGCACACAGCGTGAAACTAGACAAACATGAACCTTTGAAGTCAAGGTGTCCAAGAAAAAAACCTCTTCTATGTATGAATGGAGAGTTAAGGAAACCCATATACTGAAATCACATGCTATTTTCTCAGTACATCAAAAACGAAATAATAACACATGTGGAAAATTCAGACTGCAAAGAAATGTAGTAAATAAGTTAAAAGAGGAAATCTATGAAAATATATTTCTTGAACGCTGTTCCGTGGAGATTCAATAAGTGCTGAATTTTGGAATATTGTCGAACCTTTCTTTTCCAAAAAATGCAAACCTGGGGGACAAAAAACTATTTTATATGAAGAAAATAAAATGATTTTATAATCCAAAAGAAGTATCACGTGTCTTAAATAAATTGTTTGCTACTGTTGTTGAGAAAATAGGAAATGATGTGCTACTAATACATGATCCATTAAACCATCAATGTAAAAATGCCATACATGAAAAAAAAATCACTTGAAAAGGATACAAAATTTTGATTCCAAAAGATGACACCAGAAAAATTGGAAAAAATCATAAATAAAGTAAATGTCAAAAAAGCAACGGGAGCAGATGGTTTACCAACAAAAATAATAAAATCAAATAGATTTATAGTTGCACCTCAGCTGGCTAATAAACTTGACTGTAGACACGGGCATATTTCCAGATGGACTTAAACAAGTTACACCCTTACATGAAAAGAACGACTCATTACTTAATCGAATTACAGACCCGTCAGTGTTTTATCTTTTTTTTTTTTCAACATAATTCGAAGAGGTATTTGAAAAACAGTTATAGGACTTCTTTGATTCCATTTTTAATTATTATGTATGTGCTTTCCGTACCTTACCTCGAATTTGTTTAATATCTCATTACATTGTGCACATTGTTCGGGAAGAAAGATATAAACGTGAAGATTGCAAGACTAGTCACTTTGATCACCTCAATATTGGTATTTCTATGCATGGAACAAAAGAAATGTGTCATGTCAGAATGGAAGGACCCGGTTTTGTCAATGTGTACGACCCGGTTTCGTCCTTTAATTTCACAAAGCAGGACCCGGTTTTGTCATAGTAAATAATACATAATCGCATTGAAATCTTATAATAAATATTTTGAACACTAAATGTTCATTTTAAAGCAATAGAATAAGGCAATTATATTTGAATGCAGAATTGTCCTTTAAAATGAATGTTCATGCTGTAAAAAAGCTTCTTACCCCTCCTTTGGACAATCTAAGTATAAGTTAGTATAACGGTCTTAGTCCTTGCAGAAAATGTTATAATGAATCTTTTATTAAGGTGGCTGGGTGGTATAAATATGTAATATAGGATTTTGCAAATTTTTTTTAGAAATGAACCCTATCATGTGCTTAGTGGAAAAGTAAAATAGAAAAATTGGTTCGCCGTCTAGTTAAGAATTTTTGAAGGGTTAAAGTTTATTGGTTTTCGTTCAAGATTACTATAGAAATGATAGGGAAATGAATGCAAAGCTAGTTTTATTGAAGAATCTCTCATGAAACCTAATATAAGATTTTTTTATATTTGTGTTTTTTTTTTTTTGTTGCTTCAATACTCTTTTTAATTAATCAAAAATAAAATCAACAAGTCACCGTCTAGTTAAGACAAAAACTTAACATCATTAAAAATAATGGGATTTTTTCAAAAAGGGAGATAACTCTGTCCGACACATTTTTCTAATTTGGGACCATATATAAACAGACCTGGTTATAAAAACTTGTTATACCTTCTATACATGTAAGACCATATAAAATATATATAACATTTCCAAACAAGTGCAGTTGATTTGCATATTGGTTGCCATGGCAACCAGCCGTCAAAATGGAAAATCACTCATTTTTGGGATTTTTTAATTTTCAGTTCAAATTCAAGACCATACAATTTGAAAATGAGCAGGCAGTATCTATTATAATAGGGGTGTGTTTGTTTTTAAAACCTGCATATTTATATGAACTGTGGAATCCCTGGGGCAAATAGTTCTTAGTTTGTCTGTCCGTTCTCTTGCTTAATACCACTGGTTTCAGTTGATAATTTAAGTATCTCTTGCTTGATTGTAATAAAACTTGGAGACTCTGCCTTTTTTTGTGAAACCTAGACTCACTCAGACACCTGACTTACACTGATTTTTCAGACAATCCCTCATCTGCAATAAATATCCCACCCCAGGGATCTCCACCATTAGTATTCCAATTTTGATGAAACTTTGCAAGAAGGTATTTTTATTTTTTTTTTTTTTTGGGGGGTGTTTTGTACATAAATCAGGCTATTTTGACATGTTTGAATTGCTTTACATTTGTCATTTGGTTTTATAGCTTGCTAAACGGTATGGAGTTGGCTCATTGTTGAAGGCCATATGGGGACATATAGTTCTTAACTTCTATCTCTATTGGTCTCTGGTGGCAAGTTTTCTCAGTGGCAATCATGCCCCGTATATCCATCTTTTATATATATTTGAAATTTTATACACAATGCTGACAAATATAACATACAGGACAACTTCTATGTTTGTTGTATAATGGAATTATTAGAGGATCCATTTATATCTAAGTTTGACATAGACAAATTCTTCTTTCATTTCCTAGTACTTGTTTATGTATAAAATTAATAAATGAGATAGTTAAACCTGATACACCCGCCATTTAATCCTT
Source organism: Mytilus coruscus (assembly GCA_017311375.1). Classification (NCBI taxonomy): domain Eukaryota; kingdom Metazoa; phylum Mollusca; class Bivalvia; order Mytilida; family Mytilidae; genus Mytilus; species Mytilus coruscus. The sequence continues at coordinate 25,165,605 of CM029601.1, read as the reverse complement.
TTTTATATCTGTCAATTTATCCATTTTATGCTTTTGAAATTACATAACATAAAAAATTTCAGGTTAAATAGTGTGTTATTAGATTTGTATTAAATAGAAAATGTGTCTATAAGACACAGGATGTCCTGCCATTAAATGTAGGTCACAGTAATCAAATTGTTGATGACCTGAGTGGTACCATAAAAGAATACTGTAGTGGTGATATATCACAATAGGTTTCTGTGAAATGAACCTAAACACAAGACTTAACCAAAGACACAAAAGCAATAAATGTAGGTCATAGTAACTCAAGTAATGTATTGTACTACTAGTACACAAGATGTCTGTGGAGAAAAAATATCATTGATATATTACCATTAGTTTCTGAGAAATTGAGCTAAATGCAAAACTTAACTGGAAAGGGATGTACATACTTATGGACTGACAAGGGTATACTAGTATCTATATAATCTATCCACATTTGTGGCAGGGCATAATAAAATCCAATCTTGGCAACTTTTTCAAATAAATATAAATAACAACATGCAGTATTGTGACAAAAGTACTCATTTATGATCATATTTCAGTTCCCATAAATTATTCAGATTCAATAAATTCCCAAAAAAAATTAACTAATTTAAAAGTGTTGCAAAGCATGGTTTGATTAGTAGCAGGCCAACTTTACAGGTTTATTCTATTCATATAACCTTATAAATTTCTTTTCACAGTGTGTCAATTTTTTTAAATCCTGTTCTGTATAATCAGGTTATGCAAATACCTGTCCCCCCACAAAATTTTAAGTGCACACATGTTTTATGCTAAAACAGTGCTTTTGAGATTTATAGAGTTCTCAACAGTAAATTATTTTGATAAATGTACCTTTTCATTTCATATACTACCTTTATTTTCTTTGATAGGATAGTAAGTTCACCAAATACAATGAACATGTGTATGACAACTGGGACTAAAATTACATGCAAGTTTTCCACTAAAAGTAAAATTGAAAATATATTGCATCAGCATACATTGTACTTCTTAACATATCAAAAGAATTTATTTCCTATAGCTTCTGTATTAATTTTATGTGTAAATATGCGTTATTGCCTAAATTGACCAAATGACTTTTTTCAATCATGATGATGATGGGAGTTTTTAACGACCTTGACTGGCTATACAGCCCTTGCACAGTCGTTTTTCTTTAATTTGATTATACATGGCCAAGAACATTTTATACTCATGTGGAAGAATTAAAAAACCTTAAAAATTTTAAATTGGTAGAAAAAAATACATTTTTATGTCATGCATGTAAAACCACTTTCTTTTGATAATCTTTTATTTTTCAGGCACAGGCACATATTAATTTAAATTTTGAATAATTGTAATAAATCTTGAATCCTTGATACATTGAATGATTCTTCAATTGCTTTAAATACATGCTACATAATATATTAGGGCATTTAAAAGCACATTTTGCAATATTAAATTTTTAAACCACAAAATTGATATGTGTACATGTAGTTAAAATTGTTAAATTATTAAATGTAAAAAATAAACTACCTAAGCTAAATGATTAAAATGGATATATCAGTATTGTCTTTAATAAAGATTGTATTTTTACTTTGTCAACTCTTTTATAATTCCCTAATCTAAGGTCTAAGGTCATGCAAAGTCTATAAAAAATGTCTATTCAGTTTGAAAATTAAATTATTTCATTATTTCACAGAGGTGGATTTAGGGGAGGTACATATATGGTTAATTCATAGCCTTTTTACATGTCCCACTTCAAACGGTGCCTAGTTTGGGAAGCCTTTTGCCCTTTTTCGAAATCCTGGATACACATTTGTAACATTTTGTTAACTGCATTTCTTTTAGGCAATACCCTGTAAATGAAAAAAAAAAAAAAAAAACACTAGACTTGCACTTTCTCAATAAGATTTTTACAGGCCTTTTATAGCTGACTATGTGGCATGGGCTTTGCTCATTGTTGAGCACGTTGTGGTACAGTGACCTATTGTTGTTAATTTCTGTGTCATTTGTTCTTTTGTTTTATTGGATATCATACCACATCTTTTTTTTTAATATAATGTTCTACTTTTAGGCAAAAATATATATTGAAATCATAGAATATCTACCAGCTCTAACTCAAAATATGGACGTTCACTTCCCATATGATAAAATGTACAAAAAATGTACATTCATTTGTATGTAATAAAGAAATTATAAAAGTATCAAATCAATAAAATAACACGAATAACCTTTCACATTTTGCCACTGTGATAATAATTATAAGAACTAGTACATGTACCCCCCTTTTTCAATTCCAACTAATTTATAAGCATAGCCTGATTTGAATTAATCTAACTTTTTAATTCTGTCCATGAAAAGTGTACTGTTCTAGCAAATCACATACTGATATAACTTTATTAATTAAGACATTTGACATAAAATTTTGCAAAGAGAACAAAATTTTAATACAACAGTAAATTGTTTAAAATATATAGTTTAATATGCACCTCACCTTATCCATGTTATTATTAAATAATCAACACAGTTTGATATGTGCCAAGTTTTACATGAATAATCTACAGGGGTGGACCCAGAATTTTTGAAAAAGAGGGTGGTGGAGTTAATCCCCAATATTTAAATATACAACATATATACAGCTGAGAAAAACTGTTAGTTTTTTGGGGGATTGGAAATCAAAGTTTTCCGTGAAACAGTGCACAACCAAAAAATGTACATAAAATGTTTAAAGAGTTCATATTTGTTTTGTATTTTTTATCAATTTCTTTAAAAATTCCAGCCAGATAACCTAGTAGAAGCATGCACAGTACAATCAGGAATTAGTGAGAAACACATTTAGGGGGAAACAAGTATGTAACAACAGGAATCAAAGCAAAACGACTCATATATATGTATTCAAACAAGCATTCTGCGAGTATTGCATGGCAATACATAGTCCACTACCGGTTAAAAATTCATTGTATTGCCTATTGGAACAAAATTCTTATTTGATCTATAACTTGTCATGGAGTAAACTGTATAACAAATATCAAGTCAATATAACCAAGCATGACGAAAAAAAGTGTTGAAAACTGATTATTTAAGCGAATTTTCTAAGTCAAAGGACCATAACTCTGCACAAAATCATCAGACCGGGACAAAATTCAAACTTGATATGTTTCTTGTCATGATAAAACTATGTTCCAATTTTCAAATCAATATATTTCAACCATGACGAAAAAAAGTGCAGAAAACTGATTATTTGAGCGAAAGGACCATAACTCTTGCATAAAAACACCAGACTGGAAAATAATTCAAACTTGATCTGTAACTTGTCATGATAAAACAATACACCAAATATCAAATCAATATCTTCAAGCATGAAGAAAATAAACTACTTCGCTGAGCGCAGCTGGATACGCCCGCAGAGGTCCAACCCTGAACAGTTGGGGCAAAAATGGACAATATTCAAGCTTGATACAGGTCTGAATTTGGATTGTAATTAAATATTTGAAATATTATAGGTTTCTGAATAAATGTAGTCAAAGAACTTGAAATTGGTTATATGAATTGAATTTATATTCAATTAAAGATTTCTTGCTGTTGTGCAATACACTGTGCTGTTGCGCAATACTTAGTAAATCTGTTGTCAGACTATAAACAAATAAAGTTCAATTAATTCTCAATGTCATATTAGAAATTTATGAAAATGTAAAGGGAGCTTACATCAATAGATATAAACAATTCATCAAAGTTTCATGAGAATTGCTGACAGCATTTTTGAGTTATTGTCCGAAAACTGGAAAATCCTCCCTTTTTTAATGAATAAAACCCCATAACTCAGAAATGTAAAATGTAAAATTTATAAAATTCTAAACGGAGCTTACATCAATAGATATATCAATTCACCAAAGTTTCATAAGAACTGTTGAAAGAATTTTTGATTTTTTGTCCGAAAACTGGAAAATCCCCCTTTTTTTTATGAATAACACCCTGTAACTCAGAAACGTAAAATCTAAAAAATATAAAAATCTAAAGGAAGCTCATGTCAATAGATATAAACAATTCACCACAATTTCTTGCAAGTTGGTGAAAGCATTCTTGAGTTATTGTCCGAAAACTGGAAAATCCCCCTTTTTTAATGAATAAAACTCCATAACTCGGAAGCGTAAAATCTAAAATTTATAAAAAACGAAAGGGAGCTCACGTCAATAGATATAAACAATTCACCAAAGTTTTATGCAAATTGGTTAAAGCGTTTTTGAGTTAATGTCCGACATGTTGACGACGGACGGACAGACGGACAACGGTATACCATAATACGTCCCGTAAACGGGCGTATAAAAAGTGTGGAAAACTGATTTGCCAAACTGACGGATGGACAGACAGACGGACAGAGTGCAAACCTAAAGTCCCCTTCGACTTCGTCGGTAGGGGACTAATAATCTGAACTACATGTAACAACAGAGTAAATGAAAATTCTGTTTGCAAAAGAAAGAAACTCCTGCCTTTTTTTCCGAAAAATCAAATGGTCATTAGTATTAATTTACTTATGGTGTCTGATGTAGACAACATTCTGTATGTATGTGCCTGTCCCAAGTCCATGAAGTCAGGAGCCTGTAATTCAGTGGTTGTCGTTTGTTGATGTGTCACATATTTGTTTTTAGTTCATTTTTGGTACATAAATTAGGCCGTTAGTTTTCTCATTTGAATTGTTTAAATTTGTCATTTCAGGGCCTTTTATAGCTGACTATGTGGTATGGGCTTTGCTCATTGTTGAAGGTCGTACGGTGACCTATAGTTGTTAATTTCTGTGTCATTTGGTCTCTTGTGGAGAGTTGTCTCATTGGCAATCATACAACATCTTCTTTTTTAAATACAACACAACTGCCAAGCCGCAAATAAATGGTGATTTAATCAACACACCAGGAGTCGAATTAAAAAAAAAAACTCACAACTAACATTGATCGTATATGAATTGTTTATGACTTACATTGTACTATCGTTCTTAGTTGTAAGTTTAATGTGAAAACGACTCCTGGACCCTTAGTGGTCTGTAAATAATGTGTCATAACATTTATCACAAGTACATTGTACAATGAGCATCACTCATTTTAGTGTGGGTATTGCTGTGTGTTTGCTTAATCCACATTGGGTAGAGGTATAGTGGAGGGTTAACATCTGACAAAACATGTTTCAGCTCGCTGAAATATTATTTGCGCCTCACCCTGTCCCAAGTCAGGAAATTCTAGTCTTTTTTAGTCTTGTATGTATTTTATTTTTTGGTTCATTTATATGTTTTGCTGTTAAGTTTGACGTCCATTTTCCCTGGACAATACATTATTGTTTAGGGACTAGCTGGATCCTGCCTCCGGGGGCTGGATTTTCTTGCTGTGTTGAATACCCATCATAGATTCATACCCATGGTGGCTTTGGGTCGTTTTCTGCTATTTGGTCGTCGGATTGTTGTCCTGACATATTTCCCCGTTTCCATTCTCAGTTTTATATAAATTATAATACACATTAATTTTTGTCCCTGTTTTTTGTTGTTTTTTTTTCATTTCCGTAAAAAAAAAATTAACTTTCAAATGATTTTATGGTCGTGAATCACTCTTGTGCTGGAATCATTCACAGACGATGTAAATTATATGGCGAAGAATCTTCAATAAATGAAGGATCGCTAGAAACTTAAAGAAGAATTACTAGGATACATTATTCATTGTTTGTTTACAAAATATTACATACATTTTACGCATATTTCCGTGTCCTTTTCTAATGTAAAACAAGTGTGAAACTGCTTCATAAGCTACTAAAATGAAGATCGTGTTCTAATATTTTCGATCTGCGTTTCAGTATTCATGAAAAGCAGCCCACTTGTTCGATTATTGTGATTTATCTTGTGTTTATCTTCTCTCGCCGGCAAGAACATGCCATTACCACAAAACAGAAGTGCATTTGCAACAATGAAAATAGCAATAATAAATTTTATAAAATTCTCGAATTACAGTTTTCAATTACAACATTCTTTTGTTATATATTCAAATAAAATAGATTATTTATAATAATCAAAATTAATTATCATTGACAATTACGACAATAGGTATGACTTGCGATATCGATGCGCAACTTCCTGCGCAGTTGGCGCGAAAATTTGAACCCGTGAGCCCCTTAATACAGGAAAAATAAACGGTTTTTGTCTCTCCACTGCGTAATGATTATCGTACATTGGCAAATGTTTTATGTTTTATGGACGTTGGTCAAGTTTATAATTGTCAATATAATATAACTATATCGTACACCATCTTTTAATTTTATAAGAAACTCGAAAACGGAGACAACCGCCAAATGGATGTATATGAATAGATTTTTAAATTCACATCGGTATTTTTGTCTCGCCAGAATGCGAGACCATAGGAAGCAAATTCTGCGGCGGCTTGAACTATTTGTATAATGCTTCATATTTCAGGAGTTAGAAAGCCTGAATGCATCATACATTGCTTACAGATCTCTTAGATTGCGAAGTTTCTGTCTGTCATATGTCCATTGCCCTTGATCTGATTTTCATGGTTTAATGGTTTCCTAAAAAAGGCATAGCTGTTTTTGTCAAGCGAATTTCATTTCCTGGGGCAGTGATCAAGGTTTACTTTTTATGGTCAAGTGCCTATCTTTCAGTAATAGGTCAACCAATTTGTTGTATGGTGCACATGTCTTTCTTGCAGGGTTTACTTTACCTTGACCTTGTTTTCATGGTTCAATGTTAAGTGTTTGTGCTCATGTACTATTAGCAATTGGCTGAAATTTTTTTATCTAATGATTGTTAGGTGTACATGTCCGTCTACCATGTTTCATCTGACCTTGACCTTTTTCATGATCCATTGGACAATGTTAAGTGTATGTGATATTCTTGATAAAACCTTTATCTTAAAGACCTTCAATATAAATTCAATCATGATCGCTAAGCAGTCGAGACTTTTCAGAGTGTGCGCTCTTGTATAAATAATATGTCGAATTTATTTATATTTTAAGACGCAAGTGAAGTTTTTTCCCATTTCCGATTTCTTTATCCCGTTTGTATAAGACTCAATTTTGAATTCTTAGAAAATTTTTGTTTTTTTAATTTCAGAACAGTATATAAATAGATCCAACAGCTATGTTGCCAGTCAGGATTCTACTTCGACAAAAACATGCGTAATGTTATAGATATGAATAAAAAGAGTGTTTCATGTCATTTTCGGTGTCATTTTAAACGTCATTAAGAGCATAAATAATAATAGAAAAAGTAATTAATGTATAATCTAAAATAGTTGATTTAAAATATGCAATACATTTTTCATGTCTGTTGTTTCAGTGTCTTGTGATTTACAGACTTTTACTACCGTAATTTTTGTTCCGAATAATGAAAATACTACTGTGTAGCAGTTCACTGTTAATGGTAAATATTTATTCATATTCCACAACTTAAGCCTATTTTTTTGAAGAAATTATTTATTGAGGCACAAAAACAACACTGTTTACATTTTCAAATAAAGATATAAAGAAGAAAGTTATTATAAATTAATGTTAGGACATATTGCATCAAATAAACATTTTCGGCAATTTTATATGCAGAAAATGTACACTGCGGAAAAAACAAAAGATGGAAAACACCATAAACCAAATTGCAGTTTTGTTTAATAATTCGTATACTATAAAATAATTATTATAGTTGTCTTTGTCATTCCTCTGTTTTATTATGTGGAGTATCCTTTATTAAGCCTCTCAGTTGACATTTGTTAATGGTGAATTCTTCTCCTGTGAAATATACATTTTCAGCTCTAATCTTATGTTTCGGATTACTGCATTCCTTAAAACATGAATAATTTATAAATTCTCCTAAACACTCACAATCTCATGTAATTCATCGCGTTTCTAAAGATTTTTTAATTGTACTAAATTCACGTGTTGGTAAATTCATAAATGATCGTGACAGTCGAGATTCTACTTCGTCAAAATTATCTCCCCATTTCGCCACCTAATTTTTTTCAATTGCCAAAATGGAAGCCATTGTAGGGATGACGCGATGTTAATTTAACTCTTGAAAACCGATCAATTTATCCAATTTACATCATTACGATCCTTACATGACAGTTGACTTTTAAAAGACAAATGTATCTACTAGCTATAAAAGCATAGTTAAATGTACTTTTAGGCCTTTTGTCAACTAAAAACTAGTGTCTGATTTTTTATTAGGGTGAATTTTTAAAAGTTCAAAAAACACTAAAAAAATTTCTATTTAAATATTTCGTGGAATGGCGGACTAAAATGATCAGAGGTTGAAGACTCATTACTCTAGATAACACACACACAAATCTGAAGAGAGGCGATTTATCAAATATTTTTTACGTTATTCGTTTTCAAGACAAAATAGTGAACTCAAACACGCCTGAACATAAAAAGGTGTACTCGACTTCCTCTTTTCGATAATATTAAAGCCAATTTTTTAGATTTTTCCAAAAGAACTGCTGCCGGAGGCAGAGATGCAAATTAATGCTTTAAACAGATAAATCTCTAATCTTTCTGTATGTATGCTTATGAATATTAAAGATTTAAATGTACTTGTACCTACCACAATCTACTGTTTTGTGAGAAGTTTGTCTTTAATTTAAAAGTTTACAAATAAATCGAAGCTCGATACTACTTGTATAATTTGAGTATAAACACGAATATTAAATGCAAAATCCTAAATTATGCACCTACATTAAACTTTTAAATGCCATAGAAACAGATGTTAACACTTCAAATATACCATCTGTTTACCTTCTCTAATAAAGAGTTCCGTTTCTTTTATTTAATTTTCACTGGATATCATTTTGGTTAGATGGGAAATAATTTCGCATTGATGATAATGACCATTTCAATACTTTGATTATGTTTATCTGGATTTTTTCATCTTAAAGATGTGATATTTTACGTCCGTAAATTAGTCTGTTTTTGTAGCGTGTGCACATCTTTTTTGAGTGACTTGAATGTTTTTAATTCTCTAAAATCCGGCGAAAAATTCAGCAATTAAGGATACATTCTATTATAGTTTGTATTAAAATTCGAAGTTTTCCACTATAGCAAAAATTTTTCAATCGTAGTAAAAGCTATTTATCAAGAGTACATTATTAATAAGTGTACCATTGTTATAAGATAATTTTTATCTCAGTTATTCATATACAAAACCATTACCTGCTGTACATAAAAAAAAAACTTTTAAACAAACGTATGTCCGAACATCGACAATGATATTTTCGTCCAATCAGAGAACGGATCAGCAACAACGCCCACGATATTACAATAAATTAACACCATTAAAGTCGACTGCGTCGAAAAAATAACACATACTGTTTTCTATTTCATCATAGCTAGAGAGTTAAGAGTTGTAAGATTGTAAACATTTCTAACACCAAATGAGAATGAGACAAAACAGAGCCAATTATTATAATTAACTCTCGGATGTCGTGGTATATTTCAAAATTGTGAACCTCTTCTTCTTCCAGTAAGTGGCCACCATCACCTGGTTGACTATTCTGCCACATTTTTGGAGTGAGCGCATGAATAATGTTGAAATTTAATAAACAGAAATGGGTGGAATTTATATATAAAGAGCTGCAAGTAAAAACATGTAATTTAAATTTAATGACGGAGCGAGCTGAGCCTTGAAAGATTCAGGACTCGGGGACAGAGACAGTACAGTTTAGCAAGGCGTTCCACTCTCTGACCGTTTTAGGATACAAACGACTCCCTCCGCACAGTTGTTTTGCATGATGGAATTCTGACTGCCTTCTCGTTGTTATTTCTGGTAGGGCGTTCATTTGGTATCAGCTTACTAGATGAATCAATTTTGACATAGTTGTTTTGAAGCCTATACATCATTACTAAGCGGCTATGTTTCCTTCGTTTTTTGTAGGGTATAAATAAGAAGATGTGGTATGAGTGCCAATGAGACAACTCTCCATCCAAGTCACAATGTATAAAAAGTTAACAATTAGTCCATTCAAGATGTTCAATAGATATAAGGAGATGTGGTATGAGTGCCAATGAGACAACTCTCCATCCAAGTCAAAATTTATAAAAGGAAAGCACTATAGGTCAAAGTACGGTCTTCAACACGGAGCATTGGCTCACACCGAACAGCAAGCTATAAAGGGCCTCAAAAATTACTAGTGTAAAACCATTCAAACGGGAAAACCAACGGTCTAATCTATATAAAAACGAGAAACGAGAAAGCCACATGTATTTAGCGCAACACAGTCATTCCTTGTTATAACAAATTGCCCCAAAATATTTCAACGTCAACCATTTCGATTAAGAGGAAAACATACAGGTACTCTGATGTATTATATATTTTACTATGCGGCTTCCGTATAGAAAAGATTGGTGGCACACGATTATTTTATGACTCAGTTCATTTAGATAAACAGATGCGTTAAAAAACATGTAGTCCAAGGGAATATCGATGAACGATATCTAAAACATATATTTCAAGAGAATATCAGGGTAGGTATGCTGATCTGTAGGCGAGAGAATTTATACAATAATGACATACATCAAACCCTCATGTCCTAAATGCAGAATTCGATAAGGATTGATTTCTAAATACGCTTGCAATAATGACAAGCGGACGGCTTCCAATTTAATTACACATACAGTGGAGATCACTTCTAACCTCTCATTAGAACTGTCAGAATAATCTGTCATAGAACTGTTCTAACCTGTCCTAGAACAGTTCTACCTAGAACAGTTCTACCCTAGAACTGTTCTAATTAGAACTGTTCTAAGTAGAACTGTCAGAATCGGTTATAGGTAGAACTGACTAAATCAGTTCTAGGTAGAACTGTCAGGATCAGTTCTAGGGTAGAACTGTCTAAAACTGTTCTAGGTAGAACTGTCCAAATCAGTTCTAACCGTAGAACTGTCAGCAGAACTGACTAAATCAGTCAGGACTGTAGAACAGTTCTAAATGACGTCACTGCAGTAAGGGCACTTTAGAATTTAGAAGAAAAAAATCAGTTCCAATTACTTTACTATATAATAGCAGATTTTCTATATTTTTTACTGATCAAACGTTACATGTACAAATATCGAAGTGGATAGAAAGGTTATCCAACTCTTCGGAGAAATATTTTTATAAGATTGCATATAAACATCATTAGAAAATGAAAGGATATGGAGTAAATGTACATGGGACAAAATCGCACACAATACATAGAAAACATAGAAAATTATCAATGAACAGGGCTTTTATTCCTGTTCTTCATCTTGACAGTTGATGTAGGGCCTTCAACAATGAACAAATCATTCATACCCTACAACAAGGTCAAGACGGCCCCTAGCGTCGACTTAAGCGGTACTATTGATAAAAATAAAGTAATTTTGAAAGACATCGATCGCCGCTAAAATATGCCTTGAAGTTACACATGTCGGGAGCGGTCAATGAATTACATAATTTATAATTACGGGCGAGGTTTTTGAACATATATTTGTCATACATTGCCCAACAAAAGACCATTAATTTCGAAACAACAAATGATAGACAATACATATATAACTAAACAACAAATGATAGACAGCACGGGGCACATCGAAATATATGTAGGAAAACCTAGCAGTTTAAAATAGTATGAAAGGGCAATATACAAAACAGATGACCAGACCAGTATTTTGAAGAAATTTAACCAAACATGAAATTTTGACGGTGTATTAATATGAGAAATTCTCACATGAACAAGCACACCATAACTGTAAATATTATAAGAGCATACACCTCAAGCACGGGGAAACGTTCTACTGCCTCCACACAGCACTAGAGACAAACTCTAGAATCAATAGAAAATGAAAGGATATGGAGTAAATGTACATGGGACAAAATCGCACACAATACATAGAAAACATAGAAAATTATCAATGAACAGGGCTTTCATCTTGACAGTTGATGTAGGGCCTTCAACAATGAACAAATCATTCATACCCTACAACAAGGTCAAGACGGCCCCTAGCGTCGACTTAAGCGGTACTATTGATAAAAATAAAGTAATTTTGAAAGACATCGATCGCCGCTAAAATATGCCTTGAAGTTACACATGTCGGGAGCGGTCAATGAATTACATAATTTATAATTACGGGCGAGGTTTTTGAACATATATTTGTCATACATTGCCCAACAAAAGACCATTAATTTCGAAACAACAAATGATAGACAATACATATATAACTAAACAACAAATGATAGACAGCACGGGGCACATCGAAATATATGTAGGAAAACCTAGCAGTTTAAAATAGTATGAAAGGGCAATATACAAAACAGATGACCAGACCAGTATTTTGAAGAAATTTAACCAAACATGAAATTTTGACGGTGTATTAATATGAGAAATTCTCACATGAACAAGCACACCATAACTAAATATTATAAGAGCATACACCTCAAGCACGGGGAAACGTTCTACTGCCTCCACACAGCACTAGAGACAAACTCTAGAATCAATAGAAAATGAAAGGATATGGAGTAAATGTACATGGGACAAAATCGCACACAATACATAGAAAACATAGAAAATTATCAATGAACAGGGCTTTTATTCCTGTTCTTCATCTTGACAGTTGATGTAGGGCCTTCAACAATGAACAAATCATTCATACCCTACAACAAGGTCAAGACGGCCCCTAGCGTCGACTTAAGCGGTACTATTGATAAAAATAAAGTAATTTTGAAAGACATCGATCGCCGCTAAAATATGCCTTGAAGTTACACATGTCGGGAGCGGTCAATGAATTACATAATTTATAATTACGGGCGAGGTTTTTGAACATAGTTTACGTTTTTTCGTTCCCCGTTTTTAACAGTCTCTTCCTAAATATAACTCTGCATTTAATTCATGGAATTTTAATCGTAATTTACCTTGTTTGCCTTGGATTTACATTCATGATTTAAGATTCTGTTTCGACAAATGTTCAAACGAAAATTGTACAGTGGATGAATTATGGGATATTAATGAAAAAAGTGTTGTATAACGTAAAAAAACTATGTACATTTGCACCATCTCGTCAATTTAGCCAGACTTATCCATAACGATTATAATTGATATCTGGGAGTCTGGAACGTCAGAAAAATATACTCGATCTGAACATGAATGAAACATTTGCCCCTGGACGTTAGGCTACAAACAAAATCAATCATTTTTCTTTGCGTGCTTCAAATTATATTAACAGTATACTATTCCAAGAAGAGAACTTCTCATACATGTACTTTTCATTTTAAAATAAAGTATATGAATCAGTCATGTGAGTGTTGGATGATGCCGTTAAATAGTTTTGTTTAAAAAACAAACCATCACGAACTACTGACTTAAAAAGTCACTTTAGTGACGGTTCATTATTATGGATACAGAGAGGAAATAATGGCACGCTAAATTGATGTGGACAAAATTTTTAGATATGGTATACATTGTGTTCCAAAGTTGGTGTCATCTTTATCATACGATCCGTCCTGACATAGAAATATTATTGGTTTACAATGAGGCCATATATATTTATTTGATAAAGTGTAAATATGTTCAGTTTTGGTTGATGCGGTCAAATAATTTTGTTAAAACGAATCAGTCTGATATATTGAAACTACTGAAATTTGTTTACGATTCAATATTTTGAATAAAAAGAGGACATGCTGGTACTCTAAATTGATGTGGAAATTTTTCCAATATTGCTGTCATTTGAATTATACAATCCATCGTGATATGTAACTATAAGTGATTTACTATGCGGCTATATATATATATTAAGATTTACATAATAAAGTGTAAATACGGTCAGTTTTGGTTGATGCTGTCACATATGGTCAGTTTTGGTTGATGCTGTCAAATATGATCAGTTTTGGTTGATGCGGACAAATAATTTTGTTATGTGAGTCAGTCTGAGATATCAAAACTACTGAAATTAGTTTACGATTCAAAATTTTGAATAAAAAGAGGACATGCTGGCACTATAAACTGATGCGAGCATAATTTTGTAGTCATTGTTTTCCAATATTGCTTTCATTTATATTAAACAATCCATCCTGATATAAAAATATAAGTGATTTACTTTGCGGCTATTAAGATTTACATCATGTACATAATAAAGTGCAAATATGGTCAGTTTTGGTTGATGCGGACAAATAATTTTGTTATACCAGTCAGTCTGAGGTATGAAAACTACTGATAGTTGTTTATGATGCAATATTTTGAATAAAAAGAGGACATGCTGGCACTCTAAATTGATGCAAACGAAATTAGGTAGCATTGTGTTCCAATATTTCTATCATTTGTCATGTTTGTATTATACAATCCATCCTTGCATAAAAATATTACAGATTTACTATGCGACTATAAGAGTTACATAAAAAAAGAGCAAATATGGTCAGTTTTGGTTGATGCGGTCAAATATGGTCAGTTTTGGTTGATGCTGTCAAATATGGTCAGTTTGATTGATGCAGACAAATAATTTTTGTTACATGAGTCAGTCTGAGAAACTATGAAAACTACTGATATTTGTTTCTGATGCGATGTTTTGAATAAAAATAGGAAATGCTGGCACTCTCATTTGATGCGAAAAAAAATTTGTGGTCATTGATTTCCAATATTGCAGTTATTTGTATGCTACAGTCCCTCTTGACCTAAAATTATAACTGATTTACTGTGCAGCTATATAGATTTACATCAAAAAAAAGCAAATGTGGTCAGTTTTGGTTGATGCGGTCAAAAGATTTTATTACACGACTCAGTCTGAAGTATGAAAACTACTGATATTTGTTTACAATTCAATATTTTGAATAAAAAGAGGACATGCTGGCACTATAAATTGATGCGAACAAAATTTTGTGGTCATTGTTTTCCAATATTGCTGTAACTTGTAGTATATTACAGTCCCTCTTGACCTAAAATTATAACTGAATTACTGTGCAGCTATATAGGTTTGCAGAAAAAAAGAGCAAATAATGTCAGTTTAGATTGATGCGGTCAAAAGATTTGTGTTAAACAGGTCCGTCCGAGGTATGAAAACTACTCGTAAACAGATATCGCATTTGTTTACGATTCAATATTTTGAATAAAAAGAGGACATGCTAGTACTATAAACTGAGTGCAAACAAAATTTTGAAGTCATTGTTTTCCAGTATAATTGCTGTCATTTGTACAATACATCCTTGCCTAAAAATATAACTGGATTACTGCAGTGTGCGGCTAAATGTATATAGATTGACATGATGAAGAGCAAATATGATCAGTTTAAGTTTAATTTAAAAACATATTTATTTATAATACATGTAATAGTGGATTGGGAAACAAGTTATTACAATTGGTTAATGAGGTCAGATAATTTTGTTATGTAAAACGAGCCATCCTGACTCCCGGAATGACAAATGTAAAACAATTCAAATAATAATACCCCCTTAATACTAACGGCCTAATTTATGTACAAAAAATGAAAGAAAAACAAATAATTTATGTAACACATCAACAAAAGAAAATCACTGAATTACAGGCTCCTGACTTGGAACAGGCACATACATGCAGAATATGGCGGGGTTAAACATGTTCTCTTGATTAAAAATCTGAAATAAAACCGTCAAAATAGCAAAACTCTATATAATATTAATTGCTATTTTGCCGAAGCCTTTATATTTAGACAAAGAGTTCTTTAAAACTTATAAATCAATTCTAGCCGTAGAATTTATAAATCAATTCTAGCCGTAGAATTTATAAATCAATTCTAGCCGTAGAATTTATAAATCAATTCTAGCCGTAGAATTTATAAGTCAATTCTAGCCGTATAATTTATAAATCAATTCTAGCCGTAGAATTTCAATTTGTAATCAATTCTAACCGTAGAACTGTTCTAGAAGTAGAACTGACCAAAAATTTGGTCAGTTCTAGGTAGAACTGTCTAAAACTGTTCTAGGGTAGAACTGTCAGGATCAGTTCTAGGTAGAACTGTCCAAATCAGTTCTAGGTAGAACTGACCAAATCAGTTCTAGGTTAGAACTGTTCTAGCTAGAACTGACTAAAAGGTGTCAGGCTGACAGTTCTACGTACTGTCCTAGAACAGTTCTCCTGACAGATTCTGACAGATTTAATGAGAGGTTAGAAGTGATCTCCACTGTACATGTAACACCAGTATCATGCCAATTGCAAATAAAACATTTTCTATAGGTTGGTCTATTACCTATAAATCTATATTTACATTTATGTCACATAAATGGAATGGTGTGGTTGTGTTAATTTTGGTAAAGGTACGGGCTGTGTCCAATAGACAAGATAAATAATATCAGTTTTCAAAGTGTCACGACAAGGTTTAATATTGTAAAGAAACAAATACAAGGCCATTGGGTTGATTTGTTATTCTGGATTTGTTATTTTGTGTCTTATGATTTGATTGTTGACTTGGTATCATCTAACTTTTGTCAGCATTGCAAAATTCCGATAGAGATGTTTAATTACATACACTGCACCTTAAACGACAAAATCGTTATTACGATATGAACAAAACAACAACTGTAGCATAAGTCGAAGAAAAACGGACAACGCCATGGCAAAAAAACAAAATACGACCGAAAGACAAACAACATACTACAAACCACAACATAGGACCTGGCAACAAGATCCCAACAAAAATCGGATGAGATCTCAGGTGCTGGAAAAACTAAATACATTATAAACCGTATAATTAAAACTCGTTCAGATATTACACAACGTTTTGATATCGAATGAAAACCCAAGTTGTTGTGTCTGAACAATAGTTAATAAAAAGTAGGTAATGCCAAAATACATAATCAATGCACCTAGCCATTAGAACTATTGTGTTAAAAAGACCTCTTTATGTGAGTTTTCCTTCTATCATTACATATATATTATCAATAGTAAAATTGAGAATGGAAATGGGGAATGTGTCAAAGAGACAACAACCCGACCAAAGAGCAGAAAACAGCCAAAGGCCACCAATGGGTCTTCAACACAGCGAGAAAATCCCGCACCCGGAGGCGAGCTTCAGCTGGCCCCTAAACAAAAATGTGTGCTAGTTCAATGAAAATGGACGTCACACTAAACTCCAAAACATATAAATGAACTAAAATTAAAAAAAAACATACAAGACTAACAAAGGCCAGAGGCTGCTGACTTGGGACAGGCGCAAAAATGCAGCGGGGTTAAACATGTTTTGTGAGATC
Source organism: Mytilus coruscus (assembly GCA_017311375.1). Classification (NCBI taxonomy): domain Eukaryota; kingdom Metazoa; phylum Mollusca; class Bivalvia; order Mytilida; family Mytilidae; genus Mytilus; species Mytilus coruscus. The sequence continues at coordinate 25,148,399 of CM029601.1, read as the reverse complement.
TCAACCCTCCCCCTATACCTCTAGCCAATGTAGAATAAACAAACACAGCAAAACGCACAGTAAAACCCAGTTTAAAAGAGTCCGATGTCAGAATAGGTAACAAAAGAAACTAAGCAAAATGACAATGATACATAAATTAACAAAGGACTACTATCAGCCAGCTCCAGACCTCAGTTAAACTGATTGAAAGATTATGTCTTCATCATATGAAAATCAAGCACAATTCCTCCCGTTGGGGGTTTAGTATCATACCATCATAAAATATATAAGAAGAACATAACCCGTATCATGCCAACAACTGGTTTTAGAATAAATGTGTTTATTTCCGATGCAAAGACCCTATAATTGAATCAATAGTAATACCAAAATATGCCATCTTTAATGATCTGACAACAGTATCGTAACTATATCCCTTCTGAATAAGTCTGTTTAAAGGTTTGGTTAGCTTTTGAGGTGAATGCCGACATTTTTGTGCTTTGTATTGAATATTACCATAAAAGATTGGATGTGAAATACCTGAACGCATAAGGTATCTGCATGTTGATTTATATTTACGAATGATGTCCTTGTACCGATAATAAAATTTAGTAAATGTTTTGACTAGTTTGTGATATCGAAAACCCTGGTGTAATAATTTTTCAGTAATACAGAGGTTTCTTTCGTAAAAAAAATATGTTGTTACATACACGAGCGAATCGAACAAGTTGAGACAAATAAACACCATAAGATGGTGACAAGTACATACATATAGGAGACATCGAAAACAAGTTTACACATTATATAACTATACTTATTTAGATCAACCGATTTAATGAGGATTCTAAGCACACTCTCAAGCTTCGTCCTGTTTGATTCTAAGCACACTCTCAAGCTTCGTCCTGTTTGATTCTAAGCACACTCTCAAGCTTCGTCCTGTTTGATTCTAAGCACACTCTCAAGCTTCGTCCTGTTTGGTTCTAAGCACACTCTCAAGCTTCGTCCTGTTTGATTCTAAGCACACTCTCAAGCTTCGTCCTGTTTGGTTCTAAGCACACTCTCAAGCTTCGTCCTGTTTGATTCTAAGCACACTCTCAAGCTTCGTCCTGTTTGATTCTAAGCACACTCTCAAGCTTCGTCCTGTTTGGTTCTAAGCACACTCTCAAGCTTCGTCCTGTTTGGTTCTAAGCACACTCTCAAGCTTCGTCCTGTTTGGTTCTAAGCACACTCTCAAGCTTCGTCCTGTTTGGTTCTAAGCACACTCTCAAGCTTCGTCCTGTTTGGTTCTAAGCACACTCTCAAGCTTCGTTCTGTTTGCTTCTAAGCACACTCTCAAGCTTCGTCCTGTTTGGTTCTAAGCACACTCTCAAGCTTCGTTCTGTTTGCTTCTAAGCACACTCTCAAGCTTCGTCCTGTTTGATTCTAAGCACACTCTCAAGCTTCGTCCCGTTTGGTTCTAAGTACACTCTCAAGCTTCGTCCTGTTTGGAAAATGTTGCTAGACAATTGCATTTTATATCTGAGCAAAAGATCAATGTTGCATTAGAACATGCTGTTGATCATAATGACAGGAACATGTAAAATGTCATGTTGATTGAATTACTTTATTAATTTTTATTTGAGTTTTTTTATATTCATCTATATTCTTAAAGTTTCATGACATGGGTTTTAATTTAAAGCGCTCATATGGTCAATAGTCTGTAGCAATTACATTAGAGGTAAAAGAACTTCAATTAAAATGTCGCAATGCATCATTCATGGACAAAAGCAACTTCCTGATTTTCAATAACAGATTTAAAACTAACTCGCCGACATTTGCTGTAGGGATCTCTTTCTTTTTAAAATAGATTTATATCAGAATAGTATGAATTTGTTTTTAATATGACATTTGTATGTTTGTAATCAAAAATATTTTCCTTTTGTTAATTATGCAATGTGCGATAGTTTCATAAAGTTTCAAGAAATAATTGTTTTCATACTTAGAAGTTTTCAGTGTTCAAATCCAGCGGTAAGGAATGTTTATAAGCATGATTAAAAAAGTTTTTCCTTTACTGAAAACCTTATTTTCCTTCCGCAACTTCTTTAATTTGGATACATAATCAGAGATCTATGATGTTTTTGAGTAATGTTGTTATCTGGTTTCTGAAAGTATCTGAATTAATTACAAAAGCATCCGTCGTAAGACTTTACATGTTTTGATAGACCCGTCGTTCGACTCGACATATGTTAGTATAGACACGTCGAATGACTTGACCTTACTTGTTCTATTCCCGATTGTCACATTTTGACTTAGTGTGGATTACAAGGTGGGTGATGCATGCATAGCAGCAGACGCTTAACCTGTCGACGCATCCGGTTTCGCTCCTTTAGAAGTTCATGCAATTCCCTCAATTTTTGTTTGTTACTTGAGTTGCCTCTTCTTAATCGATTTACGAAACTTGAATCATCCTAAATATGCATAAACTATTTGCTACTGGACGTTAAACGTATGTAGAGATTAGAAATGATAACAAATGTTCTGTCTTGTCAACATAGAAACCTTATGCTTTACTTACTACTATATTGTAATAATGTCATATACGAAATTTCCAAAACAACATTTTCCATTTATTTATGTGTGCACCTTTACCTAAAGTCGCCATACTATATACAGTCGAACCTCGTTATGTCGAACTCGGTTGCGTTTAAAACTAGGATAAATCGAGGTATCTTGTCAGCCCCGAAAAAAATCTCGTTTTTCAGTGCATTTCATTCTTTCGTGAGTGGAACACGGTTGATTTGAAATCTCGGTTAACTAGAGCATAAATCAAAGTCCCCTTAAAGAAAACTGTAAAGATCCTGAGTCTATACAAAATGCACTTAAAATCAACTCCAAAATCAATCCTCCAGTGCATCACACAATTCAAAAACAAAACCCCTTCAGAAGATTCCAAACAAATAAGGAGTCAAACTGGGTTTTTCTAGTCAATCCTCTCCTGTATTTTGCCTTGGAAATGCATGATGTACAGAGTAGAACATTAAATATTAATCAATTTAGAAAAGCAATTAACATGAAATTTTTTTTAATGGACGAGCGTTCCGGCTGAAAGTAAATCAAAAATACATTTCGAAGTTCAACGCCACTGATAAATTCAGAACTGTTATATTTAGATACTAATTTTCGAATTGTCCGAGCAAAGTTGACCTTAGGTGGATTTGGCGGTTCATGTAGTTTCTCGGGGATTTAAACATCATTGGCTCGTAAATTTTAAGGTATGAACGTTCCTTTTTTCTGCAATGCCTGAATTAATTGATTTGATACTAGTATTCGGTTTACTGTCTTATAAGAAGGCAGTGATCGAGTTCCAATTTCTTTTAGGTTTAACGATTTTGCCGAAGTTGGAAAAGGAAGATTGCTTGAAAATCTCAGTTGTCCTCACTTTTTCTGTAATACCTGTAGCAGTTGATCAGATATTTTGTAAACAATTACAGAATCATAAGAAGCTACACTAGAGATATTTTAGCATACATTGTGTCCCATGTAAATAGAAAATTGCCTGAAAATCTCAATTTTCTACGCTTTTTGTGAAATGCTGGAATCAATTAATTATATATACATGTATTCATGTTGTACATGTAAGTTACATGCAGATGACGTTTGAGTTCGTGCCTTTTGAACATAGAAAAATTACTTGGAAATATGAGTTGTCAACAGGTTTTTTTTTTTTTTTTTTGGAATGCCTGAATCAATTGATATTTTTGTATATATTGTCATATTATAAGAAATTAAAGATTAAGTACCGGTATGAATTAAGTTCCGGTTCATTGATTTTTGCTTAAGTTGTGGCCCCAGGACATAGAAAAATTCAGTAAAAAATATATGCCTCGGGCCACACCAATTTGATTAATAGTTCTTTGAATTTTCCCGCTCCTGTTTTGGAGAAATTGACTTTTCAATAAAAAAAAATAATTACCGCTTCCGCCAATTTTTGGGCCGCATGCCGCTCCAAAATTAGTTTATCCTTGACATTTTTGTTTTCTCTTAGACGTTTTTCTCGTGCATATATTGCTCCGAGCGATTCAAACGCACGTGAGATAAATCGATTTGTAAATAAAAGGTCAAAAATCGGAATGCCAACATGAAGTTGTGTCAGATCATTGCCGAGGACACGTAGTTATTTAACACACAGTTATTTGAAATGCATTTCGTTTTACCTGTTCTAGGAGACAAAAATAAAAAATCTTTCGTTAGATGACCACGATCACATCAGTACTTGATAGAACCATTGTCATCCCCGATCATTGTTTCAACAGACATAGTCCGAGATTACTCCGACGTCCAACAGCTGTTTGCCAGACAAGATGGGGGCTGTTGTCCCACGGCCCCAGCTTGTCTGGCAAAACAGCCGTTGGACGTCAGAGTAATCTCGGACTTCAACAGACATAGATATCTAGAGCTATCTGTCTTTGATGAAATTAATATTAAATTCACATGAATTTTTGAAAAATGACAGATTTATCTTATTTTAATGTAAACCCCATATCCCCTTGTTAGTCTATTGACATGCAATCAGAACTCTTTTGTAAGGGAAAATTTAAGAGTTCCAACATTCGAGACCAAAGTGGTGGTATTGGGATTGGCATGCTAATAATAATTAGGGATGTGTTATTGGTGCAACCACTTCCAGTTTGAAATACATTGCAGGTTTCAGGGGCAAAAGTAAAAAGTATTTTGCTAAGTCAGAATAATGCATGTATTTTAAGGGAATAGATATAGGAAGATGTGGTATGAGTGTCAATGAGACAACTCTCCATCCAAGTAACAATTTATAAAAGTAAACCATTATAGGTCAAGGTACGGCCTTCAACACGGAGCCTTGGCTCACACCGAACAGCAAGCTATAAAGGGCCCCAAAAATTACTAGTGTAAAACCATTCAAACGGAAAAACCAGCGGTCTAATCTATATAAAAACGAGAAACGAGAAACACGTATGAACTACATAAACAGACGACAACTACTGTACATCAAATTCTTGACTTAGGACAGGTGCAAACATTTGCAGCGGGATTAAATGTTTTAATACATTGAGATCTACATGCATAGCAATATAATTATCTTACTCAGGATGTTGTTGAAATATTATCATTAACACTCATTATGTTGATCCTATTATGGATAAATAGTTCCAACTGGATGTCAAGCAGCCAATAAACAATCATTACCATATAATGAAAACAACTATATCAAAAGATATTTAATATTTTTCAAGGGCATTTTTTTGGAATACATACACATATTTTAATTGTATTCAACACATTTCATTTACCTAACTAACATAATTCCTCTTGCTAAACTGCATCTGATATGCTTCCTTAATATATACACATGTATGAATTTAAATGAAAATTCACGCAGTCAAAGCTTATTTGACGAAAATAATCAAAATTATACTAAACCAAAGCGAACCAAAAAGTTGGGTATGATACAGACTGTACTACAGGCACAAATACATCAAATTATATGCATAAGAGCATGTTTATCCTCCTTTTTCTTTGAAGTAACACAGTTTTAACATGTACAAATATTCTAAATCGCACAATTTAAAAAAAAATTATACCGCTTGCTCCACTTGTAGAGCACCCGCCTCAACGAAACTCATTTTCAAGAAATAAATACAATCAAAAATTTCGCTCGCTCGCCCCATATTTTTTGGAGCTTTTGTCCGAAGAACTAATAAACTGTTATCACAGAGATATGTCTCGCCTTCTTGTAATTTTGATAATGCAAATGTTGAAATTAAAACAGCAATACTTTAACATGTAAGTTATGCAAATATTCAAAGTCGATGAACCATGACTGAAGGTACATGGCTAAACAATCTCCATGGAATGAGATGTGCCAATGCTAATACAACTGCATACCAAATACCATTGACTTATTATAAGTCGTTCCCTTTAAACAAACCTAAACACAAACATTAACTTGTAAACTATGTAAAAGTTTCAAAGTCAATGAACCATGATCAGGGTGGGGCTATCTAATCTCCATGGAAACGATACTTGCAAATGCCGATACATTTGCATACCAAATATCATTGACTTAACATTAGCAGTTCATCTTAAACTGATCTAATCACAAACTAATACATGTAAACTAAGCAAAAGTTTCAAAGTCAATAGACCATGATTGAGGGGGCGGGGCCAAAATTCTCCATGGAAATGAGATGTGCTAATGCTTATACAACTTAACACCAATTAACATTGGCCTACCACTAATGGTTCCCCTTGAACTGACCTAATCACAAACTAATACATGTTAACTTAGCAAAATTTTCAAAGTCTATAGACCATGACTAAGGGGGCGGAGCCAAATAATTTCCATGGAAATGAGATATGCCAATGCTTATACAACTGCATACCAAATATCATTGACCTACCACTAGTGGTTCCCCATAAATTGACCTAATCACAAACTAATACATGTAAACTATGGAAAGTTTCAAAGTCAATAGACCTTGACTGAGGGGGCGGGGCCAAATAATCTCCATGGTAATGAGATGTGCCAATGCTAGTACAACTGCATACCAAATATCATTGACCTACAACTAGTGGTTCACCATGAACTAGACCTAATCACAAACTAATACATTGTTGACGCCGCCGTCGCCGTCGCCGTCGCGACGCCGGAAACAGCATACCTAAGTCTCGCTTTTTGACTTCGTCAAGGCGAGACAAAAATCAAATTGGTGTGGCCTCGAGGATAGAGCTTCAGTGCTTGTCCCTTATAAGTTCAAACACATCCAGTGTAAAAATTACAGTCAGTAAAGGACATTGAACTAATATGCACTTAGTCTACCCTCAGAATGTTTGTTTTCATGTTGTAATTAATTCTTGTGGAACAACAGGTTTTTAGCATCCAATTTTTTTTTCTCTCTCCAAAAATACGCACAAAATCAGCGTGAATTATCAAGCTAACATATATTTCATCCTCGTTAGTTGTTTGTTACGGAAAATATTTATGTTCGATCTTATTCCATGGTTATAATTAAAGAGAAGTACGATTTCAATTTGAACTTATTTACACTTTTTGCCTTTTGTTCTAGAACAATCAAGTCTATGAATCGCCAATCGTAAAACTTATTGGTCGTTGATTTTACATACACGGGATTGGTACAAAAACCAAGAGCTAAACAATGATAATTATTAGCTTCATTAATTTTATCTATGTTTTAATAGTGCTGTGCGTTGTGACATTGTAAATTTAATTTCAATTTTTAACTTTAAATTTAAAACAAATGAAACTCGTTGAAAGCTTCCGATTTTATATTTACCATTTTAGTGTCAGCAAGGGGAAATGTTCATATGAAATGCAATATAAGAATATATGTAAATTAAAGGAAATCCGCGGTATACATAATTAAAACAGTACCCCAACGACGTTAAACCAAAAGGACAAAATGCGGTCTTAAACAAGTATATTATGCGTACTCAGTGTAACACTAATTTAACCTTTGTATTAATTTTATATTTGCAATTAAATGTACAGATAACATTTATTTTGATAAATTTGGATCTATTTGTGATCCTTTCTATTTCATATAAAACAGATTGACTGTTGGTAGTTAATGCCATTTTCAACACAATTGACTATATCGTGGCGATCAGTAGATTATGTTTACGAGAAGCCGGAATGAAAACCACCGACCTTCGGCAAGAAAACTGACAAACCTACTTAATGACGTCACAGCCTCAGTGCTGACAGGCTATGGATAAATATAGATTCTACCACTGCATCGAGTGTAATACGATATTTATCCACTCGAGACAGTTAAATTTTCAAATTTAAAACGCGAGGCTCGCCGAGCGTTTTAAATATTGAAAATTTAACTGTCGAGAGTGGATAAATATCGTATTACACGAGATTTGGTGGTGGAATCTGTTTCTCTAATGATTTTCAAACAATTTGCAGGCAAACTTATTCCTTCTTTTCGACTGATCTGCAAAATGATGTTTTCTTTCTATGTGACGTCATCAGGCATGGTCGCCTTTTTTCATGCCGTCACAATAAGAAATTCAGAGGAAAGCAAGAAAATTCGACGTCATAATCGGATTTTAACCAATGAAGAACTGAGATCAAACGGACCACACGTTGATTAAATTTTTTTATACAATGGGTGCAGAAAGGGATAAATTGACGAAGAATTAGAGAAAGTAGATAAACTATACGTAGACCATTCGGCCTCCGCGGCCTCTAATGTTAATTACGTGCGAGGTTCGAACTCACAACATCGGTGCTGACAGGCTATGGATAAAGTAGATAAATTACGTAGATCATTCGGCCACCGCGGCCTCTAATGTTATAGCATGTATGATGAATAATCGTGCTAAATAGATATAAGAAGATGTGGTATGAGTGCCAATGAGACAACTCTCCATCCAAGTCAAAATTTATAAAAGTAAACCATTATAGGTCAAAGTACGGTCTTCAACACGGAGCCTTGGCTCACACCGAACAGTAAGCTATAAAGGACCCCAAAAATTACTAGTGTAAAACCATTCAAACGGGAAAACCAACGGTCTAATCTATATAAAAACGAGAAACGAGAAACACTTATGAACCACATCAACAAACGACAACTACTGAACATCAGATTCCTGACTTAGGACAGGTGCAAACAAATGCAGCGGGTTTAAACGTTTTAATGGTACCAAACCTTCACCCTTTTTCTGAAACAATAGTGTAACATCACAACATAGAAAGACACACTATAAAATATCAACTGAAATAGCTTAACTCAATCAAAGGACATATTAACACCATTGAACCATACACTGAACAAATAAATTTGACCTATGACACAATGCAAATACAAAATAAATAAACTAAGGGAAGAATAGTAAAAGTAACATGTTATATCGGTATGAAATGTTAAACAATTTAAGAAAAACAATAAAGAATGTATCTAATAATTTGGTATAATATAATCATGTATATCCCACTCGTGTGACCAATTGTTCATGTAATGGTTTTAGATTTATCTAAAACCTATAATTGCCATCTTCTAGAATAATTACATAACATAGACAGCCATGTTGCAAATCTGTGTTCACTGAGAAGTTAACATGACAATAAACAAGGAATAATGGTCGGATGGGATCAGTAATAAAAGCCATGAATTTTCATTTCAACAGATACACAACATACTAAAATATACTGTGACTTCGCTTTAATCGGTGAAAAAAAAATTTAAAAAATATAAAAGACAAAGTAATGATGATTTTGAGTGGGCTTTTGAAATGGATAAACATCACTTTTTGCATGATTAATATTATATTCACAATATACTATTAGAAACCAACACTTTTTCTGAATTCTTAAAAGAAATGACAAGTTTTTTTTATTGTAGTTTCTTCACGGATAATACATTCTAATCATATTGATATATTGCACATGATCTGATCCTGAATTGAGTTTTCGCCGTATATCTACAAATATATGTACGTACTGTCTTTGAAATATACACTTATCGTCAATCTGTACATTTCGGCAATATTTTAGTGAAATGCATTCAAACGATCCTCATGGAAAGCATTGATAATTGCATTGCTTACCAAGGTCCTGATTGTTACAGATAGTTTTGAAAGAAAGACTAGGATTGATGTGGTTTTATTTGTTATTAAAGTGCCTGTTCTTATGTTTTTGTTATCACTTAATCCGGTATAAAAAAAAAGATAAATGCCTTTACTGTACAAATTGTTACTACGTTATTTTAAGATTATTTACAGTTGAACGGCAAACGATTTAATGGCGTCTAAGGTCAAGACATTGGTCACGTGATAAAAGGTCAGAGTTTACCTTTATTTTGTGAACTTGTACACCTCGTGGTTTTTTACCTCGTATCGTCTTATTGAAACTTGTACATAAATAAAACTTGTAGTGTCCAAATCTTGAGTAAATAAGCTTCATTATTCTGTATACTTATTTAAGAAAGGTGTTGTAAAAGTATTCTAAAACGACGATGGAAGTGAAATTTTTTTTTAGAAAATTTGCGTAGGTCTACGGAAAATCCCAAATTATTCCTTAAATGGGTTTGGTAACGTATGGAGGGGTATAAAATATGAAGTAAAATCATTTTCTGGTTCTTATTTTATTCATTATTGATCCCAAATTCCCCGGCAACGAATTTGTGTCAGCTTATTCGTGGCGAAGCGGCGATCAAAGGGAGATAACTCCGTACATGCATCGTAGGAAATTGCAAGTTCAAAACAGTAAATTCGAGTAAAATTAATGATTGAAGTTATATTTCGACACTTTCTTGTATAACTATTCCATATTGCATGTTCCTTTACTCATGTAACAGCAAAATATTTCTGTTATAGTTGAATATGACATTTTTTCAAGTAATTTCAGGTTTTTGAAACTTCCAAAGTACAAAATTATAGATATTAGATAAGTAACTTTTCTCTGAAACTTGGACTTATAAATTGCTATACATAGTATATTCTCAAACACTCTTTTGATAGATGGAATAATAGTATTTGTTCTACTTTCTTTGTATCAATATTCTTAGAAAGCTTATGAAAATAAACTCAGTGTTTGTTCATGTAGAATGTTAATTATATATAATAGTAGACCAGTTTTAATATTAATTTCCTTTAAAATTAGACTTTAATTAATTCAATTTATATATATAAATAAAGTATCTAAAATAGAAAGTTTTACTCTGGTGCATTGAAAATGTTGCACCAGAAATGAGATTAAACAAAGTTATTTAGCCTGAAGAACTTATCTATGCTGATCATATGGAGAAAAAAAGTGATATTATACATTCTAACACAGCATCAATTGAGAAACAATAGTTCTCTCCTCTAGACATTTTAGTTTTCAAGATGCAAGTCTTGCTTATCAATATACATATTTAAGATTTCTCTGTTAAGAGTGGCGAAATAACTTTCTGACAGATATGTTGTATGGGAATGTTTCTCTTGGTATTTTTAAACAGTTAATTTATGTTACCAACTATCTTTTTTTTCTACTATGATCTGCAAAGAGATGGGTTCTTTCTGTGTGACATCATTGATTATTAGGCTAATTATTGGTAGCCTTTTTTCCTGATGTAACAATGCATATGGCAAATTCTGAGAAAAGCAAGAACATTTCAGCAGATCCAGCTTTTTATAAAAGAGTAGGGATTATTTCCTATAACAGAAAATATATATTTTGATTTCATGCCAAAAGTTATATTCAAGAGGGTTCATCAGCAGTACAATATAAATTTGCATTACATTAAAATACAATATGGATAAAAAGAAAATGTAGACAATACATACTTCAAATTTGTGAATATTGAATGAAAAAAAGATAATTTGCAGTGGACAGAATTATCTTTTTCTTATTATACCTGCTTTTATATAAGAAACTATATAAGATGTACAAGTTCTGTTTCTCGCTCTAAATCAAGAGAAAAAAATTTTAAAAAACAAAAGGCCAGAAAGGGATTTAAAACATTATAAATCAATGAACAAAAAGCTGTGATGCAATATGATATCATGCAGTTCATATTATTTCTATTATTACAAGTTTTGGGATTTTTTCTTAAATTTGAATTCAAAAGTCCTAAAATAACTGTTGAGTCCTTTAATTAAATTATTGATTGAATAATGAATGATTAGTTAAGCTTATCAGTAAATAAAGTATGAAAATGCTTTTTTTTTAAATAAATGAGTGTTATTTATATGTCAAAGTATACTGAATCAACTTCAAATTTAAACCAAATTCACATTTAACTGCTCTAAAATGCATTGGCAGTTGAAATACAAAACAAAAACAAAGCTGACGTAAATACAGTATATTCAAAATTTTTTTGAATAATGGACAAAAATAAGATAATTATTATTCTGATATTAGAAAAAAAATCTTCAAATCAGAATGCAAGTTCTTATTATTGCGATAATCAATTTAATAACTTAATTTACTTTAATTAAAACCTCATGATAATTTCTGAATTTACAGTACTTAGCTTATCAACCTCGATGCTTAAAAAAATAAGTTTCCTAGGCCTAAATGTGGTCGAAATTCTGACAATTTTGCTAACTTTTACCAAAAAGTTTCTTTTTTATGACATAACTGGATTATTACTATTTAAGAAAAAACTGCATCAAGTTGTATAATATGTATTACATTTCAGAATGCTAGTTTGTATTATCATCATGATCATGATAATTGCAATAATTTATTTGTCAATTAATTAAAAAAACATCAATTATTTTTGAATTGATAGCATGGAATCAATACATACATGTGTTTTTTATACATCTATATACTATTCATTAGGGAACTTATTAAAATGAAATTTTTGCACAAGACAGTCATGGCAGTTCACAATTACAGTGGTCATTTTAAACATAGTGACAATTTTATTTTTCATGCATAATCATTGCAGAACTATTTTTTCAAATGATTTAATGTTTGTTAGTCATTTACTTCAAATACTTAACCTGTTCTAAAATAAAGAGATGTGGTATGATTGCAAATGAGATAACAATCTAAAACTATCCACCAGAGTCCAAATAAATGTGTTTGTTAGCAGTTATAAGTCACTTTACAAACATCAACAATGAATACAAACTTTCATTATTTATAGACAGATTAGGAAAAAGAGGAATTATAGCTTTTTGGCTTACTACAAGAGAATATAAGAAATATAATAATATAAATAAGGAAAATAGAGAGGACTTAGCCACTGGACTGCATATAAAGTGCTTCCTTACTAATCCTTAGAGGAGCTGCTGTATACTTAGAAAAAAAGATGTGCGAGACACTACATTTTGTAGCATTTTGGTCAATCTGCCCTATTTGCTCCAACCTATTAACATTACTGCCTATGGTGGGAATTAAACCCAAGTATGTCCATATACTCTATTTTCCTCTATGTACATTGATGTACTTGCATATGAAAAATATCAAATGCAAAGTAAATATGGTGAGTAACATCATGATTACAGTCGCATTTTTTTGTAAGGACCTAGTTTAGGAAGTCCCTGGACCTAGCCAGACATATTTCTTAAGCAAGGTGTATTATATGAAAAGTTTTAAAATGCAATTGTAAGATTAATTATATCTGCTCTTAAACTATAATAACACAATAAGTATGTCCAGTAACAACAACGTGCAATTTAAGTAAACAAACATCAATGAACGACCACGTGTTTGTCTGCTGTGCTTGAATTTAAACGGATCAGCTTTATTTACACGAATTTTTGCTACAGCAGACAATTAAACATGTCACTTTACATTATAAGTTTTATAAAAAAAAATGTATTTGTTGTTATGACTTGTGTATACATGGAAATATTATGAAGATAACATTGATTTTTATCGTACAAAAATGAATACACAGCATTCCTGAGGTGTGCACACAAAACACACCCCACTTTTGTTACAATGGATGGTAACGTATAGCCATTTATATAACCGTAAATGCCATTGGATAAGCTACCCTACACAATAAATAATATGCAAATTTATCCCCGGCCACGCTTTTGTGTCAGCTCTTGTTGTGATGGAAAAATGTAAACATTGGAATCCGCCATTTTGAGTTAGGAACAAAACTATTTTTCAATCTTGGATTAAAGGAGATTGCGCACATTGCCAGCGTATCATGCATAACCAGTCATGTGAAAATATATCTTTTAATTTGTTTTATGTAATTACTTTTCAATGTTTGAGTTAATTTAATGTTTTAATTTCCTACAGAACGGAGCATCGTTCTCAAAAGTCGCCGAAGAAAAAATTATAGGTGGCGCTGTTTGTGGGCGTAAATATTTTACATACGGGTACTTTTTGTGTCGACAGATTGACCTTTATCTGTCAGATTCAGGCGTTTGCCGTTCAACTGTTTAGTTGAATTGATCGGAGTTAAAATGGAAGAGGACTGAGACTTAAAAAACAATGTATTTATCTGCGTAACATGCATGTGTGTGTGCTGTTAGATTAAAAAAATCCTCGACGGCTGTTTCATCTTAATGTGTATATTTATTTAGGGAATTTTGTCTTTATTGCATATCTGTCTTTGTATATGTTATCAAAATAGATTTTTTTAATCATTTTTTTTTAGATTTGCGTGGCTATTTAGAGCTTTGGCAAATTGAAAGACACACTTCTTTTGATGAAACCGAAACAATGTTGACCTCCAGATGTGTTTCTAGCGTTTGCGTCGGCGAGTTGATATCTTATTGACTAATACCCCATACCTCCTATTATTCATAAATGAGGAAAAATAACTTGTACATGATATAAGATTAAAGAAATATATCACAATAACATTAACAGTAGCTCTTTTATTGCACCAGATGCACATTTCGACAATTAATATCTCTTCAGTTATGATCGATGCATAAATTTTTGAAAGTTCGAAACCTAATATAAACGTTGATGAGCTGATAAAATCAAAAAAAGACCAGTAACGCCAATCCCGGAAGTAATTAGAGCTATGCATGAGGGAGATACATTCCTCAATTTATAATGATTTTGAAAATTTATAACTGCAAATTTTAATAGAACAACATCCGTATGTTCATGCCAGTATCGAGGGGTACTAATAACATCAACGGTACAATGTTTTAAATAAAAAGGGAACATTGAAATTGCTTCAAGATATTATAAAACAGAACACACTATACAATTTACTATAAGACTGATTGCATGAGACTTTGTCTTTTGTAGAAACATGTGTCGAACTGATAGAAATCAGTATTAGAAGTTTGTCGATATGCAAATGTATATTTAAAAATGAGGCACCAGAAAGACCTTCTGAATCTTCTTTAATTTGTCCTTCAGATTTTTTTTTTCATAAGGATGCTTCGTGCATGAAAGCATTTAATTTAAGACATCAGTTGAGTTAACTTCTTCAAAGGTATTTACATCTATATATATGTTTTTTGGTCTTATTCGATTAGATTTTTTAACACCAGGGACATTATTTGATTTCTTTTTAGGTCTTTCCACTTTTCCGTGGAAAGACCTTTTGCTTTTGTTCTGATTATTAGGTCTTTCCACTTTTCCGTGGAAAGACCTATTGCATTTGTTCTGATTATTTTTTTTTTTTTTTTTTTCTTCCGCCTAATTTTTTTCATGCGCTGTATTGTTATTTCAAAAGATGTCGCTTAGATATTTTGCATATTATATGGAACAGTTTATACGCTTTTGAAACTGACACCGCTTAACCGAATACTTTCTCATGTAAAAGTTATCTCCCTGAACACTGTTTTTCTTGTGCGTACTACTCCTTCGCAACCGTAAAAAGATTACGAAAAATTTATTTCACCAAATTACTCGTTACATCCTCAGGTTGTCAAGAATCATTTGAATCGAAGGGATCTGAACATTCCATATGAGAGTTATTTTCCCTTTTGTATTTGCCATGAGAGAAATGTAATAAAAACTTATTAGTCTTAAGTGATAGAGACCTAGGGTCTTCTGATTTGAGGTCCTGGGTCCATCAAAATGAAAAAAAGGTCAAGGTCAAAGGTCAAGGTCATGTTTTAATTTTTTTCTTTTGGTTGTTCGTGCTACTCTTAAAAAACTTTAAAAGATATCGACAAAAAATTTTCACTTAATTGTTAGTTGAGATCTGTCTCAATTGGAAATTTTATTGGAAGCAAAGCGGTAACTTTCACTAGGAGTTTTCTCCCCTTAAATGTTTAAAGTAAAATGTATTGTAATATAACTTATTAACAATACATAGTAGAGACCTAAAATCTTTTGATATGAAGTCCTTGTTTAATGACCTTGAAAGTAAGGTCAAGGTCATAGGTAAATTTGCCGTTCTAGATTTTGACCTTTGCTTTAACTTCATATTTATACATGATAAAGCCATGGGACTTTTTGCATTAGTTTGCAAGCCATATGACCTTGAAAATTGCATCAGAAATGACCTTGTGTAAACCGGAAGTAGGCATTTTTTTATATTTTTTTAATGTAAAAAGTATATAGAACCATATATTTTTGGAATCAGTGTCAAGTAAACTATCAAAAAATACTGGAAGTGACATTTATCAGACTGGAAGTAACAAATTATATCCTTTTTTTCAAACAAAAGTGTAAAGAAACCATATATTTTAGAAATCAGCATACAATAAGCTATCATTTGACACTGGAAATGACAATATAAACTGGATTTTGATATTTTCGTATCAAAAGATATCGTTTCGGGTGGAAAGACCTTCAATTGTTCTCTGAACAATTGGTTTTTAATTTTTAGGTCTTTCCACTTTTCCGTGGAAAGACCTATTGCTTTTGTTCTGATTATTAGGTCTTTCCACTTTTCCGTGGAAAGACCTTTTGCTTTTGTTCGGATTATTTTTTTTTTTTTTTCTTCCGCCTAATTTTTTTCCTCCGCTGTATTGTTGTTTCCAAATATGTCGCTTAGATTTTTGGTATATGATATCGTACAGTTAATACGCTTTTGAAACTGACACCATGAAACAAAAACTTTACTTTGTAAGAGTTATCTCCCGAACACTGTTTTTCTTGTGTATACTACTCCTTCGCAGCCGTAAAAGATTACGACAAATTTATTTTACCAAATTGCTAGTTATATCCTCAGGATGTTTTGATTAATTTTGACCGAAGCCGTAATGAGATTCCATATGAGAGTTATTTCCCCTTATGCATTTGATATAAGTGAAATGCATGTGAAACTGGTAAACCATAAGTGATAGAGACCTAGGGTCATTTGATTTGAGGTCCTTGGTCCCAAAAAAAGAAAATTATGTCAAGGTCAAAGGTCAAGGTCATAATCTATATTTTGATTTTGGCTTATTTTCACTTTTTTCAAAACCGTACAAGATATCGACAACATATTTTTACTCAATTGTTAGTTGCGACATGTCGTAATACATACATTTTGGTTGAAAGGTACGTTGACATTTAATGGGAGTTTTCTCCCCTCTTATATTAAATATTACCGGTATGATGTTATAGCTCATTAATCATATATAATAAACACCTGGGGTCTTTTGATTTGAGGTCCTTGGTTAATGACCTTGAAATTGAGGTCAAGGTCACAAGTATTTTTTCTTTATTTTCTTTTGCCTTATTTTTTTCTTGCCCTGTATTGTTGTTTCAAAAGATGTTGCTTAGATTTTTGGTATATGATATTGACCAGTAAATATGCTTTCGAAAATGACTCCGTGCGACTGTGACTGAACACTTTACTTTGTAAGAGTTATCTTCCAAAACACTGTTTTTCTTGTTCGCAATCTTAAAAGATAAAATATTTATTATTTGAATACTTTTATTTGAATACTTATTACATGTGTGATATAAATTATCAAAGTCTGCATTAAATCCTACTCTGTGCAATGCATTGCATGTCTACAGGCAACGAAAATGCCGGAATCTGTAACCGCCTTTGTTTTGTATTCTGTTAACGTTTTCGATTTCCTGTACATGGCTTTCTTATCTATGTAAAATTGTTTGAAGCAGAGCACTACACACTTTGAACAAATTAAGATTATCATCGTTAATACAGCCAAGTTGACTAAAGGTGAGTTAATAAAATTAATTTTTGGTCAAATTTTGGGAAAAGTTCTGTGTCCGGAGCGATAGTTTTCCTGATTTGGCCACCCTCAGAAAAATACTGGTCTACTACATAAACTAATAGATATGTTACAACAAATATCCAAAGAGGTCGGGATCAGAAACCTGAATTTAGCTACTATGCTAACGAGACAAGACGGCGAGAACACCGAAGAGACAAAAGCCAAACTACAAACAGTGGCACATTACATTGACAGAACAGGCAGATTTGATACTGCTGTTCCTCAATCCCAATCTTAACCAGCGCATACTAATTTAAAGCACAGAGAAGAAAATACGCTGAAAACGCACCAAAGAAAACCTGCACATTGGGAAAATTCATGCCAACAGGCCTTAAGATTGAGGATTGAGGATAAATACCAAGTTTCACTCGATAACCGTATAGCAAGTTTCTGGCATTTTAAAGGTTCATCTAAAGGAATTGAAAAATTTTGTCGTTTTACACTACAGAAACTTCTAAGAGTACAGACAAACTGATGCATCTATGATCTAGGAAAGTTTTAAGGCATGGCAGGACCTAGATATATAAAAGTTATATGAAGTCTATGTTTCAGAAAATTAAAACTTACCTGGATTTTGATGTGCATTTTTCCAGTCTGCAGAAGATCACAATATAAAACACATGAGTTTCATTTGAAACTGTCCACTCAGTTACATAGTTTAAATCACCTATTGTTGGCAGATGGTTTATTTTAAAGTAGATATATGAAATTACCAGTATATGTGTGATTATTTTTATGTAAAGTGCTTTATATTAGTTTATGAAATTCACATTTACTGATCATGAGAATACCATCGGCACCATTTTTTTATTACCCTGTTTGCATTCTGTACCCTTCTGTGATGAAATGAATGTGATTATGACAAATTTGAAGTGACAGATTACAAGTTCGATACACTCACTCATTACGTTTTTTGAATGATATTGATTGATATTATTAGAATTATAAATATAAAAGCAATTGCGTATTTTACACATGTCCGTTTCCATATCGTGTAATTCATTTAATATGACCCGACGATAAAATGCGCTATTATTAGGTAGTGTCAGGTCCTGTCAATATATATGTTCCTGCAGGAACAAAAGAAATAAATAGCAGAATCTGGATAAGGTTTTAATATTTTGAAACTTAAAAGCATTAAATTTTATTATCTAGGTCCAGCCATGCTCTAAAACTTTTCAAATGCACATGACATGTTTGTCTGTACTCAGAGTGAAATTTGTAGTGTAAATACTGCCATATATGCAAAAGGTTATGATGAACCTTAGTGTCAATAATGTACTGCAAGTCATGCCTCATGTCATGACATCACTAAATCATATTAACTTCCACTCACCCAGGCACTCTTACCTGCTTACTTACCAGTATTAGGTGCTCACAGCACCAATATTGTGAAAATACTTGGATGTAGGTTTCTCAATCTGGGGATCTTAATGGTGAGTAAAGGCAGTGCTTTATTCAACTGAGCCAATGAAGATCTACAATAACTCAACCTGTTTGACTACATGTACCGTTACATGTATATGATATCTGGTCCGTTCGCCCTTTCTTATTTTTGTCTAGTTGCATAATGTCATGATTGTTTATCATGTTTATTGCTTGAACAGAATATGTTAAAGTTTGTTGAAAAATTAGTCAAATATTTGTATTGCCACAACCAATTCATTATTTTCCCTTTTAATTGTACAGTAGAATACAGAAAAATGATGTACATTTGTACAAATTAAAATGTATTTATCTTTCTTGATATTTGTTAACAAAATCATTCAATTCAGTCAATTGATGTAATATTATAACTGGGCATGAGACTACAGTTTTTGTAAAAGTAGTCTCAGAGGATTTATATAATAATAAATGAACTTGTAAATCCTCTTCATGATTTACAATTTGTACATCATCTGTTTTATTAATTCCAAGCTGACCATATAGTTTATCAAAACAATACGTTGTTTTTATTGTGAATTCCATCAAAGACAAGTATTACAACAATCAGTAAAATTATTATGTCATTTAACCCTCTTGCTGCGGAGGACACATGTGTCCACACCGGCTGTGCCGGAGTGACACATATGTCCATGTTTTAATTTATACAAGCTTCTCATCATTGCTGTATCTCTTTCAAATAAAATACTGAAGACTACACAGTGTGATATTTTTCTTCAATGGGTCCCAAATGTAACGGCTATTAGGGTGTGACGTCATATATCGAATAGCGTCATTGTTGGGCTTCTGACTTCACAAGCGTCGAGCTGTCGTATTTTCTGGCACACGAAATTCAACCATAAAAACTACCGGCAGCAAGAGGGTTAACAATTAATGCTCAAAACAAGCCATCAAGTTTAAAAATGTCCATGTATTTTCATTAATTTCAAGAATATATATCATATAAATATCTGAATAAGTTTATTAAACTTTAATGCTCTAAATATCAATCATTGTCAATATTTTGTTTAAAAGTAGGAGAACTAACAGGCTCTATGGGCGATCAAACTCAGGCGAAAGGACCTGATACCCATGTATATCGTCAGTTTTACAACACCATGTATACAGAATCAGGGTCTATTTGCTGGAGTTCCTGTTTGCCCAAACACCTGTTTGAATTTAAATGTATCTGTTTCCTTTTTTTATTGACATTGTATTGTCTTGTGACTCTTGTTGTATGATATTTAATTTTCATGGATAGAGATTAAAAACATTGTGTACAGTCAGAGATACATGTATAACTCTATAGGGTTGTTACAGAAAATAACTGCGTGTGTTATTACAGATACTCCTTAAATTTTCTAAATCTGTAATAACATATGTTTGTTATTTGTAAAATTATTTCATTTATAGTGGCCTCTAGGGATCTCTTGAGACTTTGCAGAAACTAAATGCATAGCCTTGATAACTAATTTTTAATTAAATTAATACATTTTGATTTACCATGGTAAATCAATGAGACAAAACTATTAAGGGATAAACTTAGCTGTGATAACAAGGCTCAGTTATTAAAGGAATTTAACTTATTATATAAGACACTTGGGAATTACTGAGAAACTTGCACAGAACCTCATTACATGCTCTGGTCATTATTTCTTACAATAAATTAAAATACATTGTAATTAAGCATGATGTATGTCTGAACAAATGCTTTGAAGTGATATAGAGAAGCTGTGATAACACCCTTTAGTTATTACAGGCATATTTTTTCTGTAATAACATATAGGTGTACTATGCAAAATTGGCAAACTATGAACTGTTATATCTTTCAATAGTTAAGTATACATATAGACAAACGTAGTATCAATAGAACTTTTATACATTTTAACTAAACTAATGATGTATATTGTCCCTTTGAAACATATAACATACATAAGTTATCACAGTTCTTTGATTTTTTAGTCCACAATAACAAATGTATGTTATTTTTCTGTAATAACCCTATAGAGTTATATCCCTGACTGGTGTAGGACACGTAAATGTGTGGATCGTTGTTTCAAAAATACACAAAAAATGTTTCTAACTTTGTTTAGTGGATCTCAGCTGCTTCAATAAAATAAAAGGTATTAGGTTGTTCCAGCCACAAACTGATCTGGCTCAAATTCAATCCAGTCCAAGTCAATCTGGCCCAAGTTGATCTGTCCTCGTCGATGCAGCTAACCCATAATAAAATAATGATTATATAATTTAACCGTTCTAGAGTTATGCCCTTTACAAATGGAAAAATTGCTGAATTTTCATTTCCGTTTTGTAATTTTAGTTTGCCTCAACCAAATGTTATGAAACTTATACACAATGCTTATTACCACACAATACAGATCAAGTTTGAAATTTGATGGTGTCACTTGTACTGTTCTAGAGTTATGTCCCTTTACAAATGGAGAAATTGCTGAATTTTTCATTTCCTTTCTCTAACTTAAGTTTGCCTCAACCAAATGTTATGAAACTTATACACAATACTTATAACCACAAAACTTAGATCAAGCACAAATTTGGGTAGATATAAAAAGAGAAGATGTGGTATGATTGCCAATGAGACAACTCTCCACAAGAGACCAAATGACACAGAAATTAACAACTATAGAGTTCTATATTTGTTGTGCAAATGAAATGCCAATTGGTGAAAAAGCAAAGCACCGATTCAAAACCCTTTGATCATGTTGATGTACAACTGCTTGAAAGTTATTTCCCCTAATCACCACATAAGAAGCAGTGATTAGAAAATGTTAATAGTAAGAAACATGCTTTCTATGTTTGCAGCTGAACTTTGGAAGCTATAAAACAATGATACAATTTACTCATTACACTGTTTCGTTATACATGTATATACATGTATATACTTTATAATTAGTTTTATGTCTGAAATTAGTATTTCACTTGCAATTTTGATTACTGATTTTGCTACTGTAAATTCAGAAATTATTGCGAGCATTTATCATTGCGATTTTGTCATTTTAGACTAAAATGCGATTTTAATTTTTGCGATATTTAGAAAAATCCTGTTTAATTTATATAAAATTTCAAATGGGAGTTTGAATTATTGCGATTATGATCCTGTCGCATTTTTGCAATAATAAAACATCGCAATAATTTCTGAATTTAAAGTATTTAGATTTTATTCATATAATCTATATAATGTGCATGTACAAATGTATGATATGTAGCGATATAATTGAAAGAGTTTTAAGTACATTACATTGGAATTGGGTTCATATGAAAGTACATTTTGTAAATTATTATTTTGGTAAAAAATTATTTCTGTCCAGAATAAAAAAAACAAACCAGCTTAATAATCAAAATATTTTTTAAAAGCACTTTGTGACTGCCCATGGCCAGCTTCCTGTATACAAAAAATTCTTAGTGATATTTTATTTTGAAATAAATGTTGTTTTTGTCATGTTTGTCCAGAATAGAGAAAGAAACATGCTTAAACAATAATTTATTTGAATTATCACGTGACAAGCAATTTGTGTACTCTTAGCTCCTTTTTAGCATTTTTTTAATAAATTTTATTTCGAATAAATGTTGTTTTTGTCCAGAATGGAAAAAAAACATGCTCAAACAACAGTTTATCTAAATAATTTTTGAAATACGATTTGTGTCCTCCATTCGCCATCTAATTTCTTTTGTTTTGTCTAGTTTACAAAAATATTCCAACTGCAATTTGTTGAAATTTTATTTCATGTATTTGAAAAGCAATTTGTGTCCTGCCTGAGCTATCTTAATAACAGCTGTTTGTCAATATTAAAGTCAAAGGTATGGAATTTAATGGATCCTGTCAAAACTATATTACCTACAGGAATGTCCCATACTTATTAAAGTGCCAATCTGCTAAAGAATCAGGCAGTTGTGAAAACATGCCCCAAAAAATCAGCTTAACTTTACATTAATTCTAGCTCAGAATGTATAAAGGTGCATGAATATAACATCGTTTCCTTTCCCTATTCTCGTTGTTCAAGATATGTTTAACCCGCCGCATTTTTGCGCCTATCCCAAGTCAGGAGCCTTTGGCCTTTGTTAGTCTTGTATCATTTTAATTTTAGTTTCCTGTGTATAATTTGGAGTTTAGTATGGCGTCCATTATCACTGAACTAGTATACATATTTGTTTAGGGGCCAGCTGAAGGACGCCTCCGGGTGCGGGAGTTTTCGCTGCATTGAAGACCCATTGGTGGCCTTGGCTGTTGTCTGCTCTATGGTCGGGTTGTTGTCTCTTTGACACATTCCCCATTTCCATTCTCAATTTTATGATTTGGTTGAAATGCACTAGAAATTATAACAACAAACATGACTAACATGACTAAGGGAGATAACTTTATATTTGCTATTATTCTTGCCAAAATTAAAGTGTGTTGAAAATTAGAAAAGAGGGTATCTACATGTTCTAAGTAATATGTTTGGCACATTTAATAACTTTGTATAAAATGTAATATTTATGTTGCTCCTACCAAGCCAACTGATCATTATTTTCCTTTGATTTACAAGTACTGAAGTCTACTGTAATACAAAGTATTTAATAAAAATAGTACAAAACCAATTTCTACATGCAGATAATTTTATTTGCATTTGTGCAATTTTGCACACAAACTACATGTGCATGCTATATACATAATAAAAGATAGAGAGAAATAGTAAATAAGTTAAAATGTTCCGCACAATAAGATCTGCAAATCTGTTACCATGGCGTAATTGTCAACAGACTCCTTTTATAAAAATAAGGAGCTGAGGTATGATTGCCAATGAGAAAGTTCAGATTGTAGATGTAAGCAATTATAGGCAACCACATGGCCTTCAACAATGAGAAAAACTTTAACTATGATTTTTCTGTAAAACTTATTGGAGAAAAACTTTAAAACCAAAAAGATCAGAAATAATAGATCTGCAAGGAAGACAACATGCATGGTTAAATTGTCACTGTGACTGCCATTAAATAATTTTTTTATCTCAAAACTGCAATAGATCGTTCAAAATGTAGTAATTATAACTGTGTAAATACAGTGTTAGTACATATACAAAACAAATGTATACATAATACAGGTGAAATTTCAAATGAGCATGCCATTTCATATATAAAAAAGAGCCACTGTACATGCAGTCATGATGTAGATAAAGAAAAGATTTCAAATTGAAGTAATGATATTTCTATTTACAGGCATTTTCTTCAGTTCTGGAGTGATAGAGGTTCTTGAAAATATTTGTAGATTACCATAATAGCTGATTAGAAGTTTACTTTTATTTTGGAACTGATATATAGTTGTGGTAAGTTTATGTACATGTAGACTATTCACTGAGTCATGTACTGAAGTTACATCAAAGATGTTGCACCACAGATTAAAAATCTTAAAAGTGGACATGAACATGATGAAAATATACACTACAACACAATCAATCATAGTATCTGTATTTTTTGGATGATATAGGTTTTACATTATTAGCTCACCAGGTGAGCTTTTGACTTCACTTGGCGTCTATGTTATGCCCTTGGAAATATTAATTATATCTGAAATCACATTTAATTTACTCTGAAGAATTGATTTCTCAAAGTTTGATAGTTATGAACAATTTTAAAGACCATAAAAGTGTAAATTTTGGTCATTGCCTGTGTACGTTGGATAGATAAAATGTGCATGCAGGGATATTGGAACACTGCTTTCTTATTTGAGTTGTTTCACTTTTGTCTTTTTGTGTCCTTTTATAGCTGACTAAACAATATGAATTTGTTCTTGATTGAAAATGTTAGGATGACCTAGAGTTGCTTTAATCTTTAGAATTTTGGAACTTTTACATTGTATTTCTAAATGCTTTTAACTGATATAAAACCACCAATCACTGAACTAGGCATGCTAGGCAAGAGTGTATTTAGAAATTATTTTTTTAAAATTAATGGCATTAAAAGAAAAACGGTCAATTTGGATGACGAAAACCTTAGATCAAGAAAAGATAAAGTACTAACACTCTTTGTTACAGGCATTTTCTCTAGTTCTGACTTGTTGGAGTGACAGAGGTTCTGGATAAAATTTGAAGCTTACCATAATTGTTGATTTGAAGTTGACTTTTATTTTGGAACTGATAAAAGTGATACTTTGGTAAGTAAAAGTAATCAGATATGCATGTACTTAGCTTAAATGTATATATATATATGTGTGTATCTGTCATAGAGTTGGCACTTGTTTAGACATACTTATCAAAATTATTATTTCTGTAACTGTATCTTACGGTCCTTAATATAATAGATATTTAGCTTTGTTTGAAAACTGGATGAAAGTGTAAACATGGCGCTTCTGTTTGTTGAAATCCGTGTCAAAATCAGATGAAATTTACGAATTTAAGAGAATTTGAAATAAGGGAACATTTTTTGAAAGAATATGGAAGAATTGAAGCCAGACTAGTATACTTTTTATACTTTTGCGGTCATATATTGGTATCACGTCGTCGTCGCGTTGTCCGAAGACACTTAGTTTCCGGACAATAACTTTAGTTTAAGTGAATGGATCTCTATGAAATTTAAACACAAGGTTTGAAACCACAAAAGGAAGGTTGGGATTGATTTTGGGGTTATGGTCCCAACAGTTTAGGAATAAAGGGCCTAAAAGGGGTACAAAGTATTAGAAAAGTATTGTTTTGGCCCTAATTCCTAAACAGTTAAGGCCATAACCCCAAAATCAATCCCAACCTTCCTTTTGGTATGGAACCTGTATAAAATACCATAAAATTAAACTTTGTTTGATTTCAACAAAAATTGAATATGGGGTTCTTTGATATGCTGAATCTAACCATGTATTTAGATTTTTGATTTTGGGCCCTGTTATCAAATTGGTCCTAATTGAGGTCAAAAGGGTCCAAAATTAAACTTTGTTTGATTTCATCAAAATTGAATTCTTGGGGTTCTTTGATATGCTGAATCTAACCATGTATTTAGATTTTGGATATTGGACCATAATAGGTAAATGTTCAATTTAAAATTTTAAGTTCTTAGACCACATTCATTTCAGTGTTCTAGCCAGGATTTGAAAAGGGCAGGGTGCTAGTAGGAAAAAAGGCAATTTTACGCGTAAGTGTCATTGGGGTAATTGGTGTTAATTAACGATGTGTTTGACACCAAAGCTGTCAGGTGAAGCCATGCACTTAATGGGTCACTTAATTTGACAGTTTACACAGCTAGCTTAACTTTCTGTTCAAAGCAGAATTACAAATTTGCCGATACACATGTATTTCAAAGGCAGAAAAATGCCATTTTTTTCGCGATAAAAACTGCAGGCGCCCGGGAAACAGCAGAAAAAAGGCAGGGTCGTCAATAAAAAAGGGTGGGCGCTGCGCCCTGTTTAAACTTTGTAGCTAGAACACTGCATTCTGTATCAGAAACCTATGCTGTGTCAAATATTTAATCACAATCCAAATTTAGAGCTGTATCAAGCTTGAATGTTGTGTCCATACTTGCCCCAACTGTTCAGGGTTCGACCTCTGTGGTCGTATTAAGCTGCGCCCTGCGGAGCATTTTATTTGACATAAAATGCTGTTTTATATACAAAAACACTTGGAATGGACATCGTTCAGTGTAAGGAATTTGTACAGCCTCATTGAATTTTTCAAACTTTTGCCATTTTGGGTTAAAAATTACGATTTTGGGTCAAAAGTCGAATTTTGAGAATTTCATTTTATAATGCGAAAATTTGCAAATTTAGAAATTTTTATGAAGAAAAATTATCAAAACATGAACAAAACTATGTGAGTAAAATAAAGACAAAAATAACAACAGACAAGTTTTTATTGATATTTATTATGAAGATCTCCACTGGAGTCATAGTAGCCAGGAAGCCATCGTCTCAGAGTAGCTTCTGTCAGGGCAGCTATCGGTGAAAGGGTTAAGGGGCATACGCTGTCAAACGTTCACCGAATTGACTCAAATTCTTATATTAGGTTTATAACATAAAGTTAGGGAAGTTAGGAAGGAATTGTTTTTATGCCTCCACCGTTGTGGAGGGGGCATTAAGTTTTACCCTTGTCCGTCTATACGTACTAACGTCCCAAAATTGGTTTCCATTCTCTAACTTGAGTTTACCTCAACCAAATGTTAAGAAACTTATACACAATGCTTATTACCACAAAACACAGATCAAGTTAGAATTTTGGTGGTGTCACTTTAACCGTTCTAGAGTTATGCCCCTTTATAAATGGAAAAATTGCAAATTTTTTAGTTTCCATTCTCTAACTTAAGTTTGCCTCAAACAAATGTTATGAAACTTATACACAATGCTTATTACCACAAACTACAGATCAAGTATGAATTTTGGTAGCGTCACTCTAACTGTTCTAGAGTTATGTCCCTTTATAAATGGAAAAATTACAAAATTTTTAGTTTCCGTTCTCTAACTTAAGTTTGCCTCAACAAAATGTTAAGAAACATATACTTAATGCTTATTACCACAAAACACAGATCAAGTTTGAATTTTGGTGGCGTCAATTTAACTGTTTTAGAGTTATGCTCCTTTATAAATGGAAAAATTGCTAAATTTTTAGTTTTTCATTCTCTCACTCAAGTTTCGTCTACCAAATATTATGAAACTTATATACAATTCTTATTACTACAAAATACAGATCAGGTTTGAATTTTGGTAAGGTCACTGTAACTATTCTAGAGTAATACCCCTTTTTAAATGGAAGAAAAATGCAAAATTTTTAGTTTCCGTTCTCTTACTTAAGTTACCTCAACCAAATATTATGAAACTTATACGCAATTCTTATTACCACAAAACACAGATCAGGTTGAATTTTGGTCGTGTCACTTTAACCATTATCGAGTTATGCCCCTTTATAAATGGAAATTTTTAGTTTCTGTTCTGTAACTTAAGTTTGCCACAACCAAACATTATGAAACCTATACACAATACTTATTACCACAAAACTCAGATCAAGTCCAAATTTATGTATCGTCACTTTTATCGTTTTTGAGTTATGTCCCTTTATATTGTTGTATGCATGCGGGGGCATTATCTGTGTCCATGGGGACACATTCTCCATTTATTTATTTTATGTTTTTTTTTTACATTGAGTCTACATGGTTTATGGGAGTAATATTCTGACTTTAATAGTGCTTAATGAAAAATTACAAAAAAAGCTTTAGGGAAGCTATATATATATATATATATATATATTTCTAGTGACTGTATAATGAATTGAATCATTATCCCATACGGTATATAAAAATTGTTGAGTTAGATTGCAGATACATTGTGTATAAAATAATAATATAACATCTTCACATGCTTAAAACACATGTCTTATGTCTATCTCTAGATTCGACTTCCATGACAAGGTAACACTACAACTACACTATTGAAGTTATGTTTTTATATAGCGAATGTGGTTGTGTGGTCTAGAGCACTGGACATCAGGCTAAGCGATTGGTGCTGTAGTGTATCAAAGGTGTGTGTTCGAATCTCTTTGATGGACAAAATTTGTCAGCACAAAATCTTATTCTTACACTGTTGGGTGTGCTTTTCGGACTTATATTTATACATGTATATATGTATAGGCTATGATAAAGACTAAAAAAAAAGTAGGGTAGGTAGGATAACTGGAACCACACATCTATTTTTATTTGGCTTTAGTGGAAATTTATCTATTTGCGATCATACAACAAATTTTTTTTTACATTATTGAATTTGTTTCTTATTTTGTAGACCATGCCACGCAAAGGAAAAAAGAGTAAAAATACTATAAGGAAAGAAAACAGGGACAATATGAGAGAGAAAAGGAAAAAGCAGGCTGATGTACAGAACCTCATCTCCACAGATATTCAGAGTGACACCTCTCTAAACTGTCCTATAAAATTAGATCAGGCGTCAACTCTCTAAACTGTCCTAAGAAACATGATCAGGCGTCAACTCTCTAAACTGTCCTATAGAAAAGATCAAGCATCAACTCTATAAACTGTCCTATAGAAAAGATCAGGCGTCAACTCTATAAACTGTCCTATAGAAAAGATCAGAGCATCAACTCTATAAACTGTCCTGTAAAACTAGATCAGGCGTCAACTCTATAAACTGTCCTATAGAAAAGATCAGGCGTCAACTCTCTAAACTGTCCTATAGAAAAGATCAAAGCATCAACTCTATAAACTGTCCTATAGAAAAGATCAGGCGTCAACTCTCTAAACTGTCCTAAGAAACATGATCAGGCGTCAACTCTCTAAACTGTCCTAAGAAACATGATCAGGCGTCAACTCTATAAACTGTCCTATAGAAAAGATCAGGCGTCAACTCTCTAAACTGTCCTATAGAAAAGATCAGGCGTCAACTCTATAAACTGTCCTATAGAAAAGATCAGGCGTCAACTCTATAAACTGTCCTATAGAAAAGATCAGGCGTCAACTCTAAACTGTCCTATGAAACTAGATCAGAGTGTCAGCTCTATAAATTGTCCAGTAGAATACAAACAGAGCATTAACTCTATAAACTCTCCAAATATTAATAAATCAATCATATATACTGAGTTAATCAAATCAAACAAATCAATCAATTCTAATGAATCAATTCATTCAACTGTATCAATAAAATCAAATAAATCAATCAAATCAAATAACTCAATCATATCAAATGAACCAATTAATTTAGATGAACCAATTAATTTAGATGAACCAGTCAAATCAGATAAACCAATCAAATCAAATAAAACAATCAAATCAAATGTACCAATCAAATCAAGTGAATCAATCATACCAAATGAATCAATTCAATCAAATAAATCAATCAAATTTAGTGAATTGTTCAAATCAAATCTGATATCAACTGTTTTATACAAATCAGATCTGAATTATGAAGCACCAAAATCAAATTTGGATTCTGAAGAAATGGATTTAAATCTGAATTATGAAGCAATGAAATCAAATTTGAATACTGAAGAAATAGATTTAAATGTGAATTCTAAAGCAACTAAATCATATCTGGATTCTGAATCAAATAAATCAAATGTGAATCTGAAAGAGTTGATACGATCAAACCTGCATGATGTCATCACATCTGGTTTAGATTATGACAATATTCCTAGTGATGCTGAAATGAAACAATTTAGTATTCAAGAACAAAACACATTAAGAGAACTCATAGATGAAACTGAAAGCATGACTGTTGAAACTAACAATACACAACTTGATTGTAGTGAAAACTTTATTACAGAAATTGGACAAGGCAATCAATGGTTGAACATGGACAGTAAAAAAATCAATGGTACAATAGCTGAAGATAGTATAGAGGTTAGTAGATCAATTGTTGATAATTGGGTAGTTCAAGGTAGTTTTCACCAAGGAGATAAAAGATTTGGAATAAATAGTGGTAAGCAATGTGTAGCAAACTGTTTATCTGCTCTTGCCCATAGTAAATTAAAAGATTTAAATGATTGGGATTCAATGTATCTAGACAATGTTTTGATTGATGGAAACAGAATGTATAGCAATATTCATGGTAACAATATTCATTTACTTGTGTCAGAACTACCAGAAATATCAGAAATATCAGAAAAATTATTCAAAATATCAAGAAAAGAATCAATAACAGCTGTTGTAGATACTTCTGGAACTATTGATTTTGGTGAATTTGGAAATTCTTTACCTTTAGACCAAGCTTTACAAGAGTCTCTAATAGACTATGATGCTTGCTTTATCTGTGCATATGACACTACTTTTTTAGCCTTGAAACATAATCAAGATTTACTTTTGTTTGATTCTCATGCACGAAATGAGTTTGGCATGAAGGACAGTGATGGTAAAAGTTTACTTTTAAAGTTGAGTAATCTAGATCATCTATATCAATACTGTTGTAACATGATGGCTGGAGCAAGTCAAAATCAATGGTTTGAGGTGACAGGTGTCAGTATTTGTATTTATGTACAGGAACCTGAAAACAACATAGACTATGAACATGATGAACTTTCACAAATTCACAAACCTGTTATAATCAGTGACTTTGAAATTCCCAAAATTCCAGAAACTGGAAACAGAAATAGCGATGAGTTTCTTAAAACTCTAGAAAATAATATGTTGAGTGACCACATATCACCAGAAATACTCAAGTTTAACATTTGCAGTGATAATAGTAATGTTTTTAAAGAAAATAATGAAGTACACTTTGATGAGGGTATTATGGATAATGAATCAGATGTTGAAATTTTATCTTCCTCTGAAATGTTTTATGATTTCAGACCTCTGAATACATTTTCAAAGAGGAAACTTTGTACTATTGTTAAGATACCAACCAAGAAAATATCCAAACTAGTTACTTCAAACATATATAACATGGGATCGCCATCTGCTACAAAGACTATTACAGGTGATGGCAATTGTCTTTTCGAGCAATTTCATATGCACTATCTAATAGACAAGAATATTTTGGAACTTTAAGAAAGGCAATAATTGATCATTTGATGACAAATGCAGAAATGTTCAAGTCATTTCTGCAGCCAAGATTTAAAACTGTAGAAGAGCATATACAAACTCTAAGAATGGAAGAAGGAAATGTTTGGGGGACAGAACTGGAGATAATAGCTTGTGCAGACCTTCTTAAAACAGACATTTATACCTTTTTTAATAATTCATGGATTATATATTCTGCATCACAAATATGTATCAACAGTGATCTAAATAATCAGGCAATTTATCTTAAACATTTAGCAGATATCAATCATTATGAAGTTGTCACAGCTGTGACTCAAAAGTCTACAAGCAGATTACAATCTAATATAGTCATTAGTAAAAAGAATGACATTGATAGGAAATCAGACATAGCAACAAAGAAATCAAAGATTGATAAAAGTCAGATGACATATTCTATTAACAATTTGGATGATAACTATGATGAATCAAAAGTCTTACCAAAAGCTGAAAAAGAAAGGATCAGGTACAGGATAGATGATGAATTCAGAGCTAGAAAGACTAACACATTAAAAAGAAAATATTGGGAAAATGACGGAACACGATTAAAAAAAATGAAAAAGTATGAAAAAGATAAGCCCTACAGAGAGAATTTGATAGAAGCAGGTATTAAAAAATATCATGAAGACCAGGTTTACAGAGATGCCTTAATACAATCACAAATTAAGAAATATAAGGACGACAAGGAGTACAGAGTTGCTTGTATACAATCTGGAATTGCAAAATATCATGAAGACAAAGATTATAGAGATGCCTTAATACAATCAGGAATCACAAAATATCATGAAGACAAAGATTATAGAGATGCGTTAATACAATCTGGAATTGAGAAATATGAGGAGAATAAAGAGTATAGGGAAAAGTTGAAACTAGCTAGTGTAAAGAAGTATGCAGATGATGATTCACACAGATTTGTAATAAAACAACAAACAACAAAGCGTCGTAAAAATCTTTTGGAAGAGAACAAACAAATATCTGAAGTGATAAGAAAATTTAAAGATGAAGTTAAAAGGGGCCCAGAATGTGTTTGTGCTTGTTGCTTGAGGTTGTTCTTTGAAAAACAGGTCCAGATTTGTAAAATGAATTTGTATGATAATTCTATATACGATTTATGCACAACAGATAAATATAAACATAATTGTACAGATGACTGCAATACACCTTGTGCTTTTGAAGGAACATGCAGAACAAGTCTATGGATTTGTTATACTTGTCATCGTAAAATGTTGAAAGGTAAAATACCTGCAGATTCGTTTTCAAATAGTTTAATGCTAGAAGATGTTCCATTAGAGTTAAAACAACTGAATTCAATAGAGCAACAACTTATATCTCAGAACATTCCATTCATGAAAGTTATGGCATTACCAAAAGGAGGACAAAAGGAGTTCATGGACCTGTTGTTTGTGTTCCATCTAATTTGAAAAAGTAACAAATATTCTACCTAGATCTGAGGATGAAAGTCTTTTACTAAAGGTGAAACTGAAAAGAAAGCTCAGTTACAAAGGGTATGACAAATATCAATTTGTTAGACCGAACTATTTAGAGCAAGCACTTTTGTATTTAAAAGATCAAAATGTGTGGTATAAAGATGTTTCTATCAATGATGAATGGATAAACCCAATTTCTGGATCAAATGATGATCAAGTGGTGACTGATGAATCTGATTCTGATGATAGTGAGCTGGTCATGATGAAAGATTCGTTAGGAAAAAAGACATCAAAGTCTTCTACAACAGGCAATGAAAGAGAAATTGAGAGTGAGCCACATAGCTACATTGATGATAGATTACGTGGTGTTCAGTTAGATACTTGTTTACAACCTGCTGATATTGGACAAGAAGCTTTAGACTTATGTTTTGACCAAGTATTTAATATAGCCCCAGCAGAAAATAACAGTCCTCTTAGTGTTCTCCAAGAACCAGGAATTGAAGCTAAAACTTTTCCTGTACACTTTCCATCAGGTAAAAATACTTTTGATGAAGATCGTGATGAAAACTGACCATTGGAAGGTACTTTAATCTTCGATTGATGAGTGTTGAAAATAGATTTGCAAGAGATACATCTTACATATTTTCAGTCAATATTTAAGTGAGCTCAATAGTGTGATTTCAAATGTACAGATTTCTCTTAGAAAAGAATGCCCTTTTTCGAAAGATGGAAAGAAAGTTACTGGAGAAATGATATGCAACAAGGAAACCTTGAAAGAATTATTTAAACAAGATGAGGCAATTAAATATTTGAAACCTATTCGAGGAACACCTCCATATTGGCAAAGTTCACAAAAAGATATATTTGCAATGATAAGACAGTTGGGAGTTCCTACATTCTTCTGTTCTTTTTCTTCTGCAGACTTCAGATGGTCAGAAATTGTAAACACAATATTAAAACAGCAGGGTGACATTAGAAATAGTGAAAATATGACATGGGATGAAAAATGTAAAGTTCTTTCTAGCAATCCAGTTACAGCAGCTAGAATGTTTGATCATAGATTTCATACATTTCTGAAAAATGTTATCATGTCAGAAGCTGAACCAATAGGAAAAATAACAGACTATTTTTACAGAGTTGAATTTCAACAAAGAGGTTCTCCTCACACTCATTGTTTGTTTTGGGTAGAAAATGCTCCAAAATTTGGAGAAGATGATAATGAAGAAGTAATCAGTTTTATTGACAAGTACATTACAAGTGAGATACCAAATGAAGAGGAAGACAAAGAGTTGCATGACATTGTTATGGCAGTACATCAACACAGCAAAAAACATTCAAAAACTTGTAAGAAAAAAGGAACAGTATGTCGTTTTAATTTCCCAAGACCTCCCTCAACTAGAACATTTATCTCAGTACCAAGTGATCCAGATAAGGATTTGAAAAAGGATGAAGAAATAGCAAAGAAAATGTTGTCAGACTTATGGAAAGTTATAAAAGACCATGAAGATGAAAGTTTGGATGTGTCTGAAATTTTCAAAAGGCAGGACTAACCCAAGAAAGCTTTGAGAAATATTTTTGTTTCATTACCAATCGAAATACAGTAGTTCTGAAACGTGAGCCAAATGAAGTATACACCAATCAGTATAATCCTCATCTTTTAAGGGCCTGGAATGCTAATATGGACATACAATATATTTTAGATGCATTTTCATGTGTTGTATACATAATAAGTTACATAAGTAAATCTGAGCGAGAGCTAGGATTACTCTTACAGCAGACCAAAAATGAAGCTGCAGAAGGAAATTTGAATGCACAACAGACTATGAAAAAATTGGAACTTCATACTTACATCATAGAGATTAGTGCACAGGAAGCTGTATTTAGAGTAACAGGATTAAGATTAAGAGAGTGTTCTAGGAAAGTAGAATTTATACCTGTTGGTGAAAATCCATGTAGAATGAGCATTCCTCTCAAAGACTTGGAGAAACAACAGAGTTATAAAACCTCAAAAGAAAAAGGAGAAAAGTGACAGTGAAGATGAAGATGAAGATGAAAATCGTATTTGGATGAACAATATTGTTGATAGATATAAAGGTAGACCACACATTGATATTTTTTCAAAATGTGTCTTGCAAGATTTGGTTCTGAATACAATGTTTTACGAGAGTCACAGTTACCCCAGAAAATTAATGAAGAAACAACATTTAAACTTGATGGCAACCTTGGATATATTAGAAAGCGCACAAGGACTTCACCTGCAGTAATCAAATATCCACGTTTCTCGCAAGAAACTTCCCAGAGAAATACTTTCAAAGCATTTTGCAACTATTTTACCATACAGAGATAATGAACAGTTAAAACCACCACTTTTTCCTACATATGAGAATTTCTTCACTTGTGGTAAAGTGAAGTTTCCAGGGATAACGTTTTGAGTTCTGTAAAACAAGTTGTTATCAAAAACATGTCAGATTTTGTGAAAATGGTCAAAATTTGGAGGATGCAGAAAAGCAATTGTATGAAAAGGATCCAAAAGAAGATGCATGGTGTGAGTTATGTCCAGAAGCTGAATTAAACCGAAGAGAATGTATAGATGAAGGAAAGTAACTAGTGTGATTGAAGAAGATTTGTCTGAAGCAGCAATACCAGATTTGAATAATGAAAAGAGCTCATCATCTGTTGGAACGAATTTGCTGTCAGTTTCCTCACAAAAATGAAATTATTCCAAGACTCCGAAGTTTGAATGTGAAACAAAGAAGAATTCTCTATAGAGTAAGAGATTGGTGCATTCAGAAAGCAAATGGTAAAACACCAGAACCTTTACATGTATTCATCACAGGAGGAGCAGGAACGGGTAAAGTCACTTGATCAAGTGTATACAATATGAAGCAACTCGAATTTTAGCACAAACTTCCAACAATCCAGATGATCTCACAGTTTTGTTAACAGCTCCAACTGGAACAGCTGCATTTCATATCCACGGATTGACAATTCACAGTGCTCTTGGCATTTTCAAATCACTATCACCTGATCATGCAACTCTAAGTGAGGACAAAATTAATTCGCTCAGAACAAAGTTAGAAAATTTACAAATCTTGATTATTGATGAAATTTCAATGGTCAACAAGAAATTGTTGTTTTTCGTTCATGAGAGACTTAGACAAGTGAAAAAAAGACCAGACAATTGTTTATTTGGAGGTGTCTCAGTAATTGCAGTTGGCGATTTTTATCAGTTACCACCTGTTAGAACAAAAAGGGTAGACAAATTGTATGTAGATGATCCCTCTAATCCCTCAAATCAGCTATGGAATGGTTTGTTTGAAATTGCTGAGTTGGATGAAATAATGCGCCAACGTGAGGATGGCTTGTTCGCAGAACTTCTAAATAGATTACGTGTTAAACAGAAAACAAATGTTTGTCATCATCTGATAAAGAAACTCTAAGACAATTCTTTGGTGATGGACCTGATGAAGCCTTGCACATATACTCTACAAATGCAGAGGTTGATACCTTTAACAAGGAAATGATAATAAAACTATGTACAGAACCAAAACTAATTAAAGCAGAAGACTACGAAAAAAATAAAACTTCTGGAAAATTGACCCTGAAAAAAATCCATTGTACAAAGTCAGATGTTTGTCTTCCAATATCTATTCTTTTAGCCGATGGAGCAAGAGTAATGCTTATTAAGAATGAGGACACAGCAGATGGTTTGGTAAATGGGGTAATGGGAACAGTAATATCTATCAAAGACTACTCACCTTACTCTCTCCCAAGTACCATATATGTTCACTTTGACAATGAAATCGTTGGAAAAAATGCAAAAACAAGAAAGCTTATCAATGGAAAACGCTGTGTTGGTTTAAAACCTTCAAGTGAAGACATTCCTTTTAGCAACTGTGTACGGAAACAGTTTCCTTTGAAGTTAGCCTGGGCTTGCACTATTCACAAAGTTCAAGGATTAACAGTTGAAGAATGTGTTGTTGATCTGAATAAATGTTTTACATATGGCCAAGCATACGTTGCCCTTAGCAGAGTTACTTCAAAATCTGGTTTACACATTAAAAACATAGATACCGACAAAATTGACAAGAAAATTTTCTGTGATCCTGATATTGTGAAGGGTGTTTCAGAAATGACAAGTTTTTTGCTTGAAGTTGAGGATGAAAGAGAGGAACAAACAAACATTTTTCAGATAATGTATCACAATATTCAAGGTTTGCAGACTCATGCTGAAGACTTGAAACAAAACCCAGACTTCAGAAGTGCTGATTACATATGTCTTACTGAAACCTGGGCTAACCAGAATTCAGTTGCTTTGAAATGATTGGATATGATGGTTTCATTTACCAAGGTCTCTTGCTTTTGAGAATGACAATTCTTATTATTCATCTCTAAAGGAAATGCAACATGGTGGTGTATGTGTATTTTACAAGCTTTCATTAGAAACTGATATATGCAACTTGACATCAAACTTGGAATGTATAGTTTTCAAGATAACATCTAAAACATTTTAGTTGCTACTGTATACAGAACTCAAAAGTATAATCTAGGAAATTTTGGAGAATTTGGAGACATTAGTCTGTAAGTTGGAAGAATTATCAGAAAAAGTTGTTATAATTGGTGATTTTAATCAAGATATTTTGAAAGGGGTTGTACAGTATTAAATTTCATGTTATCAAAGGGTTTCAGACAGCTTGTCAGTATTCCTACAACAGAAGGTGGTACACTTATTGATCATGTGTATGTGCAAGGATGTCCTGATACAGAGGTTGCAATTATTCCACATACTACAGCTATCATGAAGCACTGAAAATAGTTATTGACTGTGACAAAACAAGTAATAAATTCAACGAGTAGAACTTACAAAAGCTATTAATATGAAGGTATTCACCAAATGGATGTTTTAATTTAATTTTAAAAGATAACAAAATATAAAATTATGCCTCCTAAAGTCCAACCCTTCGTCCCCGTTGTAGGAGGCGGATGTCAGCGCTAAAAGTGATTTAGTGCTGATAACAAACAGGGCTCTGGCATCTAACACCATTAATGATCTTGTTATCACGGTGTTTGATCTTGCTGAATATGCATAAATGTATGTCACAGGATGTTCAGCAAATAATCAATCAAGGTGTTCCAAGCTGACACATGTAAATGATGATGATTTCTTTTTATTTCGTATAGTAATCTCATTCTTTTATACTTATGTCATATTTCTGTGTACTAGTATTCTTACCTTTACAATCAATGACTGAAGAATTCTAAATGAAATAGACTACTCACTGAATTTTATATGTAGTTAGTTATAAATCATTGTAAATAAAAATTATAAACTGTAATAAACTGAAAATTATTTTCCAGAATGAAATTCTACATTTCCAGTACAATTTCCTCAGTGAACAGATGGATTTGAATCTCAATTGTTTTAGCTCTTGTGCATTGTTTTATATATAAGATAGCAAATGCCATGAGGTGAAATAGTTGAAAATGATTAATCAACACAGAATGAAGATGTAACAACAGTGCTGGTATCAGAGACTTGTGTTAGTACTGGTAAGTCATAGATAATGATTATATCCAATGAAATTTTACATTATATTAATTTCATATAAAAAATTTCAGAAAGTTACAAAAGTGATGGGCACTGAAGCTTTATTTACTGGTAAAATAAGGTTAAAACTTAAATCAACAAATCACTATTAACTAACTTTTCTTCAGATACCAAGCTTACCCAATTAATCGACCATATATTTTGGAATGTGTGTAAAATAGCTTTCTTATAAAATCAGAAGTGAGTTTTTAACAATTAATATATGATTTTATTGTTATTATTTATTATAACAGTGCATATTAACCATAGATATTGAAAGTAATATAAAGAAAGGTACAGTATCTGAAATTTAAAACCTTCATATGTATTTAAAATTGTATATAGCTGGCAGTTGTTTTTTTTATTCTCATTCATTTCCTTAAAAAGTGTCAATCTTTTGACACTAGAGCAAATTATTTTATCCAATTTTTCTGATCAAAAGTGATTTTGAATTGGGTGGAAGACCTTCAATTGTTCTCTGAACAATTGGTTTTAATTTTATTTTTTTTTTCTTCCGCCTAATTTTTTTCTTGCGCTGTATTGTTGTTTCAAAAGATGTCGCTTGGACTTTTGGTATATGATATTGAACAGTTTATACGCTTTCAAAACTGACACCGCTTAAGAGAATATTTTATTTTGTAAGAGTTATCTCCCCGAACACTGTTTTTCTTGTGTGCACTACTCCTTCGCAACCATAAAAGATTACAACAAATTTATTTTACCAAATTGCTCGCTATATCTTCAGGATGTTAAGTTTGGTTTGGACCGAAGCGTTCCGGAGACTCCATATGAGAGTTATTTCCCCTTATGCATTTGATATAGTGATATGCATTTGTAATTGGTAAACCATAAGTGATAGAGACCTAGGGTCTTTTGATTTGGGGTCCTAGGTCCAAAAAAAAGAAAATTAGGTCAAGGTCAAAAGTCAAGGTCATATTCTAAATTTTGATTTGGGATTATTTTCACTTCTTTTCAGAAACAGTATAAGATAGTGACAACATATTTTTACTAAATTGTTCATTGCGACATGTCGTAACACATACATTTTGGTTTTAAGGGTACGCTAACATTAAATTAGAGTTTTCTCCCCTCTTGTATTTAAAAATACGCATATGATGATATAACTCATTAACCATTTATTATTAAGACCTAGGGTCTTTTGATTTGAGGTCCCGGGTTTATGACCTTGAAATTGAGCTCAAGGTCATAGGTTAATTTGACGTTCTAGATTTTGACCTTTGCTTTTACATCATGTATACCTCATATGTATACATGATAAAGCCTTGGGACTTTTTGCATTAGGTTGCAAGCAACTTGACCTTTGAGAAGCCAACCGGAAGTAATGTGTAAACCGGAAGTCACTATTATTTTGTACATATTACATATAAAAGTATATAGAACCATATATTTTTGGAAGCAGTGTGAAGTAAACTATCAAATAATACCGGAAGTGACATTTTCAAAACCGGAAGTAACAAATTATCTCCCTTATTTAGAAAAAAATGTATAGAAATCATACATTTTTGAAATCAACGTACAATAAGCTATCATTTGACGCTGGAAATGACATTTTAAAACGAATTTTATTAGTTTGATATTAAAATAGATCTTTATGGGTGGAAAGACCTTCAATTGTTCTCTGAACAATTGGTTTTTAATTTTTTTTTTTTTTCTTCCTCCTAATTTTTTTCATGCGCTGTATTGTCATTTCAAAAGATGTCGCTTAGATATTTTGCGATATTGAACAGTTTATACGCTTTCAAAACTGACACCGCTTAACCCAACATATTCTCATATAAGAGTTATCTCCCCGAACACTGTTTTTTTTTGTGCGTACTACTCCTTCGCAACCGTAAAAGATTACGACAAATTTATTTTACCAAATTGCTCACTATATCTTCAGGATGTTGAGTTTGGTTTTCACCGAAGCGCTCCGGAGACTCCATATGAGAGTTTTTTCCCCTTGTGCATTTGATAAAAGTGATATGCATATGAACTCATAAACCGTAAGCCGTATAAACCTAGAGTTGTTTTATTTGAGGTCCTTGGGTCCCAACTTAGAAAATGAGGTCAAGGTCAAAGGTCAAGGTCATGTTCTAAATTTTGACATTCACTTCAAGCTGCTTTTACTCAGAAAAAAGATAGGGGTAAAATTTTAAAAATTGTGATCAAAATGTTAGTCGCCACATGATTTAACTGGAGATTTTCTGTCGTGATGTTACGCGTCATTTTTTGGGGGGTTCCATGCCAATGAAATGGAAAAATGAACCAATTAACTAATTATAGCTTCAAACTTTACAGCTATCATGATGTGTACATGCAATTTATCTTTGTTAATCATCAAAGGCCCACAACCACCCCTCTAGACCCCCCTTTTTTTTGGAATCCCATTTCTGTTTTATTATAAAAATGCTAATCCTTCTTTTTATATGAATAAACTTATAACACCAGCATTAATTTTGTGTGCATGCAATGAATGAGTCGACCAGTGGTCAGCGCTCGGACAATACCTGTTAAATAAATCGAGAAAATATATTTTCCGGTAGCAGTATAAATCACGTGCAGTCCGCTTGACGTTCCAATCTGGATTGAGAAATTAAAGTCAATGGCGTAGAAATCCCTAAAAAGTTCGTAAATAGTAGTCAAATCCTAGAATCAAATTTCTAAGCATGTATTAAAAAACAAATCTGTGTTCCCGTAAATATATGTACGAAAAAAGCATGCATGATCCGACATCAATGACCTGTAAATGAAAGAAAATTTAAATCCGTTAGCTGACAATCTTTATACACAGGTCTGGTCTTGACAACAATCCCTCTGCAACTAAATTGTGTCTTTTTGTGTATATCGATCAGCTTGGTGACGTCACAATCACACCAACCATACGGTGCAGCGCGGGCTACCTAAAATAAAATAGGGGTTTTCCCCTTTTCAAAAAGAATTAAAACGTGCACGTAGCAGGTTAAATACAAAAGATCCATGCAGGTCAGGTCCGATGTT
Source organism: Mytilus coruscus (assembly GCA_017311375.1). Taxonomy (NCBI): domain Eukaryota; kingdom Metazoa; phylum Mollusca; class Bivalvia; order Mytilida; family Mytilidae; genus Mytilus; species Mytilus coruscus. The sequence goes on along the minus strand of CM029601.1, from coordinate 25,106,921 downwards.
CTTTAATTATAAAATTGAAAACAATGCTCACACAATAAGTAAATAAGACACAAGTACTGGGAAGCCTTATAAAAAAAGAGACCATTTATAAAGGAAAATGCAAGATACTTTTTGTAAGTGTGTTTAAATCCTTGCATGTTTCTACAAATGTCATAATTTGAATATAAATAAACATGTTGCAAGGACCCGTTTTCGCGGTTCCTAGAGCCTACGTCCCAAGTGTTTAAACACGGGAACTAGGCTCTCAATTCCTTTTTCGCGTATTCCTTAAGCCTAGGTCCCAAGTGTTTAAACACGGCCACTAGGCTCTCAATTCCTTTTTCGCGTATTCCTTAAGCTTAGGTCCCAAGTGTTTAAACACGGCCACTAGGCTCTCAATTCCTTTTTCGCGTATTCCTTAAGCCTAGGTCCCAAGTGTTTAAACAAGGGAAATAGGCTCTCAATTCCTTTTTCGCGTATTCCTTAAGCCTAGGTCCCAAGTGTTTAAACACGGGCACTAGGCTGTCAATTCCTTTTTCACGTGCTCCTAGAAGCTAGGTTTCAAGTGTTTAAACACGGGCAATAGGCTCTCAATTCTTTTTCCGCGTGTTCCTAGAAGCTAGGTCTAAAGTGTTTAAACACGGGCACTAGGCTCTCAATTCCTTTTTCACGTGTTCCTAGAGGCTAGGTCTAAAGTGTTTAAACACGGGCACTAGGCTCTCAATTCCTTTTTCACGTGTTCCTAGAAGCTAGGTCTCAAGTGTTTAAACACGGGAAATATGCTATCAATTCCTTTTCCGCGTGTTCCTAGAAGTTAGGTCTTAAGTGTTTAAACACGGGCACTAGGCTCTCAATTCCTTTTTCACGTGTTCCTAGAGGCTAGGTCTAAAGTGTTTAAACACGGGCAATAGGCTCTCAATTCCTTTTTCACGTGTTCCTAGAGGCTAGGACTCAAGTGTTTAAACACGGGCACTAGGCTCTCAATTCCTTTTTCACGTGTTCCTAGAGGCTAGGTCTAAAGTGTTTAAACACGGGCACTAGGCTCTCAATTCCTTTTTCACGTGTTCCTAGAAGCTAGGTCTAAAGTGTTTAAACACGGGCACTAGGCTCTCAATTCCTTTTTCACGTGTTCCTAGAGGCTAGGACTCAAGTGTTTAAACACGGGCACTAGGCTCTCAATTCCTTTTTCACGTGTTCCTAGAGGCTAGGTCTAAAGTGTTTAAACACGGGCACTAGGCTCTCAATTCCTTTTTCACGTGTTCCTAGAGGCTAGGTCTAAAGTGTTTAAACACGGGCACTAGGCTCTCAATTCCTCTTTCACGTGTTCCTAGAGGCTAGGTCTAAAGTGTTTAAACACGGGCACTAGGCTCTCAATTCCTTTTTCACGTATTCCTAGAGCCTAGGTCTCAAGTGTTTAAACACGGGCACTAGGCTCTCAATTCCTTTTTCACGTGTTCCTGGAGGCTAGGTCTCAAGTGTTTAAACACAGGCACTAGGCTCTCAATTCCCTTTTCACGTGTTCCTAGAGGTTAGGTCTCAAGTGTTTAAACACGGGCACTAGGCTCTCAATTCCTTTTTCACGTGTCCCTAGAGGCTAGGTCTCAAGTGTTTAAACACAGGCACTAGGCTCTCAATTCCTTTTTCACGTGTTCCTAGAAGCTAGGTCTCAAGTGTTTAAACACGGGAAATACGCTATCAATTCCTTTTCCGCGTGTTCTAGAAGCTAGGTCTCAAGTGTTTAAACACGGGAACTACGCTATCAATTCCTTTTCCGCGTTCCATGAGGCTATCAATCAATCAATCAATCAATCAATCAATCAATCAATCAACCAACCAACCAATCAATCAATCAATCAATCAATCAATCAATCATGTTTCAGAGGGGAAAGACCGTTAATTGTTTTTAAAACAATTGATTTATATTATTATTTGGTGATATTCACAGTACACATCATTATGTAAACGGTTCTTCGATGATCTTACAGAACAACGTTTAGTATTTCTTAACATGCAACCAAAGTAAATAGCTTACAGATGGATCAAATCTAAAGTTTTGATAGATTTTTGCAACTTTAGAGTTTCTATTAAAACATGAAGAAGAAGTACATTTATCACAAACATAAGTTCAATCGGAATAAAAGCTTTGTATTGTTGTATTCCGTTAATTCGTTTCCTTCGATTTAACATTTAACAAAAACATGTACGTAAATAATGAAATTTGTAAATTGTATTACAATTGTCTGAAACAAACAATGTATAGAGCAGAATGACATTTTTATTTTACGGATATAGATTACAATATTTATAGAAAAAGGTATTTTTTGCAGACTTTAACTTTAAATAAAATTGTAAATTCCACTACCTTTCGCCAAATTCATCTTCCGGATTTTGTCCTAAGATTGAAAATTGATCTCAATCGTTTTATAAGACAGATACTGTTACAGTTATCTCTTGATAACCAAAATAATAAGGTTTTGATATTTTTTTATTTTGAAAGACAAAAATGAGACAAGGTATATTAAATCAGTGTAGCACATTGTTTTTGTCCCCATACTGCTTTTTCTAGAATATTAAAAGATCCATTGTCCCGGTAACGTATTTTTTATAGTACGAAGCAATCTAGTTGAATGCCTTTATACTTCGATATAATAAGTCGCAAACATATTAACACAAGTGATATGTTTTCTTTTCGACAATTTCATGTGACATATTTCAAACATTTTTTTTGGGTAAAAGCTATACATTTGAATAATGATTTTCCGAGTTTGCTTATTACATTAACTTGATATGATAACATATATCAATTGTTTAACTGTCGAATAACTGAGATGATTGCACACTTGTCGAGGGAAACAAAGACATATAAATGTACATGTCAGTTTCAAGGCAAGGTTAACTAGTTGCCCAAAAAGACTTGCAATAAAAATACTCTACTTAATGTCTTGTAATAAATATCAACGTCCAGTGCTCATTTGATTGAAACCTACATATGTGGAATGCTTGGATGGCAAATGTTTAAAATCAGAAAAAATACACTATTCCTTAAAAGATATCATATAAAAGGTTCTTTCTAATTTATAGGTTTTTTTCCTTTAGGGGGAATTAATAAGACAACCATTTCAAATTTCCTGCTGTAGATATAAAATAAGGAGAAGTTGTCAAAATTTCCAATAAGACAACTATCCAACAAAGAGTCCAAACGATGCGGATTAAAATAGTTATAAGTCGCTGTTCGGCCTTCAACAATTTGCAAAGCCCATACTATATAGTCAGTTTGAAACGGCCCCAATCTGACAAATGTGAAACAATTCAAACAAAGAAACGAATAGCCTGATTTATTACCAGACATGAAACAAAAACAAATATGACAGACAGCAACCAACGTCCACCACTGAATTACACACAGCCTCCTGACTTGAGACAGGTACATATTTATCTGGCAGGGCCAAGCATGTTTACCTGAGATAATGTTGTCAAGTACAATATAAGAACAAACTATACAAAGCCCTATACAAATCGGTTGCTCGACTCATTGGATCGGCATGAAGCACAAAAAAAAAACTAACATAAAGACAAAAGCGCCGATATAAGAATATTCGCAGTTACTGAAAGTTATTTTAAAGCCAAAAACAACCAATAAATAAATCTCCAGACTAAAGTATCAGTCAGTAAACTTCCAATGGATTTGACAAAAAAAAACTAACACAAAGACAAAAGCGCCGATATAAGAATATTCGCAGTTACTGAAAGTTATTTTAAAGCCAAAAACAACCAATAAATAAATCTCCAGACTAAAGTATCAGTCAGTAAACTTCCAATGGATTTGTTGTAAAGACGTCAAAAACTGTCTGAAAAAGCAAGACCTTAGGCAATACCAAACCGTAAGTACATAATATCAATAGGATGTAACGCCATCAGTTTTCATAAATGTGCAGCAATTTATACCTAGTTATGTTAGAATTTATCAGAAATAAAATCAATGTAAGAACCGACAAACATAATATTCAAAGATATTAGTACGGAGTTAAATTGATATCCTTTAAGAATTACCTGGTAGTTTATTCAAAGGACCAATGAGGTTACATGGATCGTATCTAACTTTCAAGCGTAATAAATTCCTTTACTGTAAAAATATGGATGTGATACCTCGTTTTTATAAGAATTCTACAGGTAAAATTTATCTTCAAAATCAAATCTTTGTATCTACAAAAGAATTTAGTAAAAGTTTTAAGTAATTTATGGTAACGAAATCCCTTACTTAATAATTTACCGGTTATACATAGATACTGTTCATTGATATCTAAAACGTCACTACATACACGTGCATAGCGAACGAGTTAGGAAATATACACACCGTATGAAGGAACCAAAGGAACATCACCGTCCAAATAAAAGAAAATTTACATAGCTAACACAATCGTCTCTTTTGTTGATTTTTCCATATGAAATTGAAATATCCAAATCTAGAAAAGAACAAATATCGTTGTTAATATAAGATTAAATAAAGAAAGTTCTCTTAAATAAGTTTCAGGTGTAGTATTAGGAATTCTTAATTTTTTCAGCAAAAGATCACCAAAGTCACGCTTAGCGGGTATAAATTGATCAATTACTAGTTAATGATAATTAGATGGATCTTTACTGAATTTTGCCATAAATTATGATAAATAACAATACAGGAACAAGTCTGTTATTAAAGGAGCACACTTGGTGTTCACAGGAATACAGTCAACAAGTTGATAAACTTGATAGGCGAAACGTACAGAAATGTTGTCAAGTAAATATTTTACAGCTTAAATCAGTTCACCATAGTTCTAGTAATTATATATAGCATGTAATCAATTTTTCTTTACAAAAGAAGGCTTGATTAAGTAGCAGCAAATCAATCTGCATTCAGATTTTTCAAAGCACCATTTAATAAAATTAGAAAACATACATTAACATAAAATACCATTGAAAAAGATGTAAACATCAAAATGTGTCATTTTGATAATTTTACCTTTTTTTATTCAAAGGTTCATTTCTATCGTTATTTTCATTGGATAAGTGCACATCTATAATATGGATATGTGGTAGGATTGACAATGAAACAACTGTCATTAGTAACAAACGACAAAGATTTGAACGATTAAGCAAAACACGACACAAGTATGAAATCAGTGTCTTACTATATTCATATCAAAAATCAAAACCATTTAAACTTTCTTATTTTGATAAGATAAAACCACATATCATTTTGTATACATACAAAAAAACCGGTAAAGATTTAATTTTAATTATACGTGTTACATCAGACATCAATAAAGAAAAAAAATGCTCATTCAACTTGAGACTATGAATCATCGAATTTTAGATATGATCTTTATGGCAATGTTATTACGGGGACCTCAAGATCGTTCAATACCAAGAGGTTAAAAAGTTTCTGAAAAAAGGGACAACATATGGTCCTCCATCGAAATTAGATTGGAAACAGTGTCGTCAGATCATTAAAGACGCTCTTTCGTCATATTGTAAAAAATGGTGTAAATGGGGAAAATCTGTTAAAAAATCTCGTTATTCTTATCTAAATAAAAGTGTGAATATTGTGGATATTCGAATATTACACTTTGAAATTAAGTAAGAAATAGATAAAGAGGTATTTATGTTCTTTTTCACGGGTTCAACCGAACATAAAGCATTACTTTTCTATACAAGGCTCAATGACACAAAACACAATATTCTAAGGGATGTAGGTTTGCAGCATCCAGTCATTTAATAATACAATCGAAACATAATAACAACATGTGAACAAAAATTTAGAATGGCAGGTGTTACGCAAAAAACTGTCCTTATCACATTCTCTTCACTAGAAGTAAGATCAACAGCCTGTACAATCTACAAAATACAATTACAAAATATTAGAAACAATTCATAACTAAATGAATGAAAAAGAAAATTGAATAAATACTGTAAATTGGGCAGTGTACATGTGCATCTATTGAATTGTACAATTCTATAAGAATAGTCGTATACGTGTGAAAGACAGTACTTATAGGCAAAAAAAAATAGTTTTAAACAAAAAATAAAAAGTCAAACAGACCTTAGCAGCAATTAAATTAAACGTCTAGACTGGTTGAATATGGTGGCCGGTTAAGGCCATTTCGCGTTTTCGCCTTTCATATTCTATAGGGCGAAAACGCGAAATCGCGAAGTCGAAAACGCGAAAACGCGAAGTCGAAAACGCGTTTTCGCGTTTTCGACTTCGCGATTTCGCGATTTCGCGTTTTCGCGTTTTCGCGATTTCGCGTTTTCGCGTTTTCGCGTTTTCGCGTTTTCGCGATTTCGCGATTTCGCGTTTTCGCCTTTTCGCGTTTTCGCGATTTCGCCTTTTCGCCTTTTCGCGTTTTTACGATATACATGTTATTGTAACATAACATTTTAAATATAATTGGAGACAAGACTACAAAGTATGTCATTCAAATGATTGTCATATAAATTTCATATCTGTGGTTTACTTTAAATATTTTCATAAATTAGACAATTCCTTTACATTCTTTGTTTCAAATACTCTAACAAGTCATTATCTTTTAAAAGTGTCAAATTTATAAGTTAAGCCACAATGTAAACTATAGGCGGTTTTTGTTTATATACATAAAAACTTTTTCCATCTTTGAAAATTTGAAATATTAATCAATGCGTTTAGTAATATATGGAAACACAGTCTACATTTACATGAATTTTCCATAAATCCAGGTTACTTTTTGTTTAAATTAAAAGAACATGCGACAGGTTTAGGATATCTTTGCTAAGATCAACCTACGACAGTTTTGAGGCGAGGTCTTGGATAGTCCTAAGAGGATCATAAGACATGTCATAAGATATTCTAGTATTTATAACAGGTCTTAAGATAGCTTCATGAAACCGTCCCAAGTTTTATTTGACAAAGTCTTATCTCCACAATGTATTAAATTTTAAACTTTTTCACACAAGCTAATTTAAATATTAAAATTTTAGATTCACAACAAGAGCATTAAATGAATGATTATGTATTTTAAGTAACCATGGCTATAATAATCATTAATTTCATTTATTTTAAAATGTCCAAACTACAACTTCCAGCAAATTGTATATTCAAAGGCATTTTATACAAATGCATCTGTTTTAAATTTGTTCAGTAATTGTCAACAAAGAATGTGAAGAAATTGTCTAATTTATGAAAATATTTAAAATACGTCACAGATATGAAATTTATATGACAATCATTTGAATGACTTATACTTTGTAGTCTTGTCTCCAATTATATTTAAAATGTTATGTTATAATAACATGTATATCGTAAAAACGCGAAAAGGCGAAAAGGCGAAATCGCGAAAACGCGAAAACGCGAAATCGCGAAAACGCGAAAACGCGAAATCGCGAAAACGCGAAATCGATTTCGCGTTTTCGACTTCGCGTTTTCGCGTTTTCGACTTCGCGATTTCGCCTTTTCGCCCTATAGAATATGAAAGGCGAAAACGCGAAATGGCCTTAACCGGCCACCATAGTTGAATGCAAACCGTCGAATGATTTAAATTCCCGCTTAATAGAGCTTTCTTACAAATTGACGAAAGGTACGTATGATTGACGAATCATACGTAAGACCCATTTGAGGATCCTTTATTTTGACTTTTGACGACGATGAAAGTTTTGAACGACCTTGACTGGCTAAACAGCCCTTGAACAGTCGGCCTGGCTTGCGCCTTGCATTTAAATGTTTATCATTAAATAATGATTGACTTTTGAAAGCTTATGACAATATTTTTACACGTGTGCAATCTCAAAATAGCCATTGGCTCCGGGCATTGGCTATAAAATGCGTTGCTTCCCAATGTATTTCTTTCAATGACAATTACACTGCATGCAACGATACATGTGAAATGTTAATTTTTATGTGATATGATAGGTTTTAAAACGTATGCGCAAACGAGGATAAAATAAAATGCTAACTAGGAAAGGGGGAGGTGGGGAAATTGAATTCATAACATAGCCCCCCCAACCCCCCCCCCCTTCCAAGTACTTCTTTCCAGTTAAAAATATACCAAGAAAATAGTATTTATTAAAGTATTTTGGCTCCCAACATCCCGAAAAAAAATTGTAGATCTTATTTTGTCCTAAGTCAGAATCTGATGTACAGTAGTTGTCGTCTGTTTATGTAGTTCATACGTGTTTCTCGTTTCTCGTTTGTATATAGATTAGACCGTTGGTTTTCCATTAGTAATTTTGGGTCCTTTATAGCTTGTTGTTCGGTGGGAGCCAAGGCTCCGTATTGAAGGCCGTACCTTTGTTATTTGGATGGATAGTTGTTTCATTGGCACTCATACCACATTTTCCTATATCTAACTAATGTATCCACATTGCAGACACATTTCAAGTATCTTATTTTGATCTCCTCCCGGTCATTTCTGTTCAACACTTAGCCAGAGAGAGACCGTTAAAATTTCTGAAACACTTTTTTTCTCAGTATAACTGGGTGCTTGTTCGCCTTTTGTTTTTGACCATTTGAAACTTTCTATATACATGTAGTATGGCACATATATAAAATAGTACGTTAATATTAAAGAGATTACAGCAATTATATTTTCGTTGATCTTCATTTCCATATCTTTGTTTGTTGGCTATTTGTCTCCTGGACATTTATCTTATATCTAACTACTTGTTTTAAAAAAAATTGCGTGTGTGTGTGTGTGTGAACGATACTGGGTGAAATATATCAAAGGGACATTTAAACTCACAAGTCGAAAACAAATTGACAAACACCCATGGAAAAAAACCAAAAGACAAAAAAAACAGGTAAGAAAACACAAGCTAAAAACAGAGCAATACGAACCCAAACGAAAACTGGGGTGATCGACGGTACTCAGAGGGTAAGCAGATGATGCTTCACATGTGGCACCAGCGTCCTTGCTTGTGTTCAAACCAGGAAAACATGTATAAACAAATCCACCACTGATCGATCAACAATAATTAACAATTTAAAACCAATTAGTCACGTTTAAAAGAATGAGAACAAATTAGTTATGGCATTAACTGACGAATTAGATATAACTGTCAGTAAAGACAAACCGTGCAAATAATTTGGAGAATAGTTAGGAAACAGTATAATTTCATACTTATTTTGTTTTTGTTTCACTTTTGAATTAACCTCAGTTCGGTCTTTTGTTTAATCAATGAAAATAATAACAAAATATTTTTTTTCCATGACTTTTCTTATAAAATGGGAAACTTGCATATTATTGCTAAAAGAAACCGATAACCACATGACCTCAAACTGAAATTGTCGTTCACAAACGGATAATAATATTTTAATCAAACTTTTATTGCTAACTGTATTTTAATTGTTCATAAATTTGTCCATACATTGTAGCATCTTCGTTTCAAGTTCTCGCCCTCTTTCTAAGCCCGATACATATTGTTCATACGACTCTCTTGCTAGTTCGCTGACCGATTTTCTTTTTTTTCTTTGGGGGCTCTTCCTCGTCTTTCTGTTCCCCAGCTACATTGTCCTCTGCTGGTACATTGGCTACTGCTGGTACATTTGCCACTGCTGGTACATTTGCCACTGCTGGTACATTTACCACTGCTGGTACATTTGCCGCTGCTGGTACATTTGCCACTGCTGGTATATTTACCACTGCTGGTACATTTACCACTGCTGGTACATTTGCCACTGCTGGTATATTTACCACTGCTGGTATATTTACCACTGTTGGTACATTTGTCGCTGCTGGTACATTAACTTCTCCTAGTACAGTGTCGTGTGCTGGTATATTGTTCTCTGGTGCGACATTGTCAACGCGGATGACATCATTATCATGTGCGTCTGCCTCATCAGCGTGCAAGTCTGGCAAATCTTGATATTCGACATCCACAATCTGATGCCGGACATCAACTGCTGGAGGTATAACTGTCTTTAACTGGAATATAAATTAGCACACACATATAGTTAAAACATCTTTCTCACTATTATTTGTTATACACAAGCATGTTTTTTTCGACTCATAATTATTACAGCCTAATAACGGTAAAGTTTTCCGTTATTTCACATTTTTGCGTGTACAGAGCACCTTAAGCATTATGTATCCTTAATATTTTTAAATGCATACCATATGAACATTTTACAAATCTACAGCCTTACCGCATGATCTCTTATATTGTTATTTCTATACTTAATATTTAAAGATTTCTGCATGAATCTAGAGCAATTATTCCCCCCCTAAAACAAGTTTTAAAATAAAACATTGTAAGGTGCACTCGAATTTTGTAAACAACAAAAAAAACCTAGCACAACATAAACTATTGAGTGATCTAGGATTTATTTACATTCTATATAATCAAGTATATGGATTTATTTGTAAAATCTTTGCTTAATTTTCAATATAATTCATATTTACTATTTCCAATCAGTACGTCTCTTTTTTCTGTTTTTTTCTCGGTTTTTTTTTTTTGGAAAGGGGGTGCTGTTTAGACATTGAAACACTTTGGAAAATGCTTATTTTGTTCATTCACATTAAAATGTTTGCAATTATATTATCTTAAACAAATTTCTCTTTTAATTTTTGTCTTGATTTTCACATAAAACGTAAATGACACTAAAATATAATCAAATGCAAAACAAAAAAGGTGACCAGACCTTAAAGTATTATCACAAGGGGTCAGGTTGCCGAAACATAAACAGATAGTTCTTTCTGGGTGGCCTTTGTGACACATTTAGATAACAACACACAAGTCCAAGGACAAATCAAATGTGCAGATAACAAAATTTTGTCGTAGAATTACATGGAAAGAGTTTTGTATGTATGTAAAATCTTTTAAATTTGATTGATAAAGCGATTTATATTGTTTCACTTAATAAATTAAATTACCGGCTGTTTCTTTTCTAAGGGGTGCCCTTTCTGCTGGTATCTGGTATTGTTTTGTTTGATTTCCTGTATCAATGTGGCTATTTCGTCGTTGGCTGGCACATAACTGTCCCTTGAAACCTTCTTTATTTGGTCGCTCATGCGTCTTTTCAGCTTTTCCATTTTGCCGTCCTTGTAAAGTTGTGCGGCTGCCATGGGTAAATTAGCGCTGTTCTTTACGTCTGCTAACACGGATCCCCAGTTGTTACCAAATTGTCTATAACCTTTAACTATTGCTGTCAACTCAATCTGAGAAATGTCTATATGTGTACGCCCTGCCATTAGTTGTAATTGAATGCTATATGATACATGTATGTGCTGACCAATCGAACACAACGTTTGCACGAAATCGTGCGCGAAACCAACATTTGATATACATATAGGTAAAAAGGTCTGTCTGATTGATAAACTTATAAGTTACATAAGCAAATACAATGAATGAACAACAACGCAGAAGTTTTATGGTAATTTTGATGACTTATATGAGATATAAATCGCTTACCGCATGTCCACCTCCACTGTTCAACGCTAATGATGATATGTACTTTCTTATTTTGTTACAAAACTTTAGGCAGTATTTGATTTCTAGAAGAAGACCACCGATTCTCTATAATTTCAGTATTAGAAGTAGAATTTTAGATAACGCTGATGGAGACGAATTTATCGTAAATGATGTTTACGCTGTTGTTATTCAGCGACCGTATGAATTTTGGATACTTACCGGAGAATCGACCACTTCTTTTCAGAACATCGTCATCGACGTTTCTCAAAACCTCAACTTGCATGGAAAAGAAATTACTTCAGTTCAAAATCGAATTTTATTGACACTTATTTGGTTGAGACAATACCCCACGTATACTCTTCTGTCTATGACTTTTGGTATCAGTATTGCAACTGTTGGCCTAATTATTAAAAAATGTGGATTATTTTGTGGGAGATATGTGCCCCAACGTTCGGTGGCCAACTAGACAGGAATGGCTAAACCGCAGAGGAAAATGGCCAGAGATGCCCAATGTGGTTGGCATGATTGATGGAACATCGCACGAGATCCTGATTCCTCAACAGAACCGCAGCAGGATTTCTATAGTGGCCACAGAAAATACCACTGTATCCATACTCAGGTATGCTTGCATTACAGAAAAATCCTCATTGGCAAATCTATTGTATTCAAAAGACACCATGATCGCGTTTTAGACGTTGATGGGGTTATCATTTCCACCATACTATAAAAGCAAGAAGATGTGGGATAGATTGCCAATGAGACAACTCTCCACCTATGACAAAATGACCACTGGCGCTTGGGTATATGATACAGATAAAAAATGTTGATTAAAATATACAATTTTCTATATTTATAATACATATCTATCACTGTTGTGCATGTCTCACCTAGTTTCGAGTGATTTAAACGACCCAGAGAAAATACCCAATTTTACTATCCATACTAAGAATCAAAGCGCCTGTGGAAATGCAGGGCGGATACAGCCCTTTATAAAGGGAGGGGTTCCAGCTATATGCTCCCATTCAAAGGAATTGATCGGCCAAAAAGGGGTTATCACTATTTCAGTAATCGAGCAGACCGTTAACCGTCAAATGCGTTCAAGCGGAAAGGAATGTCAGATCAATCAATTACAAGGTTAAGGTCATCTTCAATGTTGAATGAATAATCTTTAATGTATAACGTTTAAATAACAATAAACATGCCATACAATAGGATTTTTCTCCATTTTGACGAATAAATTAAAACTACATCCATTTATTATGTTTGCAGGTTATCTGTGACAACGACAAAACATCTGTTATATCCACTCAGGGTTTCTCGGACATGACAATGATGCTAACGCATATCATCGTATAGGCCCGATTGGACCCGGGGATGCACTTGATTTTCCACCACAGTGTTACATCTTGGCTGACAGTATTTATCCAAATGGATATCCACTAGTAACACCCTTCAAATCTGTTGAAATTATAAGACAAACAAGGGCTGAGAAAAGATTTCGAAGGAAATTTAACATTTTACACAGAAACCGTAGAGTGTATGTGGAACATGTTATTAAGGAAATTAAAACATTTAAAGTAATTGGCAGCCTGTTTCGTCATCCAAGATGGAATCTCAGTTCAATTGTTGAGTTGTGTGCAGGATTGGCAAAGTGACGAGCAGATTTGTTGTCAGGCGAATTAGCATAGCCTTAAACTGATAAATATTAAAATAATTGTGAATTTTGTGTTTCAATTTAAAGTAATATACTTCAAGAATTTCATTAAACAATTTGTAAATTGTATTTACGTTTTAAAATTCATGCTTGAAAATTCCCGCGCAAATGTGTGTTATCGTGATGAACATAAACAACGTATCGGACGTAAGTGTACTTTAAACATTTTCGTTTATTTCAGATACAACATGCGTTTTTATTTGTGAAATGCTTCAATTGTGTAGAATACAATTCATTAAGAAAAATCTCATTTTTCAGGATAAAATATAGACTCAAATGTTATCGTGGAAATGAAATACACGCCCCTTACGTTCGTTCGTACCTTTCGTCAATTTGTAAGAAAGCTTAATATGCACGGGTGAATCCACCCGTGCAAATTACTACGCATAACGGTATTCTATAAGCCTTGTAACGAAAAGAAATTTATATAATACGACTATTTATAGAGTAAGAAACAAACTTCAAGTACTCGCAAAGCGGTTTGTGTTCGATAACGCAGCCTACAATGTTATTGTGGTATGACGTAAATACAACAAGGAAGTCTTTAAGAATTCAATTATAAATTCTTGTACATTCAGGTCCGTGCGCTCCACAGAGAGTCCCATAGTAAACAAGCATATCATTACCACATTTCAGCTAACGGCATCCGCTGCACATTTTAATGTCCCGTCATGTATTGGTTATCTAAACTACACACAAAAAACCCGTAAAATATCGTTCAATCTCGGCCTCTACTAGGTGTTCTACAACTAATCTTTCTGTGCGTTTAACTAGTTCTAAAACTACTATCAAAGAATTAATCATTAACTTATTTATTAAAGCATATGAAAATAGTGAAATTAACAATTTTGAGCAGTGTAAAAAGTTCTTTGGATGTTTTACGTAAATAACGTGCTTTTGATGGTCCTTTTAATTCGCTTGACAGTTTTGAAATTTCGACTCTGTACCCTACACTGTCACTCAATCTTATCAAACAAGAGTTTTCCTATTCAACTAAATAGTCGTTTAAAAAAAAAAAAATATGATAGCAAATTTATTTGCGGAAACTCATATAAATATAAATATAAGGAGATGTGGTATGATTGCCAATGAGACAACTATCCACCAAAGTTCAAATGAAGTGGATGTAAGCAATTATAGGCAACCGTACGGACTTCAACAATGAGAAAAACCCATACCGTATGGTCGGCTATAAAAGGCCCCGACAAGAAAAATATGAAAATAATCAATTGAGGAATATAACGGCATAATTTATAACAAAACAATTTACGAAAAACAAATATGACTAACATGAACCAACGACAACCGCTGAACTACAGGCTCCTGACTTGGGACAGGCACATAAAGAATGTGGAGGGTTAAACATGTTTGTGAGCGCTCAACCCTCCCTCTAACCTGGGACAGTGGTGTAACAGTACAACATAAGAACAAATTATAAAAATCAGTTAAAAAAGGCTTAACTCATCAGATGGCTACAAATAGAAATACATCTAACAAAAACATAGTGGACGTGGACGGTTACTTATACATCCCCACAAAAAAAAAAAAAAAAAAAAAAAAAACTAAGTACAGATCTGAGAGTACTCGCAGTTACTGACAGCTAGTTCAAAGCCAATAACAACTAATAAAATAAAAATCATGTATCTAAGGCTAAAATATCAATCAGTACACATCCAGTATCCAATGGATTTAGTGTAAAGACGTCATTAACAGTCAGAGAAAAACATGACCTTGTGCAATGCCAAAGGTATCAACAGATTGTTACACAGTAGTACCATGAAAGTACATATGTGTAATATTTAGTATGGTTTTAATTTACTGATAACGAAATCAATATTTATACCAATAAAACAACATTTATTCTATGACTCCAGGGACTTAGGTATATAGCAGACGGGCTGAAATCCATGACTTAACAGTAGCAACTATGACATTGACGATACGACGGATGCAGCAAGTAATGACTTTATTCATTGTTAAATCTGTATTCTATTTTCTGTGGTTTATCGATAATGATTCATGTACCTTGTTTAGCTAGTTGATTCTTGTTTAGGTGTTCCTCATGATTAAGTAAACTGTGACTTTGTTAGAACTCCTCTTTTTAAAAGGTGTTCTTGGTGATTCTTTTATACCCTGTATTTGTAGCTCTCTTGTTTAGGTGTTCTCTGGTATTCTTTTATACCCTGTATTTGTAGCTCTCTTGTTTAAGTGTTCTCTGGTATTCTTTTATACCCTGTTTTTGTAACTTATTTCTTAACATACTCCTGCAGTGTTGACAACCTTGACAATAAACGTGACCTTCAGACTTGGACATTCCTATAAGATTGAAACAGACAATCCAGTACAACCAAATAGTATATCAATGAGTTTGCTGCTGACAACAAGATTATTTAATTTCTATTTTTTATTAATAAAATATATAAATAATTTGGCCCTTGGGAGTCAAGTACTCAGCAAAGGGAAATTTAGCTCCAGGCCCTGTCGACGACACTTGGTATAGATGGACCAAGCCCCATGGACATGGACACTCCGTCAACCAACCGGAACCAGATGAAATCCTATAAGGGATGAAGCGTTGCTCCATCTCATAGCAGGTGGCTACGATAAAAGGGGTTAGATTGACGGTGAGAGAGAAATAAATGTAGATGTATTACATTTAATGACTTGGGGAAATGAGAAATTAGACCAGTGGTCAATTTCGAAAGGAGATTTGAAATTGAAGAAAACCACTGGTTTGCTGAGACTGCTCCCATATACAGTGAGTAGTTGAAGGTTATTAAAGGAGGTGGGTGGGTATTTTGTAACTTTATGATAACTAATGTATGACTTTCCTGTCAGCAGCAAAACTCAAACTGAACAACTACCTAGCATCCTGGGAAATTTGAGAAGGGTATGTATCACTCCTTTGCCTTATAACCAAATAAGGAGTGATGATGCAGCCAGAGGCATGTCAGTACCATTCATGTGCTACACATGCAACTATGATGTGTCATCAATAAACAATGCTTATACATAATATAAGCTTCTATTTATTCTATGACTCCAGGGACTTAGGTATATAGCAGACGGGCTGAAATCCATGACTTAACAGTAGCAACTATGACATTGACGATACGACGGACGCAGCAAGTAATGACTTTATTCATTGTTAAATCTGTATTCTATTTTCTGTGGTTTATCGATAATGATTCATGTACCTTGTTTAGCTAGTTGATTCTTGTTTAGGTGTTCCTCATGATTAAGTAAATTGTGACTTTGTTAGAACTCCTCTTTTTAAAAGGTGTTCTTGGTGATTCTTTATACCCTGTATTTGTAGCTCTCTTGTTTAGGTGTTCTCTGGTATTCTTTTATACCCTGTATTTGTAGCTCTCTTGTTTAAGTGTTCTCTGGTATTCTTTTATACCCTGTTTTGTAACTTATTTCTTAACATACTCCTGCAGTGTTGACAACCTTGACAATAAACGTGACCTTCAGACTTGGACATTCCTATAAGATTGAAACAGACAATCCAGTACAACCAAATAGTATATCAATGAGTTTGCTGCTGACAACAAGATTATTTAATTTCTATTTTTTATTAATAAAATATATAAATAATTTGGCCCTTGGGAGTCAAGTACTCAGCAAAGGAAATTTAGCTCCAGGCCATGTCGACGACACTTGGTATAGATGGACCAAGCCCCATGGACATGGACACTCTGTCAACCAACCGGAACCAGATGAGTTCCTATAAGGGATGAAGCGTTGCTCCATCTCATAGCAGGTGGCTACGATAAAAGGGGTTAGATTGACGGTGGAGAGAGAAATAAATGTAGATGTATTACATTTAATGACTTGGGGAAATGAGAAATTAGACCAGTGGTCAATTTCGAAAGGGTCCAAAAGTCAGGTGTGAAACAGCTGAGTGACCCCCAAGGTAATAAATGGGAAAAATTGGGTTTTAAGCAATGAAACCTTCAACTAAACACTGTGGAATTGTATTAAACACAATTTAAGCTGTACATAGTTTAATGATATAACACACAACTGACTAATTCATGAAAATAAATGTGTAAGAGTTAACATGTAATCTTAGTGCTACATAGATTTATATATATATACATACATAATATGCATAATAACTGTAAAAAATTTAACTGTTACAAATTTGTTGCTGTGCATTCTTAATAGAGGATTTATCTGTTCTAACATAGCGACAATAACTATCAGAACTCCATCTACCCAATGTTTTAATTAAGTGATCTTCAATATTAGCTTTACCAGCACTGGTTGCTGCACCTATACGAAAAGAATGTCCATTATATAGGACGGCTTGGTATCCACAGGCTTCTAATAAAATTTTTAAATTTGTAATAAAATATTTTCTTTCTAAAGCTGAAAAATTTTCATTAATGAACAATGGATCTGAAAGTGCACATTTTCCTTTAACTGATCTTAATTGTAAGTAGTTCTTTAAAGTTGTATAAGGGCATAGGATATTATTTAGCCTATGCAATTGTATGTCAATGCCTTTCCTAAAAGGATCTGTTTTTGACTGCTTTAGGTGAAGAATTGCAAAATCTTCATAAAATGTAACATCAGAAACACTTAAATTAGATTCTGAATCAAAGTTAGATGCATTATCTACAGTAAATTCACCACAACGTAAAAAACCATGAAATGCTACAATACAAACAGTTTCAAACATTAAGTCTATAAATTCTGAAAAAAAGCCTCTCTTCAGTTTAATACACATTTGCTTTAGTATGTCAGAAGTAATTGGAAATCTTGGCCTGACTGACTGTTTTTGTGAACGTTTAACCGACTTTAGAAATAAAGAGAGTCGAACCATTGATTTGTGGTCTCTGTCTGATGATTGAAAGGGTGAGGGAATATCGTCCTTGAGGCACATGTATCTAATACCACAAATATACAGCTTAATAGTAGAATATTGTAATTTCAGAATTTGAAAACAATGACCAACGAAATAAATTAAAAGTTCTTCAGATATGGGAGGTAATTTGTTCCCATTCAGGTTGACCCCATTTAAAAGTAAAAATGTTTTGAAATGGTTATATCCTGTCTCATAAACAACTCTTGTCCTCATAGCTACTGCATTAGACCATAGTTTGTTGACTGTGTTTGTTAAGACCACATTACTTCTGACACACTTGGGCATATATGAGGGTGCTGCTCTGCCTGTGGAGCCACTTTTCGGAAGCGAGTCATCTGAAAACGAGACAAAGCATCAGAAATTTGGTTTATATGACCAGGTACATGTTTAGCACTAAAATGAAAATTAAACTTAGCTGCACACCATGTTAGTTGACGCATAAGTTTCATGATTTCTAAACATTTAGAGCGTCCCTTTCTGACAATAGCAACAGTAGCTTCATTATCACACCAAAATAATATCTTTTTACAGGGCCAGAGGTGGCCCCATAACAATGCTGCTACTACAATAGGGTATAACTCAAGGAAAGCCATTGACAAATTTTCAGTTAAAGTAGGTAAATTAACAGGCCAATAAGAAGAGAACCATTTGCCTTGAAAATATCCCCCAAAGCCTATTGTAGAAGCAGCATCTGTATATAATTCAAAGTCATAACTGGAAGTGAAATAACAATCATGAAACATAGTGATACCATTCCAGTTTGACAAAATCTCAACCAAAATTCTAAATCTATCTTACATTCTTTAGTTAAATGTACAAATTCATTTAAATGTTTAACAGTAGTTGACAAATTAATTAGGTACGACAAAAAGATCTGCCAGGTAAAATAACTCTTGTGGCAAAATTAAAATGTCCTAACAACTGTAATAACTGTCTCTTTGTACAAGATGATTTTGACAACAATTTGGAAATAAACTCACATATTCTCTGTACTTTAATATTTGGAAGTCTGGCTTCCATTTTGTTTGAATCTAAAATAATACCTAAATACTCTAGACAAGTAACTGGTCCTTCAGTCTTGTGTTTGGCTATTGGAATATTTAAACGTTTAAAAATGGTCATCATTATAGCCATGCTTCTTTCACCATCTTCACTTGGGTGATCAATAGTAAGAAAATCATCAAGTAGATGTAAAATGTTCTTAATCTTATAATTTTCTCTGCAATATGGCAAATTGCCTGTGACACTGTGTCAAAAATTTTAGGACTAGACCGGCAGCCAAAAGTTAATCTTACATAATAATAATAAAAGACTGCCATTTGAAACAAAATAAAGGCCACTGGGATGGCAAGTAAGGACAAATTTTGAACGCGTCGGATATGTCATATTTACATAGTGTACTGTTCCTTCCTAATTTTAGAATAATTCTTATAGCATCATCAATTTAAACATAAGACATGGAACATTCTTCTTTATCAATCATGTCATTTATACTTAGAAAACTGTCATTGTCATGTGGAGATGAAAGATCTAAAATCAAACGTTTCTTCCCAGAGTATTTTCCTTCAGCAACACCCAGTGGACTAACTCTATAATTTGCAAAAGGTAAGGACTGAAAAGGTCCATGTACAAAGCCTTTATGGCATTCAGTTTTAATTAACTCTGATACAACTAAAACCTGAGACCTTGCAGAAAATTATTTTACACTCTTTAGATTCTGAAATTTCCCCTTGAACTAAACAATCAAAACCTTGTCTCAGACCATTACATAGATATAATACAAAATTTTTATCAGGATGTGATGATAACTCTTCCTCCAATTTATCAACATTTACTGGTGTTGAAGCTTCACAAAGAACTTTTCCTTGGATAGTCATCCTGAATTTGGTTTCTCCAATTTATTTCCTTGGAGGACACTGAAGATGTTGAAGAATGAACAGGCACATTGCTATTGATTTCCTACAGGTTGCGGCACCATGGCCTGTTGCACGACATTTTGTACACTGGTGGAGGAGATAACACACTTTCCTATAACAACCTTTAGGATTATTGAAATTATTGCACATTTCCGACCTTCATGAAATACTCTTGAACGACCTTGCTTGTCTACGGATTGTAGGTTGCTAGATGAATATGATCTTGAAGAGGAATTTTCAACTTGGACTGATGATTGCAATGGGCAGTATTGTGTAGCATGATCAATTAAATTACAGATTTTACACACGTTTACTGAGGATCCTGCTGTTATCAAAGAAAGGATGTCACGATCGCGAAGGCTCCAATAGACCTTAACATGCCTTTCCTCAGAAGTGCTGCTGTTTTGCTGTAAAAATTTTATGATAGTCATAAAATTTTGGGCCATAGAAATTATTAATGTTAATAATGTCAGCTTCATAGGCATCTAATTCATCCCGACGGTCTGGGTAGGCACCACACATAATTCTTTTGAATTTTCCAAAAGCTTGAATAAACTCTTGGATTGATGGATGCCTGTTTAATCTTGGGTCTGCTTTATTTGCTAAATTGACATGCACCCGTCTGCAATTATGGAATGGTTTACAGGAGACTCAAAATTGGGAATAAGGAGAGCGCCTAAGTTTACATCCTTACCCTCAATAATGCTCCTTTGTAATGATGGAGCCACAATATCCACATTTGAGAATGCATCAGATCGGACTCCAGCTGTAGGACACACAGTTGTGAACAAGTATCCAAGAGATGGTGTTGTTGACAGTGGCAGTGTTGGGCGGTTCTGTACGGATCCGTGCACGGCTAGTGGTACGTCCTCCATATTTCTATTCTGGTACCACTGCGCTAGATCAAATTTCTTTGCAGGACCGCTTTCTGTACTTTTGGTTGGCGATAAGGCTGACTGTCTGTTGGAGACCTGACGCGCATTGTGCTACAGACTGCGACACTATACTGAATGATTGGATAATGGCAGCCATGTTGTTACCACCGACGCTGTCGAACTGCGCACTTCCGGTTGATTCGTTGACATCGCTCCGCGAACTACTTTCATCAGCTGTTGGATTACGCAATCCGTCGGTCACATTCGCAGTACTGTCTGGGGCTAAGGCTGAGGCACTCCCGGAGTGTTGTGCTATAGGATTCAGCACGACATGTTCTGGATCACTAACATGTTCCTCGTTCTGGGCGATATTACCGTTGCTATTTTGGCGATCTTTATTTTCTAAATAAAATTGTTTAAGAACGGTTTTAGCAACATTTTTGGGTACAACAATCCCCAAATGCTGCAGTTTTATCCTAAGTTGCTGTGACGTCCAATTGTCTGGATTATTTAAGTCCAAATGTCTATTTGAATACGGTTGATTTCTTGAATTTCGTCTGGAAGCCATAATTATTAAAAGTTCAATATCTTTGTAACAGTTACGAAAATGTTCTTTGAAATTGCTAAGTGAAAGTGAATGTTAAATATAGCAATTTTTTAAAACACAAAGTTTCTTGTAGTATGATAATCGCAAAAGTCCAATATCGAAAGTTTCTTTTAGTTCGTACTCACATATATGAAGATTAACGCAAATGTCCAAAAACTGAATATTGCAATAACATACGGATATTAACACCTAGTTAATATTATACTTGAAAAATATTTTGTAACTTTATGATAACTAATGTATGACTTTCCCTGTCAGCAGCAAAACTCAAACTGAACAACTACCTAGCATCCTGGGGAAATTTGAGAAGGGTATGTATCACTCCTTTGCCTTATAACCAAATAAGGAGTGATGATGCAGCCAGAGGCATGTCAGTACCATTCATGTGCTACACACATGCAAACTATGATGTGTCATCAATAAACAATGCTTATACATAATATAAGCTTCTATTCAAAGATTTAATTACAGCGTTGAATAGGTAACCTTTAGAATAAGTTTATTTAAAGGATTGGTAAGTTTTCCGGATCGTATCTGAATTTCCGGGCTGAGCCTTCTTCTGTAACGAAAACGATAAATATGCAACTATGCATTGGTTACCTAAACTACACAAAAAAAAAAAAAAAACGTTAAATATCGTTTCATATCGGCATATAGTTAGTGTTCTACTACTTATCTTTCAGTGCTTTTAACTAGTTCCTTAACTACTATTAAAGAACTTATGATTATTTTTGTAATAAAACATATGAAAATAGTAAATTTTTTTGGAGTGTAAAAAATCTTTGGATGTTTTAGATAAATTACTTGCTTTCGATGGTCCTTTTGATTCGATTAACAGTTTTTACTTTTCCACTCTTTGTGCTACACTTCAATACAATCTTATCAAACAAAAGTTTTCCTATTTACAAATGTAATTAAAAGGTCGGTTGAAAAATCTGATTGCAAATTTATTTGCGGCAACTCATATAAAGCCCTTTGATCTATCGAGAAAGGTAAATAAACTAGATTTTTACCGGAGGTGTGATGAGATGATTAAAGCTGTAAATTTTCTCTCTGACAATATTTATGCACGTTTTGGCAATACAGTTTGTAGGTATTCCTATAGGCACCAACTGTGCACCTTTAATAACAGACTTGTTCCTGTACTGTTATGAATCACAGTTAATGGCCAAACTCAGGAAATACTCGTCTAAATTCCATTTAATTGATAAATTCAACAACACTTACCGTTATCTTGATGATATTTTTTTGTTACGAGATATAAAAAAAATTAAAATATGATTTTTTTAATTCAATCATTAATGAAAGTGAAATAGTGAAAAATAATTCGCTTTTAGCAGCCACTTTAGTTCAATTTTGTCAAAATAAGCTAAGAAACATCGTAGATGAATTATTCACTTGCAAGTGAATAATTCGACCTCATTAAATCCGTATTCATGTGACCTTCAATTTAACCCATTAGCTAGAGATTGGTTACGCATGTATTAGTCGTGTACAGCCATTAAAAGGAAACAAATGTCAACATTGAAAGTGAAACAAAGGTGAACCATTTCGTTGACTGATTCGATCCACAAAAATTCATTCTTATACAGGTTAAAACAATGACTTACTTATTATTTTTAACCTATAACAAGAAATCAAACAGACAAAGAAAAGTCCAATTGCACGAGGTCGCTATCTATTATATTTATGTTTATATCGGGTTATGTGACCGTCGGCAGTCTTCGGAGGTCATCTCGATGGTTAATTAGATGGCGTCTAGACTTAAATACACACGAAATGCTGATGCATATTAAAGAGTTTATGCATTGTTAATTGTTTATTTCAGACTTATTGTAATTTAGATATAAGTTTTAGTATGTTATAAATCAAATATGAGAATTTGAGTCAAATCGGTGAACATGAACTTGACAGCTAATGCCCATTTAAATAATCATGAATTCTCTAAATGTACTGCCAAAATTTACCCAAAGTGACTTTTACTTTAAAGAAATCAAATATTAACAGCAATAACTGTCCTTTCCTAGAATTAGATATTTCAGTTTTACACGAAAAACTCTACACAAAAATTTACGACAAAAGGAACGATATTTCTTTCCCTATAGCTAATTTTCTTTTTAGACGGTGATGTTCCTTTTGGCACCGTCTTACGGTGTTTATATATCCCAACTCGTTCCCTTCGCCCGTGTCTGTAGTGAGGTCTTTGTTGGTCATATAGCTCTTCAACTGGTTCGGTTATTGTACATCCTTGGCTTTCAAATTTTCGGTTTTTAGCGTTCCTGATGAAGGTAAATCCAGAAAAGCGCTTCGGAAGCATGAAATTTATAACGTATTGTTTTCATTCTTTAAAACTTTTACTAAATTCCCCACGTCTACAAAGATTCGGTTTGGAAGTTTGGATGTACCCGCAGAAAACTTTTTCCAAACGGAATAGCACATCCTAATTTTTACGATAATGTTTACCGAGCCCGGAAATTTAAATGCGATCCGGGTAAACTTATCAATCATTAAAATAAATTTATTCTAAAAGGTAACCAATTCAATACTGTAATTAGAGCTTGGTTTATTGTTTTTATAGGTAAAAATATTGATTTTGTTATCAGTAAATTAAAACAATACTAAACATTTTTGTTATACACATATGCACATTCACGGCACTACAATCTTTCGATACCTATATTTTGGCATTGCACAAGGTCATGTTTTTCTGTGACTGTTAATGACATCTTTACACTAAATCCATTAGATGTTGGATGTGTACTAATTGCTTTTTAAGTCATAGATACGTGATTTTTTATTAGTTGTCATTGGCTTTGAACTAGCTGTCAGTAACTGCGAGTGCTCTCAGATCTGTACTTTGTGTCTTTTTTTTTCAAGGATGTATAAATACCCAACCACGTCCGGAGTGTGTTTTTGTCAGATGTTTTTCTGCTTTGTATCAATCTGATGAGTTGAATTCTTTTCAACTGATTTTTATAGTTTGTTCTTATGTTATACTGTTACACCACTGTACCAGATTATGAGAGGGATGGCGCCTTCAAACATGTTTACTATCTTATCAAACAAAAGTTTTCCTATTTAATTAAATGGTCGTTTGGTAAAGCTGAATGCAAATATATTTGCTGCAACTCATTTAAAGCCTTCTTCTCTAATGAGAAAGGTAAATATGCTAGATATACTTACTGGAGGTGTGATGAGATGATTGAAGCTGTTAATTTTCTCCTTGATAATATTTATGTACGTTTCGGTAACAAAGTTTATCGACAGGTTGTAGGTATCCCTATGGGCACTAATTGTGCCCCTTTAATAGCAGACTTGTTTTTGTATTGTTACGAATCACAGTTTATGACAAAACTCAGTGAAGACCCGTCGAAATTGCATTTAATTGATAAATTCAACAACACTTACCGTTATCTAGTTGATATTTTTCGTTAAATAATCAAGAATTTTCTCAATATACTGCTGAAATTTACCCCAAGGAACTTACTTTAAATAAATCAAATTTAAACGGTAATAACTGTCCTTTCCTAGATTTAGATATTTCGGTTTTAAACGGAAACTCCACACTAAAATTTACGACAAAGGGACGATTTTTCGTTCCCTATTATTAATTTTCCATTTTAGATGGTGATGTTCCTTTGGCACCATCTTACGGTGTTTATATTTCACAGCTCGTTCGCTATTCCCGTGTCTGTTGTGACGTTTTTGATTTTAACGAACGTAATCTATGTATTACTGGTAAATTATTAAACCAGGGATATCGTTACCATAAATTACTTAAAACCTTTACTAAATTTTTCCATAGATATAAAGATTAGGTTTTGAAGTTTGGTTGTACCTGTAGAAAACTTATTTCAAACGGGATAGCACATCCTCATTTTACGGAAATATTGTTAACCGTGCCCGGAAATTTAGAAATGATCCTTGTAAACTTATCGCTCCTTTAAATAAACTTATTCTAAAGGTTACCAATTCAACACTGTAATAAGATCATTGAATATTGTTTTATTGGTATAAATATTTGATTTTGTTATCAGTAAATTAAAAGCAAACTAAATATTACTAGTATGTTTTATACATATACATATTTGTGGAACTACAATCTGTCGATACCTGTATCTTGGCATTGCACAAGGTCATGTTTTCTCTATAAAATTGAGAATGGAAATGGGAATGTGTCAAAGAGACAACAACCCGACCACAGAACAGACAACAACAGAAGGTCACCAATAGGTCTTCAATGCAGCGAGAAATTCGCACCCGGAGGCGTCCTTAAGCTGGCCCCTAAACAAATATATATACTAGTTCAGTGATAATGGACGTCATACTAAACTCCAAATTATACACAAGAAACTAAAAGTAAAAATAATACAAGACTAACAAAGGCCAGAGGCTCCTGACTTGGGACAGGCGCAAAATGCGGCGGGTTAAACATGTTTATGAGATCTCAACCTCCCCTATACCTCTAGCCAATGTAGAAAAGTAAACGCATAACAATACGCACATTAAAAGTCAGTTAAAGAGAAGTCCGAGTCCGATGTCAGAAGATGTAACAAAGAAAATAAACAAAATGACAATAATACATAAATAACAACAGACTACTAGCAGTTAACTGACATGCCAGCTCCAGACCTCAATTAAACTGATTGAAAGATTATGTCTTCATCATATGAATATCAGGCACAATCCCTCCCGTTAGGGTTTTAGTATCATACCATCATAAAATATATGAGAAGAGCATAACCCGTGTCATGCCAACAACTGGTTTTTAAATAATGTGTTTAGTTCCGATGCAAAGACCCTATAAGTGAATCAATATTAAAGCCAAAATATGCAATCTTTAATGACCTGACAACAGTATCGTAACTATATCCCTTCTTAATAAGTCTATTTAAAGGTTTTGTTAGCTTCTGAGGTGAATACTGACATTTTAGTGCTTTATAAAGAATATTACCATAAAAGATTGGATGTGAAATACCTGAACGTATAAGAAGTCTGCATGTTGAGCTATATTTACGAATGATGTCCTTGTACCGATGATAAAATTTAGTAAATGTTTTGACTAGTTTGTGATATCGAAAACCCTGGTGTAATAATTTTCTGTAATACATAAATTTCTTTCGTTAAAATCTGAAACGTTGTTACATACACGAGCGAATCGTACAAGTTGAGATATATAAACACCGTAAGATGGTGACAAGGAACGTCACCATCTAAAATGGATAATTAACGATAGGAAATGAAAATCATCTCTTTTATCATAAATTTTGTATTAAGCTTTCCGTTAATGATATAGATATCAAGATCGAGGAAAGGGCAGTGGTCATTGTTAGTATTAGCTTTATTTAAAGTAAGTTCAACAGGATAAATTTCTTTAGTATACATACTGAAGTCGTCATTATTGAGAGCCAATATATCATCCAAATATCTAAAAGTATTATTAAATTTTTGTATCAGATGTTGTTTCGATGGGTCTTTGCTGATTTTAGTCATAAATTGTAACTCATAGCAATACAAAACAGGTCCGCAATAAGTGGTGCACAGTTAGTCCCCATTGGAATTCCGATAACCTGACGATATACGTTTATGACGTCTTTACACTAAATCCATTGGATGTTGGATGTGTACGGATTGATAATTTAGTCTTAGATGCATGATTTTTTTATTAGTTGTTAGTGGCTTTGAACTAGCTGTCAGATAACTGCAAGTACTCTCAGATCTGTTCCTAGTGTCTTTTTGTTGTTTGGATGTACAAGTACCCTGCCACGTCCACTTGTATTTTTGTCCATCTGATGAGTTAAGCCTTTTTCAACTGATTTTTGTAGTTCGTTCTTATGTTGTACTGTTATATCACTGTCCCAGGTTAGGGGGAGGGTTGGGATCCCGCTAACATGTTTAACCCCGCCACATTATGTATGTATGTGCCTGTCCCAAGTCAGGAGCCTGTAGTTCAGTGGTTGTCGTTTGTTTATGTGTTACATATTTGTTTTTCGTTCATTTTTTGTACATAAATAAGGCCGTTAGTTTTCTCGTTTGAATTGTTTTACATTGTCATTTCGGGGCCTTTTATAGCTGACTATGCGGTATGGGCTTTGCTCATTGTTGAAGGCCGTACGGTGACCTATAGTTGCTAATTTCTGTGTCATTTTGGTCTCTTGTGGACAGTTGTCTCATTGGCAATCATACCACATCTTCTTTTTATATTAACATGTAAAACATCAATTATGTCCAAAGTTAATTTTCGAGAAAAAGCATATATCAATTTTGAAATAGGACTATTGATAATTTTGTGATTTTTAGAAAGTATAGCGATAAAAAAGCTACATTTACGTTAAGTTGCGGCATGTCTCCAAGAATACAAATATTAAAAATGGGGGTAAAAAAAAATGACTATTATTACGGTTTTTTTCCCTGTTTACTTTGTCAAATAAAATTTTGGCACCTCTCTCTTACATGGTAATGCATCCACATGTGCACACATTTTTTAATGGTGTTCGCTGATCTTCATTTGACATTTTGTCAGATATATGGAATCGGATATGGTTGTATCCATGAAGTGCCATTACAAATTTGATTTCATATACTAGTAGTTTAAAAAGCCATTTTTGAAAATCTTATAAAATCATAGTTATATTTTTATAGTTTTTGAAAGAGAAAAATAGGTACCAATGTTAAATGTACGAAAAGTATAGAGAATCATTTTCCCATCAAATTTTCAATAGTTCATATCTCAAAAGAAGGACACGGACCTTTCATTTGTTTCAGCTTTTTAGTGCCGTTATATAAATACTATCAATTTAAAAGTCTTTTTTTTTAAACTGGCTATTTTGAAACAGAGCAGCAAATATCTATAAATTTAAGACAGAAACACAATTGATCTCTGTAAGTTATGATTTGTCGTCCGAGTCAGAATGATCACAAAAGCTGTGCAGTATAACTACCATATACCGACTTGATTGTTCAATAACTATAACATAATCCATTGTCTCGGTAACGCATTTTCTAGAGAATTAAGCAATCCTATTGTTCATTTAATGTTCGACCTTCGGATTTTTATTTAATAAGTGGCAAACATCATACCAGCAATATGTTTTCTTTTCTTTTTCATGTGACATATTTCAAATAAATTTGGAAGGAGTAATCCATTGTTGCGGAATAATTGACTAAATTCAAAGTTTGCATTACATAGGATGCAAAGATTTTCGAGATTGCTTATCGCATTAAATAACTATAGATGATAAAACTGGCGGCATATTAATTCTTATGATTAACTGTCAAAAAACTGAGTATCTGAGGTGATTGCGCGCCTTTCTTCGGAAACAAAATACAAGTAATGTACTTGTCAGTTGCAAATATATTAAAAGCAAAACACGGTTAACTACCGGTCAAGTAAGATTGCCATTAGATGCCGTGCTTAATATGCATTATAATAATATATCAACGTACAACGTTCATGTGATTGATACCATATTATCTATGGAATGTTCTTGTGTCAAATGTTCAAGGCTCACAGCTGGTTTATTTGTCATATACATATTCGATCAGATAAATGGTTAGCTGAGTAAAAAAAAACAATCACTTTAATACCCCAAAGTGAAAAACACCATTCCAATAATGATTTGATATTATGAGATTTGGATTCGCTATTTTGAAATATACTTGGAATTATAATATTTGGCAGAATCTTTCAAGATCAGAGATACACTATGTTTGGAAAGCAATGAAGATGCAAGCATCCCCTCTTCCTAGAAAATGTTTGCATTCATATAACTTATATGTTCAAATTGTAGCAACAATCCCGTCCTATTTTCCTCATTAATCACAGACTGAGACGTATTACCAAATTTGCACTTTTCATGAGCAACATGACAGGTGCCACATGTGGAAAAGGATCTGATTACCCTTCCGGTGTAAACAAGATAATCCTCGGTTTTTTTATAGAGTTGGTGTTGCTCAGGATTAAGTTTACATGTAGTGTTTTAGACTGTTGTTTGTGATTTCGTCGTTTTTCGATTTTTGCCATGGTTTTGTCGGTTTCTCTCCGATTTAATAACTTTGATTATTACTTTTGATTCCGCCTCTTTTTACAAGATATTACTTCAATTCTAAAAGTAAGTGTGCATTAAAAGGTATCGCATCTTCTCCATTAACTTTCTAAACAGGAAAACAACCCTCGTTATTTAAATCTATGAACAGGTACATGTATCACGTTTTGAAAGAAAAAGACAAAATTTTCTCTCTTTTTCTAATATATATCAGAAAATAAAGAGAACTTTCGTTCACAAATGTTTTTAAGCTTTTCTTCCTTTTGTTTACAAATATCATTATAGTAAACTATATTATTTAGTATGTTTTGTGTGATTTGTAGCAAGCGTAGATAAACATTCTTACGTAGAAATAAGAACATCTAGTTCACCTAAGTTTAATTGTCAAAGTCAACACTAATTTATATACTTTTTCTATGAACCCTTAAGAAATGCTCTAAAAAGATCGACTTTAACATTGTCCTTTTTTCCAAAAATGAATATAATTAATTCTCATTATTCATCATTAATATAATCTGGTTTTTCCGTCAATTGTATTATGCAACAGGAATATGCTGATAATTCTCTATAATAATGTTAATATCATATTCTGTAGACGCCAACGACTTATCGGCCATACAATCCTCAACTTAAAAGATCTCCTAGCTACTGAGCCCTGGTTGATTGTTCTGGTAATTTTATATTGTACCACTTGAAATGATTTTAGTTATTAGATTTTCGCGTATACATATAGCTATCAGTTTACAAAATATTACTATTTCAGTAGCTCAAAGAACAGCTATGCTCAGGACAGTTTTGTACTTGCGTCGAATAGAAAATCATTTCAAACTCGAACTCTTTAGCATTTATTTGTGGCTGCTATATAAAAATAAAGATGCTTAAGTTGAAAAGATTGAATGTTCATTAGTAGAGTTATATTTTTCAAGTACATTCTAAATGAAAAATATTCTTTGAAAAACAATATTGTCGAGATGATACGTCCTTGTGGAACACGAGGTACAGCGAGGAAACCTCTCTGACCCTTGCAAAATCCATTAATAGTTTTATAAGGTGAAGTTTCAGGAGAAAGTTGAATTAAATTCTGATTAGGGTTGTAGACGGTGATGCAGATACAAATAATTTGTACTTAAGTCCTTCAAGATGTCAAGTCCAGCCTGCAGTGATGTTAATGTAATGAGTTTATTTAATACTACCTTACGAAACCAACGTAGTCATGGGCAAAAACATTACCATCGGCCTAATGTAAAAAAGTCTTCCAAATCTAGATCGCCCTCTGGGAGCTTTGGTGTCCTTCTTTCTCATCGTCATCATCCGCTAGGGTTACATTACATTAGAACTATTCTTTTTTCACTGCCTGTTAATTTTCTAAAATGTTTGAGAGATTATTCACTTGACAAAGGATGCATAAATACATTTTCTCCAATATACAGATTTGTCAGTATAGTTTGTGATATAGCTGTTTTCCGTCTTTTTAAACCAGTAAGATCGGAACCTTTACATGAGGAAAAGAGGAAATTCCTTCCTGTTTACTTTACCAATAGAGGAATTGATGCAATCAACATCAGCAACGTTCTACATCACAAGGAGGTAACATCTAAAATTCCTATTTATTTTCAAAATCAGTCTGTTCCTATTGTATCCTACAGCTACACCAAAACCATTGCACCCAAAATATTTAACTATAAACAAGCATTACAGGACTTTGATTTAGAACAATACCTTAAAAACCCTCTGACATGTGACTGTTCCCACTCGCCTTACAATTACAGCCCCTCTGTCCATGTTATTACTGGGGATCTAAACATAATTCAACATGAAAATCTCCTAAAGGTAATTTCTCATGGTCCTAAGTTTAGAGAACCCCAACACATCAATTGGAACCATAACTTCAAAATAATTATGGATTCCATTGAGGACTACGTCAGAGCATGGGCTAAACGAGAAGAAGTTCAACTGGACACTTTGTCAGAATGGGTCAAAACAATCAGGTCTCTGATAAAACGTCACATTCGTAAGTTGAAAAACTGTGTGAATGATCGACCAAAGTCCGTTTTCAGAGACACAGAGGCTGTGAAATATCTATCATCTGTTCATCATAAGTATGTTGTTGTTCCTGCGGACAAAGCTTCAAATAATATTGTCTTTGTATGTAAATCATATTACTACGAGTGTCTTGTAAAAGAATTAGGAATAAATGAGCTCTCAGGTAATCCCACATACAAAAACATATCATTTGACAAGGATGAGATTTTGGCGAATCATAAGTCCTTCATGGCTTCAATGAACATTGCATTGAACAAAAAATCGGAGGACTTACCTTGTTTGTATTGGATACCTAAATTTCACAAAATTCCGTACAAACAACGGTACATTGCCGGCTCATCTGCATGTTCCACTAAAGAATTGTCCATTAGATTGACTAAAATTCTGTCCGCAGTGAAAGAGGGTCTTCAGAAATACTGTGAAACTGTTTACTCGCGTAGTGGTATTAACCATATGTGGATTCTTAAAAACTCTAAAGAACTTCTGGATAATTTTAAATCTCGGTCTTTATCTGAAATTAGTTCTATCAAAAATTTAGATTTTTCAACCTTGTATACCACCATTCCCCATGTGAAATTGAAAAACCGTCTAAAAGAAATAATCCACAATGCTTTTCAACATAAAAATGGTAGCATACGCTATAAATTTATTACTTTGGGATACCATAAGGCATATTTTGTTAATAGTGAACAAAAGGGTAAAACATGCTACACAGAGGAACAAGCGATCAGTATGCTGGAGTTTCTTATTGACAACATATTTGTTGAATTTGGAGGTAGACTTTTTCAACAAATTGTCGGCAGTCCTATGGGAACGAACTGTGCGCCTCTCCTTCCGACCTCTTATTTTCATATGAATCGGAGTTCCTATAGACACTTGTCAAAAACAAGAAGATCAAAGAAGCCAGGTTATTTAATTTCACTTTCAGATAAATTGATGATGTTCTTTCCATTAACAATCCGAACTTTTCTGATTGGGTTCCATTAATATATCCACCAGAACTAGAAATTAAAGAAACAACAGACACGGCTTCCTCCGCCTCATTTTTAGACTTATACCTCGAATTTGACATACACAGTCATCTCACTACCAGAATCTATGACAAACGAGACGTTTTTAATTTTAAAATTATCAATTTCCCCACCTTAGTAGCAATATACCAACTTCACCTGCATATGGGATATACATTTCCCAACTTATTCGGTATTCAAGAGCTTGCAGCTCCTACTCAGACTTTATAAAACGTCACCAGTGTCTGAGCAGAAAGTTGATGAACCAGGGTATGTCAAAGAACGTCTCGTCCTTTTTATAAAAAAGTTCATCGGAAGGTACCAAGACCTTGTTGATAAATATTCCGTATCAACTTCACAAATAATACACGATGGTCTTGAAGTATAGATTCTGCGTATTGACGTTGTTTATCATCTTAATAACGTGTTATAGTATTCTTTTATTTGTCTTTATTAATATTACTTTTACTGTTAAGTCTGTTTTTTGAGTTACCCATTTGACGTGACTCTGTACTTATGTATCCCGTCATACTTTGAACGACAAAATTATTTTATTTATTAATATTACTTTTACTGTTAAGTCTGTTTTTTGTGATATCCATTTGACGTGACTCTATACTTGTGTATTCCGTCATACTTTGAACGACAAAATTATTTTATGTCTACCTGTGCGAATTTCAAACGCGCGATTTTACGCCAGTACTTAAAACCTTCCATCCTTTATGGGTGGATTTTACATAGATAAATAAAATCGTATAATTAAATAGCAAAATGAGGATGTTAAATTTGATGCATGCCTTTTTGTGCTTCTTCGTTACATTTGTTTGTTTTTATAGTGATTAAGATGATAACACAATGTTGACTGCTGTACCCCTATTTTTGACATTTTTACCTATTGTGTCTGTTTGTTTTGTTCACGCATGGTTGTCAATATAATGGAATTTGATGCGACTGTCATACAAGTGAGAGGTTTAGCTAGCTATAAAACTAGGTTCAAACCACCATTTTCTACATAAGAAAATGCCTGTACCAAGTCAGGAATATGACAGTTGTTATCCATTCGTTTGATGTGTTTGAGCTTTTGATTTTGCCATTTGATTAGGGACTTTCTTTTTTGAATTCTCCTCGGAGTTCAGTATTTTTGTGATTTTACTTTTTAATATAATAATGAGAAAAATGGCAGACGTCTCAATTGTTTAAAATATTTGTATAATTAATAATCCCTGTATTTGTCTTATAGGTAGTTATAGACTGAGCATAGTTACTGATGCTGTATATGCAAATACTATCACATGATTGACTTTGCACAGTAACGGCTCAGTTTAGTAAGATCAAGATTTGTATAATGAATGGGTAGGACATATGTGTAATTTTTATAATTTTGACTATAACAAATTCATTAATTAGTTGAAAAGCGTTTAACTGGTGTATCATTAAAGAGTTTCTACAACTTTCCTCCTTATAACTTGCTTCCTTAGTTACATAAGTGGTCAAAGGAGAAAAACATATATAATAATAAATGTTGTTTGGATGTAAAAATGAAAATATCAAATAGGGCCTTTTTAAAATTTATAAAAAAAGGATAAGGGACACAACAGTTTGATTACATATTATTTTTAATACTTTTAAAATGAAGATGGAATATTTATATAATGGTTATAAACAGCGAATATGTTAATGTCTAGATTGATCTATAAAATACAATTAATGAGAAGGAATAAATATTGTCTAATTAGGAGATGTTTACCCTGTAGACGGACCCGGTATCTCCTGAGTTTATGTGATTCCCGAAGTTTTTGTTTATACATTGATTTGTATCTGCTTTATGACTTTATATGATTTGAACATCGATAACCTTATGTTGCTTCTAATCTATTTAATGAAGAAGACAAAAATGGGGATATCATTAACATTGCATCTCTATCATTCGACTCAAATTGATTATGTTGATAAAAATCCTGGCCCACCTGAGTTTGATATTTACAGATGATTTGCACGAGTTGACAAAGCTTACCAAATGAGTAAATTTTACTTCGCTGGAATTGTCTCTTGTTTGATTATTTTTGCAGTCGATGACGGTATGAAGCACAAGCATGAGAGCTCATAGAATTGGTAACCTCTAAACATTTCAATCCGTATTTAAAAGCTATAATAAAGTTGAAAGATAAATATTTATCTTAGTGTATGATTACCATTCAATACAATGTATGCTAACATATAAACTACTTAGAACTATAATTGTCTAATCGGTTTCCGAAACAGATTTGTTAAAATTTAGTAAAACACTTAAACATTCCTGAAAAATAAATTTTGATAGGGCAGACTAGAAATGTTCGGAAAGTTGGTTTTAGGTCTCTTTTGGTCATTTAACTCTTCACCTGTTTTGGTATTTGCTTCTCAGATTTTGCTTTGTGGGTTTCTGATGAAGGTAAATCCAGAAAATTGCTTTAAATGCATGAAATTGATATAGCGTTATTGTCATTTCCTTAGCACCTAAGATCACCCACGGTTGTCGATGGGGTTCGTCTTGCTTGGTCTTTAGATTTCTGTATGATGATTTGTTGACTTTTGTTTGTCTTTTCGCGTTTGTTGTTTGGTCATGGTATTGTATTGTTTGATTTACTTTTGTCTGATTTGAATTTTGATTTTATTTACAAATATTGAGCTTACTTTAATTATAATAAAAGCATTAAAACGGGATTATTTGTTAATTCAAACTCATCTGATTTTTAACGATAATTCATATCTCAGTAATTTCACTTGATCTTTATGTTAGATGCTTCCCTTAGTTTGAACTACAATGCAGAAGAAAAGTATCAAAAATATAGAATATGAAATATGAGATAATAGTTGATGTATTAGTTGTGAGAAGAAGTGGTCTCAATACGCCTGAGTGTAAAAGGTTTACCCCGGCGATATTAATGC
The DNA here is from genome assembly GCA_017311375.1 of Mytilus coruscus. Classification (NCBI taxonomy): domain Eukaryota; kingdom Metazoa; phylum Mollusca; class Bivalvia; order Mytilida; family Mytilidae; genus Mytilus; species Mytilus coruscus. The sequence continues at coordinate 25,071,519 of CM029601.1, read as the reverse complement.
CCGAGTTAATATTTGTTTAGCTTACTATTGCTGGATGCAAATATATATTTTATCAAATCAAACTTTTATCTTTCCGATGATTTTTGCCATGGAATATATATATATGTATTTTCAAGATCTATTTATTCGCATCTATTCAAATCAGTTTGTTCTATATAATATCATTAAGAGTGTTAATTTTACTGCACCATGATGCACATTTCCACAATAAAAGTCTTCAGGGATGGCTGATGTATCATATGTCTTTGATTAAAACGCATTTATTACATTGCTTTTCTCCAAATAATTATCAGGATATAAGATAAGACAAAATCTTAAATCATAAAGATGCAAGGCACTTTAATTTTGTATCACCTAAATCGATTGATGAGATTTAAACATCGGTAAACTATTGTTGCTTTAATTTAAGATAATGGATTATATATAAAATCAAAGTGTCATTTTCAAAAAGGTAATAGATAACTCTTACCTTCTGTAATAGAGAGCTGCATTTCTATAATTAGTTATAAGCTGTAAATTCGATAAAATAACCAATTGACTACTATGATAATTTTGTTTAAAACGAAGATGTGGTATAAATGCCGATTTGATATGATTATCCTACCGTTTTTAATACATTTATGCCTGTCAACCTTAACCAATTAGAAGCTTTCATATATCATTCAGTACAATAACAAATATAGCTACCTGCATAATGAAAATTTCAAACTATACGCTTCGTGGATTAAATTATATACACAATAAATTCCTATATTGAACACCTTTACTTTCAATCATGTAGTTAAAATCTCAATTGCATTGACATTCAACATTTGTTTTTAACCATATAGATCCTTCTTTACAAACAACTTTATAGGAAACATAAATTATTAATCAGTGGAGCACAGGTCTTCAATTTTATTCAGAAAACTATTATCAAACTGGTCGGTTCATAAAGACGTTTATTTATTTTTTGAATTTATCCCATCAGCTGAATATACGCGCTTCTGGATACAAAACATGAAACAAGCGACTTTTGGAGGAGTAAACGTCGTTTAGATAGCCAAGAAGAATTTGGTGTGTATTTCCTGTGCCTGAAATCTGGATATCTTTTAATTCATATATAAAAGTTTATAAAACCAAGTTCAACCCACCATTTTTTCTTAAAATGTCCTGTACCAAGTCAGGAATATGGCAGTTGTTATCACATAGTCCGTTTCTATGTATGTTGGCGTTTGTTTTTGTAGCATTTCAGTGTTTCTGTTGTTCCGTTTTGTTTCCTCTTATAGTTGATGTGTTTCCCTCAGTTTTGGTTTGTGACCCGGATTTGTTTCAGTTAAATCGATTTATCACTATTGAACAGCGGTATACTACTTTTGCCTTTATTTATTATGTACCAAGTCAGGAATATAGCCGTTGTCATCAAATAGTCCGTTTCTATGTATGTTGGCGTTTGTTTTTGTAACAGTTTCAGTGTTTATGTTGTTCCGTTGTTTTCTTCTTTTAGTTGATGTGTTTCTCTCGGTTTTGGTTTGTGACACGGATTTGTTTCAGTTAAATCGATTTATGACTATTGAACAGCGGTATACTACCGTTTCCCTTATTTAAACCATATTCATGCAATACATTTTAGCATGTATGAAACTACACATCATTAAGAAGTAGGGTAGCTACATGTCTGCCATATGACGAGAATCACCTGAAACAAAAAGTGAATTAAACAGCATTCGACGTCAATCTCGGATTTCCAAAGATGTGTTGTATTCATAAAGACGATAATACGGTGGATGGCCTACATTAGATCCGAGAAAAGTCATTAATTGATTAAAATGGACGAAAACAGCTTATATTGATTTAATTGATAATTGAAGGAAAAAGGATTACCCTTTTATAAAGAAGATGTTGTTGTTGTTTTTACTTACAAAACAGAAAATTAAAACAAGAACAGTACTTGGAAGCTTAATTTAATCGAACGATCAGCTGCAGGGTAAGATAAGATATTAATACCGTATATTTGCTTATGAGATATCGGTTTAACTAATGTTTTTTTGTATAAAACATATCTCGGTATTGAAGTGTTTTTGTGATGTTTGATGAAGTGAAGTCCGACAAATACAAAGATAACGCATTGGTTGGAGAAAAAACGCATGATACAGATTCCAGTACACACTACAAGTGTGACAGGAAACATCAATTACGCTTGAGTAAAAAGAAGATTTCAAGACAATGAATGTATTTGTTTTAAAGCAGAAAATCCGTTATTTTGTATTACTATTTTTACAACGTCGATTGTAGTATCTTTCACTATGAAAAAATTGTTAAACATTGTTGCTTTAAAAGCTAAAAATATTGCAAAAATTAGTGAAGCTGAATTATTTCATTTCACATCTTCATTGAAGATTTAAATTACGTGTAAAAAGAATAGTTTGCAGATTCATACCCAGCGGTTTTGTAAAGATCCGATATTATTATATTTTTTAAATAATTAATCACCCATCTTTTACTATGCATTATAAAACGCAAATTTTCCGTGTTTTTTTGTAGGAAAACTGTATAACTTGTGCCAAAAAATATTTTGAGGGAAATTCAGGTATCCTAACGTAATCTTGTCAGTTCGGCCGTACTTTTTGATTGTACTTATCACATGAATAAACACCGCTATGACATCACTTTGATAATACTAGCGTATACATTAAGTGCAGAATACGGGTTTTTTACAATTCTAAATAAACGAAGATTTGTAAAGATATATTCAAATATTATAGTCATGAATTATACAACAATGCATATTTCCAACGTCCATGACACTTTCGAATGCCTGAAAACATTTCTGAACTTTAGAAAACCCCTTTTCCGGCCTCCATTTTTTTTTTTTTTTTGTACATTCCATTACACGTCATCATGCTTATTGCACACCATAAAGGCCAAGCAAATCGTATTATATAGCGTTTCATAAGGACAAGCATCTTACGTCTTTATATGATCTCTTATTCATAATAAGAAACTCATAAATCTGATTTAAAACATTTTAAATTAGTGTGTACCAGTATTTAGAATTTATATTTCTACATATATAGTATTTATTGTCTGAGTTCTGGCTACCAGTCCAGTATACATATTTTTCTTATACTTAAAGACGTAGGAATAATACACATCTTACCACATACTTACCACACCATAAGCTATTTAATGCACCATCTCTAATGAATCCTCAGCAGAATTGTTCCAGCTACATAGACTAATATATGTCTTTTAACATTACTTGATTTTTCTGCACTACGTTCTCTGTTTATGTGTATTTTTTTATTTACATTTATTATTTAGAAGACGATGGAGCACAAAGTAGAATTACCCATGCAAGTATAAGAAAATTTGTTATTCATGAAAAAAGATAAAATAAATATTATATGTAAGATAGATTTAGTAACAAAGATTTACTGCAAAAGACCTGAAACACTTTACTCGGCACTAGGAGTATTGTGATTGGTTGAATTCTGAGTCTGAGTACGATAGCAAAAAAATCAAGTGAAAAAGAATTTTTGAAAGCTATTGATTCCGGGAAACCTTGTTGCAAGACTGAAGACTCAATAATTCTTTTGCTGAAAGCTTTCATGGTAAAAATAGATTTTCCGGTAAAATTAACCCAAATGTTTATACAAGCATTTACAAAGCACAATAGTACACACTTATAACATAATTGCCACGGCCTTAAATTCCCTTCCTGGCAGAGCTGCAATTTCCTTCGCTAACGACTTTATATGTCACGTGATTTACCGCCATTATAATATGTATGAAGGTAAACAAACATGGTCAGCTGCTTCAGATTGTTGCGATATCGTACATTCAGTGATTAGGAAACACAATACAATACATATACTTCATTTAATCACATTGGAGTCAGCTATAAATACCTTAAACACCTAAATCTTTTATCAAGAGGGACACTTTTGTAAATTAATTAGCTGAACCTTTCTTCTTTGATAAAAAATCGACATTATTTGATGGTATTAGATATCGTAAGGTCAGATAAAAACGCACAAAATTGAACGCGTTTTGTTTGTTTTTTTTTTTTTTTTTTTTTTTTTTTTTTTTTTTTTTTTTTTTTTTTTCGAAAATGCTTAAAATAGTCATCTTATATTCACGGAAAATTTACAAACGTTACTATAGAAGTAGCATACATTTAAAAGCGGTTGCAAACTGAGAAAAACATATGCTATTGATGAAATCAAGCGAAAACTATTGAGAAATAATCAGCTCAAGGCAAATGAAGACATGTTTCTATTTTATAAGGTCCTATAAACAACAGGTCGTATCTAATTCGTTGTCGTGTATAGCAGGAATACATACACGATGATGTTCTATTAAAAATGTACTGCGACTTTCTTTCACACCCAAACAGGAAACTGGATAGTTTAGTATTTAAGAAAAATCAGTTATCCACTTTTACCTATAAAACAAATAAAGCTCGAGACCCACGTTTTCTTTTTTAATCGATTTTACATTTTTAAGTGGCGTGGCAATTAAAGCGAAAATGGTTGCAATGATAATCAAGATGTTTTCACAGTATTTTGGACAAAAATAGATCTTTGTGATGTGCTTGCTGTTTCTTACTTCCATCGCCAGTATCATAAGAGTACAGCAGATATATTCCTGAATAGATTTTATTAAGACGGCTGATCCTGTAAGTATAGTATTTCAAAAAGTCATCAGTGAGTAAGTGAAATACGTTTGTTAAAAACATTTAAAACTAAGCATCAATTTAATTCCATAGACCGGTTCTACTTGTGCTGAAAGTAGCCGTATATCACGGAGACTCTATCGTTTATTAAATGCCAGCGGTTGTGATAAATTTTTATTCCGAAACCTTTGTGCCATAGTAACATGCTTATATTACAAGTCTTATACAGGTTTTTTTATTCTCGATGCATGTACGAAATGCTTTGGCCAAAACAATATATTAACGTTGTTATTTGTAAAGGTCACAGATCTATTACTTTGATTTAATTTATTATTCTCGTGATATTTGATGATTGAGTGGAGATTTTTTCTCAAGTTATTTTATAATGTTGGTTTGCTACTAGTAATAAATGTTCTTAAGCAATCTTTTATTTTCAAACACTGAACAAAACTTCAGATGGGACATTTTAAATGTCATTTGCATTTTAGAAAACGGAAGCAATCAAAACTATACACGAGGGCAAATCACGTTATCAGTACTTTTATTGTCCATATACATTTTAACAGAACAACAATTCTATCTGCGTATATAAGATAGCTATAAAGATAAATATTCATTTTATACATGTACACGGGTAGTAACATCGTCATATCGTGGAGCATTTAGTACAGTGATTTGGTCATAGTTGGTTCATTTGGTCATGGTTTGGTAATGTTACTTCCCACGATTGCCTCAGTTCCTTTCAAATGAGCAAGTAAAAAGCAAATAAGATGTTTGAATCTATATTGTTAGTCAAACGATCTACATTGAAATTGTTGTTTTTAAGAAATTAATGCAGGATTAGCAAAATATCGAAATTGATATGGTTTGGTTTGGCAATTGACATGGTTCAGTTAAGTGTCTATAAATTCGTCATGGTTTTTATCAAATTGTTATGGTTAAGATCCAAATTAATACCTTTTTGTTTAACCTTTATATTGTTTGTTTGTTTGAAGGCGTTTGTAAAAAAACGAGGTTACACAATTTATTAAGAAACAAGAGTGAGGCACCAAGTTTGACCATACACAATACAATACATATACTTCATTAAATCACCTTGGAGTCAGCAATAAATACCTTACACACCTAAATCTTTTATCAAAATGGACACTTTTGAAAATCAATTAGACATCAAAACATGTAATTACTTGTGTTGGAAACTGAAATACTGCGTGGATCCGGATTGAATTGAGCCCGTGCTTTTGATTCTTGTCTTTTTGTTAATTTTAGCTCACCTGGCCCGAAGGGCCAAGTGAGCTTTTCTCATCACTTGGCGTCCGTCTTCGTCGTCGTCGTCGTCCGTCGTCGTTAACTTTTACTAAAATTTTCTTCTCTGAAACTACTGATCCAAATTTTACAAACTTAACCACAACTATCATTAGGGTATCTAGTTTAAAAAATGTGTCCGATGACCCCGCCTGCCAACCAAGATGGCCGACATGGCTAAAAATATATAAGGGTAAAATGAGTCAACACGGTTGAAATCGTCTGATGACTCCTTATTTGAGTTATTGCCCTTTAATGACGATTTTACTATTTTTTTTTTTTGCATTTTTGCATAATATCTGCAAAAGTTTAATAGATAGATAGAAACTTAAATAGGCGAAAATTATCAGCAAGACAAGATCTACAAATAAGCCAACATGGTTTATATCGTCTGATGACCCCTTATTGGAGTTGTTCTCTTTAATAAAGATTTTTATCATTTTTTTTTTTTTGCGTTGTTGCCTACTATCTGAAAAACTATGTTAAATGGATGGAAACTTAAATAAGCAATAAGAGATCAACAAAGAAGAGATTTTTGTCATGAATTCTATTCTAGTACACAAAGATGGAGGGTATCCATTGTTGAAGATGCACAAAGACCTAGGTGAGCGACACAGGTTCTTTAGAGCCTCTAGTTTATGCTTAATACCGATTTGATAAAATAACTGAGTTTACAGTTTGTTATCTTGTGTTGTTACACAACTGTCTGATGTTAGGAGAGGGTTTAGCGCTCACAAACATGTTGAACCTCGTCTTATTTTATATATGCTTGTCCCAAGCCATTGCCCTGTAATCCATTGGTTGTCTTTAGTTGCTGTCTGCCAAAATTGACTTTCGTTCATTGTTGTATAAAACAGTTCGTTTTTTTTTTTTTTTTTTTTTTTTTATTTATTGTTTCACATTTTCTCATAATAGGGCATTTTATAGCTTAATATACGGTATGGGTTCTGCTCATTGTTGAAGGCTGTAAAGAAACCAGTAAAGTTCATTTTTTTCCTTTGGTCTTTATGGCTAGTTGTTTCATTGGCAAACAAGCATCATCTCCTTATTCTTATAAAAGCTTGTGTGCTCTTACATTTTTAATTGTTTATATTTATCTATTTTAATTGACACTTACCTCAGTTTCAAAATTTAGCGTTCCGATCTTTATAAACTCGGGGGCATTAAGTACTTGATATATTGTGTAGAAAAATGTCTTTTGTTGAAAACTCTATAATGGTCCCTCTGTTTTTTTTATGTTCGCTGTCTTATTGTCGTTCGCCCACTTCTTTTTTAATCATATTTATATAGCAGGTTTTTTTTTTTGTCCTAGGTTGATATTGTACAATGAATTCCAGTGATTATGGTATATGCTTCGATAGTTTTTGCGTTCGTTAATTATTTTCCCACCGTTTTCTTCATACATATTTACTTTTATTGACACTGATACTAGCTCTAAAACTTTTGGGATAGTACATATAAAATTATGTTTTACTATACTGTATGTACTGTAGACTACAAAAACGTTTATTGTGAACGTCTTTGTCAGATTATTTGTATGATTGTTTGAATTATAAATTTGTTGTGTTTGTTTGTTTGTTATGTATGTTTTCACAGTTTTGGTTGATGGGTCCAAATTAATATCACGTTAACCATGGCCACTTTTGTCTCTTTGGGTTGCTCACCCAATTTTATCAATGAAACGGAACTATAAACAACTGTCATACAGGTGGGAGAATTAGCCAGCTATAAAACCAGGATTAACCCACCATTCTCTTCAGAATTTGCCTTTACCAAGTCAGGAATATGACAGTTGTGTTCCATTCGTTCTGTTGGTTGATATAGTCGAGCGTTTTAATTGTCAGGTTTCATGAACTTCCTTCTTTTTGAATTTACCTTGGAGTTCGGTATTTGTGTTTATACCTTTTTATGCACATTTTTTTATCAATCTAATTATATCAAAATCATGTACACTATACTGAAGCTTAAAAAGTATATGGCATCGCTCATTTAACACTGAAGAATCGTCTCCATGTAAATATTTGCTTTGACAACATTTATCAAACAATGAGGAATCAGCTCATCGCAAATAAAGACTTAAAACAAACAAAAAACGTATTGCTTCAACTCATATCAATGTTTCTTCTATAATGTATCCATTGTTTTTATTTTAGTTGTTTCGTATGGATGTTGAGTTAAGCCGTTTATATGTAATGCTGTAAGACTACTGTCCCGATTAAGAGATTGATGGATGAGGGCTCACAAACATGTTTAACTTTCCATATTATTTATTTGCCTGTCCCAAGTCAGAAGCCTGTAGTTCAGTGTTGCCTTTGGTTCATATCTGTCATATTTGTTTTCAGTAAAAAAAAATATGTTATTAATGCGGTCATCAGTGTTCTCGTTTAAATTGTTCCTCATTTAGTAATGTCGGTACCTTTGATAGCTGACTATACGGTATTGGTTTTCCTCATTGTGCAAGGCCGTTAAGTAACCTATAATTGCTTACATTCTCGCCTTTTGAAATCTTGTGGATAGTTGTCTCATTGGAAATCTCCTTATATGTATATCAATTTAAAAGTGCTAAACTGAAGTCTTAAAATGTAAGGAAATTTTGATATAGTTTAAACTCTATCAAACTAGATAAACCAAACAATCCAAATTAGAATAGCCGGCTTCATTTGTCAGGGGGTACAGTTAAATCAATTTTACAAAGGAATTCTATTCAGATAAAAAAAAAAGATTTGTTGATTTATTTAGGGTAGTGCATTTTATGGTGATCAGTGGAATCATGTGGGTCAATGTGCGCAATTAGTTTCACGTAGGCGATAATGATAACATTAAAAATATTATTTTTTCTTCAATTCCTCTGCCCATATTGTAAACTTGGATATATATGATGGCTCGTTCCGAAGCTGGGACATTTTAACATTGTGGTTACGAAGTACGAAGTGAGATGATTCAATATTCTGCAATTTTACAAACCCCGAAAAAAACCTTTGTGGTGCCGCTTCTTGGGGTTAGCAGTCCCTTTTTTCACACAAAAAAATTCCCTGAAATTTCACTTCTTTAAAACGTTTGATAACTCTATAGTTTTTCCACCTTTATTCTATGGTTCTCTGCTATTCAAATCAGTACAACTGATAAGGCCTAGTTATTTGTTAAAAACAGCAATATGTCTAATATCACTGATCATAGATTATGTGTTTACATATTATAATTGAGTACCTCGTACCTCACTTTGAGGCGCATCGGGGATATTTGCCCAATTGTATCAGTTGAATCCATTGAACCATATTATTACAGGTATGAATGATTTGCTGATTTGACAGAGGCATAAAGAGTAAGTCAATAAAGTATACTGATTGTTTCAAAAGAATCAATTAAACTCTATTATTTATTTGTATTATAAAATATTTCCATGTGTTTAATTGATTCCATTGATTCAATTGTTTTCAATTGTCAAAACAACCAAAAAAAATAATGACCAGTCAGTCAAATAAAAAGGATTGCCTGGTCCGACTGACTTAAAATGATGAGTTGAGCTGAGTTTAGTTTATTTATGCATGTTTCCTAATAAGATCAATTGAGTTAACATAACTCAATTATAGCAGGTAAGAAAGATAAGTTCTGATTCGAAGGGGGCAGATCAATCCAGTAAATATGTTTATTACACCATGTGTTTTGAATATATCATATGACATTTAATGGTTTAGGCAAACGGACCAAACCATATACAGTATGAAATATTTCAGTTAAAATCAGCTGTCAAGCAAGAATACCAAATAAGACTTATATGCCGGTTTGGCTGATTTGACACGGTCAATGCAATTGAGAAAATAGACCACTTTCAAATTATGTCCTTGACCGGAAATGTTCGTCAATTATGCGCGCCTTTATGACGTCATTTACCAGAGGGGACCGCCTGTATTCCTGCACTATTAAAGTTCATCAAGTGTCTTCGTGATCGTTATTATGCAGGATAAACTAGAAATAATGTATATTCCGTAGGTACTAAATCACAATTCCCTGCACTATTAAAGTTCACCAAGCGTCTTCGTGATCGTCATTATGCAGGATAAACTAGAAATAATGTTTATCATAATGCCCTAATGAGAGCAATGCTGATTATCAATTCTAAGAATTTAATTTGAGGAATAATTCGTGAAATATAGCATCATATTTTTTTCAACCGCTCGCTCAACATGGGAAGGAAGTGACGATGCCCCTAAACGCATGAATAATGTTCACTAAAACCAAAGTTTTGACGGAAATACAACGAACTCGAAAGTGGTCTTTTGAATTTATTTTACTTAAGAGATCAGTTATTATATCAAGTAAGAAAAGTTAGTGTGTTTCATTGATTAAGCAGTAAAAGATGTCGATTCAGTTGATTGAATCCATTGTCAAACCATTTGTATCATGAAATATTTCAATAACGAATCGGCTGATTAAATTGACGAGACATGGGAAGTACAATTAAGTCAATTGAATCCATGAAGGCAAATGAAATCTATCAAACCTGGTAAGAAAGGTCAGTTAATTGAATGATTGGACAAATGGGAAGAATCGGCTCGTTTAATTGACGTGACATGGGCGGTACAATTAAGTCAATTGAACCAATGAAGTCAAATGAAATCCATCAACCAGGTAAGAAAGGTTAGTTAATTGAATAATTGGACAAATGGGGAGAATCGGCTGGTTTAATTGAAGTGACATAGGCGGTATAATTAAGTCAATTGAATAGATGAAGTCAAATGAAATCTATCAAACCAGGTAAGAAAGGCAAGTTAATTGAATGATTGGACAAATGGGGAGAATCGGCTGGTTTAATTGACGTGACATGGGCGGTACAATTAAGTTAATTGAATCGATGAAGTCAAATGACATCTATCAAACCAGGTAAGAAAGGTAAGTTAATTGAATGATTGAACAAATGGGGAGAATCGGCTGGTTTAATTGACGAGACATGGGAAGTACAATTAAGTCAATTCAGTCAATGAAGTCAAATGAAATCTATCAAACTAGGTGAGAAAGGTTTGTTATTTGAATGATTGCACAATTGTAGAATTGTCTTAATTTGTTTAAATTGACTCAATTGCATCAAATAACTCTGTAATAGTAGGTTAGAAAGATGCTAGCAAATCAAGTTATGCATATAGAGAAGAGGCAGATGATACCAAAGTGACGAGTTTCATACGTCGATCATAAACTAAAAAACAAACAAGGCAAAATACTAAAAACGACAAAACTACAAACAGTCATCAAAACACTGCATATAAAACTAAGGACTGAGCGACACACTAAACCGGGGTGTTAAGATATAGCATTAAGTCATTTCAATGCATTGTACTTTGTTGTCAAATGAAAGGCAACAGTAGTTTACTAATGTGCAAAAAGTACATATTAGTCTTGCCGTTTGTTGTATAAAATATTAAACTATCAAATCAGCTAGTAAAGTTTGACTGACTTGACGGTAGGTACAGTTAAGTTAAAATGATAAATTGTACTAAAGAAATCAATTGAATCAATTAAACTATATTATACCTGGTAAGAAGTATGCATTCCTTTGACTGATTTAACAAGACAATAATTGTATTAGTTCAATCAAATGCACCATTGAGATTAATTGAATAAATCGAGGCAATTGGTCTTGAACTTTAAAAAAAATAAGCATGTGTTGGTTTGACTGTTCTGCTCTTACAAAGGAAGTGCAATTTAGTCAATAGTCTTTGTTCTACTATGGAGATCGTTGGAGTCAATTGGGTACATAGAACTCCATTGGACATGGTTTGCAGGATTGTCTTATATGATTGGTTGGTAGTTAGTATAATAAATTTAATTGATTATCTTTGTGTGATTCGACTGGATTGAATCACAGTTAAGTTATCAGAATCAATCTTATACACTATACAAAATTGACAACTTCGAAATAAGAATTGCCAATAGAGTCAAAAGAGGAATCCAGCATCTTGCTACTTAATTTATATAAGAATAAATTTATATCTAACGTGTAATTATTCTCAAAGTAAAATTCAATACCAGCTATTAGCACAATATCTCGTAAGTTGTATAAAAATTCAACTTGAATTTAAAAAAAAAATTGTAGACTTGGTCCAGTCCCTCTTGTCGTAATGACATGTAAGTCAAGAGAAGGTCACTCAAAGGAAAACACATTGTGAATTGTAATATATTATTTTTACCAATTGTATAATTTTATATCGTATATCAAATATCTCAATAAAACAGCTGAAATTTGAAAACTGAAAAGAGAAAGTGTCACTTTTTAATATAGACAGTAAGAATATTACACGTCTGATACGAAAGCAATCACGAGAACAGATACGCATGTTTACACCCTGTGTTATATTTTGATAAATGTTGCCATATTGATTAATCATCGGAAAACTAGTGACAAGTTTGAAATCAAATACCCTAGGCCTGACCGTTTTAACGTTTGATAAAAATCGACCAAGTGATTTCAGGGAATTTACAGAAAAACGACAAGAACAGAGGGATGGCGATAGCTGATACTGACCCTTCTGACAGAACTTAAATTTGGGAACTGGCTCACACTATTTTTACCAATCTCAAAACCGCGCTTAATATTACGTCACAACGAAATGAAATTTACAGGGTGGTATAAATCTCAGTTCTTGGTGCATGCAATTATCAAAAGAAGTTAAGATTCAAATTATAAAAATAATTTCTATTTATAACTTCTTTTTACTCTACATTAGCAGGAAACTTGCATAAACCATGAATATTAAACAAGCGAATACATCAAGATTGGAAGTAATTGGAACCTACAATATATAGCCTAAAGTAGTAGAAAAAATGACCTTTTTTATCCAAAAATTGCAAGGTATGATTGTAACCATTTTCTTTAGTTGAAGCGCTTTTAGTATCAAAAGATATCTACATGTCTAATTAGTTAGCTTTTATGCGTTAAGTTCCATCTTTAAGACAGTTATCGCAATTATCATCGTCTGTTTGATTTAATAAAACTTTTCTGTTACACATGTGTTTCCGTATGCATTAAACATTCCAATAAAACAGGTAACGTGGCATCATTTTGTTTCTTCCTTTGATTTAACTAATATATTTTTGTAATTTAAACATACTAAAACCTATCTTGTATTATCAGATGGTTATTAACCATGGACATAGTTCCCCATGTAATAAGATCAAGATAATTATAATTAATTTTACTGGCTGACGTATAGCAAACATATAGAATAATTAGTATGAGACATTGGGTTATTTGAGGTATCAAGTTTTGATCCCTGCTGTATGAATAACATTGACTGTAATATTTGGTTTGACATCGTTTTTCTAGTTTCCAATAATTACCAATCTACCAGTACACGATAGTACAGTTTCAGTATTAACTATAATTTCTTAGATCTTTCTTTTCCTATAATTATATATTGTATACTTATAAACTATGAATATTAAATAAGTTATGACTTTGTTAAAATGGAGTAATCAACAGCTCCAAGGAAACGTTTTGATTGGATATCTGTGAAAGCATTAGGAAACTTTTATTTGTTGAACGGAGCAATGACATCGATAAACAAATGACATCAAGAGGTTTAGAGGCTTCCTACTTTAATTAGAGGTTACGAAATGGACATCAGTGCAAAATAAACAAATGTTTACCATTTATTTTCGTTAAAAGTGAAAAGTTTCTGCAATTACAGAGCAAGAGGTAAGTCTTTAAATATTATCAGATGTAAATGTTTATTTTCATATAGGAATGAAGATGCTTTCATGTTAATAAATCGAGAACAGTCTAAAAGTTTAAAAGGAAACAGAATTTATTGGTTTAGGTTTATTGTTTTATTTTTTGCAAACCTATTTTCGTCACTGTTTTAAAATATCGATATTTTTCTATCTGTCTTTTTCACATCCCAGTAGTCAGCACTTCTGTGTTGACATGAATTATCATTGATGTGGTCATACTTATAAATTAACTGTTTAAAAAACTTAGAATTTTTCAAATAATACGGATTTTCAACCTAAGGAACTTTTATAGATAGAATTCTCTTTAACTTCGTACTTTATTTGGCCTGTTTAACTTTTTTGATTCGAGCATCATTGAAGCGTCTTTTGTAGACGAAAAGTGGGTCGTCTGGCGTAAAAAATTTTAAACCTGGTATATCAATGATTAGTTTTTTTTCACCATTTCTATAATCCACAAACAAAACGACAATAATATAAAAGGTATACTTATTTTTTGGTTTTTTTTTTTTTTTTAGGGGAGTGGGGGGTTACGTTCTTTTCTTAATTTGATTCTTGTCTTATGTACAGATATATGTTTATTTCTTATATATTACTGTATTTAAATAAGATAATGACACCTACAGTAATTACTGCTGATAAAAATGTATATATGCAAGCAGCAGTATTTATGAATTTAACTTTTTATTTACCTTTCTCCATGTTTTTCAGCGAGTACATACTAGTATTCTGAAGAGATAATTCTTTTTATTCAAAATGAATGTTAAATTTGCTTTTAAAATTACAATTTAATGTTTTAATTGCAAACAAGTCTAAATACATATCTATACATAAAATTAAATAAGCCATGTGCTACGTTGGTTTTTTTTTTTCTCAGTGAGTTCAATCTCGATTCTTGGTAATGTTTCCAATAAAATTCTGTCTAATGAAATACACGGTCAACAAGAAATAACCGTTAGAAGACTATGTTTACGTCATTGATCTTTACAAATATGATTGTATTTACACTTCAAATGTATATCCACATATCTCAGATTAACAGAAACGTCTAGACACTGCATGACTCTGTAGTACATTAAGCTATCATAGACAGCAAGTACGTGTCAACATTAACATTTTAAGGAGGTTAATTTACCATTATTGTAAATAAAAATATGAGTTATATGTATGCTTCAGATTGTTTCCACAACAAAACTATACGCCCGTACGAACGATTATGTTTCAATTGACATATTGCCTACGTTTTATATTCGTTTACTTTTCATTATTTTTCGTGTGCGCCTCCTTACATCTCCAGATTTAAAGAAATATTTTGTAAAAGAGAAGTAAAGCGACTGTATCAATATCTTGTAATATTAGAAAATAAATTCATACATTTTATACAATCACAAAGACATGCGCACGTGTAAACAGCAGAGAATGCAAAAAAATAAAACTCGGCCGATTAGAACTCTGTTGAAAAAATTGGAAATGCGTATCATGTATGTCATATTATCTTATTGTCTTCCTTTCTATCTAGACATTTGTATTAAGTAATTTTACAGTATGAGCAAATATTAAACTGTTGTGCATTTTTCGGTTGATAGGTTAAGTGTAGGACGAAAAATGCACAATAAACTTATTTAATGGTTATGTACTTTTGTCTTTAAGTAAAGTTTTACACATCAATTCACCTAGGATATCTATTATGGATTTTTGTCCCATACGATACGGATAAAAATCATTTTATAATATATAACTCATTTACTAAAAAATAACGCTAATATATATTATGGTATTAAAGTGTCTCAAAATTAACGGATTGAAATTTTATAATTAACTAATTAAAAATTGAACATAACTGGTTTCGAACTTGTTTAAGCTTCAGTGTGAACTCGACCTTAATGGAAATTTTTGCTTTTCATCATTTTCCCTTCCTCTTTGTCTTTTTTATAACACTATGTCACCGAATACAAGTTTTTAACGTAATTTTACTTGTAATGGGCAACTGTAGGGACAACAAGTGGAGAAGAAACTCGTATCCTTCTCAGGTACCCAAGTTCAACTATACTTTGCCTGTTTAGAAAGGTTCTATTTGCTTTTGATTTTAAAGCTTGTATTTTGTGTTATCTTTCTAAAGTCTATGTTGTTTTTTTGTAAATAATGATCTTGTCATGAAACAACTATTTTTTTCATCCACACTTTTTTCATTGGAGCACCTGCGATCCTCCCCGGTTTTTGTGGCGTTCGTGTTGCTCAGTCTTAAGTTTGTATGTATTTTATTGTAGACTGTTATTTGTACTGTCGTAATTTTTTGTTCCTTGACATGATTTTTGTTAGTCTCTTTCCAACTTATGAGTTTTGATTCACCATTTGGTATATAACGCCTCTTTTTCACACTTTATTTGTACTGTCGTAATTTTTCGTTCCTTGACATGATTTTTGTTAGTCTCTTTCCAACTTATGAGTTTTGATTCACCATTTGGTATATTACGCCTCTTTTTTCACACTTGGTCATGTATAAAGATGATTTATATACTTGATAGGGTTTTTAATGAAAAGTATCTACAATGTAACTAACTATACCATTGGATGATGCCTCGTTATCGATTATATCTTATCGTATATAAAAATGACTAACACTAATTGAGAAAAAGAAACTGCTTACCTTTACTGATCACCCAAGCTAACCACATTTTTCAGCAGAGTTAGCCTTGACCAATCTTCAGTTTTCTGCAGTGTTTTGTGGACCCTCGTTTGTCTTTAAGCCCATTTCTTTTGGCAATATAGAAGAGAGGCGAAAAATACCAAAGGAACTCGTATGTCGAAAACAAACTGACAACGCCATGGTAAAAACGAAATACGACCAAAAGACCAACGACTTAGAAAATTAAAGGCATGAACCCCACCAAAAACCGGAGGTTATCTCAGGTGCTCCGGAAGGGTGAGCAGATCTTGATCCACATGTGTAGCCCATCGTGTCGGTCATGTAAGTTCAAGCCTGGTGATAAGTCAAATTCGGTAAGTCACATTCGAGATAAAGAGGTATTATCTATCCATCTTCGACTGATAATTTTTTGTGGCTCCGATTGGTACCGTCTTGCTTTTTCAAAGTATTTAGCACAAGATTCCGTTTTCTCTCCTAACATACTACTAGTAGTACACAATTATGACATCACAATGACATCACAATTACTGATTGATTGAATCAAGGCGTGTTGATTATTATTTTCCAGACATTTACATATTTTTTCATCTGATGTGTATGCTGATTACTGAACATTAAACATGGAAATGTATGGCCATTTTTTACCCTTCGTGAACCTACTCCTTAGTCATTTACCATAAATGCCAACTTTATAATTTGGGGAAAATTGCTTTCGTAACTTTCTTCTTTTTTATTCTGATCAGTTTTTGTTTATTGTTTATGATATGAGCATATAAATCTAGAAATTATCAGTGCCGTCCTAAAGATTGTATTAGAATAGAATAGTATATATTTACTACTTCACCAGGGGCCCGCATGGGACACACAACAAAGTTCTCCCAACCAATTCTACGTTTCTATTTTGGTAACCGACTATAAATATACAGCTACTGGCAAACAATAAAAGTTATTTCGAACATTTCATATGCTATATGCTACATAAACTAAACGAATTCAGTTTTTAAACCACATTGCTCAGTGAACAGAGAAAATTTATGGAACAGTTTATAACTGAATTGGACTATTAAATCGAAGATCCGTGGCCCTAATGACAATACGAATGCTGTTTAACAGACGTAATGTCCTTTTCATTAAAAACTATAGAAATCATAGTTCTATAAATTAAAGATGATGAATTTATTCTGATTTAACTGATTTTGATTTCAGCATGATTAAAATGGAACTGGAATTTGTCAAGATAAATTTTCTTTTTCTTGTATGATAATATTGATTTCAAACAATGTACAACGCATAAACATATTAAGCACCTGCGCCTTGACCCGCCCTCCTTAATTCGGCATAAAACCCATAACATCAGACCATGAAATTATAATATATAAACACAAAATAGAGGTAGCATTTACAGTTTGTAAGATTGGTATTTTGGCTTTTAACTAGCTGTCAGTAACTGCGAGTACTCTCAAATCGTACTTTCCTGTTTATTTGACCTGTTGATACTAATTGTAATGCTTTTTGTTATTTAATGTTATTCAGGGTTATATCTGGTCTATATACCAGCTTTGATAAGTGTTTGGTACTAATATAAATTTCCACTTCGTACTATGAACATCAAAATTATTTATTTTGTTAAAATATTTCCTTTCTCTATTGTAACTGTATACGTATACCTAACAACAAAATTATTTTATTTACCTGTGTTTAAAGATATTGCAAATGGCTGATATTTTGTTCGAGCATATTGTTTTTCTTAAATTGTTTAACATTTCATACCGATATAACATGTTACTTTTATTATTCTTCCTTAGTTTATTTATTTTGAATTTACATTGTATCATAGGTCAAATTTATTTGTTCAGTGTATGTTCAATGGTGTTACTATGTCCTTTGATTGAGTTAAGCTATTTCAGTTGATATTTTATAGTGTGTCTTTCTATGTTGTGATGTTACACTATTGTTTCAGAAAAAGGGTGAAGGTTTGGTACCATTAAAACGTTTAAACCCGCTGCATTTGTTTGCACCTGTCCTAAGTCAGGAATCTGATGTTCAGTAGTTGTCGTTTGTTGATGTGGTTCATAAGTGTTTCTCGTTTTATATAGATTAGACCGTTGGTTTCCCGTTTGAATGGTTTTACACTAGTAATTTTGGGGCCCTTTATAGCTTACTGTTCGGTGTGAGCCTAGGCTCCGTGTTGAAGAACGTACTTTGACCTATAATGGTTTACATTTATAAATTTTGACTTGGATGGAGAGTTGTCTCATTGGCACTCATACCACATCTTCTTATATCTATAAAATTTTCTTTGAATTAGGAGTAAACAACATGCTTTGTAAAAGGCACACAAAACAACTTCCTACCTCACTCCGTTACACGGAACTGTGGTGTAACAAACATCATTATACTGTAAAATTTTTAATTGGTTGGAAAGGACTTAAGTCATCAGAATCCAGACTTCTCGCAAATATTGAAAGCTAGTTCCATGTCCAATTTCTATAAAATAGACAATGTTTTTTTTTCAAGACGAAAATATCAATATCAATGAAATCAACGTATTCGGATATCATTAGCAGATAAATAAAAGCATAACTGTGCAACTCGCAAAAAATGAATATCGACAGATAGATAACTTGTTTAGTAAACTATTCCATATGAAATCAATGTTAGTACAGAGAAAAGCAATATTGAAAGGTCTTCCTATACAACGTTAAATTGATAACCCTTTTAAGTTCATGCTTATCGAGTGATTTCTCAGAATGCAATTTTCTTTTGTATAGAAGTGTGAGAAATGTATTTGACAAAATCTCTGGATCTTGAATTTCTATATATTGAATTAAATATATAAGTGATGTAAATACCATGTTGCAGGAGCTATTATAATACCCATAATACAAGTCATTAAAGGAATTACATTTCCGGGTTTGGGAAAACATATCATCACATTTTTCCGTACAGTTTTGCTATTCAACCGTCCATTAAAATCAGTTTTAAAATGTAAAGATAAATGATAGTCCTTGTATTACAGTCTTCTGAGATATGTCAGATATATTATATTTAATGTCTCCTCTTTAACATCGAATTAATTTTCAATATCGATTATTTAAAAAAAATCAAAACCTGGGACATTTTAGTACTTTCGTGATAATATTGTATTAGATTAAACGACATTCTTTGTTCATAAACATTATAGTTAACTAGTTAATTTATATACGTTAATAGTTTGCAAGTTTTATTGAAAATTAATGTTTCATAGTAACGCATCAAACTTTACAAAGAATGTTTTCAGGTCGTGTGCTGGTGTATTTTTGTATTCAGTTGCATTTCAAATGTACATATGGCAATATTGGCATATTAATCTGGTAAGAAATGAAAGGTTAAGCTATGTTTTAGCTTGTTTGTAAGATTAATTATTTGATTGTCGATTTCTGCGATTGTCTGTCATTCTTTATTATATGGTTGTTAATTAATGACTTCAACAAGGGATGGACACGAGGTCCGTACGAGACATCGATCGGAAAAGAAGTTTAATTTGCTGTCAGATTAGCTTTTATATGAGTATACACAATACTTTCTAGTTTGTTTGGGTTTTTTCAGACCATCTAAGAGGGTGTGGATGGGGGTTTACAGAATAGAGAATAATGGGCAAAAATATAAAGAATAGAGAAAATGGACAAAACAAATAAAGTGTAAAGAATAGAGAGAAAAATGGCTTAAAAAAATACAGAAATGAAGGACCACCCTTCCAGACCCTCATCTAATAATAAATAAATCTAAAAAATCTGAAAATTTCAAGATTACAGGGTTTGTGTGATTCTGTTGACGTAATAAATTCTGTTTGTGTGCTCTAACTTAATATTTTCCTTATTTTCGGAAATCGATAAAAAAAAAGCTGAACACGGATAATATAACATGTACTTCACAGCCGAAGAAACCCTGTTCAAAGTACTTTCAGTTGATAAATATACCTTAAAATTTTTTTAATAAATTATTATCATGTTCTGAAGGAAACCATTTTGTGCTTGAATTTTTAAATAATATCAAAATACTGTAAAATACATTTTTCGCTTGCACTTTAGTGAGCATTGTTAACGTTGATTGTAGACATTGTAGAGGCATTGTCATGAAGTTGCACTTTTTAATTAAATAAATATAATGTTTTAATAACAACTTAGTAATATACGTATGCCCACCTACGATAGAAGAGGGGCATTATGTTTTTCGGTCTGTGCGTCCGTTCGTTCGTTCGTCCGTCTGTCCCGCTTCTGTTTAAAGTTTTTGGTCAAGGTAGTTCTTGATGAAGTTGAAGTCCAATCAACTTGAAACTTAGTACACATGTTCCCCATGCTATGATCTTTCTAATTTTAATGCCAAATTAGAGTTTGACCCCAATTTCAAGGTCCACTGAACATAGAAAATGATAGTGCGAGTGGGGCATAAGTGTTCCATGGCCACATTCTTGTTTTCAAATAAAAAACAAATCAAACAAACTTTTATGACAAGTAGATTCAATTTCCTGAATAGCAGCTGATTTGCGGCTTGTGAAATTCGCTTTTTTTTCAAATTTCCTTGTCATAACGCTTTCCCTGAAACAATTTACGCAATATTAATTATCCTGCTCTTGAAGTACACTCTGTTGTCGTTTCTGTTATCAGTGTTTCATCATTTCGTGTTCGTATAGAAATACTTGTCAAAGCTAAAAGCAAATTATTTTATTTTTATTTTCGGAGATTTAGTTTAGCAATGAGATTTGAATGGTTCATTTGCAAAAGCAGATAATTGATAAACATGCAAAACAGATATATGTGACTGATAAAACAATTATATTTAATTAAACAGTAGCCTAATCTTATTACAAATAAAGACTAATGTGTTTACCTAACATTACCACTGATGTAATTTGTTTTGTGTGATTAATTGACTTCGGGAGGTTGTCTGTGATACCATGCATAAAGCATACAACGTATATGCTGCATAAATTTTATGAATGTTTCCTAGAATGAGTCTCTTGTATATAGATGTTGTTTTTCACACAACTAATGATCCACAGATAACAGCTATGTTTGTGGTCGCATTAAGTATTGCCATTAGTATTGTTGTTGTAATGTTAATCCGAAATTAATTTCTGAAATTTGATTTCGTTTTGTTTTGTTTTGAATTTTAGTAGCAGCTTTCGCTATATCATTTTCAAGTATACTTCTTGTCCTTTTGGTTTATAAGCTCTTCATTTTAATAAATCTTGGATTTTCAAATATTTTTGAGCATCACTGAAGAAATATTTATTTGGTTTATAAGCTCTTCATTTTAATAAATCTTGGATTTTCAAATATTTTGGCCCTGAGCATCACTGAAGAAATATTTATTGTTGAAATGCACATCTGGTGCAAAACAATTGGTACCGTTAATGCTAATATATTCAGTACTTCGAACCACACATTTAATTTTTTTTTTATTTATTTATTTTGACTCGTTTCAATGTATCAAGATATCGTCATACCAATTCGTCATAAAATTCATGAAATATTAGCCACTGGAAGTAAAGCCGCCAATAACTGATCTTTCGTTATATTTAAATGATAATCTAATATATCAAGGGATGTCTCTTTATTGTCATTTACTTACATTGTATTCCCTGAAAATTGTTTTCTTGTTTTATTGTGATATATATCATATTAATGAGGTCTGTCTTTATCAAAATAGTTTCGGAATTCGTTAAATTAACTGCTAAGTTTTCGGAATCAACATTGTCATTTATATGCTTACAATACAATTATATTAAACGCCTGTGGTTCTGTGAAAAGAACATCAAAGACAAAAATAAGAATAAGATTACTACCCAACAAATAAAAGTCACTTAGTTAATTTGCGACATTACTTGAAGTCGAAAATAACAGCAGAAAGGAGACAACAAGAATTGATTAACGCTTTGCTAATGATGCAGGTTTGAGTAAGATGAAGAAAAACTATAAGTGCTGTATTTGAAGTAATACATCATCTTAATTTGAATTCAAAAGTGCAAAACCTCTTGGCACACGAAAGATTCAAGTTTTATACTCTTATACAAATTATTCAAAAAGCATATTATTTTAGTGAAAATAAATGATCTTTGTGGTTTTAATATGGTTTTATCGATTTGGTAATTTGATGTTAAATACAGATCGTTACTATTCGCTGTTGATTTTATTCACAACTTCTTATACTATTTAGTAATTGTAAAAAAATAATAAATAAAGAAAATGATAAAAACCAAAAGTCTCCTTGAGATTAACACACGATTTTCAATAAAAACAATCGTATATTATTGAAAATCGTGTTAATCTCAGGAGACTTTTGGTTTTATCATTTTCTTTATTTATTTATTTTTTTATTTATTTATTTATTTTTGGTTGATGGATTGCTGTCTCATTGCCATATATACACTATGCATCCCTTATTTAAACAATCTTAATACAAAAAGGTGAAGGGATCGTTTAAATATGTATAGTTTTAAGGGGTTCTAGGCTTTAATTCAATATCCAACCCTAGGTTAAAATTTAATCACAAGTTAAGCAACCAGGTCGTCGACGTTTAATGTCATTGTATCGGACACCAATGATTCCAAATCCTCTTATCTGCATGTTAACATACTCGAGTACTATTTTACAATTTTCGGACGCCCTAACAGTGAGAATGTTGTACTCATTTTCGTATCAACAAGAGAGTACAGTAGGCACTTAAAACGAACTTTTAAAATACAAATGTAAATTGTTTTCATAATCTATAATTTTAAAATAACATACTTACATTTATCATACAATTGATTGAACAGGAAAGTGTCATAAAATATGATATCTGGTTGTGTCCTTTTTATGTTCGTGTGTGGTTAGAGGACAAAAGTAGTATTACATTTTCCCGGCTTTAGGATGGCCTTTTGTGTACCCAAGGCAGGTGAAGGAAGTCAACTTAGGAGCGCTGTGATTGGATGTAAGGGTATAATATATTTTTTTATTTATTTATGAATAACTGCAGTGTGTATATATTTACAATATAAATTTTGAAATACATTGAAATATTTTCTTGAGAATTATTCCAAAAGGCTTCCAAATTTTCATAAGTTTGATGTAAAATGACGATGGGCATGGATACCATTAACAAGCTCCGTTGGAAGATGGTCATGCTACTATTTGACTTCAATTTCTAACACCGATTAATAAAGTACTAATATCACACCTAACTGTTTTGTTCAGTTTTTATTATAAAAGTTGTAAATTAAGAAAATGTTAGTATTGTCGTCTATGGAAGAATAAATACTACCCTTCCAGACCCTCATCTAATAATAAATAAATCTAAAAATCTGAAAATTTCAAGATTACAGGGTTTGTGTGATTCTGTTGACGTAATAAATTCTGTTTGTGTGCTCTAACTTAATATTTTCCTTATTTTCGGAAATCGATAAAAAAAAAGCTGAACACGGATAATATAACATGTACTTCACAGCCGAAGAAACCCTGTTCAAAGTACTTTCAGTTGATAAATATACCTTAAAATTTTTTTAATAAATTATTATCATGTTCTGAAGGAAACCATTTTTGTGCTTGAATTTTTTTAAATAATATCAAAATACTGTAAAATACATTTTTTTGCTTGCACTTTAGTGAGCGTTGTTAACGTTGATTGTAGACATTGTAGAGGGCATTGTCATGAAGTTGCACTTTTTAATTAAATAAATATAATGTTTTAATAACAACTTAGTAATATACGTATGTTTATGCCCACCTACGATAGAAGATGGGCATTATGTTTTTCGGTCTGTGCGTCCGTTCGTTCGTTCGTCCGTCTGTCCCGCTTCTGTTTAAAGTTTTTGGTCAAGGTAGTTCTTGATGAAGTTGAAGTCCAATCAACTTGAAACTTAGTACACATGTTCCCCATGCTATGATCTTTCTAATTTTAATGCAAAATTAGAGTTTGACCCCAATTTCAAGGTTCACTGAACATAGAAAATGATAGTGCGAGTGGGGCATAAGTGTTCCATGGCCACATTCTTGTTTTCAAATAAAAAACAAATCAAACAAACTTTTATGACAAGTAGATTCAATTTCCTGAATAGCAAGTGATATGTAACAGCTGATTTGCGGCTTGTGAAATTCGCTTTTTTTTCAAATTTCCTTGTCATAACGCTTTCCCTGAAACAATTTACGCAATATTAATTATCCTGCTCTTGAAGTACACTCTGTTGTCGTTTCTGTTATCAGTGTTTCATCATTTCGTGTTCGTATAGAAATACTTGTCAAAGCTAAAAGCAAATTATTTTATTTTTATTTTCGGAGATTTAGTTTAGCAATGAGATTTGAATGGTTCATTTGCAAAAGCAGATAATTGATAAACATGCAAAACAGATATATGTGACTGATAAAACAATTATATTTAATTAAACAGTAGCCTAATCTTATTACAAATAAAGGCTAATGTGTTTACGTAACATTACCACTGATGTAATTTGTTTTGTGTGATTAATTGACTTCGGGAGGTTGTCTGTGATACCATGCATAAAGCATACAACGTATATGCTGCATAAATTTTATGAATGTTTCCTAGAATGAGTCTCTTGTATATAGATGTTGTTTTTCACACAACTAATGATCCACAGATAACAGCTATGTTTGTGATCGCATTAAGCATTGCCATTAGTATTGTTGTTGTAATGTTAATCCGAAATTAATTTCTGAAATTTGATTTCGTTTTTGTTTTTGTTTTGAATTTTAGTAGCAGCTTTCGCTATATCATTTTCAAGTATACTTCTTGTCCTTTTTGGTTTATAAGCTCTTCATTTTTAATAAATCTTGGATTTTCAAATATTTTGGCCCCGAGCATCACTGAAGAAATATTTATTGTTGAAATGCACATCTGGTGCAAAACAATTGGTACCGTTAATGCTAATATATGCAGTACTTCGAACCACACATTTAATTTTTTTTTTTAATTATTTATTTTTGACTCGTTTCAATGTATAAAGATATCGTCATACCAATTCGTCATAAAATTCATGAAATATTAGCCACTGGAAGTAAAGCCGCCAATAACTGATCTTTCGTTATATTTAAATGAAAATCTAATATATCAAGGGATGTCTCTTTATTGTCATTTACTTATTCCCTGAAAATTGTTTTCTTGTTTTATTGTGATATATATCATATTAATGAGGTCTGTCTTTATCAAAATAGTTTCGGAATTCGTTAAATTAACTGCTAAGTTTTCGGAATCAACATTGTCATTTATATGCTTACAATACAATTATATTAAACGCCTGTGGTTCTGTGAAAAGAACATCAAAGACAAAAATAAGAATAAGATTACTACCCAACAAATAAAAGTCACTTAGTTAATTTGCGACATTACTTGAAGTCGAAAATAACAGCAGAAAGGAGACAACAAGAATTGATTAACGCTTTGCTAATGATGCAGGTTTGAGTAAGATGAAGAAAAACTATAAGTGCTGTATTTGAAGTAATACATCATCTTAATTTGAATTCAAAAGTGCAAAACCTCTTGGCACACGAAAGATTCAAGTTTTATACTCTTATACAAATTATTCAAAAAGCATATTATTTTAGTGAAAATAAATGATCTTTGTGGTTTTAATATGGTTTTATCGATTTGGTAATTTGATGTTAAATACAGATCGTTACTATTCGCTGTTGATTTTATTCACAACTTCTTATACTATTTAGTAATTGTAAAAACAATCGTATATTATTGAAAATCGTGTGTTAATCTCAAGGAGACTTTTGGGTTTTTATCATTTTTCTTTTATTTATTTATTTTTTTTTTTTTGGTTGATGGATTGCTGTCTCATTGCCATATATACACCATGCATCCCTTATTTAAACAATCTTAATACAAAAAAGGTGAAGGGATCGTTTAAATATGTATAGTTTTAAGGGGGTTCTAGGCTTTAATTCAATATCCAACAATAGGTTAAAATTTAATCACAAGTTAAGCAACCAGGTCGTCGACGTTTAATGTCATTGTATCGGACACCAATGATTCCAAATCCTCTTATCTGCATGTTAACATACTCGAGTACTACTTTTGCAATTTTCGGACGCCCTAACAGTGAGAATGTTGTACTCATTTTCGTATCAACAAGAGAGTACAGTAGGCACTTAAAACGAACTTTTAAAATACAAATGT
The DNA here is from genome assembly GCA_017311375.1 of Mytilus coruscus. NCBI lineage: Eukaryota > Metazoa > Mollusca > Bivalvia > Mytilida > Mytilidae > Mytilus > Mytilus coruscus. Next base: position 25,045,027 of record CM029601.1, on the reverse strand, counting down.
AAATTGTTTTCATAATCTATAATTTTAAAATAACATACTTACATTTATCATACAATTGATTGAACAGGAAAGTGTCATAAAATATGATATCTGGTTGTGTCCTTTTTTATGTTCGTGTGTGGTTAGAGGGACAAAAGTAGTATTACATTTTCCCGGCTTAAGGTAGGACTTTTGTGTACCCAAGGCAGGTGAAGGAAGTCAACTTAGGAGCGCTGTGATTGGATGTAAGGGTATAATATATTTTTTTTATTTATTTATGAATAACTGCAGTGTGTATATATTTACAATATAAATTTTGAAATACATTGAAATATTTTCTTGAGAATTATTCCAAAAGGCTTCCAAATTTTCATAAGTTTGATGTAAAATGACGATGGGCATGGATACCATTAACAAGCTCCGTTGGAAGATGGTCATGCTACTATTTGACTTCAATTTCTAACACCGATTAATAAAGTACTAATATCACACCTAACTGTTTTGTTCAGGTTTTTATTATAAAAAGTTGTAAATTAAGAAAATGTTAGTATTGTCGTCTATGGAAGAATAAATACTACCGTTTTCCCTAGAATGAGCCATAGTTCAGCAGACTTTTAGATTACGAATTTTAACTGTACGTAAACTTTTAAAACATAATGCAATAAGGAGCATAGCATGCAAAGAATTACAACCAATGTGTGTAACGTGAAAGGGATTATGATAATTAATTTCATATGGGGAAATAAATCTGACTTGAAGTAAGCAATTAATAGCCTAGAATGCAAAATAATTACAAACAGTGTGTTGGGGAAAGGAGGCTAATAAGTGATATCAAATGGAGGGAAAGTAAACTGGCTTAAAATGAAAATATAAAATCCATAGAAATATACGGAAATTGGTGAAACCGTATTTCATGAAATTCTGTTTCCTGAGTGACCATAATCAAGCAATCACCAAGTCTAGATCTGGATGTTGAACTTGTTGACAGGGAAAACTTGTCCATTTACCATTCAATGTCAAGAATTTACATTGAGATAGACTCTGACGGATATGTAATTATAAGCCGGTTTGTGTCCAGTTAATTCCTCATATTGACCCGAATAATTAAACTGTGAACGAATATACAGCAGAAACTACTGTAAATAAAAAGTTGTTATGAAACATATATTTTCTACTTTTCTGACTGGTTTGAAATGTCGTGATAAACACTGAAGGAAAAAAAGTTTTTATTAATAAAAAATTCAATAAAAAAATTAATATAGACATAAGGAATAAATGATTTAATGAGATTGATTGTTTGTTGCTTAACGTCCAGTGGCAAATATTTCATGCATATTCAGGACGAGAACAAATTAACAACAAATACAATAGGTAGGCTCTGTAATAGAGGCGTCTGAGATTGAGGTCGGAGAAACTTAGACTGCCACGGGAAATAAGGGTATATTGGATAGGGACAGAAATTTAGCCTTGCAACAGGTCACCTACGGACCCCTCAAAGTTGTTGCAAGGGTTCTTAACGTGCAGAGAGCGGGGCTCTCTCTCTACAAGAGGCATCGGATTTAACGTCACCATTCTAACCGGACGTAACTGAGTACTTGTACATACAGCACAGCCAAACGGACGCCCCACTTTAGCGAGGGTTTTACCGCCGGTCGGAGGAAGACCAATGGTGACCATATTTCTATTCCCCAGTCACCCTTGGGGTTGATTTAATGAGAAGTACAATTTCAAAGTGTCTCTTGCACAAATATGAAAACTGATCTTCTAGCTTTCTAGTGCGTTTTTCATTGTTTAAATACATAATATTTTATACTATATTTTCCTTGACGACTGAAAAGTAATTCAAGACATTGTAATTAGTATGTGTGTCTGTCACTCCGAAGTAAAAGAAACATATAAAAATATAAATCAATTGTTTCAAAAACAATTGTAAACGGTCTTTCCCCTACAAAACATGATTAATTGCCTACAAAACATGATTGGTTGATTGATTGATTGATTTATTGAACACATGAGACCGGGCCTCTAGGAAAAGCGAACAAAGATTTGAGAGCACAGATCCCCTATTGAACATATAGGACCGAAACATTGTTGGATTGATTGATTGATTGATTAATAATTGATTGATTAATTGATTGATTGATTAATCACATGTGGCAGTGTGTCTTGGAACAAGCAAAAAACGAATGGGAGATCCTTCATTCCCTATTAAAAGCATGGACCCGAAACCTGTTTAATTGATTGATTGATTGGTTGTAGGTTGATTGTGTTAATTGATTGATTTGTTGATTGATTGACTTCATGATTGACTAGTTGATTGATTAAAATTTTACATGGCACTCTCTACACGAGAAATTTGATTTAACGTCCCCATTCTAAACTGAACGTGACTGCGTAATTATCTATCCCGCACAGCCAAACGGACGCCTTGGATGTCCTCATAAAAATTGGTCCTAGCATTCTCCATTTATAAATTTTCTCTATTTTCTACGTTACCTCGGACTTCATGTTTTATTTATTTGTTGTGTATGCATTTTGTTTGAATTTGAAGGAAAACTGAGTAACATTTTGTCTAGGAAGTTTCACTTTCTATATTTGGATGAGGAATGTTTTTATTCTAAATTTAGGTCCGCGCGCGCGGTGGTTTTTGTGAAGTCACGTGACGCTCAAATATAGATGTCTGGAGTAGGAGCGTAGGTACTTGGGGACAGGACAATTTTTTTTTTTTTGACCTCCCCTTTTTCCAAAATCCGTTATTTTTTTTTTTTTTTTCATTAATTTCAATTATTTTCGTGTTTTACAGTATAATATGAACATAAATAAACTAGAAATAACTTGTATTTGCTATTTACTATTAATTCCAAGTTTACTATCCACAGCGGTCACTGATATATTATATAGAGAGAAGGTATCTCACCTCGTACCTTATCACCTATTTTCTTACGTGAATTCTTGGAGGAATCCCAATTCTAATTCATTAAATATTTAATTTCCTTTAGGTCAGTGGGCATGATTCGTTTCCACAAACATTCCTCTGTTTAAAGTGCCATCGCTTTTAATATAATTCGACGTCTATCGACAGAACGGATCAACTTTGCTCGTCGTGTCGTCGTATTTTGATTCTTAATTGACGGAAGTATTGTATGGGCGACAACTCTAAATCCGGTTCCCTGCATTAAATGTTCCGAATGTTATTGAACAACACGATAAGGTACGAGAGTTCCCCATAACAGTATAAAGTATAAATTAACTGTAAACCTGCTCGAGTTTATTTATACTTTATACTGTTTGAGGGATTCCTCAAAAAAAAAAATCAGTTGGAAAAGGGGGAAAAGGGGGGGGGGGTCGGTGGTGGTGGACCTTGGTTGATTAATTCAGATAAGATGCATGTATACATCATGATAGCTGCAAAGTTTGAAGCTATAATTAGTTAATTTATTCATTTTACCATTTCAGTGGCATTGAACCCCCTAGAAAATGACACGTACCATTTCGACAAAAACTTTCCAGTTATTATCATGTCGCGACTAACGTTTTGATTAAACTTTTTTGTCGTTAACTATAACTCTTTCTGAGTAGAAGCGATATGAAGTGAATGTCAAAACTAAGAACATGACCTTGACCTTTGACCTTGATCTCATTTTCTAAGTTAGGACACAAGGACCTCGAATAAAAGGACTCTAGGTTTACAAGGCTTACGGTTTATGAGTTACAAAAACATAACGATAAATTTAATTGGTAAAGGAAGATAACTCCTAGAAGATATCACTGGATCGCTTTGATGAAAATCAGCTAAAAATTCCTGAGGATGTAACGAACAATAAAGAAACAAAAATTGTTACCTTTTTTGTTACGGTGGAGATACAATAACAAGAAAAACAGTGTTTGGGGAGATAACTCTTACAATAAAAAGTCTTCGGCTAAACATGGTGAGTTTCCTTATACCACAAGAAAAGGGTCTGGCGGACGAAGAAAAAAATAATATTCAGAACAAAATCAATAGGTCTTTCCACGGAAAAGTGGAAATACCTAATTATGTAAATTCTATTAGCAGATTATTAATACAATTACTTTGATTTTTAATTGATATCTTCATTTTAAAAGATTCTGATAATTCGCAATAATTCTATTCATAATAACACTTTCTTCATGGTTAAATTCGATGAAGCCAGGGAAAAACATGAAAAATACTGTGTAGGTGTCAAACCGCCAATTCAACCAAACAGAATCAAGAGCATACTGAGTACTTATGATGTTGGTTTTTTTACTAAAACTAACAAATAAATTTGCATAAAACAAAGTTTTGCTGAAAGATAAATATATTTAGCCCATTTTGAACCCAAATTTACTTGGTCATTATTTTGTATTAAAAAGTTTATGGTATAGATACGCTACATATAAAAATAAGAAGGTGGTGATTTGACAAGGAGACATCTCTCCACCAGAGACCAACTGACATATAAGTTAACAAATTTAGATCAACATACGGCCTTCAACGATGAGCAAAACCCGTACCGAATAATAAGCTTTAATAAAAGGCCCCGAAATGACAAATGTAAAACAATTCAAACGAGAAAACTAACGGCCTGATTTATGTACAAAACAATCAACGAAAAACAAGTATGATATACAGTAACAAACGACAACCACTAAATTCCAGGTACCTGAATTCGGACAAGCACAAAAGAATGTGGCGGAATAAGACATGTTTGCTGGCGCCAAACCCTCTCCCTAACCTGGGGCAGTTGTGTAACAGTACGACATAAGAACAAACTATAAAAATCAGTTGAAAAGGGCTTAACTCATCAGATCGATACAAAACATTTAAGACATTAACAAAAACACAAAAGACACAAAAGTACAGATCTGAGAATACTTGCAGTTACTGAAAGCTTGTTCAAAGCCAATAACAACTAATAAGAAAATGTATCTAAGACTAAAATATCAATCAGTATACACATCCAACATCAAATGGATGTATTGTAAAGACGTCATTAACAGTCAGAGAAAAACATGACTTTGTGCAATGCGAAAATATAGGTATCGACAGATTGTAGAACCGTGAATGTGTATAACAATAATATTTAGTTTGGTTTTAGTTTACTGATTACAAAATCAATATTTATACCGATAAAACAATATTCAAAGAACTAATTACAATGTTGAATTTGGTAACCTTTTAGCATGAGTTTATTAAAGGATCAATAAGTTAAGCCGGATTGTATCTAAATTTACGGGCTTGGTTATCAACATCGCCGTAAAAATTACAGACACGGGCATAGCTGACGAGTCGTGATATATAAACGCTGTAAGATGGTGCCAATGAAAATTTTTATGTAGAGTTTCCCGTGTAAAACTGTTAGTACCGAGTCATTACTGAGATCGGCCATAGACCGTGATTCATAACAGTACAGGAACAAATCAGTTATTAAATGGGCGCAATTGATTCCCATAGGAATGCATACAACATGTCGATAAACTGTATTGTCGAAGCGTACATAGTTGTTGTCAAGGAGAAAATTTAGTCTCAAGTCTGAATTAGCACCCTGCGGCTCTTTTCACAAAAAATCTTAAGAGTAAAAATACTCGTAAGTCATACACATTTCAGTATAACTTACGATCAATTTTAGTCGTAAGATTTTTTGTGAGAAGAGTTGCTGGTTTTACTGACGTATAATTAAATTTCTACTGGAGATATATATATAGAGTCTATAAGAATCTACCAACCAGTAAACTTAATAGGTATTGGATCATCAAAATTGACAATACTACACAAACAGGGAAAATTATATGAGTCTAAAAGATTGTGTAACAATACCGATAAATAGATGGAAAACAAAACACTAAAAAGTGTTGAATATCATCGCACAAAGATGGAAAAACTGAACAGATGATATAAATTATACAATAATTGCAAATATTTCGGCTCAACAAATGGCCTTCCTCAGTGTTAAAAGTTTTAACAATACTGATATATAATGTATAAGGTGTAAACATAGATCAGTAATAATACAGGTGAGTTTTGGTCGATTGATTTTAATCCAAAATCCCGAACATCATAATATAAACATTAGACTGTCAATTTAATTATTTCTTTCTATTGATTCCATCTGGATGGAGGACACCCAGTGTTTTATCCAAAACTTCTCCCGATTCTCTTTGCCTATTTTGCCATGTACAGTCCTGTTCGATCAAACTTAGAATGTTTCTCGATTGCTGTCCAATGATCACGAATGGTCTTGAAACTATTTCTCAGGCATGGATGGTAAGTGAGCACACATGGGATTCTTTTACTTTTCTGTTTTCTTTTAAGTTAGCAGACTGCTTCTGGGGATGGATTCCGCTTTTCGAAAACTATTTTGATTTTTTGTGTTTATATCCCTTCTTTTCAAATGTCCTTTGAGCTGCCCCAGACGTTGTTTTGCAGTGTCTTCAGCGGAGCAGATTCGCCTTATGCTGAGAGCTTGGCTGTATGGAATGCTCTTCGTGCAGTGTGGAGGATGGCAACTTTCAGGCGACAAGTATTGATGAGTATCTGTAGGTTTAGAGTATATATCTGTGTTTATTATACCTGCAGAGAGGGTGCTAGATGTATCAAGGAAGTTTATGGTGGAATTAGATGTTTCATGGGTGAATTTGATGGTGGGGTGTTGATTGTTAGCATTTGTTATAAAAGTTTGTAATTCTTGGTCTCCCTTGTCCCATTTCATGTCAACGTCATCAATGAATCGATACCAGGAAAGCGGTTTTTCGATGGAGCACTCCAGCAGTTGCTTTTCAACTTTACCCATGAATATATTGGCATAAGATGGAGCCATTTTTGTACCCATAGCAGTGCCATTTGTCTGTAAATAGTGTTCTCCTTGGAATGTGAAGTTGTTCTTTTTCAAGACCATAGTAAGCATTTCCACTAAGCATTCAGTAGGTGGAATTTTAAGAGATCGAGAGTCCCAAACTTCTCTACATGCTTCAATGCCATCCGTATGGGAATATTCGTGTAGAGGAGGTGACATCCATTGTGACAAGAATAGTATTGGCAGGTAGAGGGTTTAAATCCTGCATTTTTAGTAGGTAATCTGTAGAATCTTTTATAAAAGATGGCAAGTTTTCTACATGTGGTCGAAGATAGTAATCAACGAATTCGGATAATTTTTCGGTGGGATGACCATTAGCGGAGACGATTGGTCTTCCTGGGTTACCAGGTTTATGAATTTTAGGGAGCAGGTAAAATCGCCCAGGTTTAGAATCTTCAGGTTTTAAATATTTGAGAGTATCTATATCAATGATGTTATTGTCACACATTTCCTTTAAACATTCTGTTATTTCCTCACTGAATTGGAGGGTGGGGTCCGAATTAAGTTTTTTGTAAAACCGGTCATCATCTAATTGGCGAATGGCCTCTTGGACATAGTTAGATTTGTCCATGACGACAACTGCAATCCTTTGTCTGCAGGTTTAATAACAATGTCGTCATTATCTCTCAAATTTGTTATAGCCACACGTTCACTAGGTGTTAAATTGTCATAGGTCTGATTATTTATTTTTACATTTGTAAGTATATCCGTTTTAACATTGTCTATAAATGATTCTAAGGTGGTATTTTTGCTTGGTTTAGGGACCCAGTTACTTTTCTTTCTAAATCTATATTCGTTGGAGTCGTCAGAGTCACTATCTGAGGTGGTGCTATCGTCCTCTATGCAAAATGTTCCTTGATGCGGAGGCTCCTGGCAAAATTATCCAGTTCATCAGACAATTTAGTACCATTCACTGGACCTGGGACTGGACAAAAGTTTAGGCCTCTGGATAGTAATGAAATTTCGTCCTCAGTAAGTTGTTTGCTAGAGATTGACAACGGTATTGATCTTGTTGCTGAGGACTTGAGGTCTACGTCTGAAATGTCTGTTTTGGTTTTATTATTATTTTTTCTTTTGTACTAATGGATGGGAAAGAAGTACCATCCGTTGAAATTTGCGTCTTTGTCTGGAGCGGAGAGTGGCGGTCTTAGTGAGGACTTGAGGTCTACGTCTGAAATGTCTGTTTTGGTTTTATTATTATTTTTCTTTTGTACTAATGGATGGGAAGAAGTACCATCCCGTTGAAATTTGCGTCTTTGTCTGGAGCGGAGAGTGGCGGTCTTAGTGTTGGTTAAATCTCTCAGGCGCTCTTGGATGTTCTCGAATTCGCTAGCTGTTAGATCTTTTGCAAGCGTGAGACAAGGAGTCAAATTGAAGTGTTAAGTTTTAAGATGTTCAATACAGTGTTCTCTAAGGAGTATGAGTAGACGGAGGGAACAGTGAAATAGGGTCTGATCCCACCTACGTAGAAATGTATCGGACAGGTTGCCGGTAGTTTGAGGCAGTGTTTAATACATAAGCCACTGGGAATAACATTATTGTCAATATAATGACAGTAATTAGAAAGATGGTGTCTAGTACTAATTTGGTGTTGTTTAGTGATCCTTAGTTGTTTGAAATATTGATCATAATTCATTCTGTACACAGTGGGAATATAAGTCTGCTGGGATCGTGAAAACAATGCAGGTAGCCAAAAATAATATAGAGTCTATAAGAATCTACCAACCAGTAAACTTGATAGGTATTGGATCATCAAAATTGACAATACTACACAAACAGGGAAAATTATATGAGTCTAAAAGATTGTGTAACAATACCGATAAATAGATGGAAAACAAAACACTAAAAAGTGTTGAACATCATCGCACAAAGATGTAAATTATACAATAATTGCAAATATTTCGGCTCAACAAATGGCCCTCCTCAGTGTTAAAAGTTTTAACAATACTGATATATAATGTATAAGGTGTAAACATAGATCAGTAATAATACAGGTGAGTTTTGGTCGATTGATTTTAATCCAAAATCCCGAACATCATAATATAAACATTAGACTGTCAATTTAATTATTTCTTTCTATTGATTCCATCTGGATGGAGGACACCCAGTGTTTTTATCCAAAACTTCTCCCGATTCTCTTTGCCTATTTTGCCATGTACAGTCCTGTTCGATCAGTTTATATTATGCAGTTGAACAGCATGATGACGGAATACAATCGTGTAAGGAAATATGGGACTCTCGCAACACCTTAGAACCACCTACCGAATGTTTAGTCCAGCTGCTCACTCTGGTTCTGAAATACAACAATTTCACCTTTAATGGTGAACATTACCTTCAGATAAACGGGACAGCGATGGGGACAAAAATGGCACCGTCATACGCCAATATTTTCATGGGAAAATTAGAGAAAGAAATTATTTCAACATCTTTATCCAAACCTCTGTCTTGGTTCCGTTTCATCGATGATTTTGACATGAAATGGATTGAATCCCAACAAAAATTGGATGATTTTATCAGACATGCAAACAACGCACACCAGTCAATTAAATCTACATATGAAATTTCCGATTCCAAAATATCTTTCTTAGACACTACTATATCTATTAAGGACGGTGTCATATCAAAAGATCTCTACTGTAAATCTACAGATAAACATCAGTACCTTTCTCCCCAAAGCTGTCACCCCAAACACTGTACAAAAAGTATCCCCGTACAGTCAAGCTCTCAGTGTAAAGCGGATTTGCTCCTCTGAGGAGGCTGTCACTAAACGGTTACAGGAACTTCGCGGTTTTTTGACCAAACGAGGTTATAAGAAATTGGACATAGATAAGGGGTTTGCGCGTGCTAATAACAACAGCCGCAATGACCTATTACAGTACAAACAGAAGAGGCGCAGCAAAATAGTTCCGTTTGTTTTAACATACAATCCCGCCTTTACTAACCTTTCACGTTTGATCCGTGCCAATTGGCAAACTATTGCCAAGCACCCACAATTGTCCAAGATCTTTCCCAATCCTCCTGCCTTAGCTTTTCGGAGACCAGCAAGTCTGAAAGACTTATTTGTGAGAGCTGACGTCGCCTCTAATAAAAGCTGTTCAACTGCAGGATGGTGCAAGTCGTGTGGTAACAGACGATGTCTGACTTGCCAACAAATACAGAATACTCAAACATTTACTTGCCACTCCACTGGGTCTGTGTACACTATATTTTGTAATGTAACTTGCAAAACACAGAATGTTGTATACCTTCTTCAGTGTCGATGTGGCATGCAGTATATTGGCGAGACAGAACAGCCATTCAACAAACGCATGAATGGTCATCGAAGTGACTACACCTGTAGCCCGACCTCCCCGTAAGTCGTCATTTGAGATCACCTGGGCACGCCCAAGCTGATCTCAAAAACCTTACAATCACAATCATAGACCACAACGAGGGTTAGTCAAGGGCCGAAAGACTTGCTCGGGAAAGGTTTTGGATAAGAAAGCTAAGGACAGTTTCCCCAGAGGGCATGAATGAAAAAAACATAGAATGAGTCACTCATTTTCCCTACCATCACTCATTTTCCTGACATCATTTGTTTCCAGTTACTCCGGCTTCCTTACTTGACTCTTACAGTTTTTTGGAATTTTACTAGTTTAAATACCAGGGTTCTTTTCATTTGGGAGGGATGTACAAGTACGCATCCACGTCCAATTGTTTAACCTTAGCCAAATTTTACTATTATTTTTTCTTATCATTATAAAACTGCTATTTATTTGCGATAATAAATACGCAGCCGCTGTTTGACATATTTTACCAGCTTATATCGATCAGTGCTGTTTTTTGGGAATGAATTTACACACAGTTGTTGTAACATCTTAACTGACGTCATTTTGGAATTTTAGAGTTGTGCCAGTTCATATCTCTAATAACTATTTTCATTTTAGGCATGTCTTTGAGTCGTTTTTTGGAAATTTTAAAATTTATTAGCGTCTCTACATATGATGTTCGGGTAAAACTGTTTCATTTTTTTTATTGTATAGAAATCAAGATTGCTATAGTTTAATAATCAGAATAGTTTGATCTGATTCATTTAACATCGAGCTCATACTGATGAAGGATATCTGTTATCCGAAATATTTATAGTAACATTTGTTCGTTTATTGTCATTTTTTGGTGATGTTGTACCCTTTTAGACTGGTTATATATATAGTATATACAAATAAGAAGATGCGTTACGATTGCAAATGATTCAACTATCCACCAAAGACCAAAGGACGGGAATGTGAGCAAAAACATGTCACCGTACGGCCTCCAACTGCACATATTTTATATTATATCATATAAGGTTTTCTGAAAACCAGAGTGCTATTTCAATAGTAGTTGACTCCCTTTCGCACATTGTATATGCAGTATATGCAGGAAGCAGGAAAGTTAATGTGCTGAAACGAACATTTACGGGTGATAAGATTCAATGTATGAATGCCTATTTATATCTTTATGGTCTAAATGAAAGTCTGCCTCTTTAAATAAATTTGAGTAATGTATAAATAATTCTTTCGGAATAATAATGGGCTCTCAATACAGATATAGTGCAAGTAATATGTTTGTCTTAAATGAAGTAATTATGCCCTTCAAGGAAGTTATGCGAAAGCCAATGTTAAGTGTGTTAAATCGCTTGAAAATATCTGAAAATCATTTGGTTAATACAACTTTCAAAAGTGATTTATTGTATTCTTCAACATTGTAAAGAGTATGGTACAATGAGTTATATCTAAAAGTTTAACTATAATTAATACTGCAAATATTTTAACATTGTATCCTGTTTAGACAGAATATTTTGTGTCATGTATATCTATGGACCATTTGAGTCTGAAATAAAGATTATCTTATCTTATCTTACTGGTTGAAAATTGGCACAATGGAAATGAAATATGTACAATCATGATATATATGAAGTTAAACTTATTATAAGTAAGATATGTGGACAGCTGTCAAAATTGAAAAACAGATTGTCAAATATATCACGTTTTTGGGTTTGGTGAATTGTCATCTAAAACAACTTTTTCTATGATACTTTTGGTGTTAAACCATCTCTAAGCGACTTCGGGACGATATCTTTTGCATTGTTCTAACTTTGTTAATGTAGTAGATGAGATCAAAGTTTGTTGGATTCGCGACGATTTCAAATTTTGTATTTGTGTTATTTTTTCCAGGATGTATAGGAGCTCTGTCAGTGTTGTTTATACAAAGGTTATTGACAGATCGATTGACATTTAGGTGGAAAGAAAATGGACAGGATGATTCCTACATTTTCGCAGTACACATATAAATATAAATAATATACAATTACTGTCTTTTGATGAGGTTAATATTATTGACTGAAAAACTGATATTCACTGAGGCCTCGCAAAAAAGGTTAAAATGCTTCAAAAACCTTAAAGTAGCATTTACTTTCTTAAAATTGTAGGTGAAATCCATTGAAACTTTAATGGTATGTTCCCTCCCATGTACCAATGTAGAATCTGTCACTAAATTTTGGGAATGGTCTCTGTTACCATAGGAACCATCAAAAATGTCAAAAATTTCAAAATTTTCAAAATGCTCCAAACTTTATGAAACTTAATATGACAGTTAACTGACAAGTCTACATGAGACTTTTGGCTTTGGTATTTCCAAAATGGCCACCGTTGCCATGGAAACTGCAAAAATTTTAAAATGATCAAAAATGCTCTAAATGTTCTGAAATTTACAGAAAGATGTATAGCCATGCATATATTTGCATTCCCTATTTAAAATTTTCGAAATGGCTGCCGCTTATTGGCAATGGGGAGGGTGACATCCGCTATTGCTTGCAATGGCAAATCTAGTTATCCTTGTTATTTCATTTAAACATTGAACGTTGAACAAATTTGTTACGTTATATCTTCTAGGAAGAGGATACGAAGAGGTTAATCTTAAACCATAAGTCGACGACACACTGACACATATATAACATCATGACAAAAAGCAACAAAAAAAGGGAACAGATAAACAACTATCCACAAAACACTAGACCGAAAACCAAGGGTTATAATAGGGAAGGGTGAACAGACCCTTACCGAACCCCACCATAAACCAGGGGTTATAATAGGGAAGGGTGAACAGATCCCCACTATAAACCAGGGGTTATAATAGGGAAGGGTGAACAGACCCTTACCGAACCCCACCATAAACCAGGGGTTATAATAGGGAAGGGTGAACAGAACCCACCATAAACCAGGGGTTATAATAGGGAAGGGTGAACAGATCCCCACCATAAACCAGGGGTTATAATAGGGAAGGGTGAACAGATCCTTAATCGCCACAGTCATGGACATATAGCTGCAAGTTAAATCTTTCAAAATATTAATCTCCTGTCTCATACAATGAAAGATTTGCCTAATAATATGCTAACATATAGAATACATAGATTTGTGATTTTAAAGCGCATGTGGCAGACAGTATATTCATTCGATAATATAGAACGAGATTAAACCTGTAAACATGTTTTTATACTTTTTCTAACAGAAACAACAGTATCATTATTTCTGGTTCGATGCTATCATGCAAAGGACGATCAAATGCTTGTAAACGCATGTACTCGATTTTAATTTTGCTTTGGATTTAGGAGAAAGGGCATGTCGCCATTTTTAATCATATATAACTATAAAAGGGGGGAAATCGACTTTGAAAAACATATATTTGTTTTTGTCCAATTCTATTCAAAAATTACATAGTGAAATATAAAGAGTATAATTCAAATACATGTACTGTGGATTCATTTTTATTCATGGATACCAATTTTCGTGAATAAAAGACAAATTATATTTTCGTGGATATTTGATTTCGTGGTTTAACAAAAGTCTACATACAAGCCTTTAAAAAAATTGTACTTTGTTGAACATTTAAATTCGTGGTTCACCTGTATCCACGAAATCCACGAAAATTGGTATTCCACGAATTATAATGAATCCACAGTATATCATTTTTTTCTATACAGAAGCGGGAATTTAAAAAAAAAAAGATACAGTTTTGTTTCTTCACTTCTGTATTCACCCGTCATCAATGCAAAACGTTATGTTTGAGTTCCTTTTAGATATTACTGCTAAGCATCTTTATAATAAATTTTGTCAAGTTATCCGTCTACGTCTCCGGGGAAAATTCAGTTATATTTTAATTCTTCAAAAAATGATAGTCATGCACAGAAAATTCATTAGAAGAAAAATATGATATTTTCTTTTCTTCTGGCTGACCTGATGCTTTTGGGGATCCGAACGTAGACAATTTGCATGTGCTTTGACATAAATTGTAAAAAGTTCTTAAAACAAATACGATTATTATTATCTTAGTATAGTAATTTATCTTTGGCTTTAATTTAGTGTTTCCCTTTTTAAACCCACTGTTGTCTAGGTTCTTTGTCTTTTATAGTCCCTGCGGATATTATTTTCAAATATTAATATGTTCTGTTGTAGTTATTCAACTACAGAAGATTCAATTAACTTCATTTCAAATGACCTTTTAAGTTTGAAATCATTGCACTCGTACTATTATATATTGTTTTAAGGTCACTGCTCCATGTGCTGGTGTCAATAAATAATTCAAAACTGATTTGATTAATTGTACTTGCAGGTGTATTTATCTTAAAAATCTATAATTATTTTCTAATGGAATTTATGATTTTTCTTCTAGAACGTGAAAAAATTTCACAAATTTATTTATCATCAGGAGATTGCAATCAGCTGGATATCAGATTAGTGGAAATGTTCACCTAAAATAAAATCGTAATTGCCCTTATTAATCTATTAAAACTCCTTGTGTTTTCAGTTGATAGACAGAAATAATTTGAATAAACTGCATGCGGAATAAATCTGTAGGCTAAACGTAGGTGTATAGAAGAAAATGAAAGTAAAACCTTCCGATTTGTTTTTATAAAGTAGACATGTACTTAGAAATAGTCATATATTTTTTTAGCAACAAGGCTGTCGACGCGTCGATCATTTAATTGCATGCAATAGTTTCATTTTCTGTTCTGTAGGAAATAAACTTCCGTAAATACCATGTTAGCTAAGGATAAAGCGGCACGGAGTCACATGATATGAAACTAATATACGCTTTATCTAACTCTTTTAAAATAAGAAGATTACTCAGACAAAAGTTAAGAAATTAGATAAAATCATTTAGAATTAAAAAAAAAACTTTGTATGAATATCTAGAATACGTATTCTAGATATTCATTGATCATTATTCGCAAATCACATCTCAAATTTTCTTTAGAAATTTAAAACACAAGTTAATGAAAAGTCCATTACTAGGATTATAGATAAAATTCATTTACTTGGAGTGCGTTATGTTTCTTATATATATACAAGCCACCAAAGTAACGACAGTGTTGGTAGTGGTATGACGTATAAATACTAAAAAAATGATATTTTAAATTATTCTACATTGAAGGCAGTGCGCTACACGGTGTGGCAAATAAAAGGCAATCATATCATTTCTCCATATCAGCTTTAGGCATCCTTTGAACATTTTATGGTTCATAACTTGAATCGGCTACCTATACATTTTTGTAAACATCTCGGCTCCAGTAACTAATGTTTCTGTCGTTCTACCTTGTTTCCTGAAAACCATTTAAGAACTTTTAAATATCATTAAATTGTGTAGTAAGGCATGTGCAAAATACTGGTGTTGTGACTCTCTGAGTCTCCTTGACTAAATCTAGTACGTTTCGACAATTGAAATTTATCAACAGGTTGTAGTTATTTTGTATTTTGATGAGCATCAATGAAGCCTCTTAAATAGCAAAATTGTTTCTGTATTGCTGTTTGTGAGTTTTTTACAAATACAAAAAAGACCAGTCTGAATTCCATTTAATAGAAACATTTAGCAACGCTTACCGTTACCTTGATGATCATGTTGCTTAAACAATCAGGAGTCCTCTAATTCAACCAAGGGAACTAACTTTGAATAAATCTATCATGAACAGGAATACTTGTCCATTTTCTTTATTTAGATATTTCTATATCAAAACGAAAATTCTATATTTAGATTTATGACAAAAGAGACGATTTTCCGTTCCTTATTATTCATTTTCCTTTTTACGACAATGGTATTCCTCTGTTCTTTCTTACTGTGGTTTCGAGTGCGGGAGGTCGTGGGTTCGAACCCCGGCCGGGTCAAACCAATGACTTTAAAATTGGTATTTACTACTTCTCCGCTAAGCACGCGGCATTAAAATTAAGAGTAAAGACTGGTCGGATAAGGTGACATGTTTTCATGCGGACTCTTACGTTGCGAACTAGCACGTTAAAATCCGACTCAGCGTGTCGGCCTAGTACAAAGCAGGGTTAATATTCATATTACATTAAGGATGTATTCTTCTGACGTTACAGTCTCGTTGAAATCTCGTTCTGGAATGATTTCCAAAACATGTGATACAAGTGGGAAATATCAATGAATTTAAAAAATGTTATAATCAAACTTAACTTTGTGAAAAAATTGTGTATTTACAATGAGTAGTTTTTGAGTAATCAATTTTTCAAATTTCATACCAACCAAGTCAGTCTTTTTAGCCAAAATTTTGAGAAAATGGGTGAGGGGTACAAGAAATGATTTTACCAAAAACATGTACATCCCATATCACTTTTTTCTTTTGAAATTTCTTAGATATGTATTTTTTCAATCATTTATAACAAAGAAGTTGAAATAATATGCATTTTGTTCTTAAAACAGAGAAAAATCACAAATTTACAAAATTGACAGCATGGTTAATTTGACACAAAAAAGCATCAAAATATGATAAAACTTTCTTGTATTAACACCTACCTATAGTTTTTTTTTTTAAGTTAAATTTATTCAGATTGGTCCACTTCATCTTTATTGAAAGTATGAAAAAAAGTTTAATTGTGGAACTGTGATTTTTTTCTCGATAATAGCCAAAAAATAGGTTATAATTGATGAAAAATGGGAAAATCATCGAAATTGGAGATTTCAAAGAGCCGTAGCAAAAAAAGAAGTGCACCACCATATGATTTTTTCTTCACCAAATATTTTTTACAGTCATATAAACCAAAAAATCAGTTTAAGAAAAAAAGTTTAATTCTAGAAATTTTTAGCTCCTCAGAGGAGTACATCCTTAACTTGTTCTCGTCCTGAATATGCATATTAATTTGCCGCTGGACGTTAAGCAGCCATCCATCATCATCATCATCTTACTGTGTTTACAGATTTTACTCGTTCGTTATGCCTATGTCAGTAGTGACCGATCTTGGGCCGGTATATAACTTAGATTACTAAGTCAAGGATTTCGTTACCATACAGAATTTATACAACTCTTCCATAAATACAAAAATAGAAATCTCATTACAAACGTGATTTAACATCTTAATTTGTAAGATAATGTTGCTTATAGAGCTCGAAAATTAAGATACGACCCATAAATAAACCTTAAACTAGGGCTGTCAAAAAATTAAAACAAGAAACAGTATATAAATGTGCAAAGGAATTCTAAAAGGCGTGTAACAGACTTTACGTCTTGTTTTGGATATATCATATATTATCGTTTTGAAATGTAACTAAATTTTCTTTTTTTTTTTGTAATGAATTGAGTGCATGAAAGGTGTGTCAACCCATTTGCTACAACAACGCGCTCGCGTTTTTCTGCTATATTAAACGTATTTGTTTGTTTTCCTTTTTTTCAATTCCGTTCGAAAATTAAAGGAGCAAGAAATAGAATTAAACATCGACAACAGTCGTGAGTGTCTTGGATTTCCTTGTATTGCGTTTCTGTTAGTGTTAGATTTTTAATTTGGGGTTGATATCAGATGTTTGCTTGTCAGTCTTCTTGTACAACTGGAGACGATTTAAAGTTTCGCGTATAGTTGAGGTGCTTGTAAGTCTTTAGAAGCATAATTGATCCTTGAAATGTCGATTTTATTAAATACAGTCTCGGTGATGTTTACTCTATGTTTTCTTTTAAGTGTATGAAGAAATCATAAAATACATGGATGTATCATATCCTCCATATAGAAATAAACTAAATTTATGAATAAACACATTCAGCTACACATTTAGGACCAAAAACTAGATAGATACTTACATCTAAATAAAATAAGGAGATGTGGTGTGTTCTTATATTGGCATCTTGATACTGTTTGTAAAATTGCTTATATAGTTAAGTACGTAAATGTTATTTTCAATCATTTAAAAAATTTCTTGCAAATTCAACATTTCTGTTCTGATATCACTAGTCATAAGTAAAGATTCTGGATGTTTAGTTATTGTAATATTTGAATAAATGCAAATAGAAAATGAAATAAAAAGTAAAGAAAATATTATCGTATATAATCCCAACACAGCTGTATGTAATTTTGATTAAATCGTTTCTATACCTCGTGTCTGTTTCTCCCATTTATCAATTTAGATCCGTCTTAATGAAATAAATCAAACCAGAAAATCCTCTATACTTCAAAATTACCCCGACTCTCTTTGATGGTAAGCAATTATATAAAGTCATAAATATGAAATAACAAGTTTTTTCAACCAATGAAAGGAAAGCAAACGTTTTAAAAAATATTCTGTTTATTATTTTATAATTATCAAATGTTTATTATTATATTTTTCAGTACACCAAGTTTCTTTGATTCATATCAGTTGACTTGCAAAAACAAATCCGGTCAATTCCGTACATAATAATTCAGATCTTGAACAGATTGAAAAACCAATTATGTCTATTATCCTGCTTGATACGACATCGCTTGAAAGTGCATTCCACAGGAAGGAGACATATTAGGTGTAATAATCCTTAAAAACTGCGACACGAAGTTAATACAGTGATAAATGGTAGTGAAATGCATTATAGTGGTATTGCTCCTGGTGGTCTAATTTCCTTCCTTGTAGTTTTAAATTGCATGTTAAATTCGAGTTATCTCCTTTTGTAAACATCTCGGCTCCAGTAACTAATGTTTCTGTCGTTCTACCTTGTTTCCTGAAAACCATTTAAGAACTTTTAAATATCATTAAATTGTGTAGTAAGGCATGTGCAAAATACTGGTGTTGTGACTCTCTGAGTCTCCTTGACTAAATCTAGTACGTTTCGACAATTGAAATTTATCAACAGGTTGTAGTTATTTTGTATTTTGATGAGCATCAATGAAGCCTCTTAAATAGCAAAATTGTTTCTGTATTGCTGTTTGTGAGTTTTTTACAAATACAAAAAAGACCAGTCTGAATTCCATTTAATAGAAACATTTAGCAACGCTTACCGTTACCTTGATGATCATGTTGCTTAAATAATCAGGAGTCCTCTAATTCAACCAAGGGAACTAACTTTGAATAAATCTATCATGAACAGGAATACTTGTCCATTTTCTTTATTTAGATATTTCTATATCAAAACGAAAATTCTATATTTAGATTTATGACAAAAGAGACGATTTTCCGTTCCTTATTATTCATTTTCCTTTTTACGACAATGGTATTCCTCTGTTCTTTCTTACTGTGGTTTCGAGTGCGGGAGGTCGTGGGTTCGAACCCCGGCCGGGTCAAACCAATGACTTTAAAATTGGTATTTACTACTTCTCCGCTAAGCACGCGGCATTAAGAATTAAGAGTAAAGACTGGTCGGATAAGGTGACATGTTTTCATGCGGACTCTTACGTTGCGAACTAGCACGTTAAAAATCCGACTCAGCGTGTCGGCCTAGTACAAAGCAGGGTTAATATTCATATTACATTAAGGATGTATTCTTCTGACGTTACAGTCTCGTTGAAATCTCGTTCTGGAATGATTTCCAAAACATGTGATACAAGTGGGAAATATCAATGAATTTAAAAAATGTTATAATCAAACTTAACTTTGTGAAAAAATTGTGTATTTACAATGAGTAGTTTTTGAGTAATCAATTTTTCAAATTTCATACCAACCAAGTCAGTCTTTTTAGCCAAAATTTTGAGAAAATGGGTGAGGGGTACAAGAAATGATTTTACCAAAAACATGTACATCCCATATCACTTTTTTCTTTTGAAATTTCTTAGATATGTATTTTTTCAATCATTTATAACAAAGAAGTTGAAATAATATGCATTTTGTTCTTAAAACAGAGAAAAATCACAAATTTACAAAATTGACAGCATGGTTAATTTGACACAAAAAAGCATCAAAATATGATAAAACTTTCTTGTATTAACACCTACCTATAGTTTTTTTTAAGTTAAATTTATTCAGATTGGTCCACTTCATCTTTATTGAAAGTATGAAAAAAAGTTTAATTGTGGAACTGTGATTTTTCTCGATAATAGCCAAAAATAGGTTATAATTGATGAAAATGGGAAAATCATCGAAATTGGAGATTTCAAAGAGCCGCAGCAAAAAGAAGTGCACCACCATATGATTTTTCTTCACCAAATATTTTTACAGTCATATAAACCAAAAATCAGTTTAAGAAAAAGTTTAATTCTAGAAATTTTAGCTCCTCAGAGGAGTACATCCTTAACTTGTTCTCGTCCTGAATATGCATATTAATTTGCCGCTGGACGTTAAGCAGCCATCCATCATCATCATCATCTTACTGTGTTTACAGATTTTACTCGTTCGTTATGCCTATGTCAGTAGTGACCGATCTTGGGCCGGTATATAACTTAGATTACTAAGTCAAGGATTTCGTTACCATACAGAATTTATACAACTCTTCCATAAATACAAAATAGAAATCTCATTACAAACGTGATTTAACATCTTAATTTGTAAGATAATGTTGCTTATAGAGCTCGAAAATTAAGATACGACCCATAAATAAACCTTAAACTAGGGCTGTCAAAAATTAAAACAAGAAACAGTATATAAATGTGCAAAGGAATTCTAAAGGCGTGTAACAGACTTTACGTCTTGTTTTGGATATATCATATATTATCGTTTTGAAATGTAACTAAATTTTCTTTTTTTTTTTGTAATGAATTGAGTGCATGAAAGGTGTGTCAACCCATTTGCTACAACAACGCGCTCGCGTTTTTCTGCTATATTAAACGTATTTGTTTGTTTTCCTTTTTTTCAATTCCGTTCGAAAATTAAAGGAGCAAGAAATAGAATTAAACATCGACAACAGTCGTGAGTGTCTTGGATTTCCTTGTATTGCGTTTCTGTTAGTGTTAGATTTTTAATTTGGGGTTGATATCAGATGTTTGCTTGTCAGTCTTCTTGTACAACTGGAGAGACGATTTAAAGTTTCGCGTATAGTTGAGGTGCTTGTAAGTCTTTAGAAGCATAATTGATCCTTGAAATGTCGATTTTATTAAATACAGTCTCGGTGATGTTTACTCTATGTTTTCTTTTAAGTGTATGAAGAAATCATAAAATACATGGATGTATCATATCCTCCATATAGAAATAAACTAAATTTATGAATAAACACATTCAGCTACACATTTAGGACCAAAAACTAGATAGATACTTACATCTAAATAAAATAAGGAGATGTGGTGTGTTCTTATATTGGCATCTTGATACTGTTTGTAAAATTGCTTATATAGTTAAGTACGTAAATGTTATTTTCAATCATTTAAAAAATTTCTTGCAAATTCAACATTTCTGTTCTGATATCACTAGTCATAAGTAAAGATTCTGGATGTTTAGTTATTGTAATATTTGAATAAATGCAAATAGAAAATGAAATAAAAAGTAAAGAAAATATTATCGTATATAATCCCAACACAGCTGTATGTAATTTTGATTAAATCGTTTCTATACCTCGTGTCTGTTTCTCCCATTTATCAATTTAGATCCGTCTTAATGAAATAAATCAAACCAGAAAATTCTCTATACTTCAAAATTACCCCGACTCTCTTTGATGGTAAGCAATTATATAAAGTCATAAATATGAAATAACAAGTTTTTTCAACCAATGAAAGGAAAGCAAACGTTTTAAAAAATATTCTGTTTATTATTTTATAATTATCAAATGTTTATTATTATATTTTTCAGTACACCAAGTTTCTTTGATTCATATCAGTTGACTTGCAAAAACAAATCCGGTCAATTCCGTACATAATAATTCAGATCTTGAACAGATTGAAAAACCAATTATGTCTATTATCCTGCTTGATACGACATCGCTTGAAAGTGCATTCCACAGGAAGGAGACATATTAGGTGTAATAATCCTTAAAAACTGCGACACGAAGTTAATACAGTGATAAATGGTAGTGAAATGCATTATAGTGGTATTGCTCCTGGTGGTCTAATTTCCTTCCTTGTAGTTTTTAAATTGCATGTTAAATTCGAGTTATCTCCATCTTAGATTCGGGATAATAAATAAGAAGTAGTATTTCCTATTACGTCTTTAAATTCTTTTAATTTCGGATGCTTTACGGAAACGACTCTATTGAAACTGCCATAAAACATGTTGTCTGTACATTAATTACAAGACTAATAACATCAGCTTAAATTATAAGTGGATTTAATTTCAGATTACTTTTGCAAGACAGGTCAATTGGTCATAGAGAAAACTCGCGTGATTCTGTAAAAAAAAAGTATAAGTTATCTAGACAATCAATTTCCTTAAATACGGTTACCTATATCACTCAATATTTACCATGTAAATGGATTAAAGAGTTCAGAACATCGACCAACCAGCGTGTCCTCTTATTTACAGACCTATTCGGATCATTTTGTCTGTTATTTAACGATAAAAAAGAATATGGTATATTTGTTCATGTCACGAAACCACCACGCGCACATGAAAACACCAACAGCAATGAAAAGGCGCCTTATTGTTCTTTAATTATTTATAGATCATAATTTAGTTTACCTCTTTACAGCTGACCGCTTTGGTTGTGTGAACATAAAAGTTGATTTTTTTTTTTTATTTGCTAGTTCAACTATGAATTCTTTACAAGCTATCGTAAATGTAAAAAGCTGTGGTATGATTGCCAGTGAGACAACTCTCCACAAGAGACCAAATGACACAGAAATTAACAACTATAGGTCACCGTACGGCCTTCAACAATGAGCAAAGCCCATACCGCATAGTCAGCTATAAAAGGCCCCGAAATGACAAATGTAAAACAATTCAAACGAGAAAACTAACGGCCTAATTTATGTACAAAATAATGAACGAAAAACAATTATGTAACACAGCAACAAACGACAACCACTGAATTACAAGCTCCTGACTTGGGACAGGCACATACAGGATGTGGTGGGGTTAAACTAGTTTGAAGGCGCCAACCCTCCCCCTAACCCGGAACAGTGGTGTAACAGTACAACATAAGAACAAACTATAAAAATCAGTTGAAAAAGGCTTATCTCATGAGATGGATACAAATAGAAATACATTTAACAAAAACAGAGTGGACGTGGACGAGTACTTATACATCACCACAACAAAAATACACTAAGTACAGATCTGAGAGTACTCGCAGTGACTGACAGCTAGTTCACAGCCAATAACAACTAATAAAAAATCATGCATCTAAGACTAAATTATCAGTAAGTACACATACAACATCCAATGGATTTAGTGTAAAGACGTCATAAACAGTCCGAGAAAAACATGACCTTGTGAATATCGTAAGTATAGAAACAAACTGGTCAAACTGGTTTTTCAGCCACCCCTATGTCACTAAAAGAAGGGAATGTTTTTATAGTCTCCTTTGGGGAGTCTAGTGTTCGTTCAATTGCATCTCAGATACATGTTAGATACTGAACATGTAGTCAATAAAAGTTAAAAGTAACTTTTATTTATGTTTTATATAAAAATGAATAATTATTCAAAAGAGGAAGGATACAAAAGGGACATCCAAACTCATAAGTCGAAAACGAACTGACAATGCCATAGCAAAAAAAAAAACAACACAAAAAAACAACACAAAAAGACAAACAACAGTAAACAAAACACAACATAGAAAACTAAAGACTGAGCAATACGAACCCGTCAAAAAACCGGGGATGATCACAGATGCTCTTAAAGGGTAAGCAGATCTTGATCCACATGTGATACGTGGTGTGTGTCTCGTGTAAGTACAAACGGTGTCAAGTCTTATTTTATGGGTCACATTCGAGAGAAAGAGGACGTGTTGTGGTTACGACAATTGGAACATATCAATCGTCGTCTATATGGAACAAATATTTCATATCGGTCAACTAACTCGTCATGCTCCTCCGTAAAGTTATGAAAGGGATGATTTCAACTTTACCACTTGGAACTATAGGTTTAATAGCTTTATTGTAAGCAGTCATTCTCTATCTATGAAATCATGATAGGAAATGCAAGCTCTGGGATATATATACTCCATAGTAAGCCCTGCTTGAATGTTGATACATAGAAATGGAAAGTTAACAATTTTAATATATGGGTTAAAATAGTATTCAAATCAATATAATTCTGTTATATGATTTGCATATCTTCAAATACTTGAATCGGATTGGTCCGTTAAAATCTCCCTTGGTATACATTTCGATAGACCATTTTGTCGAAACTACTTTCGTTACCTTTACTGCTATAGAGAGTAACATTTTCTTTTCACAATTCTACTTACAAGTGACAATTTCCCCAAACAAACCTTTGATAACGATTTAGCGTTATCATTGCAGTACAAATGTACTTAAAAACAATGAGAATTTAAGTGTTGTGTAGTTAAAATATTTCAAATAAAGGATAAAATGGCTTTTTATTGAAAGTTAAAAAAAATCATTATTCCAAACTATGTTCATTTATCAATATAGTCGACATCGAAAAATCATCTATTTCATCGAATGTTTAACTTAATTGAATTTTTAGATAGAAAACGATACCAATAAGCGCATACCACGTCGTTTAGTATCCACTAATGAAGATTTATTTTTCATAACACGAGGATTTTTACAATATATCAAATGAACCCTAATTGTTTTGTATCTCAATTAAAATACTTATTTATTTCTTTGATTTTGAAACACATGTATATCCATATGTTATTTATCTTTCTGGATTAAAAGTTGCAATGTATTTATTTCAAGCTAATTGTATTCAACAAAGATTAATAGGAAGAATGATTTCATTAACAGGAGTGTTTCATTATATATCAATAAGATATATGTAAGAGTACATTTGAAGGATTGTCTAGGGATAAAATTTTTAATGAGACTGTATTATTCTTAAATCCTTTCTGTCAGACCTAATTAGCGTCGTCAACACGGAGAAATCGGAAAAACAAGAAAGTAATTTGAACTAGATGCACACGTTTTCGTGGACAAATTCTTTAAAGGTACAATTAGCACTAAGTTAGAGATATGAAACAAAGACAAAATTGAAGTATCAAATATAGAAAAATGGCAAAAACGACAATGAATTAATATAAACCGAAGTGACAAATATTAACTGCCAAATCTGTGCTAGAAAAATAACTTCGGTAAAAAATTCGTCTGATAATTTGCGTTTATATCACTTTCTATCAGCTTACATGTAAATGTTTAAATGGGGTTTGTCACTACTTATCGCTATTTCTTTTCACAGTGGGATTATCTGTTTTTCCGTCGATTTTTTATGTTCCGTATATTATATTTTTTTTGTAAACCTTCTAGATAAAACAAAAAAAAATCAAAGTGGAAAAAGATGCATGTATACGAATCACACTGGTATCTTTAATTACACACATGAAAAACAACAGAAAAAGACAGTTTTATCTGATTTTTTAATCGCTTTCCCAATTCCTCGTTACTCGAAGCGTATCATCAGCTCAGTAGTCAGTGTTTCGGTATTCCCCGTTGATTAATTAAGAAATTACTAAGAAACTAAGGTTCCAACTCCTTCAGACAAATAATGACTCCTGCTGAATTTGTCTATTCGTTCTCTTTTGGTCATATAGCACCTATCATTTCAATGTTTTTATACATACCCGACTTTAGGTATGACCTTGCTTGATGAAGGTTAAGTTAAAAAGCGCTCCGGACGCACAAAATTCATAAAGTGTTATTTTCATTTTAGAAACATGCTACTGATGACTTTTTTTTCCATTCTCGGTTAATTGGATAGCCCTATAAACCGTACACTGCCTGTACTAACTTCCCCTGCTTATAAGGGAATAATATAAATAAAAGGATGATTTACCGCTTGGTTGTTATTTTCTTAATGTCCATTGGCAAATGTTTGATAAATATTAAGGGCAAGAACAAAATAACAATAAATTATACGAAGTGAGTTGACCAGTAGGCTACAACTGTACAAATAGGGTATCTTGGGTAGGGACAGAAATTTTTCTTTAAACGTGCCACCTGTGAGTTGTTACAATGGTTTTTTTTTTTTAACGTGCAGTGCCCCAATTCCGACCGGGTGGCAGTGTGGCAATTTGATCGTACAACAGAACAAAACATTACAAACAAACAAATAAATAGTAAGTCTAGATTGTTGAGTGGTCGGTAAGTATTTCTCGTTTCTCGTTTTTTATATAGATTATGCCGTTGGTTTTCCTGTTTGAATTGTTTTACACTAGTCATGTTGGGGCCCTTTATAGCTTGTTGTTCGGTGTGAGCCAAGGCTCCGTGTTGAAGGCCGTACTTTGACCTATAATTGTTTACTTTTTACACATTGTGACTTGGATGGATAGTTGTCTCATTGGCACTCATACCACATCTTCTTATTTATATCAAATCCGAAATGTTTTATTGTGCTGAGAAAAATATGAAAATATTTGGATTAATTTATTGTTGTCTGTTTAACATTGAATGGCAAATATTTCATGTTCAGGGCGAGAAAACATTCTTTTAAGTCCAACGGGTGAGTTCTTGGATGGATTGTTCGAGATGAATGACGAGAATTTAGACTGTTGCTAAAAAAATGACTGTCATTGGATCTATAGGACAGATGTCTTGATCTTCAATATGCTACCCCAGGACCCGTCGTTAACTTTTAAACTCGAACAAAGAGTGACCCTCTTCCTACATGATGCAGCATTTAATGTCTCGCTCTACACAGCATCATTAGATTGATTTTCATCTTTTTGCTGTGCGGGATGCAAATGAATATATGTTATATTTGTTTTTCGTTTATTGTTTTGTCTTGAATCAGCCATGTTTTTCAATCATGAAGTGTTTCATCAGAAAAACGTATTGACAGTACTGAATGTGTGATGGTAAGATTTTATCAAATGTGGTACTACTAAATGTTACGCAAAATGTTGTATTTGTCTTAGATTTAAAAAAAAAGCGTAACAGGCACTGTCATCCAATTTGAAACATTACATAAAATAACAAATAATTGTTGAGTTCAGTACTTGTGAAAATAATAAATAAATCAGTTAAATGAATTAACTCGTAAGTTATATCCTGTGGAATTCCATAGTTACACATAATATACTGCTTTGTTCAGTACTTTCGGTAGTTCAGTTTTAGTGAACATTTCATTCCATGTAATCATATTAGACATTTGTAAAAGTCTTTCAATTCTTCCATGCGTTTTGTAAAATGCGTTTAAATATCTGTCAATTTACAAAATGACTGAATAACACTGGTATTTCAGAACTGCCTTAAATTACAGGCATGCATTTACAAAATGCTTAAATTTAGAAAATGCCTGTTGCATGTATCAAGTGTCGTTTCGTAGGGTCTTTATAAAGTTTTGCCATTAACTGTGACTACTGATAGTAAAGGAATAGATCTGCAATAAGAGGGACACAGTTAGTCCCCATTTGATTACCAATCACTTGGTATACTTTATCTCCAAATAAAACATAAATTTCTTTGCATGTCCTATTGGTGTATCTAATGTTAAGTTTTATTACTGAAAAAGAAATTGTAACCACTTAAACGGATATAATTACACCCATAAATGAGTTATCCTTTGATAAACCTTAATAAAAAAAAAATGCTCAGGACCAATAACACAATGTGTATAGAACTATAAATGGGGCTAGTGCATCCAAAATGCATTTTATGGACTCGCGTTAAAACGTCTAAGATCAGAATGAGTTAGAACCTTAATTTTATATAAAAATGACAAATTTAAACCACTGAAAAAATTATCAAATGTTTGTCGTATAATTACAAATAAAACAAAACGAATGCCGAACAGTAATCAATAAAAGGCATCGGATAACAAAAAGAGAAACAAATCAAAAGAGAGTAAAAATGGCCTGATTTAAGCTAATAAGATTGATTTTTCAAACATGCATGGCAGATTGCAAAAAACGAAAACCATTGGACTACAGGCTCCTCATCCAAGATTGACACAAAAAGAATGTTGCGATGCCAAACATGTTTGTAAACATTCAACCCACTCCCTTGATATAGTGGTGTAGCTGCTCATCAATAGAACAAACTGTAAAAAATCAGTTCAAATGTGTTAAACTAATCAGATCGGTATAGATCACAAAAACAATGAACAAAATGACAAAATACACAAAACAGCGATCTAAGAGTACTCGCAGTTTAAACTGAAAGTTTAAAGCAGTTCGAAGCAAAATTTCATCCGATAAAAAGACTTGCTTTTTATACTAAATTCTCAGTCAATACACCCCAAACGAATGTAGATTCACTGATTAATTGTTTTAGCTTATCGACCAGCGACAAATATCCCATACCTATTCAGGATGAGCCTGTAAATACAAGTATAATTTACATACATAATTTCGTACTGTAAAAGTGGATTACTTTTCATCAGGAACAGTTTGAAGTAAAATAATGTTGACATTCGATTATTGCTCAATTTGCACCTAAAATAGAGAAGACAAATTCAATTGTCCCATTTCCCCACATGTTAAATAATTATAATTGGGTTTAGATGTAATTAAAGCGAATTTCGTTTACATTCTTCCAATTATAAATGACCTTGTATCTCTTTGGTTCTTAACATATTCAAAGAAATAGAAGCGTTGTGCAGACCTCAAACAGATTTTTAAAATGTTAGATTTATACTGAACAAGTAAGTACCTACTTCTTCTCGTCAAATCGATAACTAACATGGTTTTTACACACTTTTTAATTTGAAAGTGATAGATTTAAAATTGGAGAATTGCATAATATAAAATTCAGGGATGAATTCAAATATCAATCAGAATTTATACATAATGAACAAGACCGAGGCGAAGGATACTAAAGGGACATTCAAACTCATAAGTCGAAAATAAACTGACAAAAAAAAGAAGAGAAGACGACCAAAAGACAAACAACAGTATACAAAACATATTCCGTATTTATACAACATAATCTATAGATATAAGAAGATGTGGTATGAGTGCCAATGAGACAACTCTCCATCCAAGTCAAAATTTATAAAAGTAAACCATTATAGGTCAAAGTACGGTCTTCAACACGGAGCCTTGGCTCACACCGAACAGTAAGCTATAAAGGGCCTCAAAAATTACTAGTGTAAAACCATTCAAACGGGAATATACTGTCTGTATACGACTTATTCAGTCTTTAAACAAGAAAGTTGTTTGCTGAAATGGTATAATATATTATATTACAGAACATACCCCTGAACAAATGTCTTAAACTGATATATTGATATGTCGGACACATTTATATCCAGTAAGCCAATACCATCGTGGGAGTTCCGGAAAAAGAAAGTACTTAAATTTTCATTAGAGAATATAACCACACTTGTGAACATTTATTAGAAACCTAAAAGTACATTTTGTGCAGAATGTCAATTGATATCAGAATAAATAGGGACAATTGTCAGCCTTATAATTTCATTTCTTTTTCAGTAATTAAACTTCTTGGAAAGAAATTTCTTTTCGGAAGATCACTTTTCTCTGTAGGCGCATATTTCCATTATGTTTTTTGTTAAATAATTGAATACATAAATGGCTGTGTTCGACATTATGCCATGTATAAAAGAAGTGTTATTTGGGAATGAGTGACATATATATAATCAGTTTTGATCAAAAATAGATAACATACAGCAACACATTTGACATTTTCTGGTGTATGATCCATAAATATACATAAATACGGAAGCACGCAGATATTTAGGCATACAGGCAAATCTTGCCTATCATCACAAATGTAATTACAAAAAAACGCATATATTGCTGAGGATCAATCATGACACATCAGAGAATGCTTCTGAAAACAAACACCTTGGATAATATTTTTTTCACTGTTGAATAATTGAGTTTTATCAGACATTCGCAAGCTTTTACCTAAAGATGATCCTTACACCGCTGACCCTTTTCAGAAAGAACTTTATTATTCTTACAAAAATCTGACTAACAACATATATAAATCAAACAAAATATTAAGAAAACAGGAGAAAACAACTGATAACTTTGTGGCTTCATTAATATAGAAATGGTAATACTTGGTTTTTTTATTCTCTTGTTCCATTATTACAGTTCAATAAACTAAGATGTGTATTCAAAGTTTATTTGTTAAATCCTTACAATTGTATTTGTCCTATCTTTTTTTTTTTCCTTCTTTGTTTGAAAGACAGAATTTAAGTGTCACAACTAAACCTTTATTATATTACAAAATGAGTAATTGAAAACACCTTACATGGCTATATGAAACTTTCATCAATTATCAACCTTATTTTCCAGGTCATAATAGAAATTCTAACTTCTGTTGTAATAATTAAATATATTGAAGTTAGTTTGTAGACATCGGAGAACTTGTAAGACTGCAAATTATCCTTATCATTTCAAGAAACCCTAAAAGTATCTAATTATTAACAATATACACATTAACTAAAGCCATAGGAAATGGTTTCTGAGGGGTCGAATAAATGTCTTGTTAGCATTACTGATGTAAATTATCTTAATATATCAACTGATTGTAAATTTCTATGGGAAGGGTCAGTTGCAAATATTGAAATATTACAATCTCATCCCTTTTCCCCTCACATGTAAAATATGGATAACAATAAGCCATGAGATGTTTGAAAAGGGGATGAAAGGAATGAGGTGATCCCTATTAGGGTCTTCGATGTACCGATAAATATTTGTCAAATTACGTCGTCACCAAATCACATTCTTCAGAGTATATTGTATTTGTGTGAAATCACTCATGTATATCTTATAACTATAACAAGTTGGGTTTGTTACATTATTTGCAGTCAGTACCGCAATCCATAACTATGGATGTAAAATAATTTGTATATGTACTTCTGTTCCAAAAACAAATTATAAACAACTGCCGACTTTATGTCAAGTTTGTTTTGGGGAAAGCAGTTGTATTTATAATTAGCATCGCTTTAAATTAAATTGTAGATATCCTTTTCTGATGTTGAATTAGAAATAAAGTTTCCTTTTCATAAACTCGTGAAAAAAAATCTTATTTTGATAAATAATACAAGAAATATGTATAAGAATGGTGGATTAAACCTGGTTTTATAGCTAGCTAAACCTCTCATTTGTATGATAGTCGCATATAATTCCATTATATTGACAACCATGTGTGAACAAAACAAACAGACATGGTTTTACACTAGTAATTTTTGGGGCCCTTTATAGCTTACTGTTCGGTGTGAGCCTAGGCTCCGTGTTGAAGACCGTACTTTGACCTATAATGGTTTACATTTATAAATTTTGACTTGGATGGAGAGTTGTCTCATTGGCACTCATACCACATCTTCTTATATCTATAATAGGAAAAAATGTCAAAAAATAGGGGTGCAGCAGTCAACATTGTGTTATAATCTTATATTATACCCGTTAATACAAATTAGACATGTTGTTCATGACTTTGTAACTATCTTTATTAACAAATCCACGTCTTTTTTTTTTTTTTTTTTTTTTTTTTTTTTTTTTGATGGCTCGCACTGGTTCCATCTCCGCCTGTATTCAGCCTTTAAGCATATTCATAGAGGATTGAAATTCAGAAGCTTATTGTAAGCTTTACTTCATGTAAATTATACACACAATTTATCTATAGTCTGGGTTTGAGATGTTTTGTGTTCAAGTCAGTAACGTAATAACAAGTATCATACTATTGATTTCAAATCTTTTGGTTCACTTCGTTGAAAATTTTGCAATAACTCTTTAATGAAAAACACCATATCATCAAATGAAATTTCAAACCATAATACACGTTTCGATATTAAACACTGCAGCATATTGGAACTTTAATAATAAATAGCATCAAAGAAATGAAATGAACAATATTGCAAAGCAATATAGCTAAGGTTTTTCTAATGATGTTTTACGTTTAATGACAAGGGCGGCAATGTCTATTTTGGCATTTGTTGCCTCCATTACTTGATAGCTGTTTAATTCGGCAATTAGATATTTATCCTGAATTCTTTATTACACAACAATACGGTTAAATCTTCGACATTTTCGCTAAACGAAATTTCGGCTCACGGTTGGTCATGTAACTGTGATCTCCCTGGATAAAAACAAATCTTCGTTTATCTGTATAAGGATGATTTTTTATTATTTGCTAGTCGAAGTACTTAGTGAAATCGGTCTTTATGGTGACTTGCTTAGTATCACTTTTTAAACCTGACGTTCTTCTACATAACATGCTCAAAATTCTCTTAAATTGCTACAGCTTAAACTGTCAAAATCGTAGCCAATACCGCTTTAACTAAGGTATCAACTTTCTAAGACCACTTTTGTTGACTATTTCATTTTTTTTTTTTTTTTTGCATTTCTCCGTCTGCTTTCCATACTTAATCAGTGATAGTTTACCAAAAAATCATTGCAAGCGTAACAAATTAATGTAAGTTCACTTTTATCTGATATTGTGGAAAACCATATAAATGTTAGTTCTATGTTTGAACATTTGTGATCCTTGCCCTTATTTACTGACTAATTTTGGACAATAAAGTTTGTGCTCTATATCTGACAGAAACACTAACCATTTAAAGATTGATCATATTGAACACTATATGTATAATTTGAAAAAATAAATATCTACATTAGAACCTATCCCAGTCGCATAGTGACCATTAGTAATTGAAAGAAGTGATATCGTCAATCTATAACAAAATCTGTTTATATTCAGATTTGTAAGTGTTATAATGCAAAATATATGTTTTGTTCTACATTACGCTGTGACTGACATCTTTAACAAACATTTATCCAGATATCATTTCCTTTGTATACGACTTGAAGGTGCAAACACATTTAACTCATTTAGAAAATATATTGATGTTGGAATACAAATGGGTTTGACCCTTAAACTAATAATGACACATAAGTTTTCTGAAGTATTACTGATTGAAGCAGGAGTAAATAATATTCTTTTTGATAATTTTTGCGAGTTTTTAATTTATCATTTGTTAACATTATGTATTAACAGTTTTGGCAGATTGCTTAATAGTGGTAAATTAGTACATGAACAAACTATTTCGATGTTTTGGGTGGTCAGTGAAGTTCAACAAGTATTATATTAAGATCTATAATTTTTGATAGATACCATAGTTGCAAGCCAAAACGACACTACTTCTTCATCAATTAAAGTGACTCACTGCCCTTTTGTACTCTATAGTTTTATCATTAGACCTAGGTAGTAAATATTAATTTTCTTTCATTATATGTGTTAGGTTCTATTTGTCTCTGAATTTGATTAACATGTAGTAATGTATATGAATGAAGCAAGACATGGAGTATACGTCAATAATGCAACAAACGAACGACACAAATAACAATAGAAATCTAGAGTTCAGCATACAGTCTTCAAAATAACCAATAGAATTCTAGAGTTCAACATACAGTCTTTAAATTAACCAATAGAATTCTAGAGTTCAACATACTGTCTTCAAAATAACCAATAAAATTCTAGAGTTCAACATACAGTCTTCAAAATAACCAATAGAATTCTAGAATTCAACATTCAGTCTTCAAATTAACCAATAGAATTCTAGAGTTCAACATACAGTCTTTAAAATAACTTCTAGAGTTCAACATACAGTCTTCAAAATAACCAATAGAATTCTAGAGTTCAACATGCAGTCTTCAAAATAACCAATAGAATTCTAGAGTTCAACATACAGTCTTCAAAATAGACACATCAAGCCCTAAATCGGCGAAATCAAATATCTGCCATCAACACCAAATTCTCCAAATAACAAAACAAAATAGTAAGTGATAATATATTTGAGAACCTTTAACGAGGTATGCCTGCTACCCATTCGTATACCCAAGGAGGTTTTCATACGACCTCCTTGGATATGCAAAGGGGTAGCAGGAATACAACCTCCTGTGGTATACATAGGGCTGGGAAGCTGACTTCAGAGCAGAGTCCAGTAAATTACTGCATTGTCACCATTATTTAGTATTAATTATTCATCATGATAAAATACAAAGAAAAAAAAACAGGAAAAAAACACATGGTGACAGGATATTTCATTTTTCACGTCCAAGCGTTTCTTTTGCTATCAGATTAGTTGGGTCAAGATGTGCATTTCATTTCCCATAGGCGACAATGGTAGCCTTTTCTTCCATTCCTCTGTCCATATCGTAAACTTGGATATGTATGATTGCTCGTTTCGAAGCTGAGACATGTGGTTAAATTTTCGTGGTACGAAGTGAGATTAAATTTTTCACAAATTGGGCGACCCCGAAAGGCCCCACGTGATGCCGCTTCAGCAAGTGAACAATCATTTAATAACTTCAAAGTTTTTATATCTTTATTGTACAGTCTTCTGCTCTTCAAAAAGCACAAATGGTTAAGCTCAGTCAATTACTAGAAATAGCATCATGTCCAATTTCATTGCATACAGGTTTTTATTTCTATTTATAGTTTGGTACATCAGTTTGAGGCGCATTAGGGATACTGACCCAGTTGTCAATGATCACGATTATAACAGCAAATCATATAACATAATGATACTAGTGTTATATCATACCATGAAAGTATTATATTGACTCCATATTACCTCCATGATCATACTTAATACGAATAAGTTGAACACCTATTAAAAGGAACAAATAACAATATATAAGGGTTGAAATTTTGAACTCTTTGATAAATCTTAATGAAAGTTTAATGATGACCACCAGGATCTTAAAGATAACGTCACAGTACCCTTTGTACCCAAATTGCACCTATTTAACAAATATAGCTAAATAGAATTTGAGACTAAATAATTTGTATTTTATGATTTGACATTATAGACGTCTTTTAACAAAGGTAACTATATTCAAATATACAAAAAAAGTTCACAGTATATATTTCAACAGATGAAGCACACTGGAAAAAGTAAAATCTACGGAACGTCGCCATGCGACGTTCACAAAAAGTCATCTTTTAAAAATGAGCAAATAAAAATGTTACAAGCATCTATTTCTTAAAAAATAAATACTAAGCATGGACTAATGTCAAATTGTTCTAAATATTTGAAGAAATAAAACAAAACATCTGTTATTCGATTTTTAAGGATGTGAATTAAAGCATGGTTGCAATTTGGGTACTCCTCATTACAGAATCGTGGATCGTTTAGAAGTCGGTTCAAACCCTTTTTTCAATGATTCAATATGGATTCAAAATTAAATTGGTGTAACCATATAGTAAAAAAGGATACATCTACAAAATAAACACAGAATGGTAACTTTTGTCTGGATCGTAAAAAAACGTAGGTGAAAAAACTGTCAAAATAGGTGCAGTTTGGGTACACTCACGTTACAATACTTTTATATACATGTATATTTGAATTGTCATCAAACGACTTTTTCAGTGTGATTCAGAAAACACTTAATTGAGTTAATTCATTTCTATATAAACTTGTTATTCATTCTTTACGACGGTTCAATATAATAAATGTATAGAGAATTTATATCTAAGATCATCATAATCCTATAAGGACTGTCGATTTTACCTCCGTTCATGACAAGGCTCGGAAGAAAGTGGCATGACAAAACCAGTTGCTATTGACCTTCCATAGAATTCAGTTCATTTGTATACCTTTATTGAAAAAATTGTCAGAATGATGTGTCGATTGAATACAAGGCCTTATGGTAATTGTATTTTTTATTAAATCTAGTACATGATGAAACACCTTAAGGCACAGAGAAAAATTCTTATATATTTCATAGAATGCAGGATAGAATTTGAATACAATAGACATCAGATTGTAACTGATGCTTCCAAAATCTAAGTTAACTATACGTCAATAATCTGTCAGTTTGAATTAGCTCTAAGATTAGCCGGTATATATAATTCTGAGCTTTTTTTTCTATATCTCCAGACGAAATCTGAGAAAACATTGCCTTAATTTCTGACTTTTACAACATTTTTTTTTTTATTCGAGCGATACTGATGAGTCTGATGTTGAATTATAAGCCTCGTATCTTTGATGCGTTTTTATAGTCAAAGACAGAAGCAAACTAAGAATAAACAATAACACTAAACATAATATGATCACTAAGTATACTGTTTGTTAAATGATATTTGTTTGTGTTAAGTATGTCTGTACTTGTGTAAGTTTCGGGAAAAGAAAGTTGTCAATTTGATAAAGAAGCGTCTACTAATAGTCGTTAAGATTATTTCTTGTCGTAAAAACAATTGGTTTAGGGTACAAAAATGGTTTTACGAATATTATTAAATCAAACACGAATAAACAATTATAACAAAAATAGTCGTATGACCACTAATTATGTTTGTAAAATAATATGTCAACATATGTTTGTGGAAAGTATGTCTATCGCCTTGTTTATTTTCGGAGACAGAGAGTTAATTTGATAATGAAGCGTCTTTGAGTCGTAAAGATTATTCTTTGTCGTGACAATAATTAGTTTGTTTAGCGTACAAAAATTAGTTTGTTTAGCGTACAAAAATTAGTTTTGATAACAAAATGTTTATGCAACATTTAAGTTACACAACCAAAAAACGAACATGTAAAGCCTAATGAAACGTATGAAAAAGTGGAAGTTTTTTTTAGTTTCGATGTTAAAACAGGAAAATATGAGTAAACGCTTATTTGTACATTCTTAATTTTCACTCTTTTTTGGGGGGAGAAGGGGGCAGGGCGTTATTTTATATGACATAAACTTTTCAGGAAGGCAACATTAATCTTAAGTCGAAGATTGACAGACAGCACTGTTGATTCGTTTACCACTGGCAGAATACTGAAGCATTTGACATCTGGAGCAGCTTCCTGGCGTTGTAACAGCTCGATCAACTTGTAGATATTTGGGTGTGGAGTCTGGATGATTTTCTTGATCTTTGAGTGCCACCCTTCTAAGTTGTTGGTTGTTCTTGGTCCTACAGTGTTGCAATGGTTCCACAGATGACGGTTGCCTTCTACCCAGTACTCGGATACGTAGTCAGTAAATCTTGCGGTGTTGATGTCGGTATCTGCATCCTTTAAGTCTTGGAGAGCTTGAAACCAGACGTCCTCCATCTCCTCAGTTGGTACCATTGGAAGAACTGCTGCTCTTCTCACCAGTCTGTGGATGTCCTCGCAGTTCAAATATGGAACTAGCAGGCCACACTCTTGAGTTTTCCGCCAGATACACTTGGTATAGTGGAAAAAGCAACCTTTCTTGGTGATGCCAGGAAACACTATAGATGCTTCATTGTGTGCTGCTGTCTTGTAATCAAGTACTATAGTCTCTGGTTGAAATTGCAGTTGGTGTTGTTGACAGTAATCTTTAAGTAGTTGGAAGAAACGGATGTAGGTTGCCTGGTCTTTTCCTGGTAGTAACACAAAAATAAGTGGGTACACAGCTCAATCCACAAAGCTATGTAGGGTGTATAACTGGTAAAAAGTAGAGGGACAACTGTAATAGGTACCATTACCATAAAGAGTAGAAGCTGTTGTCAAGTGGCTCAAGTTGAAGATGGTGCTGAATATCAGGATTAATTAATTGTTCAATTGAAAATTTCATATAGTTTATATTAACTTATGAAATATTTAAAATGATATTGAATTAAATTAATCTCTAATATCCTTTTTTTTTTTTTAGTTTGAAATAATTGTATTTAACTAAAATATCTTTAATATTTCTAATATGTCTTATGTTAATAAACATTTCCATTTCCAAAATATCTTTTTTTAATAAAAGTAATAAAATGTTTTAATTTTCTTTATTTCTTTAAAATTCATAATAATTTTAACCCCAAAATCTACTATTTTTCTTATCAAAAGTGATAAAATGTTGCAATTTAATCAAGTTCGCTAATTATTTTCAACAGTTAAATACTTATAAAAACATTTACATAGTTATAAAAACACCTATAGTTATTATATAAACATCTATTGAAATATTTTTGTTGGCGTTCAAGGAATAGGTAACATATAAAATGTTGGCATTCTAAGGAAGACACCTTCTAAACATTACACTTTAAATAATAAGTATGACAGGTAAACATTCGGTGACAAATATACTGATAGCAAACCAATGTTCATTGAATATCTCATAAGACGAACTAGTACAATATAAAGGTATCGATTGACGTGTTTCTGGAATTATCTTCAAAGGTACGCTACAAACGAATAAAGAAAGATGTGATGTAAACGTCAATGAGAGGGCAACCCTAGGACACAGACAACCAAAAAACATGTTCGTTGGTATTCTGCGGTTTACATGTTGTAATTTACTATCATTTTATTTATTCATTTATTTCTCTGTGCTGAGTGTTCTTGCGTTTGTTTGTACTGTATTCCTGTCACGTAGTATTGTCATTTTATCGGTATTTTTTAACATTGCCATATAAGCGGGAGGTTTGTCTAGCCATAAAACCAGGTTTAACCCACCATTTTTTTTAATGTCCTGTACCAACTCAGGAATATGGCAGTTGTTATCAAATAGTCCGTTTCTATGTATGTTGGCGTTTGTTTTTGTTGCAGTTCAGTGTTTCTGTTGTTCCGTTGTTTTCCTCTCATTGTTGATGTGTTTCCTTCGGTTTTGTAACCCGAATTTGTTTTCTCTTAATCGATTTATGACTTTAGAACAGCGTTATACTACTGTTGCCTTTATATATACCAAACAGAAATTATTTCATTTTTGTTTTGTCTTCTTATTCAATCATTTGAAAACTTCTACCTGGCATGCTCCAGAAAATTAATATCATCTTGTTGACGCGTAGGGCGTAAATATAATCGGAACGAAGTGATAACTTTCAAAGGATCTTAACTCTATTATATAGCGTGATTCAAATGGACAAAGTGGTAGAAGAAGATGAAAACAAGATATCCAAATGAATTTAAATGAAACCTATCTGACGTCGTTATGGCTTTGTTGTACTCCTCATTAACAAAATACGAAGATACTTTGAAGAGGGTCTTCTACAAAATGCAATTATTATTCATTTTAAGATGAATATTAACCTTGAACTTGTTTTGTAGTTTCAAGAGAGATGCAAGTTGAAGACTGAACAATCAGTATCTACAAAGGAAAACAGCAAATATTTTAAATAGTTTTTGTTTAGTGCTAAATTTGTATTAGGATAAAGCATAGTTAATAAATGAGATTTTAAATTTTCATAGACGTTTCTTCAAATCAAAATTCAATTTGAAGACAAAATAATAACGAATAGTCTAGTATGCCGCCATCATTTACATTTATCACAAAATAAATACACGATATTTCATCCAGGAAATAAAGGTTAAAATATAACAATACATTACACAGTCGATATGCGCTGGAAAATGACATTGGAATCAGAAATGAAGGGGTTGAAGATTAGGTTGCATTTACAGTATATAACTGACTCTGCGTCTAAATTGAATTTTTCAAGATATCCTAGTGAACAGATAAATCATAAATGAAAATGTCCAAATACTACTAATCAAATAGATGGATTGCTGAAATATCTACATGAATAATGGCTACTGAAATACGCCTTAACAATTGTCGAGTTTCATTTTATGACAAGTGCATCTCAAAACTAGATGTATTTTCTGAAATCGGATTTACATTATGAAACAATCAACGTTTGCAACATTCAATTCAGCGTCTCTGCACTAAAAAACAGTTTTCACTTTCTATCAATTTCCTATATCAAGATCTGCGCTATTAATAACAAAGAAATTTAACAAGTGTAACAGTTATAGAAGAGGGACGAAAGATACCAGAGGGACAGTCAAACTCATAGATCGAAAACAAACTGACAACGCCATGGCCAAAAATAAAAAGACAAACAGACAAACAATAGTACAGATGACACAACATAGAAAACTAAAGACTAAGCAACACGAACCCCACCAAAAATTGGGGGTGATCTCAGGTGCTCCGGAAGGGTAAGCAGATCCTGCTCCACATGTGGCACCCGTCGTGTTGCTTATGTTATTACAAATCCGGTAAATAGTCCAATTCGGTAAGTCACATTCGTATATAGGTATATAGGGTATTGCGTTACCAAAGACTAAGACCTATTGAAGTAAGTTCAATATTAATCACTCAATTTATTTTCAGACAGTTTATACCATCTGTTTAAATGAATTAAGTATTTTGTTGAGTTTATTCTGCATAGTTGACTATTTTCCATGTCTTCTTCTGTTTTCTTTTTTTTTTTTTCGGATTCGGGTTTTCTCCTGATTTGTGTCCTTATCTTTTACTAAATCCTAAAAGAATAATATAGTACATGGACTCTCATTTTAAGCATCAGTTGCTGAGATAAAATTCATAAATAGACATAGGTGTTCTGGAAGGGTTAGCAGATCCTGCTCTACTTGTAAAACCGTCGAGTAAGTCCCATAATATGTGTTAATTGGTGAACGTATCAAGTGATTAGGCAGCACGCAATAGAGGTTGGAAGCATAAATCGAAAAGGGTATGCACCGAAGACCAAACTACGTCTACGGTAAACTTTGCCTGAGAAAACTGTAAATTAAGTGTTAACGTTTAACATAATTACCATATTTAGAAACTAAAAATATATAATCACAATGCAACATTTACACTGGATACTGGATTAAATGAGATGATAAAGCCACTTTTTGTTGCCCCTTGAATTCGAAAATCAAAAAGTATGATAAATCTATGTATACCAATTAAAACCCTTCAGATGTTTATAAGACATTAGTCTGTCTGACATAAGTATTCATATTTTTTTTTTTCATTTTCTCTTAGATATTTGCATTAAAGCTTGACGTAAGGTATTACCGATAACTTGTAAAACCAACAGTCACAAAATGCAAGTAGTTTGTCTCTTTGTAATTAAAGCTCTGAAATAATGTATAGGAGAGTTTCCCTTGTTTGTTTCTAATATGTAAATGACATATTAGAACATGGCTTGTTGATATTCTGTTTTCCATAGCAATATTTTGATTATGAATGAAGCTTGTGTATCAATTTCAATTTTCAGTACCTAAAGTCTTCTTTGCATCCATTAATGAAAGTGATGTATTGTTTGAATGATGAATTTGATCTTACGTACAAAGTACAATGATAACTAGTTTATCACTTTTTCCTACAGGGTAGTGGTTACACGTCATGATTACGTTGTTTGTTGTTACCATTATATTTTGAGCCGAAGAACAAAAAAAAATCGCGAGACAATAAAATTAACATGATAATTTGATTTATATGTAGTTGATGACGTTATACAATGTTTTGTATATCTGTTTACGATTCTTTGAGAGTGAGTGTTGATGATGGCATAAACAAAACTGATAAATTAAATAAATCACTTAATATAGTCAATAACATCTAGCCTTATGTGCATGTCCTTTATTGTTTTTGCCATGACGTTGTCAGTTTGTCGTTGTCTTATGAGTTTGAATATCCCTCTGGTATCTTCAGCCTCTCTTTCTTTCTAAATTGGGAATTTAATGATATAATTTGAGAATCCCATTTATAGGTTACAAAATATAACAATTCTGTTGGCAGTGATAAATTTTTCATAAACCCGTTATGAAAAACGAAGTGAAGATGCTGCTATTTTGTATACTTTATATGTCTTCGCAAAATATATATGTTCCACTAATTTCAAACCTAATTAATACGTAAGTAGTATAATCTGGCGTCAACAATCGATGAATCATAATGAAGGTGGCATCAAAATACTAAAATTGGACATGTTTCAAACTTCCATACCTTTTAGCTAAGCACTTACAAAAGTATTTCAAGAGTGTCAGTTAAGAGTTGGTCTGCTTTAAATTCTTTATCATGTTTTCTAATATCCTCTTTCACTTTCTGTTTTGTTTTTAAGTTTACTGACACTGTAATGGGCTATAATTACATGCGCTTCTGACGAAAGTATGATTAATGTCCAGAAAACATTGTATCAATAACAGGAAAACTATATCTGAGTTTGACACGTGTGCCGACCAATCATTTTTACTAGAAAAGCTATTAATTAACAATGTTATGATGTCATTATACTTGAAAATAAATTCGTTTGATATAATTGTTCTGTACATCATTAATGCGTTTTATTTGGAAATATGAAAATATAATTAAACCACTTGTCAATTTTTGAAGTAATCTGTGTTAGTTGCCGTAGATTCATTACGCTTCTCTTTGTTGAACAGGAATGAACGTTGT
Organism: Mytilus coruscus; assembly: GCA_017311375.1. NCBI lineage: Eukaryota > Metazoa > Mollusca > Bivalvia > Mytilida > Mytilidae > Mytilus > Mytilus coruscus. The sequence continues at coordinate 25,002,850 of CM029601.1, read as the reverse complement.
GGAGACTGCTGTCTACAGTCGTTCAAGTTTGGACTAATTCAAACGCTGTTGCCAAAAATTAAGATGTTTTAAGAAGTAGTGTTATTTTTAAATGAACATTTAGAATGATGATTTTCTAGGTGATCAAATAAATAAATCAATTTGTAAAACATATTTTCTTTGCCAGTATTCAGTGACAGTAATATATATCGACTTGAGTGCATGTTGTTCATTTTGTCAATGTTTTCTTCAGCATTCGATTCACATATCCATTCAGAATTCATTGTTATTTTTCAGCACGTACAAGGCTTATGAAGCAAAATGGAAATATCTACAACATATCAGTATAACATCAGTTATTCAACATTGACTCCTCAAGTAGAAATGTTTAACACAACAGAACCAAGTAACAAATCTACTAACGTTTGTGAAAATGTTCATGATAAGAAATATGATGAAACTATACGACGTGCTTCCTTATATGTAATGATTATCATTGGAACACTGGGAGGAATTTTTGTGTTGTTGTGGATGTGGAACAACCGACGTCTGAACAGACGGATGAATAGTCTGTCTCGGGTGAATAGTTTCATACTGAACTTGACAGTAGCCGACTTGATGGTTGTTCTGTTAGCAATATTACCACAGTTAATCTGGGAATATCAGGACCAGAGAGAGTGGCATGCCGGTGCCTTTATGTGTAAATTTATCAAGTTTCTACAAAGTTTTACGATGATGGCTAGCACCAACGTTGTAGTTGTAATAGCTATTGATCGTCATCTAGCTATCAGGGCTCCACTCAAAAAAATCTCCGTAAGTATGTTACATCATGTCAAAATCAGTTATACCTTTTAAATTAATGGTTGGTTTTATTAAACCAAAAAGCTATTAAACCACATAATTATAGACTAATAAAACACAATAAAATGACATGGAAAACAAATTTGCGCTCTTAAAAATACTCGAGTGAGTGCATGCAATACCGACAGCTGACAAATACTTAGACCGTCTTTATTCGTAGTTATTGTACTTATTATGCGATTGCTATGAAAAGATTACTGATAGTGTGAACTTTGTTTGGGTTGGGTTGGACTGAGTTACTGGACTTGCTGATGTTTGTATATGTAATGTGGGTGACCGTGTTATACTTGTATGAACTTGTGCTGAACTGCACTGAACTGGAACTTTGAATACTGGAATAAGAACAAGCTTGTATAAAATAGATGTTTATTGTTTGCTGGTCACGAATGCAAGTGACCAGAAACGCTTGTCCAGGTATCAAGCTTGGTTTCCAGGCGAGGTTAATTTGGGAATTTCTTATGATTAACAAAGGGCAAACATTAAATAATCCTGTGGTACCTCGGCGTCACTTAAGGTAACGCTGTGAATCATGTGACTCACATATGTCACTTAGAGACGGATTAACTAAATTATTGAGAAGGAAATTGTACAAAATTATATAATCCTTTATTTGCTATCTTTTGTGAAAAGTATTTGTTAATTGACTTGTAAATTCTTTATATAATGTAATTTTACCAAACAATGCTATGAAGATTAAAGTTACGAAACTATATTTTTCCATGTGAAATCAGATATCTGTAAAGATATAAAACTTGAAATTAACTTTATTATAAAATCATAAAATAAGAATCTTTATTAAAACATATAAATATATATACAATAAAACATGAAAATCTGAAACAAGAAGTGAAACGTGAATTTCCGCTGTCACAATAGTATGAATCTTGTATCTTAATTATTTCATATGTAAGAGAAATATCTTATAAAACAAACAAAAATAACTAATGCTTTCTTTATTTATATTACTACTCGATACTTTTGTCCACTATCAAGTTAGAAGGTAGACTGGAAATTTGGATTTCTATCTACAAACTTAATATCAGACCTTTTATTGTATGATGTTTAAAAGTTTCGGTACAATTTGAATTCAATCATGCAAATAAAAACTCATAAAAGATGCCAGACTTATACGCGAGTGTCGTATACAGCTACGTACGCAGACTCACGTTTCGTTTATATACGACGCTTCAGCTGCGCTCGTATCAAAGAGTTGAATACCACAAAATAAAAAAAATGCTCCAGATATGGATAAAGTATCTTTGTTTTGGGGTTCAATAATCGTTACGTTTCAAATAATTTCTAAATCTTATGAACAGTAAATCTACAGTGTAAAACCTAATTTGTACAAGAGAGGCGAAAGTTACCAAAGGGGCATTCAAAATCAAACGTAGAAAATAAACTGACAACGCCATGGCTAAAAAAAGAAAAAGACCAACAGAAAAACAGACAAACAACAGTACAAAAAACACAACATAGAAAACTGAAGACCAAGCAACACGAATCCCACCAAAAACTGGGGGTGATCTAACCATGAACAACATGACGGTTCCACTCATGGAACCGGATATGTTAACCCTTCTGCAGCACCTGCTTTTACCCCAAGTGATTTCTCTGTGATATTTTGTGTACTCGTTTGTCTTTTCGTCATCTTTTGGCTTTTGCCATGATGTTGTCATTTTCCCTTTGACTCGTGAGTTTTGAATGTCCCTTTGAATCTTCCGATTATTTTTTTTTTACCGAAAATGAACGCATCAGTGAAATTCATGTCAGAGCAGTGCTGACGTCAAAACCTCTCCCAGCGGTGGTATCAACCTAGCAATAATAAAAATCATGAAATATTACAATTTAGTACGCAAGACGCACGTTTTGCGCAAATGGCGATCAGTTTAAAATATTTGGAAGGTCAATTCTATAACGAAGTTAAAGAACATTGAAAAGCAAAATTTTCAAAAGGTTATGACCCATCTTTGCCTAGGGCTACAAACCCCTTTTAGTCTTTCAAATAATTCAACAGTTTATAAGTAGTAAATTTACAAATATGATCGTATCAATGATATTTGATTTGAGCACCAGAGTGCTGAATAATTGGCCAGTGATAAGTCAGTTAATAAACTAAATTTTTATTCGTTCATGTTTATTCGTGGTTTTTCCGTTACGTCATTTACTTCATTTTCATGCCAAATTAGTGCTGACGACAAAAAGTCTCCCAGAGGTAGTGAAGGTCGTCAAAGATTATTCATTTTAATACCATAACGTTTTTTTGGAAAAAAGCATCCCTAAACCAAAACATTAAGCCTTTGCGAAACCGACTGGATGGTCTAAAGGCTTAAATTTTGCGAATCGAATATTTTGCTCGATAAGGAACAAGAAAAAACAGTTGTATACATTTTAGATGTTATATGTGTGCATTTGTATCTACAACATTTTGAGTTCACATCCTGTCCTCTGTAGGCCTGGATTGGCGTTTTCTAATTTATTCTCTATACACGCTTTATAATGACCAAGACCTTTTGTGCCACGCTTTTGAGTTATTTTCTGTCGTTTATCTTTTATTGTTGACTGTGCATTAATTTAAGAAATAATTCACGGAAGCCATAATTTGTTGGACATTTACACATGGCCTGGGCCGTGATATTCGAATTTTATCCTGAGCGTTAGCGAGAAATAAAATTAACGAATATCACGGCCCAGGCCATGTGTAAATGTCCAACAAATCTATGGTTTCCATGAATTATTTCGATTCTAATAGGACAAATACGGTAATTTAAAAACTGAAGCGAAGGTAGGATTGCCGTTTGTATGGCTGTTCTATTTTACCCCCTATTAGATGAAAGCTACAAATTTCAAATAAATCTAAGTCTTACATGAATTATTTCTTAAATAAGCACTAGAAAAATGTGTTCAATTCTCATAATTCTTAACCCAAACATTTTTTTTCCGTTGGTTACTTTTTACTGTCAAATCCAGAGTTGACATGTCGTAACTAAGGAGTGAGCCGCCATGTTGACTTGCTGAAATCCGTAAATATGCGAATAATGCAATAGAATAGAAAATGAAACAACACCTACCTCAAAACGCCATTTTAATGCAATATTATCCGAACTTAGGGCGTATACGTAACGGAAAACGTTCAGCTTGAGAGTTTCATTCGTATGACGTCATGTTATGACATGACGTTAATGCGCCAAGATCATTCATGAAATTTCGCGGAATTTTATTTTATTTTGATTTTATACATTTTTTAAGCTTTTGTGCATTAATTCTTTTTGTTATGCATTATAATAGGAATAACGGTTCTGTAGTTTCTTTTTCAATTTCAATTTGAACACAACGAAATCGACATAGTGTTTGCACATAGGTTACGATATATGTGGATTTACGTGGGAGGTAAATAGTAACAGCCCGAATATGCACATTTCTGAGTCTGCGCTAAGAATAGATATATCGAGAATTTTATCACGGTGTTGTTTACAAAGCGAAAGAAGCACGTCATATTAGAATCTTTAGTTATATGCCCTTTAACCTTTGGTGACTTTATTTGTATTACCTACATTCTACATTTTGAAATTATAAAATTGCTTTGTAACTTTGTGACATGGGGAGTCAGTTTATATCCTAGTGATATAATTTGATTTTCAATTATAAATGCGATAGGCAGAGAATTTGTTTCCTTCATTAATCGTAATCTACTGTGTCGCAGTCCCAAGTATTTTAATTTGTACTCTACTTTCAGAATATTAAAATTTCATCCACGGGTCTCTTATTTATTCTAATTATCAAGGAGGTTAATATAACCTCTTTAGAATTATCCAACTTTCCAATTACTGTAAGCAGGCATAAATTCAATTTTTTTTTTATACAGAATAAACGCGACATGTTTTAGCTCTAAATAAGAAAATAAGAGCTCTGAAATATTTTTCGCTGTGTTTATTACATGGACTTTTGTATAATCTTAGGACATAAATGAGTATAATTTCAGTAGTACGAAATGATATCTACTTAAAAGTCTAGACAAATTTTTTTTCCATTTTCACGATACATTTCCCACCTAAAAGCAACATCCTTAATAATTTTCAATATATGATTCCAAAAAATGATTTAAAAATTAAAAAGGAAAACCTTTGATACGTTTTATATAAAATATAATATCTTACTGGCATATGCGGTCAACCAGGATATTTTCATGTCAAGGTAGGGGAGTATATTAAGATTGAGAAAATGTCTTCCTGCAAAACAGCGTCATTTTGTTAGCTCGTATAACGAGTATAAAAACTCATGAATGATTACAAAGCAGGTTATATACATGTTTTACAAGATTAAATTCATTCATGTGTTAGAATCCAGATGACAAATCACTAAGAGTAGACTGAACTATCAGATGTTTGAGACCGGATCGTCTCAAAACGCAATTGTTCGACGATAGAAAATAATCAAATGTTCATTGATGAATTATTTCATTATATTGGCATTTCGGTTCCCACTTAAAACAGGCAACGTTCTGGTTCTCCATGTATCACAACTACAGCTCAGTATCGTTAAAACTGCACAGAAGGATATTTTAGCAAAACAAACTGCATTAAATGTGTCAATTCTTCGGAAAATGTCAGCGCAGAAAACGCGTTACAACATGTTTTTACTTTGTGGCTATCCTGAGATCGAGCTACAGAGGTGAATTGTCGTTAATGGTCAAAAACGACGAAAGGACAAACAGAAGTCCATAAAATAAAACTCAGAAAACTAAAGATTTATCAACAGAAAAATCTAGGATGAGCTCAAGTGCTCCAGAAGATTTAGCAGTTTCTGCTCCACACTTGACACACGTCTTATTACTCTTGTTAAAATCCTTTGATGAACAATAGATGGTGGAAAGGAATCACACTATAGCAGATCCATAAAAGTCTTTTCTATGACCTAGGAACATTACCAAATTCATAAACAATGGTAAATGTAAATTATCTAATACAAATATGTAATGAATATTGAAAGTTTGAAATTGAAACACTGTTTTTCTAGACAAAGAATCGACAATCAACATAATCGCCAAACATTGAATTAGTCAGTGAGATATATCTATACATCATCTAAATAAATATAAGCTTTGATATCATGACACATTTTGACTGCATGGGACGAATGACGAATAAGAAAGATTCTTTAGATATTCGGCAAAATAAGAACATTTTAAGAACATTTTTGCAAAATTAACATAATGCACATGCGTGGCTAAAAATTTGTTTGGCAGACAATAAATAAAAGCAACAAGTACTATCTTTCAACAAAATTGTTCGATACATTTAGACAAGAGTATTTGTTGAAATGAATCAATTGTATAACCTTTTGATTTTATTGAATTGTTCAATATAAAAATTAATTTAAATTAAGTTTGACGGTTAATATCTTATATTTCTGAAAATTGAAAAAGTAAAATATAATTCAGGTACAGTGTTTGTGTGTCATTGACATTAGAACCCTTTTTTAATTCATTTATGCTATATACCATGCTATTGCGGAAAGTGTTATGGCTGTCTGGATTGAACTACTATTTTAAATAAGGTCAACTGAAAGTTGCCAATTACCAGCAGTTCGAGCGTATTACTTTTGCATTATGAAAATGACTATTACTTGTAAAATAGTGAGCCTCATGATATGTTATCGTATATTTTATGTATATTTCTTGCGACCTTCTTTTCACTAACTGTCTAGCTGACAACAGTATAGTGAAATTTGCTACTACCATTCTGATCACATACTGAAGTTTTTGTTAGATGAATATCTTAATTTACTTTTGCTCTTGTTAACTCTCGAATCCACATGGTATAAGATGATTGCATCGTTACGTGATGCTTATTTGATCTTACTTCATTAAGGTTCATCAAAGATCTTTTTTGTTTAGATACTTCATTATATTTTACAACAGAAAGATTTCAATTGATTCGCCAAGTCATGGTACTTGAGAATGGGTCATCACATATGCCTGTACCATTTGTATGAGGGTGTGGATGGGGATGTACAGAATACAGAACAATGGGCAAAAAATATTAAGATAAAGAAAAATGGACCATAAAAATAAAGAAAAGAGAATAATGAGGCGCTAAAATACAAAGAATAGAGAATAATGGGCAAAAATATAAAGAATAGAGAAAAATGGTCTACAAAAGAATACAGAAATGAAGGACCCCCATCCAGACCCTCTTGTATAACTTACAATGTAATGGATTATAAGTCACTTGATAACGAGCAATTAGATAATTGACCAAATTTGAGTCCAAGTTCATTTCCTGAACCTGAATAAGTGATCCATTACCTTTATTTTTCCCACAATTAACGAACTCGAAATCTATCGATGTAATTTGAGCATAAAATACATTAGGACACATTCGGGGTAAGGTGACATGGGTTCCAATTACATGACACGAACCTATGGCTAGAATGCTATCATCACATAATAAACATAATGAAACTGGTATGTCAATGCAAAAAATGTCTTCCCATCCTGATTACAGATTTCGGTGGTTTAATTCAACTATATAATAAGTCTGTATTTAGAAGATTTATTACCACTAAAAGTTCAATATGGTAATTGATTAAAAACTTTAAGTCAGGAAATTGTTGGTAGATGATGAGCTTGTTTCGTGTTTATTTCTTGAAAAGTCTGTCAGAACATCGGATAAGAAAATAGTTTTTCCAATAAATGATTTAAATCAAACAATTTCAAACGCAAAAATAAACGATGTGATGTGTCTGATTAGGACTAGTTATGTAATTCTTCCATTTACATTACAAGCAGGAATTTTTGCTATTGTTATACATTTTCAAGACTCTTTGTAAAGTCAAACATATAAGCTAGCGGAATTAATTGTTGATTACGAGATGAAAGCAATACTTACATATGTGTAAGATCGCAGTAGACCTAACCAACTTACCCGACTCTGTAAAAACAGATTCATCAATTATAGAATCAAAGTGACAGGTTTTGAAGAAAGGTAATGAACGTTTTCTACGTCCATCTTATAAATTAAAAATATTTCTTTCCAATGACTTTCTTATTGAATTAACGTCTGATCCAGACAACTAGCTTTTGAGAAAAAGCGGTGGTTAAGATTTGATGTAACATATAAGAGACGACGTAAAGAATTGCTTGTATTGTCTAAGATCTCAATGATAAAATAGTTTTGAATAGCCTCTTAACCCTGTGGGAAATCGTGATTCATAAAAAACAGTTATCCTTAAACCGCAATGTACTCTTCAAACAAGTTTACAAAATGAAGATTATTTTCGTCGATTTTGTGCGTTAACACGCTATGTTTATGTCTGTCTCCAGGAAAACGACAGCCAATAATCATTGCACTTCAAAATAGGATACAGACAAGTGACCATTTTAACTTTCTAGTAAATATTATCCATTTCTTTTCAGGTTTGGAAAATGTCTGGCTGTGCGTGGACAGTAGCAGTTGTAGCTTCGTTACCAATGTTTTATGTGTTTCGATTAGTGGAGCACGGTGATCGAAGTCAATGTGAAAATATATTTCGGACAACGCCAAAGTCACATCGACAGGCCTTTCTCACTTATATTGGTATCATAGTTTTCGTAATTCCTTTTGTTATTTTAATATTTTGCTATACAAGAATATTTCTAAAAATTGCTCGAAAAGCAAGAGAAGGTAGAAAATCTAGACAAGCAATAAAACCTGGCAAAATTCATTTACAAAGCACACAGTCAAGCTCTTTGCCAAAGGCAAAAGTTAAAACTCTGAAAATGACATTCGTTATAGTAGCAGTATATGCTGTCTGTGGGTTACCGTACTTTATAGCAGAGATGATAATGTCCTACGGGGATCACTGTGTCATATCACCTCTTGTTTATGGACTTTTGGGATCTTTAGCAGTTGCTAACTCGACTGCTAATCCATACGTCTTCTTACTTTTCAACACTAATTGTAAAATGAGTGATTTGAGGAGAGGTCCTTCGGATGGCATTGGGACACAGAAGACTTGCGTGTATTCAACAACTAGCACGAGATCATTTCACGACTCAAAAACAGCATCTGTCAACTATAAATGGTCCTCCATTAAAGATAATCACGTTGAACTGTCAAACATTCGATGAAATGTACATAATTTACACGCTAGTTATTGTATTGTAATGATCGTTAGTAAAGGTGTTATGAAATGTATGTACTTCTATGAAATATAATTTTAATAAATCTATTTTGTGTTGAAATTCCATTTATTCTCATTAGTCAAACATGGAGTGATACTATTTAATTGAACCGTTAGTCTTATTAAACTTTAATCGATGAGGAGGAATATTTGAATTACACTGGATGTGTCCAACATTGAAACTTCATCATCAAGATCGTCAAGTAGAAAATTATGAAGTACTTTTTCATCAGTTTATATTGTAAATATTGCTGTATTAAGTCACGTGGATAATTTCTTTACAACAAATGGAATATCTGACAGTCGGTTATAGATAATTGATTGGTAGATTTTATTTGCTTAACATCCAGTGGCAAATACTTCATGCATATTCATGACTAAAACAAATTACATTCGAAGAGTTCAAACGTTAGAGTCCACACAGCGATGCATTCTTCCTATTCTTGGACATTGGAAGGTCGTTCAGTCTTCTTTTCACAAAGAATTATTTTAGATTTAATTTAATGTGGTAAAAGTATGTGAATTTTGGTTCAGATAAACCGAATATATAAAAGGAGGTATGGGATAAAAGACGATCTATAAGACAGTAAACAAACAAAATTAACACAAAATACAACTTTTTAGTCTTAGATACATGATTTTTTTTTATTATTTGTTATTTGCAGTCAGTAACTGTAGGACTTTCAGATCTGTACTTTGCCGTACTTTGACCTATAATGGTTTACTTATATAAATTTTGACTTGGATGGAGAGTTGTCTCATTGACACTCATACCACATCTTCTTATATCTATTTGTGTCTTTTTTGTTGTTAGGGATGTATAAATACCCTGCCATGTCCGGTTTGTGTTTTTAATAGATGTTTTTTTCTGCTTTGTATCCATCTGATGAGTTAAGCCTTTTTCAACTGATTTTTGTCAAAAGTCGCAGAAAGCTCGACGTAGGGATAGTGATCCGGCGGCGGCGGCGGCGGCTGCGTCGTTAACTAACTTCTTAAAAGCTTAATATTTCAGAAGGTAATAGACCTGGATGCTTCATACTTTGTATATAGATGCCTTATGATATGAAGTTTCCGTCTGTCATATGTTCATTGTCCTTGACGTCATTTTCATGGTTCAGTGACTACTTGAAAAAAAAAGTTTAGATTTTTTGTAATGTTAATTTCTGTCTTATTATGAATAATAGGATATATTTATTATGTGCGTACCTTGCGAGGTCCTCATGCCTGTCGGACAGTTTTCACTTGACCTTGACCTCATTTCATGGATCAGTGAACAAGGTTAAGTTTTCGTCGTCAAGTCCATATCTCAGATACTATAAGCGAAAGGTCTACTATATTTGGTGTATGTAATGATTGTAAGATGTACATATCCAACTGGCAGGTGTCATCAGACCTTGACCTCATTTTCATGGTTCAGTGGTAAAAGTTAAGTTTTTGTGTTTTGGTCTGTATTTCTAATACTGTATGCAATAGGTCAACTATATTTGGTGTATGGAAATATTTTACGATGTACATATCAGTCTGGCAGGTTTTATTTGACCTTGACCTCATTTTCACGGTTCATTGCTCAATGTTAAGTTTTTGTGTTTTGGTCTGTTTTTCTAATACTGTATTAAATAGGTCAGCTATATTTGGTGTATGGAAATATTTTACGATGAACATGTCAGCCTGGCAGGTTTTATTTGACCTTGACCTCATTTTCACGGTTCATTGCTCAATGATAAGTTTTTGTGTTTTGGTCTGTTTTTCTAATACTGTATGCAATAGGTCAGCTATATTTGGTGCATGCAAGGATTTGTATACTATACAAATCCTTGGTGTATGGAATGATTGTAAGGTGTATATGTCTGTCTGGCAGATATCATCTGACCTTGACCTCATTTTCATGGTTCCTTGGTCAATGTTCATTTTTTCTGGTTAACTATGTTTTTTAGATACTGATAGCAATAGGTCAACTATATTTGATGTATGGAATGATTTTAAGGTGTACATGCCTGTCTATCAGGGTTCATCAGACCTTGACCTCATTTTTATGGTTCATTGCTCATTATAAAATTTCCATCGTTTGGTCTGTTTCTTTTGCACTATAAGCAATAAGTCATCTATATTCGGTGTATGAAATGATTGTATTAAAGGTGTACATGTGTGTATTTCTGGCTTGGTTTATCTGACCTTGACCTCATTTTCTTTGATTATAAATGTTAATGTGATACTTGTAAAACTTAAAATTAAGGACTAGTCTATCAACATTAAATCAATGGTCAGTATAGTACGCGAAACATTTCAGCGTGTGCATTCTTGTTATAGTTTGTTCTTATATTGTGCTGTAACACCACTATCCCAGGTTAGGGGAGGATTGAGCACTCACAAACATGTTTAACACCGTCACATTCTTTATGTGCCTGTCCCAAGTGAGAGCTACGCGTTCAGTGGTTGTCGTTGGTTCATGTCTGTCATATTTGTTTATCGTAAATTGATTTGTAATAAATTAGGCCGTTAGTTTTCTCAATTTAATTGTTTTATATTTTTCATATTTGGGCCTTTTATAGCCGACTATACGGTATGGGTTTTTCTCATTGTTGAAGGCCGTACGGTTGCCTATAATTGCTTACATCCACTTCATTTGAATTTAGTGGATAGTTGTCTCATTGGCAATCATACCATCTCCTTATTTTTATATTAACTATATGTCGCCATACGATATCAAATGATATAGTGTCAGTAATATATGTCATGCTGACCACTAACCAGTATATGTGCAGCTAAGAAACAAAAGCTTGATGGAATTACTATTAATACCGTCTCATAAAAGAGCATATAGAGGTTCCTTTAAGGTTTTTTTCTTGCAAGCGGTTTCACACATTGAATCAATATTATGCATGTCTAGATGTTTTTTTTTTTTTTTTGTTACCTTTTCTTTGGGATGCATGAATTAACAGTTAATGGGTATTGACCACAACCTCAAAGATAGATATGAATTCAACATTATCTAGGCTTAAAACAGAAAATTGGACACAAATAACTTAACACAGAGGTGGACTGAAATAGGCAGAAACAAACACAGCCTTAGACACAAATGAATGATAATAACACTATATTTTATTATATGGTGAGTCTATAGCATTTTTCTGGATTTACTTTCATCAGAAATGCTCAATCCTAATACTTTGTTAGCAAAAGATGTATAAATACTTGAGTATTTGAGGAGCTATATGACCAATAGAAAGAACCTAAAAGAATAGCTAAAATCACCTACGATCAACTTTGCCTGAGAGAGATGCAACCTTAGTTTCTTGATACGTAGTTTCCTAATTTATCAAAGGAGAATTGAAATCAGTATTGAAGCACTATTTTGTATCGGTATTAAAGCACTATTTTGTATCGGTATTGAAGCACTATTTTGTATCGGTATTGAAGCACTATTTTGTATTTTGTATCGGTATTGAAGCACTATTTTGTATCGGTATTGATTCTGTGCTAGAAAACAAAGGTATAACACTTTATAAATTTCGCAAATGCTTCATATAAAGAAGTGACTGCCTATCATCACCGATTTTTTTGTTGTTAAAACAAAAACAAAAAAAGTAAAATAACAAAAATATCGAACTCCAAGGAAAATTCATAACGGAAAGTTCTTTATAAAATAGCAAAATCAAAAGCTCAAACACACCAAACGAATGAAAAACAACTGTCTTATTCCTGACTTGGTACAGGCTACCCTTTTAACACAGAAATACCAAAGTTAAAAAACTAATGCCAACAAATACATTTCATATTGAAAATTAAGAAGATATTGACATTGCACCTTAAATATTGCGTGTATATAATGACGTACAAATACTTGGATACGTCAGGAGATATATGACAAAAAAACGATATAAAAGAATAGCCAGATTCATTCAAGGTCAACTTTTCCTGAGGTAGTTGAAACCTAAGTTTCTTAATAATTATAAATTTGTCAAGGGAGAAATTAAGAACGGTATGTCATAAATCATGTTAGTACCAGAGCAATGACTACTGAGCTAATGACAGTCCTCGTGGACCAGCAGCTATATCGTCCTACTGCAAATTGGAAATAATCCTTTATAGTGAGTCAGGAGCGCTTTTTCTGGATATCTATACGGTATATGGTTTAGCTCATTGTTTAAGATCGTACGGTGACCCATTGTTGTTAACATCATCGTCTTTTGGTCTCTGGTTGAATGTAAATAACATTCATTGGAAATCTAACACATATCGTTATTTGTTTATAAGATGACGACATTTATCATATTTTTACAGAAAAATCCCAACTTTTACTTCGCCCTACAACAAGTTTTGTGACCGAAAAAAAATCTAAAAGTATTGGTAGGACACAGTTGTGTATAGCAAGAAAATGTGCATATATTTGTATTATAGTTATGTGAAAATTTGAGAAAAAAAAAGATATGTGAATTTTTTTTTTGTGGACGCAAAACCTCCAAAAGTAAACACTTAGTTTCGAACAGTCGTTGTGTTGCTTATGAATATGTTCATACATTTTGAGAAACATCTTCCTGTATTTCATCGAAAATTGATAAATAGGTAAAATATGATTTTCTAAATTTGATTATTGGTTGCTAATATAATAATGTCCGCCGATATTTGTAAGAATTTAAATTGCTCGGATTTTAACGAACCTTCACACCAAAGTAGAACATGTTGGCAATGCCCTGAATTTATTTCTGATGTCATAATTTTATAAAGTCGATAGCTATTTCATAATGACCGCCAATATACGTTAACATTCAATGTGTTCGAATTTCGAAAAAAATCAGTGATATATAGGAATTTTAGAATCAAAAATTATCTATCAGCTCCCCTTTTCAAATATCTTTTGGACGCCATTTTTAAATGGGATGGTTTTAACATTTATTTTTGTTCTCAGTAAAAATAAGAATTTCATAAGTCTCAACATTTTATGATTTGCTTTCACAAGAAATCCTGGAAAAATTGATACCCAAGGAAAAGTATTGTTTACATCAGTATTCAATTTGATTATTTCATTATTCAAAATATACAAGAAGCCTTGCTGAAAAATAAAAATAAGGATCTGGAGTATGATTGCCAAACTATCAACAAGAGCCAAAATGATGTGGATATAAGCAACTATAAGTCATCATACAACCTCCAAAAATGAGCAAAATCCATACCGACATAGTCAGCTATGAAAGGCCCAGGTGTGACAAAATGTGAAACCAAACAATGTGTTGGGCCCTTACAGGCAGGCCAGTTTTTCTTTTCTTTTTTATTTCATCCATCGGGTCTGGCTTTAATCTATATTTGTCTCTTGGGATTATACTTATGAGAAATCTCAAAATTATGGGGTGTAAGTAACCATTTTGGAATAATTGTCAAAGATGACAAGATTATACCTTAACTTTAACACGGGCAATTTACATACGATAACTGGAGACTCGTTTAATTATGATTTTTGATTTCTTTTTCTTTCTTTTTTTTTTTTTTTTTATTTTGCAGTTTTGATTCAATTTCTTTATTTATTGTATTACAAATATGGTTACATTATCATAAATAATAGCAAAAAAGGGATATCGGGTATCCATTCATGACACAAAATCAGTATTAGCACAGAAAAAGAAACACAAAAAGCAAAGGAACAGCGCTTTTATTGTTGTTAATCACCCCAGTCACTTTGAGGCCTTCAACGGAGCATAAACCATCACCTCACTCCAATTTTAAGAGCGGATTCCTTTGTAAACTGACGAACGCGCCACATCAGTAACTGTGAATTAAAGAACAAAACTATGGAGTAATATCAATAAAATAAATCTAGCAAACAAATCAAATATTGCAAATCATACGCCATAATGTTTTAGAAGCCTAAAAAATACAAATGAAGCTGCCATACTGTGAATTTTGGTATAGTATTGAAGACTTTCTGAGAGTTGCACTGTTGAGAAGTACAATTAGGTGAAATTGGCGGAACAGATGTTGATCCTAATTTCTCTTTCAATTTTCCGACAGTGTTCTATTAAATCTATTGTCAAGTTTTCCTTCTTATCATTTATTTATCTTAGATCTTGCATAATCGTTACGAAAAAAGGAAATTAAATAGCTGAAAAACAAGCTAGAGTTATATATTGTTATGATTTTTCAAAGTATGATGATATAAAATTCGCTTTGACAAAGAAGACTGCTTTTAGTTTATTGCTAAAGCCACCTGAAATAAAATACATAAAAATGTCTGACCATTTATACCAAGACTAAGTGTTAATGTGTAAAACGGTTTCAAAGATGAACTTGTCTGTATCTTTTTTCCGTGATCATATGTATGGTTCATTGTAGAAACTATCATCGGTTATTTAAAAGCTCTAGATTATGGAATCGAAAACAACAAGTTATATAAAGTATTTCGAAAACATAATCAATTTGTTAGTTTTTTGTGTTTTTTTTTTTTTTTTTTTTTTTTTATGCTTCTTGTAAATTTGACAAGTCAAGCTCTTTCAAACCGGTTTTTACAGGGTTTTTTTTTCATAAAATTATTTTTAAACCCGGCATATCCTTTATGTTGATGTCCGGTGCCTTTAATTTAGTGGTACTCGTTGGTTGCCGTCTTTCATAATTGTTTTTCATTTTTTGTTTTTAGCATGAATTTGTTCGTTGGTTTTCTCGTTTAAATGGTTTCACATTTTTCAGCTTACTATACGGTATGGGTTTTGCTCATTGTCGATGCCCTATAGTTGTTAACATTCTCGTCCGTTGATCTGTGGTTGATAGTTGTGTTCAACAAAACCATTGATTTATGGCAAAAAACGCGATTTTTTTATTCGCAATGTATTGGATTTCAAAAGTCATATTTTTCACCCAATATTTCAAAAACCGATATTTGAACATGAACATGGTCTGATTAAATTTTGAATTCCTTCGCACACATTTGAATACTTATTTCTCATTTTTTTAAATGCGGCCAATTTTTCATAATTCCTGCAAAATAAATATTACCCCTTTGTTCAATAAATATAGAATAATGGCATTTTTGTTTTTGATACTAACTTTATCAGCAAGAATTTCAAGCGAGCCAGCTAGTCTTTGTCTGCTTACTATACGGTATGGGTTTTGCTCATTGTCGATGCCCTATAGCTGTTAACATTCTCGTCCGTTTATCTGTGATTGATAGTTGTGTTCAACAAAACCATAGATTTATGGCAAAAAACGCGATTTTTTATTCGCAATGTATTGGGTTTCAAAAGTCATATTTTTCACCTAATATTTCAAAAACCGATATTTGAACATAAACATGATCTGATTAAATTTTGAATTCCTTAGCACACATTTGAATATTTTGAAATGCGGCCGATTTTTCATAATTCCTGCAAAATAAATATTACCCCTTTGTTCAATAAATATGGAATAATGGCATTTTTGTTTTTGATACGGACTTTATCAGCAAGAATTTCAAGCGAGCCCGCTTGTCTATGTCTGCAGTTTGAATAATCTATTTATGAGGTTACAATAGGTATATAAAATAATTTTTCGCAGTGAAGGTATAAATGTTAAAGCGGCTCACAATTATTTTTTTTAGAGAATGGAATCAGCAACATCACTGCCGCATCACTTTTGATCGTCTTAATCTGGTTATACAATTATTATATATATATAGAAACACGTTTAGCCAAAGCAATAGTTTTTCGACGTTTGTGATAGGTCTCAATATCTAAAACTTCACAACATTAGTGTTTTGACTAGACAAATAGTACTCCCTTGGTTTAAATCAACCAACAGTGACTTCCACTTAGTGGCAGAAATATATGTTAAACCTTAATCAAGTATACTCCAGGCAAACATTTTGAAAGTAAAGAAAAATCTTCCATCACGGAACAATAAAAATCATCTAAGATCAACTTTTTTTTTTTTTTTTATCTTCTTACTATTTTATATATGAGAACACATTGTCATGTTGATTTTCATTTGTATATTTTTTAATAAATATAAAGATGAAGCTGGGATGTACTTTTGTTTTTTGTGAAAGCAAAACATTATGATTTTCAATATAATAAACTGGTATATTTGAATACTTAATGCATTCACAAAATCGGCAACAGAATGGAGAAACCTGAAATGAAAAAAAAAAAGATTGATTTACTGATAAATCCATTCTAAATAAAAGAAATGAAGATTCGAAAGGTTACAATTTCCCCATTCATCTTAATGTTAAATCGGCTGAAAACTTCATCGACAAGTTATTGAAATTTCATCATGCAAATGAATAGTGACAAAAGTTTACTACTCTGCAAGAATAAGCTCTAGGAGATTACAATTTCTGAATGGCAATTCATATCCAATTTTATGTGTTATTGGAAGTTGTACCGCCTATTCAAAGTTTCAAAGAATATTGCAGTATGATTTGTATTGCCGAGACAATTAGATGAAATGCTCTTTTAAATGACTTCTTTATCTTGCTGACTGGGACATTTTGTTATTTGACAATATGTTGCACGTCGTCATGAAACTATGAAGCGGGTTTTTTTCATTGTTACTAAATGAACCCATGTTTTTTTAAAAAGTAGGTTATTTTTTTCGCGCCATCGAATTCATCAATTAATGACTGCATATAAATTGTGCATCAATAACTTGACTGTCAGCTTTATATTCGTTATTAAATTGATGGAATAGATGATATTTCTGGAGAGGGAATACAGATTCAAAAACATTGTAATAGAAGTTGCAAGTGTGAATTCACATAATGACATTACTTGTTTAGCACACACCATAACGTTATTGTGTAATCCATGATAGATCTAGATCATATTGTCATCATCCAAGTCGGCTTATTACATCGAGATGACCGTGAGGTCATTCCGATGTATTAATTGCTATCGCTTAAATTTCCATTATGCAAATTAGTTTTGGGTTTTCAACCGATCTATAAAAATTATAGATCCGCGGACATTATCTAGTGCAAAATAACATTCCTTAGCATGTTTTAACTTCATTTTTGCAATAGATACTCCTATAATTTTTTTTTTCAAAAACACAAATTAATAATATGAAAATGTTTTGTAAAGGTAAAAATTCATTGATAATATCTATGCACACGTACCGAAAAATGGTGTTAAAGCTTGCGGTAGAATATCTCAAGAACGTTTTGCGACACTCCCGACAAGGACCGGTAACTCTGTAATTGTTTTTGCGGGAAAATATGAATGGCTTCTCATATCCAATCTTTTAGCAAAATCGATTTTTTACAGAAGAGTGTCCACCATGCACTTGAACTGCACTATTATTAGAATAGTAGAATAGAATGATATACAAATGGATGAAAATTATATATACATGTAACTGTTATAATATATAACCACAAACCAGTGTATACGCTGGGACTAATATTATATTAGTATAATAGTCCCAGGTATACTGATTTGTATCACTGCAATATAATAGTTATTACGGTGCGGTTGAATTTCCTGTCATTAATTCATCATCCACGCACGAACTTGTCTCAGAAAAAAAATATATCTCTGTACATTAAGTTCAGTTTCAGGTATAGAGATGTGATCTTTTTCTGTGACATGTGCTTTTGACCATCCACAAGAACTTGCGGTCATCCGATGTTCAATACTTCAGTACTTTGATTTTTCTAATGGTACCATTTCTGAACAGATAATTAATTCTATAACCTGAGAATATGTTATGTGCTTTATATTTGATAATGTTCTTTACGTAATTGTACTGCATTGTGGGGTCAAAATTTAGTACATATTTAAAAGTGTGAAACCCCAGATCAATCTGATAGTTTAACTGAATGCTGCCCTAGCGCTAAATGTATAGGTTCTTAGAAAAGGTTCAATATGAAACATAAAACAGTAAAAAAAACAAGTTAGGATATGTCGGTAGGTCTGCAAATACTCGGAGGAGAAACATAAACAAAAATGTTTCCCATTACCATAAATCAGAATTAAAAGAAGAATATTTCAGAATGTTTATATAAGATAATATAATTACTCATTATATCGATGTTTTAACCAAATGAGAGTCTTTATCGAACGAAATAACCCTTAGTATAACACAACAGAATTACATGTGTATGTATTTTGATATAATTACAAATATACTATTTTGTTAAAAGTACCAGTGAAAAAAAAATTGCCATTGAAACAGTACAGATTTGTTCTTTTAATCATATACGTCTTATTTATGAAATTTGTAGGCAACACACGAGTAAAAAAAACCATTATAATGAAACACGCAATTTAGTTTCAGTAGAAATATTGAATTTTGAAAATGAAAATGGAAATACTTCGAGGCGCGTTAAGTTCACCGGGGTAATTGAGATGCAAGAAATCACTGAAATGAGAAATTTAAAACGTTTTTGATTTTTGGAAAGCTCTGTATGAATTCTGATTCATGGGAGTACAAAAACAAGTCGATCAATGGGGGTGCACAATTAGTACCCATTGGAATACCGACTGTATGTTGAAATATCAATCAACTAAACTCAACAAATAAGTCGTCTTATATCTTTATAATATAACATTTAGTGTGTTTGTTGGTGAAATCAGTGTGGTTCTTCACAAAGTAAATTTGTCTATTTCGAATAGACAAAAAATATTACAGTCAATCCTTAAATGGTATGACTGTCAATGAGATAACTATTCACCCGATAGAAAGGGACGATGATGTAAGCAGCTATCGGTCCCCGTATGACCTTCAACAATTGGCAAATCCCGTACCTTATAATAAACTACAAGCATTAAAAAAAACAGACATGACAAAATATTAAACAATTCAAACGAAAAAGATATATTACAGACAGCAACCCAAAACAACCACTAAATTACAGGGTTCTGACTTGGGATGGGCGCATAAATAATATGACGGGATTATACATGTTTGTGAGCGCTTAACTGTTATCCTAACCGATATCAGTTGTGTTCATTTCTAAAGACCATGTCACTGGACCATAAGAAATAAAGATTAATGCTGAAGTTCTTAGAATTTTTATGACGATAAATTAGATATTATGAAAGTTGAATTCTTCCGAACTATTTCTATCTATGTTACAACGATTTGAGGTTCAATATTACATCTGGTAGTTATGAACACCTTTAAGTTTGTCAGATTAAAGTCGGTGTTGTCATAACTACGAAAGAGTTTTAGCATGATCCGTTTGTTCGATGGGATTTACAAAAAAACAATGTAACTATAAATTTCAATACACACATTCCATATGGTCATTTAAATTGAATTTTTTGAAAGTATTATTCATAAATACTTAGCACCAATGCTTGTTCTTATTTACCCCAACGAAATACTTCCATGTGAAATTCAATTGGCTCAATATAGATGCAGGGTCAATATTAAAATTAATCTGTGTTTTAACACACAGATGAAACATTTTCGAATTAAAAACTGTTTTTGAAGTTTTGAATCTGATGAATTGATGGAAAAATAAGTACAGTACTTTGTCGTTATTACCACCTATTAAACTAATTGTGATCAATCAATCCCTGAACAATATCTTTCTTATTATTACTATCACTTCGTAACTATAAATACTACTAAATATGCAGATATATATTTTCTTTTAATTCATTACATCAACGGGAAGACTCGAGTCAATTCTGACTAAGGATATCTGATGACCTTTTACAGAAGATATCTCCATTTCACTATTTTACCAGACATACACAATGTGTTAGTAGGTCATTTCTTTTGTTTTTTGTTTTTGTTTTTTGTTTTTTGTACAGAATTTTCGTGTAACACATAAACTGTCATCATGATTTGGGATTCCTGGCTCGTGATTAGGTATTTGTAGTCAAGGTAACCTTAAACCTTAAAAGATGGATAAAAAAGACCTAGTTATTGTTTTTGGAGATTTTAATTCAAATTTGATACAATTATATTGAAGCTATCCTCTGGAATATTTAAGAAGTATTTGTCGCAGAAATGTAAATTTAACCGTTAAATTATTATAACATTATACATATAGACCACACTTGAATATGACCGCATTTATATTATTTCATATGATAATTCTTGGTGGAGAGTTGTCAATCATACCACATCTTCATATTTTTATATAGGTACTTTTGGTATTTGATATATTTCTTGTCAACTGAACGAACAATTCAAAGATGCCTAATTCTCAAATGCTCTCACTCTCATAACCGATAACTTATTAATTTATATGATCTTAAAACTAAAGTGCCCTAGTTTTTTTTTTTTTTTATGATGATTGGCATACTGACTAGCCCTTTTGCAATAAGATTACACGTGATAAATTTTTATTAAGGAAACCTCTAGCTATGTGATAAATGTCGTATCTGTCACCATCGGAATTGCTTTGGATGTCCCTTTGCAGTGTTATTTCATACATTTTTCATTTTGATGATACATTATGTCAAAACAAAGTAGAAGTGTCGCCGCTAACAAGACACAAATATATCCGAATCAATTAACGGAATGTCTTAGGTGTTCTCATTTTGTTTCCTAGGATGTGTGAAAGCTTGAAAGTCCATGCCAATTCTTATAGTTCAATGCTTATTACTGCAATATAACTTGTCACTAAATCGTACAAGACAATGGGTTTCATTTGTGTTTTACTGACGGTAATTTGTATTGGTGTGATTAAATATGACATGTCTATATCGAAATATGAACAAAGCATAAACCATTAGGATACATCATCTGACAGCGCAGATTATACCAAACTTGTTTCATTCGAAACAAATTAAAATTTTAAGTCCTTTGAGACAACAATTAATGTTAGCTTCATTTTTCCTGTCGTCTAAATACAAAGAAGATCAAATATATAGGACAATTTTCCCTGTAGTGAGACGTGCTCTTAATCTCATAGATGGTATCAGATGAAAAGTCTGAAACAACCAGGTGAAAAGTCTGAAATACGCGCCACGTAAAAGTCTGAAATTATAGGTACCAAAAGAAAAGTGTGAAACAGGCACTAATTGAAAAGTCTGAAACACGCATTTGGTCAAAAGTCTGAAACAGATACCAGGTGAAGAATCTGAAACAAGATATAGCTTCTCTATACTTTCTCTATGTATGATATTATCGACAACTGACCGCGAAAATAATTACAAATGAACATTATTAGATCATAATTATACTCAACTATAAATCAAAAGAACAATCTGTGATAACAGAATGACTGCAATAATAATTGATGCGTCGTCTTATTTCAGATAATTTGGAAGAAGAACAACAATAGTTATTGCTTTTTCTTATCTATATAAAGAAAAAAAATAGTTTCTTAAAGCAAAAACAAAAAACGTATTTCTATTCTGACAGTAACTTTCATCATTGTGAAAATAAAATCATTTTATTTATATACTTTATCATTGCTAGTCGATAAATTCTAAAATCTATTCAACAAACCATTTAATTGTACTCGTAATAAAATGGACCTGATGCAATCGTCACCTCATCAATCACACAGATATGAACTTCATTAATATAAGGATTGCCGAGAAAACAAATATTATATTTCATATTTTGATATCGTGATGCATAAAATATCTAGAATTTCACATCATTCTCAATCTGTTGAGAAACTTAACGAGTACTAGCTCAAAAAACAATGGCGCAACTATACAATTATAAGTTTTCTTATCAATCTTTTGGTTCTATCACTATGTTTCATTAGATCAGCATTCTTGTGTCAAGTATTGGGTTTTATACATAAAGTTATTGTAGCATAGCAGCAACTGGTCACATTGTAGAGGTTTTCGCGAGCCCCATAAAGGTTTATATTTTATCAAGCGACTGATATTTTACAATATCCATGAGATTAAATGCTGATTTGATTTCTATTGCATTGATTTAGATGGGTTTGTTTATCAACCATAGTTATTTCGAGGTTTTCAAAGCTTGCTGTGATAAAGTCGTGTCAGAACAATATTCCATAGTTGTTAACGCAAGGTTAACCTGCATATTGTCGGGTCAAACTGTTTGCCACTACAAAAGAAAAGAAAAAAAACAGCAACACGTGGTTTTCCGAAGCGCTGAACAGGAAGATACGCATGCAGGGAAATACGATAAATAAACATGCAGTCTAGCTGACTTACGATGCTTACTGTTGCTGTTAAATTGGTCTGTGATTTCTTAATCATTATAGTATAGAAATATATGTACATATATATCTGAAACAAAGAAATATAAAAATCCCAAATGATATTTATTTTATGAACTTTTATGAATTAAAATGCTTGATAATGTCTATTTTTTCACAATAATTGCAAAATTGTTGTTAAAGTCGAAAACTTAATGTTGACCAACAAATCATGAAAATAACATTAAGGACAGATGGACGCTGTCAGAAGTATATGTATGCATTACAATCATTAATGAACTCTGTCAGAAGGAAATTTATGCATATACAAGATTTGATGAACCCTGTCAGAAGGACATGTAGGCATTGCAATCATTGATGAATCCTTTCAGAAAGACATGTACGTATTACAATCATTAATGAAATCTGTCAGAAGGACATGTAATCATTACAATCATTGATGAACCCTGTCAGAAAGACATGTAGGCATAATAATCATTCATAAACCCTGTCAAAAGGACATTTATGGATTACAACCATTGATGAACTCTGTCAGAAGGACATGTAGGCATTACTATCATTGACGAACCCTGTCAGAAGGATATATAGGCATTACAATCATAACCCTGGCAGAAGGAAATGTGGGCATTACAGTCATTGATGAACCCTGTCAGGACATGTGGGCAATTTACAATCATTGATGAACCCTTTCATAAGGACATTTAGGCATTACACTCATTGATGTACCATTTCAGAAGAAAATGTACGTACTACAATCATTGATGAACTCTGTCAAAAGGTCAGTAGGTATTACAATCATTGATGAACCCGAGAAGAAGGACATTTATGCATTACAATCATTGATGAACCCGAGAAGAAGGACATTTATGCATTACAATCATTGATGAACCCGAGAAGAAGGACATGTATGCATTACAATCATTGATGAACCCGAGAAGAAGGACATGTAGGCATTACAATCATTGATGAACCCTGTTAAACGGACATGTAAGCATAACATTCATTGATGAACCCTTTCAGAAAGACATGTAGGCATTACAATCATTGATGAACCCTTGCAGAAGGACATGTAGGCATAACAATCATTGATGGACCCTTTCAGAAGGCATTACAATCCTCGAATGTAACATTTTTTTGAAGACCTGCTACTCATTGTTACTCAGAATTAAAATGAAGACACCACTTTATAAATTCATCCGCACGGAGCGCTTTCTAGATTTACCTTCATTAGGAACGCTCAAACCGAATATCTGAAAGCCAAATTTATATAAAACAGTTGAAGAGCTATATGACAAAAAAAAACCTTAAAAAAGCCAAATCCATCTCAGATCAACTTTTCCTTAGGGAGTTGAAACCTTAGTTTCTTTAAAATTTCAAAATTCATAAACGGACAAAATAAGAAAGGTTTGTAATAAATCATGTCAGTACCGAAGAACTGACTACTGAGCTGATGATACCCTCGGAGACTGATATTGCACCAGCAGAGGTACCGACCATCTGTAAAAAAATGAAAACACCACTTTATAAATTTCATGCGTCCAAAGCGCTTTTCATGATTTACCTTCATCAGGAACGCTCAAAGCCAAATATTTGAAAGCCGAGAATGTATAAGAACCGAAACAAAACAGCCCCTATTGAGAAACTGAACCAAAAATTAACATTGACCAATTAACATGAAAATGAGGTCATGGTCAGATAAACCCTGTCAGACAGACATGTTTTTCTGACAATCATTCTAGTAGACTCCGAATATTGTATTCTTATTACTCATACAAAACGACTCCGAATATTGTATACTTATTACTCATACAAAACGACTCCGAATATTGTATACTTATTGCTCATACAAAACGACTCGAATATTGTATACTTATTACTCATACAAAACGACTCCGAATATTGAATACTTACTACTCATACAAAACGACTCCGAATATTGTATACGTATTTGTATGAAAAATTGAAGTATTCTTTAGGTGTGTAAATATTCTGGATGCGCCAAAGGTAAAGTCGACCCGTTACGGTAAAAAAAATCTTTCAAATTTGCTGCTGTAACTTTATGGAACGGCCTTCCAAACCATTTCAGGACTGAAAAAAGTTTTTCACATTTTAAACGTCTTATTTAGTCCTGGAACGGTTTGGAATGTCGCTGTTCTGCTTGCAGATAACTCTTGAGCTGTTTATTATTTATGTTGCTTTTGTTGCTTTGGACTAGTATTGATGTATTTCAGCATGAAATTTTATATATTTTAAATTTTAGTTTCTGACACATTTTTCCAGAAATTGGGTAATCAATGCATGCTGAAAATATTTTGTTCTTTGAAAATTCTAGATCTCGAAGCATATATTATAGTTCCAAACATTTTTATTAGATTTTTATAAAAGTTATCTGTTTATTTAAATAGTTACCATAGTTTTAATCTTATTTTTTGTTTAACTTTGAAAGAGGCAAAACATATAATAGATAAATGCTTTACTTCATTCTAAATCTGTTGCTAAATTTTTATTGCATGCTTTGTGTGAGATTCAATTTTGTATTGCAGGTTGTTTGTATCTTGGATTGTTTTTATGTTGTGTATATTTTTTTATATTTGGCCAAAAGCTCCTTAGAGCTTGTGTTGTATATTTTACTTATGCTGAATCAAAATAAATTTTTCTTATCTTATATTACTCATACAAAACGACTCCGAATATTGTATACGTATTACTCATACATAATGACTCCGAATATTGTATACTTATTACTCATACAAAACTCCAAAATAGTGAACTACATCCGATGTCTTAACATTGATAAATATACAATGAAAATACGGTCATGACAAGATAAACCCTTTCAGATAGACATGTGAATCCTATCTTATGGGTATGTTTCATGATCATACCTTGCAATGGTTGTATATACCAGATCTTATTCAGAATGAACAAAAAAAAAGATCGCGTGATAAAAAATCTGCACAATGTTTATGCAGTCTTGAACTTTTACTATATCATAACTCGAAACGTTTCCGCTTACGTTTCAGAATCTGATAAAAAAAATTGAAAAAATAATTCATCAGCAAATTACATTTTCGAATTATTTGTATAACAAAAAATATTGTTATAAAATGGTAGAAAGATTTTAATGTTTGACCTCCGTTTACGATGTAGGTCCGTGTGTCGACCTGTAGAATGATGTGTTTTTATTTTCTTTTGTTTTTTTCATTTGTTGGGTTGTTATCTCATTGACGTATGCCTCGCATCTCCTTTCATTCATACGAAAGAATGATTTTAAATCTTTGTGGATTTTTGTTATATATATCATTTGGTTTCTTTCTCATTGCCCTATATGTGAGCTTTCCGTTTATCCCTTTCGTTGAAGATATTTTCTATGTATATATATATATATTTAGACCCCTCTAACAAGAAATTTGTTTTGCATGCACACGTATAAAAATTGCGGTTTTTATCCAACGCAATCATAGGTTTGAAAGTTGTTTTCAATTTAGACTTGTTTATTTTTTTTTCGTTTGGGCTTGTATTATATTTGCCTTCGGGTTTATATGATCCGTTCATCCTATTTTGACTCCTCAAAATTCAAGAGTCTATCCTAAATTGAGGTAAATTATATGGCCTTCCAAATACCGTTTCGATTCCTAACATCACTGAAGAGACATTAATTGTCGAAATCCGGATATGGTGTACTAAAATCTTTGCACCTTTGTTTGCGGTAAACCATCTTTGCCGCAAGTTTATTGTAACAGTTTTCTGTTTGGTATTAAATTTATAATTAAGATCCATTTATAACACCTTGTGATCCGTTTATTTGACAATCGCCATTGTCAGTCAGCAGGGTTTAAGAAGATTTGTTGTTCGACCTGTTAGTCAAATGCGTTTTGTTAAAATATACTTTTTCACTTTTTTGGTCTTTTGGAAAATGTTGTTTGTGCTGTATTTTGACCCCTCTAACAAGAAATTTGTTTTGCATGCACACGTATAAAATTTGCGGTTTTTATCCAACGCAATCATAGGTTTAAACGTTGTTTTCAATTTAGACTTGTTTATATTTTATATTTTTTCGTTTGGGCTTGTATTATATTTGCCTTCGGGTTTATATGATCCGTTCATCCTATTTTGACTCCGCAAAATTCAAGAGTCTATCCTAAATTGAGGTAAATTGTATGGCTTTCCTAATACCGTTTCTATTCCTAGCATCACTGAAGAGACATTAATTGTCGAAATCCGGATATGGTGTACAAAAACCTTTGCACCTTTTGTTTGCGGTATATCATCTTTTCCGCAAGTTTATTGTTTTCTGTTTGGTATTAAATTTTTAATTAAGATCCATTTATTACATCGGTGATCCGTTTATTTGGCAATCGCCAATGGCAGTCAGCAGGGTTTAAGAACATTTGTTGTTCGACCTGTTAGTCAAATGCGTTTTGTTAAAATATACGTTTTCACTTTTTGGTCTTCTGGAAAATGTTGTATGTGCTGTATTTAGACCCCTCTACCAAGAAATTTGTTTTGCATGCACACGTATAAAAATTGCGGTTTTTATCCAACGCAATCATAGGTTTGAACGTTGTTTTCAATTTAGACTTATATATATTCATATATTTTCAAGAATGGTAAAGTGAAGTCGTATCCTCTTAATGTCATGTCATATGCTCGAAATGTAAAATTATCGTTTGATTTACAATATGAACGACGTCCAGCGTTCTAGTTACAAGTCATGTTTTCTTAGAATTGTTTGTACAATTATTCTCACTGTGAACTGATAAAAATCTTACAACGTATCCTACAATATATACAAGCATACTGAATCAACGAAGAGCAGAGTCATTCATTACAGATAGAATGAATGATTTAGACATTTGGCGATTTATAGTTAGATTAGATTAGTAGAATAGTAGTATTCTTTATTACTCTTTATAACTATATATGGAGAAAATACAAGACTCCAAGAAGGAAAGTCTTTATTTCCATTGATAAAATAAGTAGTCAAATAATATAATGCATTTAATTTGTTATTGGTATTTACTAAAATGTCTGTAACCTTCTAAAGTCCATTTGATAAATCATTTTATTTATTCATAACAATATCGAGATGAAACAAATGTTGACGCATTAACGTGATTGAATAAATAAATTGGAACTGGAATTGACCGTCAACCAAGTAGGATGTTTATCACGAAGTAAAACCTGGTCCAACTCACAACAGGACAGTGCAAGTACCAACAGGTCAGGGATGTGACAATTTTTACAATTAATCAACATATATTTCCACTTCTTGCCAGTTATTATTGGATTGTTTATCTTTGATACATCCTGGAAGTTATTTCATATGTTATTTTTCTATCTTCACTTATCGAACATGCAATACAAAGAGAAATTATCATTTGCAAAAAAAAGAGATACGCATTTGATAGAGTTTGTACATTGTTAGTTGTTTTCCCAGTATCTCAGGCTAACTCCTCTTATAAAACTTGACGACCATAGAATTATACGAATAAACAGCAATGTGCGCCAACAAACAAAATGTTTAAAGTTAGAACTACATTATGTAAATATTGATCAGGGTGAAAATGATATAATTTAATACTGCAATATTACACAAAGTCTTGGCAAAACATAAAGCAATAATAATACGGTAACTGTTTTAAGTTGATACTTTAATTTGTTATTGCTGTTACTCAATATCTCCAGTCAGTCCGCTTCGTCAGCTTTGTATATCAAAACTGTGATGGCTTTTGTTATGGTTTGATGGTTGATTTTTATCAATTGCATTAATTATGCATTGTTGTTTAGTTTCTTGGATAGATATAACTGTCAGACCTTATTTTTTACCAGCTTAGTTTATTTGATCAGTACTAGTAGTACTTGTAAAAGAAAAACATATGCTAAGTTTTAAAAACGACTGATGTTAAAATGAGATGAAAACGAAAATTGTTTTGAAAATAAAATTTGAGTTTTTAAGGGGAGTTTTGATCTTTAGTCATACGAATTTCGTTAATCATTATTTTGGTTTAAAATTAAAACATTATAAACTAATGTGTAGTTGCCTCTATAACAATTTTAAACAAATATAGTTTTGAAATTAAAAGTTTGTGTGAAACTGTTAACCTATTATAAGTTTATTATGGGTGTGTTCTTATTTTTTTATGTGTTTTTCTTCCTTGTTGCTCCTAGGTTTAAAAATTTAGTTTGACGCAAAACAAAAACAGCCTTAGTTTGTTTTTGGTTCAGAATTGCAGTTGTCATATAAAAATAAGAAGATGTGGTATGATTGCAAATGAGACAACTCTCCACAAGAGACCAAATGACACAGAAATTAACAACTATAGGTCACCGTACGGCCTTCAACAATGAGTAAAACCCATATCGCATAGTCAGCTTTAAAAGGCCCCGAAATGACAAATGTAAAACAATTCAAACGAGAAAACTAACGGCATGATTTATGTACAAAATTATGAACGAAAAACAAATATGATATACAGCAACAAACGACAATCACTGAATTACAGGCTCCTGACTTCGGACAGGCACATGTCATGGTGTAAATTTCTGTGAATTTATTTCATAACTTTTCAATACTGTTTTATGTTGTTACAATCTTTCTCAATCCATGTGTCGTAATCTGCTTGAAGTTCAATTAGTAAAATAGAACTTAAAGAGTCAATATCATTTTGAGATAACGGATTAAGCTTAATAAGTACTTGTGAATAGACCAAATTTGTCAAATTTATATTTTAAAATAAGTGTCATTTTATATTCGAGCAATTCGACATTTGTTATAAAAAGAGACATTAAGAAAATATAGTCCGTGAGGATTACAGAACGTTAGAATACGGACACCGTATTGCTTGCTACATTTAAGGACTTCCCAGTGGACTGTGCCGTTGTTATTGTTTTATGGACTTCCATATGTAATTTGTTTTATGTAATTATATTGATTTAGTTTGGATTCAATAATTGAACATTGGAAGTACAACCTGTGTATTTCTTATTTATTCAAATCTACCGCTAGTTCCCCCGTGTTGTAAAATTACAATACGTCAATTGGTGCGAGGACCCGGAACATTTTGTTGATTCTGAAAGATTAATCCACAGTTTGTTTTGCAAAATCCCGTGTACTATTAACGATATGAACATTTACGGAATTCCAATCGTTTACGACAGAAACCACCCGAGACAAGAAAACAATGTGAATCGACAAAAGGAATTCAAAGCAGTCGCTTATGACGAAAGCAACTTTCAACGGCCTCAAACAAATTTGACTTTTGTTCGCCATGTGAACTTCAAGTGCTTTAGGTGTGGAAAATTTGGACATTTTAAAGCAAACTGTACTTCGCTCAACAAGGTACCAAAGTCAACGAAAAGGAAAGAAAGGGACTCAATCAGACTTCGTGTGTTTCTTGCAAAGAAAATGAACAACGATTTTCCATTTTCAAATTTAAAACGACAAAAATTTTCAAATTACTGTGACTAAAGCCATTCTCCCGGTTAAAATGGAAATGAACAGTTTAAAGATAAATATTCAAAAACCCCGGAAAGCAATAGCCGCGCAGGAAAAAGTGATTGTCAACAAAAATTTAAGAATTAGTGATTTGGCTTTATCCTTAGAAGTCAAAGAAGAATTGCACGACGAAAAAGTTGAACAGCTGAACAATTTTATCAAATTTCAAGGAGAACAAAATGATGAAATAGAAAAACAAAGACGTTTTGTCGAATCAACTTTGTATTCCGTTCAAACATCAGTGGAAAGTGCCAACCGAGGATTTATCAAGAGCTTCAACAAGAAAAGCAAACTGTACAGGAATGGATAAAGATCTGTGAAAATCAAAGTGAAGACAAAACGCACTATCGCTCGTTGTGGGAAAACGTTAAATTGAAATTAGAAGAGACACAAATTGAAATCTCTATGTTAAAACAATCTTCAAGTAATGACAACAAGAATACATCGCAAAACAATATGAGGTACTCAAGAGGTCAAAACCATCGATCGAGAGGAAACCGTCCTACAAGAAGAGGCTTTGGTCATTACAAAATAGTGTCAGTTCTATACCTTTAAGACTCTGGGCCAGAGTCTAGTTGGAGTGGAGGAGAGTTGTCATGGTGTAAATTTCTGTGAATTTATTTCATAACTTTTCAATACTGTTGTAATCTGCTTGTAATTGTTACGCCAGAAAATCGCCTTTTAATTGTAGCCAACAAAAGACACAAATCAATAATAAAATTTAACAAGCTTTATTATACACAAGTTTACAAGAAGTATTACACAAAAAGAAATGTCAACTTAACTGTCAACATATATGTCTGATCTTTTGTCTTTTCTTTATCCGAAAATCTTCTCGGGAATCCACGCAGAATATTACGTCCAATAGGTCACAATCTAGTATCATGTTGTTAGTAAATAAAAGTGTCAATCCAACTGCTGAGAATGTTGATGTCTATCGATGTCTAAGTCTATATCTATGTCTGTGTCTAACTTTAGGGTCTGCATTTAAATACTTGTAAAGGAAAGTTCTAGATAATTGTAGATGTTTAAATTACGCATCTTTTGTTATGATCATTCTGGAAACGTTATGTAAGTGAAATAGAAAGTTCTAAACACCTCCCCCCTTAAAAAAAGTTTGAGTGTACAAAATTTTTCATGAAAAATATGTACAAAAATACATAGTATATACACAGTGTTTTAATAAGTTCTAGATAAAGCATCTGCTATTACATTATCTTTACCTTTAATATGTTTTACAATAACATCATATTCCTGTAACAATAAACTTCACCTAGTCAATCTCTGGTTCTTGATTCTCATTTTATGTATGTATGTAGGTGAGAGGATTATGATCAGTATAAACAGGAATAGGATGGACAGTGGGATTTAAATATACATCAAAATGTTGAAGTGCAGACAACAGTGCAAAACACTCTTTTTCAGTTACGAAACGAAAGGTTTTATCTGGTTTGGGCACAAGGAGACA
This sequence comes from Mytilus coruscus, assembly GCA_017311375.1. Taxonomy (NCBI): domain Eukaryota; kingdom Metazoa; phylum Mollusca; class Bivalvia; order Mytilida; family Mytilidae; genus Mytilus; species Mytilus coruscus. The sequence goes on along the minus strand of CM029601.1, from coordinate 24,970,816 downwards.
AGGAGAACTCCATTCACTGTTAATCGGCTCAATAATATCATTGTCAAGCATATATTTAATTTCTTGTCTCATAAATTTAAGTGTGAGTGGATTGAGCCGATAAGGATGTTGCTTAATTGGAGAAGCATCACCTACACCGACATCATGACAAACAGCAGTGGTTTTGTTTGGCACATCTGGAAAAAGATTTTTAAAAGAAAATACCAATTAAGCTTTTAATTTTTCTCTACGATCAACAGATGTGTAAGTTTTGAATCTAAATTTGACAAAATTTCTGAATTTTTCAATCTAACTGTCTCTGCCATAGTTTTAGAACTAAAAGGCAGTTCAGTTATATCTGGTTTGTCATGATTGTTCTCCAATTTAACCATGGCTAAAGTGGCAACTGGTTTACTCTCACCTTCATTATTACGCTCAAAATATGATTTTAACATATTAATGTGACACACTCTATTTTGTTTACACCGACCTGGTATTTTTACAATATAATTCAAATCATTGATTTTACTCTCTATGGTATAAGGACCACAATATTTAGCTTGTAATGGATGTCCAGGGACTGGCAAAAATACAAGTACCTTATCACAAGGCTCAAAAAATCTGTCCCTGGCATCTTTATCATACCATATTTTCATCTTATTCTGAACAGTTTTTAAATTGTTCTGAGCAATTTGACAAGCAGTATACAATTTTTCTTTATATCTAGATACATAGTCTAGAAGATTCAAGTCAGTGTGTTCAGTAAGCCATTTTTCCATAATCAATTTTAAAGTCCCCTTACAGTGTGACCAAATACCAACTCAACTTAAGCCGACACTAGGGGCCGTCTTGACCTTGTTGTAGGGTATGAATCGTTCGTTCATTGTTGAAGACCTTACATCAACTGTCAAGATGAAGAACAGGAATAAAAGCCCTGTTCATTGATAATTTTTTATGTTTTCTATGTATTGTGTGCGATTTTGTCCCATGTACATTTACTCCATATCCTTTCATTTTCTATCAAAGGGACTAAAACCAAGGGATTCTTGAACAGCCTCTCGGACCGCAAAAAGTAAAAAGTGAACACCATCATCCCAGTCCCTGTCAAATTGAAGACAAAAAGTTCTAATCATGTTCTTCAATGTTTGATGAAAATGTTCTAAGGCACCTTGAGATTCTGGATGATAAGCACTTGACCTATACTAAGCAATCCCTAACTGGTAAACGACTTGCTGAAATTAACCTGACATGAAATTTGAACCCTGGTCGGACTGTATAGACTTTGGAAGTCCTACTAGCGTAAAATATTTGATCAGAGCTTTGACAATAGTAGGTGTCTTGATGTTCCTTAACGGAATAGCCTCAGGAAAACGAGTGGAGGTACACATGATTCTCAGTAAATACGCATTTCCGGTCTTGGTCTTCGGTAAAGGTCCAACGCAATCAATAAGTACTCTGCCGAAAGGTTCTTCAAAGGCTGGAATAGGCAGAAATGGTGCTGGTGGTATTTTCTGATTAGGCTTACCAACAACCTGGCATATATGGCATGATTTGCAGTATTCTGCGACATCAATTCTTAGTCTTGGCCAGTAGAAATGCTGTAAGATCTTAAGGCAAGTCTTCCTTATACCTAAGTATCCAGCCAAGGGGTGTCATGGGCAAGACCAATAATGTCTTGTCTATAGACTTTAGAGACTTTAGGCACCACCACTTGGTGTACCACTCTCCATTCCTCCTCTGGTGTAGCATCAGGGGACCTCCACTTGCCGTCTTGATGGTAATAGCATTCGGCCACTTTGTCTGCTTCCTCCTGTGGTTGAGCCCTCTTGCAGAGCTAAAGAACCTCGGGGTCGTTATTTTGTTCTTCGACAAATTTCCTTCGGTCTAATGAATGGCTGTTTACGTCTGGCCATGGCATAATTACATTCTAGCTAATACTAGGTGGTCTTATTACGGCCTTCTCTGAGCTACCGGGACCTTCAATGTCGGCTAGAAAGGTGTCAGAAGGTCCATGTAATCAAACTGGTCTTCTTGCAAATCCTCATTTTGTTGTTTTCTAGCTATCGCCCTAGTAACGACACAAGCTGGATAAGTTCAGCATCATCTTCAGGTGATTTAACATCCACATCTGGTTCACTGGTAACAATTTGTTCAGCAACCACTTTGTTCCCAGCTAGATCATTTCCTAGCAATAATGAAACAGGGAGATTTGGACGAACACTCACAACAACTGGTCCAGTTATCAAATCTGACTTTAGATAAATACAATGGAGGGGAATATCTATACAACCTAACTCCACACCTTGTAATAAAACGGAGGCACCAGCAGAAGTCTCCTCGGACAAAGGCATCACACCTTCTAACAATAAAGACTGAGAAGCTCCAGTGCCCCGTAAAATCTTAATAGGCTGAGGAGTAGTATTATTAACAACAGAAACAAACCCATCAGACATAAAGGGTTTATAATCCTCCATGTAATCACAAAAACTGGACTTAAAAGCCTGACTCGTAGGACATTCCAACGTATTGGTAACACGGGGTGTCGCACAAGCACTGGTCTTGGGCTTATTATATCTTTCATTCTTCTTCTGGAGTCTTAAACAATCAGCCATCAGGTGACCATTCCTCTTACAATAAGCACAAGTCAGTGACTTCTTCTCAAAAGTATAAAATTTTGGACTAGACATATTATAACTAGACTGACTCTTATTCTGTGCAACAGGCTTACTATCACTGCGCTCAATGCTTTGATTCTTGTAATTTCCACTCGAAGTATTAAAATTTTGACCTTTGAAACTTCTCTTATGTGAAAGGGTATAATTATCGGAAATAACAGCTGCATCTTGTAATGTCTCAACAGTTTTGTCATCTAAATGTGTTTTAAGTCTAAATGAACACACTGCTTGAACTCTTCTAATAACATCAATTGTCTTAAATTATCAAAATGTTTATCTATTTTCTTTGACGTAAGCCATTTATCAAATAGATCTTCTTTTTCCCTAGCAAATTCAACATAGGTTTGTGAATCAAACTTTTTATAAGACCTAAATTTCTGTCTATATGCTTCTGGCACTAGCTCATAAGCTTTCAAAACTTCCTTTTTAACCGTGTCATAATCAGAACTATTTTCTGATGAAAGTGCTGAGTAAATTTCAGCGGCCTTGCCCTCAAAAACACTTTGCAGTATTGTAGTCCAAAAAGGCTTCGGCCATTTCAAATTTTGAGCAGTTTTCTCAAACTGTGGAAAAAAATTTATCAACTGTTTTTTCACAAAATTAAGGAACCAAACGTATATTTTTTGCTGCATCAAAATTAAAATGTTCTGATTTTGATTGAAATTTAGTGTTGCTTTCATCTTTTGCCATTTCAATTTTCATTTTCTCAATCTCTAACCTTTCCCTCATTTCAAGTTCTGCCTGTTTTAATTTAAATTCACTTTCTTTTTCTTTTTTCTCAATCTCTAACCTTTCTTCTTTTTCTTTTTTCGCCATCTCTAACCTTTCTTCTTTTTTCTTTTTTCTCCATCTCTAACCTTTCTTTCATTTCGAGTTCTACCTGTCTTTCTTCTTTTTCCAATTGTTTTATTTTGAGTTCATGTTCTAATTCAAGCTGTTTTAATTTTATAGCGTAAACATTTGCGACCTTGAGTAAAAGAGCCTCTTCACCTAAAATTTCTGCGTCAACTAATTTGTCTATTACCAAATTTTTTATAATTTGTTTTCTCATAGATACTCTAAAGTCTAATTTCAGATGTTTAGCAAGCAACACTAATTCCTCCTTCTTTAAATTATCAAACCCTTCCAGGTCTGGCGTTTTCAAAAATTTACCGGCATCAAATGCCATTTTGTAGACTTTTGTTGGCTAGTTCTAATAAAAATACTGAAATATTTTCAATGAGATATTTACGTTATCCCGGATACGAGCCCCCAATTTCTGTTACGCCAGAAAATCGCCTTTTAATTGTAGCCAACAAAAGACACAAATCAATAATAAAATTTAACAAGATTTATTATACACAAGTTTACAAGAAGTATTACACAAAAAGAAATGTCAACTTGACTGTCAAAATATATGTCTGATCTTTTGTCTTTTCTTTATCCGAAAACCTTTTCGGGAATCCACGCAGAATATTACGTCCAATAGGTCACAATCTAGTATGATATAGTAAAATAAAAGTGTCAATCCAACTGCTGAGAATGTTGATGTCTATCGATGTCTAAGTCTATATCTATGTCTGTGTTTTAGGGTTTGCATTTAAATACTTGTAAAGGAAAGTTCTAGATAATTGTAGAGGTTTAAATTACACATCTTTTGTTATGATCAATCTGGAAACGTTATGTAAGTGAAATATAAATTTCTAATCATTTCATGAGTATCAATGATTGTTCCAGTAATTTCTAAACTGCATAGTTGTAACACAATGTGTATTATTTTGTACACAATATAAAAAATATAATGTAAACATTATTAGGCCACACCGTATTGCTACATTTAAGGACTTTCCAGCGGACTGTGTCGTTGTTATTGTTTTATGGACTTCAATATGTAACTTTGTTTTATGTAATTATATTGATTTAGTTTGGATTCAACAATAGAACATTGAAACTACAACCTGTGTATTTCTTATTTATTCAAATCTACCGCTAGTTCCCCCGTGTTGTAAAATTACAATACGTCACACATACAGAATGTGGCGGGGTTAAACTAGTTTGAAGGCGCGCTAACCCTCTCCCTAACCTGGGACAGTGGTGTAACAGTACAACATAAGAACAAAAAATAAAAATTTTGAAAATTACTTTTTCATCTATACCTCCTTTAATTGTTCAACTTTATTTTATTATAGTCTAATATCAACTACTGTTTAAAAGCTAGAAAATACCGACCGTGCGAGGCTTAACAGCCAGTCAAGGTCGTTAAACACCCCCAGTAGTAGTTTAAAAGCTGCACAAATGTGTGTAAAGAAAACACAAATTGGTACATTGTATGTTATGGAATGAAAATGAACAGGAATTAAGGCAATGTAACACAAATCTATCAATGACCTCCAAGTGCAATGAAATCATAATATGTACAATTTTAAATTACTTAACCATGTGGACATGTTTTGAAAACTTTGATATAAATTATAAGAAAAATGTCCCCTAAATACTGAAATTCAGCTCGAAAAAGTTCGTACGCGTTATGACCTGAGATTTCATTCTTCTATGCAGGTCATTACCTGCATTTTCATTGTCATAGGTTGACAGGTATGCTTTTAGTCAGAAGGTCAGCATTAAAATCTTTCTACCATTTTATAACAAAAGACGTTAATTACGTATTGACAGACAGAAGACAAACACCCAAGCACTTACTCAAGATACCACTATTGGTCATCAAAATTACAATACATAATAAACTTGTCTTTTAGTTTTATTTTTTTATTTGTTGCTATTGCCTTTATACTAGCTTTCAGTAAATGCGAGTACTCTCAGATCTGTCCTGTATGTCTTTAGTGTTTTTGTTTTATATCTGTTTTCATGCTTTGAATCATTCCGGTGAGCTATGCGCTTTTCAATTGATTTTTATAGTTCAATCTTATGTTGTGCTGTTACACCACTGTCCCAGGTTAGGGGAGGGTTGGGTGCCCACAAACATGTTTAACCCTGCCATATTCTGTATGTGCCTGTCCCAAGTCAGGAGCCTGTAATTCAGTGGTTGTTGTTTGTTACTGTATATCATATTTCTATCTCTTTCTATAGTTTTGTACATAAATCAGGCCGTTAGTCTTCTCGTTTGAATGTTTTTACATTTGTCATTTTGGGACCTTTTATAGTTTTGTATGCGGTATTGGTTTTGCCTTTGACGGCCGTACGGTAACCTATAGTTGCTAACTCTTACGTCATTTTGGTGTCTGGTTGAGAGTTGTCTCATTGGTAAACATACTGCATTTTCTTATTTTTACATACTAATAGCCCAATTTCTTTACGTTACAAAAACTCAGTCTGTACTATTTTGATTGATTATACCGTATGTCTGAATAAAAGTGAAAAGCATAAATGGTATAGCTATGTTAAACAATTATATGATCTTTTGTGATACTGGAGTACTAACATTTAACCGATTTATAGATTCAATCAAAATCTTGAATCATTCCAAATTGTGAAGCGGGTCATCTGAAAGAATCTATGTAGATTTTTATCTGGAAAATAGATGAAAATAGACGTAACTTTTTTTGAGTCACGTACAATTGTATAACACATGGTGTATTGAATGCTAACCCCTTTCCGTAATTTTTCAGTTTTAATAACTTTGTCTACTGTATTATCGTTTAACGCAATTTTTGAAATTTTAATTAGTCTTAATGACTCATCAATCAACCTTTTTGCAAGGACATACAACAATATAATTTCAAAAATAATTATTAGATATACTTAAAGGGGCATTAGCTACGAGAGATAAAAAAATTAAAATGATTTTTGTTTGTTCATTCATTAAGGGAAGTGAAATAGTGAAATAATAATTCGCTTTTAGAAGCCAGTTGGTTCAATTTTGGCAAAATAAGTTAAGAAACATCGCTGATTAATTATTCACTTGCAAGTGAATAATTCGACCTCATTGAATCCGTATTCATGTGACCATCAATTGAACCCTTTAGCTTAAGATTGGTTACGCATGAACTAGGCGTGTTCAGCTATTAAAAGGAAAAGAATGTCAACATTGAAAGTGAAACAAGGGTAAACCATTTGGTTGAATAGTTCGATCCACAAAAACTCATTCTTATACAGATAAAAACGATGATTAACATATTTTTTAACTTATGATATGAAATCAGAACAGACCTAGAAAAATCCAATTACACATGTTCGACATCTATTTATATCTATATTTATGTTTATATCGGGTTATATGACTGTCGGCAGTCTTAGGAGGTCACCTCGACGGTTAATTAGATGGCGTCTAGACTAAAGTAAACACGATTCGTTGAAATTCTGTTACATATTATCCCACTCAATTTCTTGGGAAAAAATAAACTGCATTAATCATATCTCACATTATATTTACAGAGACATATATACATGTGTATATATGTCTCAGATATTAATGAATAATTTCAACATAAGGATAACATGTAAAGAAATTTGAAATAATTGATTATTTACAAAAATCTCGGTTTTTTTATTCATATTTTCGCGGGATTTTAACAGGAAGTTAGTTACCCATGCGCATTACTTATACCCGCTCTTTTCCTGTTTGAAAATAGAAAAAACAAAGAACGAGAAACTTGCCGTTTATCAAGTATCCTTAGGGTTAGTAGATGTTTCTATGTGACTATAACGGTTTTTCATATGTTTAAATTGTATTAAGAAATGCTGAATTGGTTTTAGTATTGCACAATCAGAGAAAAATATAACGTCAACAAATGTAGATAGTAGAACGCATGGAAGGGCCATAGTTAACAATATAATATATAATTACCACCAATTTTACTATTTGTTAAGAGCATTTAAGGTGGAAAGCATATTTGTTTTCTCTTTAGGTAAAATTTGAGACATTAATATGCTTGAATGAAGTGTCGGATAAGAAAAAAGGGTGGTGTACGCAAGCGCTTTACACTGGTAAATGTGATCTGGTGTTCCCAACACGTATACTATAGATATGTGTCTTCTTTTAGTGTAAGGCTAGGTAAACTGCATGCTATTGTTGATTATAAACAATAAATTTGGACTGGACAACAAAATATTGAACGATCATGTGCAGAAATTTAAAATGTGAAATTTATATTACTTTTACAATTACGTTAAATAATACCACAAAGTACAATTACTTCACGCGCGGAGGAATCATAACTTTTCACCTAATTAACCTGTCTACACACACATGACACAAGTCATTCAATTTTTAAAACAAGTCTGTCTGACCCTTATCTGATCTGCAGGTGATATCTGTGTAATACGAGAAATGAAGAACATAGCACGTGCGCCCAATCAATAATGACTACTTTAAAATCAACATGAGCATGCACCTTAATAGAAACATAGATGTATAATGGGTTTATACATCTATGATAGCAATATTTAAAACAAATAGACGACACATGTTTAAGTAAACAATAACAACAAAAGGACAATATTATATACATTAGAAACTATTAGCAATTTGTTTACTAAGAAAATAACAACATTATCATATGCAAGCAGACACAAATTCAACAATATGTATTCTCTACAAAGACAATTATTTACGTGAAGGGTGAAGACAATTACATATAATACAATCATGAAAAAGAATAAGCTGAATTCAGAATAAAGGAGGTAGCCAAGATTGCGTTTAGCATAATTGAGAACTTGCACAGTGAAAACCATCTTGACCATATTCGTAGAATTCGTATTCATAAAACATTATCAATGTGCATTTAACCTGCCACTGAACTTTAACTAACAACAGACTTCCATAATCGTGAACATGTATTATCTATTTTACAGAAGTTTGTCAAACAAAGCAATGGCTGAAATGAATCTAAGTGGTGCAAAATCAAAATTCAGTTTTGGGAATTCCAATCTATAAAATCATCAAAGATAGGTTTTTTGTGTTCCATGTTAAATCAGTTGTTTATTCTATTTTTGGGACTTTATATACCATATTTTTTTTGTCTAATCTAAAGTATTCTTGTAAAGTTATGCAGATTATATTATTTATAAGGCATTTATTCGTTCAGTATCACTATGAGTATTATTTATTAACACCAGGTCCTGTGTTCACACTTCAATATTTTCCTACAATGAATCTCATCAGCATTATCAATTATTAGGTTACATTTTTATAGACATCAAATAATTATATCCTCAAATCTTCGTGGAATTTTAGGAAACCTTGTTTTATGATCAAAAGATTATATACAGGGCAATATTTTTATACCTTTTTTTCCATTTTCTATTTTTATACGCCCGTTTACGGGACGTATTTTGGTATACCGTTGTATGTCTGTCCGTCGTCAACATGTCGGACAATAACTCCAAAACGCTTCAACCAATTTTCATGAAACTTTGGTGAATTGTGTATATCTATTGACGTGTGCAGTTTTCAATTAAAAACCGTAAAAGGTAAAGTGTTTTCGGGGTAATCAATTACAAAGTCAAACCTGCAATTTTACAAATCTCGGGTAGAAGCTTCTTCATTAAATATCAAACACTATCAATAGTAAATATTTATGTATTTTTTTTATTTCTCATATTTTTTTATTAATGATTAGCTTATTTCTATATGTGCTTTGCCATTATGGTTTTACTTTTCATTGCTTCTAGATGATATCTAGAAACAAATTTAGGTGGCTCAAGTTTAGGATATCTTTTCAGGACATACAATTTATATATATTTATTATCATCTTATCTTTTCTAGAGGTTAAATATACTGCAAAAGTATGAAGATGTTACTGAGAAACAAATATCTGATATAGACTCCTACTGCTTGAAGTCTGACGCAGAAAGAACTCGAGGTGGTGGAAGAAAGTTGACATGCAAAATGACAAAAGAGACAAAGATAACAAATGAATTTATAAAATAGATTTTGAATCAAAAGAAATATCATTGCATTACTATAGTTAATGTTGTTCTTCAGTAAATCTGTATTCGTGTAATGGATTAATCAATTATAGCCTTTAGGTGTGAGGCTTATATATATATATCATCAAGGACATTTGGTTTCTTGTGGAGAGTTGTCTGGTTAGCAGTCATGCAGCATCTTCTTATTTTCATATGTATATATCATCCTGTACACTCGTTGGATCTAAGAATGTCTTCACTCTTCTTGAGATATACTACTTTAAAGAATGGCTTAACATTTGGTCAGTCGCTTAACAAGGACAACTTGTAACATGTGAGAATTGTTTAGAACTATTAAACATCTTCTTTCTGTTTAGTGATGCTTTCTGTGGTGGGAATAAAGTGTGTGTCATAATTTTTATGCAAACTGTGTAATCAAATTCATGGAATCATTTGTATTTTATAGCTATTCAGAACAAGAAAAACTACAAGTAGGAATAGATGAAATGATGGTATGTGTCCACTTGTATAACCATATACTTAGTAGATAATTATATATGTAGTTATCGTTATACAAGTGGACACACAAAATCATTTCAGCTATTCCTACTTGTAGTTTTTCTTGTTCTGAATAGCTATAAATACTAAATGATTCCATGAATCTGATTACAGTTACAAACACGGAATATTGGATTAGTAAAAACCAAGACATTAAAAAACCCTGCACAGTCCCGCTGCCTGTCTACTGTCAATAACAGCACAAATTTGGAAAGCAGGTCAAAATGTGTATGCAGCTTTATAATATATTTTATTAATGTACTTTCAACTACTATTCAACCTTAAATCAACGTTGAATGGATGTTGAAACTTCAACGTTGAAATTTTAACGTTGATTCAAATTTTCAAAATCAAACACATTGTTTCAACGTTGAGAAACAACATTGTATCAACGTTGAGTGCCTGCTGGGTCGAGTCCATGCATCGTAAATTGTTTATTTTAGACTTTTTATAATTTGGATATACGTTTTAGTATGTTGTAAATCAAATATGAAAATTTGAGTCAAATCGGTGAACATGAATTGACAACTTATATAGATATAGGAAGATGTGGTGTGAGTGCCAATGAGACAACTCTCCATCCAAATAACAATTTATAAAAGTAAACCATTATAGGTCAATGTACGGCCTTCAACACGGAGCCTTGGCTCACACCGAACAACAAGCTATAAAGGGCCCCAAAAGTACTAGTGTAAAACCATTCAAACGGTAAAACCAACGTTCTAGTATATATAAAAAACGAGAAACGAGAAACACGTATAAATTACATAAACAAACGACAACTACTGTACATCAGATTCCTGACTTAGGACAGGTGCAAACATTTGCAGCGGGATTAAACGTTTTAATGGTACCAAACCTTCTCCCTTTTCTGAAACAATAGTATAACATCACAACCTAGAAAACACACGATAAAACATCAATTGGAAGGCTTAACTCAATCAAAACGTAAATTAACACACTATGAACGAATAAATTGATCTGTGATACCTGAAAGTAAATACATAGTTAATAAAATATTAAGGACAAACATTCAAGGCCAAAAGCAAACAAACAAGTCCAAATAAAGCCATGGCAAAACACTACCGCGAAATATTAAACCCTTAGAAAATAATCACTTTTGAAAAAACCGGTTTTCATAATATATACAGGTAAATGAAAAATAACTTTGTCGTTTTAGGTATACTTTTCTGTCTATATAAAATCTTCCAATAATTAGGAATACCAAGAAAGGTCTGTCATATAAATACCTAATTTAACACTAGATACATAAGGGTAAATATCAACAATAAAACTTCCTGTACAGATTAAAGGAGAATAATCTTGATGTAATACAAATGTAGTACGAAGAAGTGAAAATTAGTAGATATTCCAAATAATCAAAGCTGGTATACAGACAAGATCCATATTAATATAAAATAACAAAAAGTATTAAAATAGTATCAACAGGTCGAATTAACAAGAAAGTACGATTTGAGAGTACTGCAGTTACTGACAGCTAGTTAAAAGCCAAAACAATTAATGATAAAAATCATGCATCAGAGACTAAAATCAACTAAAACACATCCCAGGATTTCGTATTTTAACGTCATGAACAGTCAGAGAAGACATGACTTGTGCAATGCCAAAATAAATGTATCGACAGGTAGTAGGATAGTGAGGAGCTACTTCTTAAGAGATAAAATTAACGTGTGTGTCTCTAAACATCCCGCCTCAAAAGAAGATACAACTTAGTTATGTTTTAATTTGCTAATGACAAAATCGATATTAGTGCCAATGTAAACTATATTCAGAGATCTAATTACAATATTGGTACGATAACCCTTACTTATAAGTTTGTTTAAAGGTTCGATGAGTTTACACGGATCACATAGTGATTTCCTCGCTTTAAGTACAATATTACCGTAAAATTTAGGATGTGAAATACCATTTTAATAAGTTTTCTACAGGTACAGCCAAATTTACTAATCAAATCTTTGTATCTATGAAAGAATTTAGTAAAAGTTTTAAGTAATTTATGGTATCGAAATCCCTGACACAATAATTTCCCAGTGATGCATTGATTACGTTCGTTAAAATCTATGACATCAGAACACACACGGGCATACCGAACGAGTTGGGATATATAAACACCGTATGATGGAGCCAAAGGCACATCGCCGTCTAAAAATGGAAAATTAACAATAGGAAATGAAAAATCGTCTCTTTTGTCGTAAATTTTAGTATCTAGCCCCTATAATTATTACGAACCATCAATTTCCAGACATGTATAGATTCCGTCGAGGTTCGGGCATCACCAGTTTTATGTTGGTACGTATATTGACTCGAGTGAACTCCATAAACGTATAAGGCGTTTGCTAGAGACCGCGTTTGGATCCGGCAATTACAATTTTAGGGATTTCTATTGATCGGATGAGGGCTTAAAATGACACAACTCAATGAAGGACAAAGGGAAGTTATGTTTTTCAAAGTTGAACTTTATGTTTATGTCATCGGAGTAAAAAAGATAACATTGCAACTACAAAGTATATTCATAAAGACATTTAAAATAAATAATGTGGAGTAATTTAAATCAATTGCAGTTTAAAACTATTCCAATGTGTAAATTTAGGTTTTCCCTTGCTCAAGCTGGAGAGTAATTATTTTGGCCTCTTAAGGGATCAGCAGAAATCGTATTCGACTTTGTAATAACTTTTTCAGTAAACGCTTTAATTGCATGTTTTCCAGTAACGAAGAAAGAATGGAACAATATTATATACAAATAAATCGAAATGGTTTCCAATTTAATTAATTTTTAAAATGAAACGTTCGAATATTGCTCAATATTGCTTTCCGAAATTGTCTATTTAAATTAATACAAAACCAGGTGGTTAATTACATCACAGCCATAAGTTTGAAACTAAATACTGAAATCCATTAGAAAACTTTGAAATTCTAAAATAACCAATGGCGATGTTAAATGTAATGTACTTTTTATTACGTTTTTTACAGCATTAGAATTGGATTTTTCCTTCATTGTTCTATGCTATGAAAATTAAATGCAAAATATAGATTCCAACGTATCTCAAGACATCCAAACAGAAGTGTGTAGCAAATAGAAAGAGCATCCCAAAATTTTACGAATTCCTGTATTCTTGGAAAGAATAAATAACTCAGCTGTTTAAACCGCTATAATAAACGCGATCGATGTCAGTACTGTCGATAGGCATGATGAAATGCACAAGTGCAGTCAATAGCACAGGATGTGGAGATATAGATGATAGATTTCTATATTATCTCAACTGTGATAAGCCTCTGTGTCTTCCCTGCAAGTAGGACCGACAACACGGAACGCTTAACTCGTCAAAATTGACATTTTTATTTTTTATATAATCACTGACAAAAAAATCCTTACATTTTTACAAATACAAATACAAAGTACAACCCTCTACTGTTTCCATTCAGAGTAAAATTATTGGTGTTTTTTAGCCTGATATGACAACAAACACAACCCAAATACTACCCTAAAAAGGTCATGGAGCCAACACACTTAGATCTTTAAAATGTAGATTTTCTAACAGTGTGTAGCAAACTAGTTCTGTTTATATTAAGAATAATATAAAAAATTATGGCTTGAAAAATGTTTCAAACGACAATTTTAAATTTTGTTTGTTAATCAACTCTTTTTTTAACTTTCTAAAGACTCCGTTTTTTTTTTCTAATTTTTATACAAAATTTGTATTTACAAGATGTATTGTTTTGAATCCTTGCTTCCAAGTAATTCAACTATTACATATTTGTACTTCACATTCGTTTGTTTATTTGTTGAAATGACTATATATGTTTATATTTTTAGATAATATATGATGTCGTTATTACGACATAGCATGGTCGTTTTTACTTTGGACTTTGTCGTTATTACGACATATGATGTCGTTATTTCGATATAGGGTGGCGCTACTTTGATATATATTGTCGTTATTACGACATAACTATGTCGTTATTTCTATAAAGTATGTCGTCGGTATTACGACATAACTTTGTTTTTCACTTTGGCACTAATCGGCTTCAGTAACTTACTGTATGCATATGCATGCATGCCAAAACAATTCAGATAAAAGTGGTGAGGGTAGCCTTTTAAAAAATGATTAAAAAAAATTAAACAACGTGACAAAGGAAAACTACATCCAAAACTTCTATTTTTCATCGCTTTTTATCAAATTGATTCTTCAGGTTTTATCGACTAATATATCCTTGTCATTGTCTCAATTAATCACTGCAATGATTCTATTTCAATGAGGTTTGTTTATATTCGCCGTATTAATTTCTTCCAATCACGAATTAACTAAGCATTCAGTTCTCATTAATATTGCTTTATTTGACAATCAATACCTTGTAACTTGCTCGTAATAAAGATCTTTAACTTACACTTGAGAAAAGATCACTTTTATGGACAACGAAAACGTTTATATTCACACATCTAATTAATTTTTCTTAAGATTGCCAAAACATCACAAGTTCTGCTTATGATATGTACACACGTTTGTCTGTCGTTGAGAGGTTAAAGGTTGACATTGAAACATCTCATAAAATTTCGTAACTGTTTTAATTACGATCAGTGAAGCTTTCTATAGTCAGACTAATTACCAAGAAATATCCTGATTGTTTTTACTAACAGCAACATGGTCAATAAGTCACTTAAGATAATTACAATTTCCAATTAGTAAAGGCCAATAAATATAAATAGGAAGATCAAATTCGCATATCCCTTCAAAAATGTATGTTATGCAGACATCACTAGATAATACAACTGTCAAATGACTGATTCGGATGGAATAAAACTTCCTGTTTGTACGTGTTCAATTCTCCTATTATACACTCAATGATTACCCTAGTAATTCGATAATAACAATATAAGCATTGCCGAGAGACAATACATTAAAAGAGCGGCGGAAGATACCAAAAGGGACATTCAAACTCATAAGTCGAAAATAAACTGACAACGCCATGGCAAAAAAAGAAAAAAGACAAACAACTGTATACAAAACACATCATAGAAAACTAAAGACTGAGCAACACGAACCCCATCAAAAACCAGGGGTGATCTCAGGTGCTCCGGAAGGGTAAGCAGATCCTGAGTAATAACCGTGAAATATTGATAGCCAATACATTAAATGTTCCCCATCATACCAATTGTAGTTAAAAACATTTTCGAAAAGAACACATGCAAAGAAATCCCTTATCTTTTAGAGGTTATGATAATTAATTTGTTTGAACTAGATCAACACACTGAGCCGCTACATGTACGTCGTACAAATAACATGCTAGATTTACTACTAGTATACGGTATGGGTTTTGGTCATTGTTTAAGTCCGTACGGTGACCTATAGTTGCTGAAATGCGCTTTATTTGGACTCTGTTGGATAGTTATCTCATTGGCAATCATACCACATCTCTTTATTGTGGAGTGGTTACAAGTTAACTGTTCGCATGAAGATATGTTGCCGCAAATGGGACACATAATTCTGAGTAGACCTTTTTTACCTTTACGCCTAAAGTCCGCTCGCGTTCAGGAGAAAAAGAAATTTCCATTTTTTAAAAGGCGTTGGTTTTACCCGCGCGATATTGAAAAAAATACCTTCCGCACTCAAGGTACGGATGACGAAAGCGATGTTTCAATTTATGCGAGTTATTTTCATCTACTTGAAATTTGTAAAAGATACAAGACTCATAAGTCATTGAGTCAATAATAATATATTCTTATAACATAACATGCATGTATCATTTAAATCCGTAATTTTGATTGAGTCACCAGTCCACAATTGCGAGGCACTCTAATATCATGTTTTTCCGTGTAAACTAAAATATTGCTATAACAGGACGTGCCATCCGTGACAATGTTAAAATAATGCACCGAAAAACAAGCAAAAAGCTTGATATAACTCTTAATTTCATGGTTGTAGCATAACAATGTAATTATAAGGATTGAATGCTTCTTTTTCTAATTTTATTGGGTTGTAAAAGCGTTGATCGTGGGCACATTTTAAGTATAAAGAGCTTCCGCGCTTCATATAAAATATGCTTCGGTCAACGCTTTTACACCCCAATAAAATTAGAAAAAGAAGCATTCAATTCTTAGATAACTGACTCACCAGTGGAATATAGTTCGTTATATAATATGAAATTACAAAATATTTCTTCTCTGAAAAAGATGACTCAACAAATTCTTCAATTGTTTTAATTCAGGTCTAAAATTCTTGATTATACAATTAATGCTAATCAACTGCTCAGAAAACATCTGACTTAAAATATTGTCTTTTTGTAATTTGGAACGTTATACAGTAGATTATTGCGGAAACTGATTTCAAATTTCCGTTTCCGTAAAATTCTAGCTTCATGAAATCAGAATTCCAATATCCGGGCATACTTGGTTTTTCTAATCGAGGGTTTCCCCGATAGACTTTGTTGAGTATGAAAATGCCAATTATCTGTCAATATTTATATTCTATTCATACATAATCCACGAAGCTCATGAACACAAAGGAATTTATAGACGTTATTAACAAGTTTTAAAGGCCAACATTTGGTGTCTCTTCACTAAATAATTCGAAAAATTACTCTATTGACCATAACATTTGTGTCACAGATAATTACGTAAAATTGTAACAAAGCCGTAATCTTTTCCATTTTTATTACTCAAACAACAATAGGACTTTACATATGATATGCAACACAGCCTGTATCATAGCAGGAATCTTAGTGAAAACCTCACAACTTCACACCTATCTGTAAAGTTCTTGTTGCCCATCTTTAGTTTACATTTTTTTACTTTTGACCATGGTGCTGCAGTTCCGAGTCATGAATTGTTATTGTCTCCTTACGTTATGTTTGTATTATTATTGTATATCAACCAAACATTTAATACAAAACGTAACTAAAAGTTAGCGTGAAATAATATTAGATTATTACATGAAATTTTTCATATCAGATGTATTATCAGGACGATATGGAAAATTCTTTACTAAACCGTCGACAAAACTGATGTGTTGTTTAAACCCTCGACAAAACTGATGTGTTGTCTAAACCCTCGATAAAACTGATGTGTTGTCTATACCCTCGATAAAACTGATGTGTTGTCTATACCCTCGACCAACCTCTCGACAAAACTGATGTGTTGTCTAAACCCTCGACAAAACTGATGTGCTGTCTAAACCCTCGACAAAACTGATGTGTTGTCTTAACCCTCGACAAAACTGATGTGTTGTCTATACCCTCGACAAAACTGATGTGTTGTCTAAACCCTCGACAAAACTGATGTGTTGTCTAAACCCTCGACAAAACTGATGTGTTGTCTTAACCCTCGACAAAACTGATGTGTTGTCTATACCCTCGACAAAACTGATGTGTTGTCTATACCCTCGATCAACCTCTCGACAAAACTGATGTGTTGTCTAAACCCTCGACAAAACTGATGTGTTGTCTATTGCCTCGACAAAACTGATGTGTTGTCTAAACCCTCGCAAAAACTGATGTGTTGTCTATACCCTCGACAAAACTGATGTGTTGTCTAAACCCTCGACAAAACTGTTGTGTTGTTTCAAGCTTTAGATCTTTTTAACTTCAGTCGTTGGTTTATGTTTTGTCGAATATTTAAATTTGTGTTTCCTGGGACCGCAAAAAATCATACGAAAGTATTCACGAGGGCTTGCATTTATATTGATATTACCACGGATAGACCCTTTGTATAAAAATAAGAAGATGTGGTATAATTGCCAATGAGACAACTCTCTACCAGAGACCAAATGACATAGAAGTTTATGTCAAAATTTAACTTGAGCGATAGCGATGGTAAAATGGCACCAAAAAGGCCTACCCGTGGTAAAATCAATATAGATTCAAGCCTTGTGATTTATTTCTTTCTAATTGGACAAATCTCCAACATTGTGGAATAAAGGAGATGCGAAAGATGACAAAAGGATATTCAAACTCATAAGTCGAAAACAAACTGACAATGACTCGAATTGAGTTCATGACAAAAATCTCTTTTTTGTTGGTCTAGTATTGTTGATAATTTTTTTGGTTTACAGCTTTACTCTATCTTCTTTATTTTTTGCTCAAAACACACAAAAAAGATAAAACAAATTGTCATTTTAGGACAATCACTCTTATAAAGAGTTTAATGACGATTTCGGCAAAATTTGACTTATTCGTAGAAATTGTCTTGCTGACTATTTTTGCTTTTTAAAGTGTCTATCTATCTTTCGTAGTTTTCAAGATAATAGGCATGAACGTAAAATATTGGTATACATCGTCAGTAGAGAGCAAGAACTCATATGAGGAGTCGACCAACGATTTCGACCATGATGACTTATTTGTAGATCTTGTCTTGCTGATTATATTTGCTATTCAAAGTGGCTGTCTATCTATAACAGTTTTCAAGATAAGAGGGAGAACCATAAAAATGGGCAAAATCATCATTAAACAGCAATTACTCCAACAAAGAGTGAAGTGGAGATTTTGGACCGTAGACTTGTTTGTAGATCTTGTTTTGCTTATCATTTTTGCCTATTTAAGTTTATATCTATCGATTATAGTTTTTTCAGATATTAGACAAAAACGCAAAACAATCATTAAAAGGCAATAACTCCAATCAGGAGTCGTCTGACGAATTCCACAATGTTGACCTATTAGTAGATCTTGTCTTGCTGATTAGTTTTGCTTTCAAAGTTTCTTTCTCGCTATTATTATTTTCAAGATAATAGGCAAAAATGGAGGGACAAAAATGGTAAAATTCCACATTTAAGGGCAATTACTCCTATAAAACGTCGTCTGACAGTTTTGATTTAATGGACAATATGTAGATCTCTTCATTTTGGACATGTTTGCCTTGTCAGATTTTCTCTATTTATAGCTGTTTTTTGTATTATGTTCTATTTCTAGACCTGTCGGCCATGTTGGTTGGCAGATGGGGTCATCGGACACGTTCTTTTTTTTACCAAATATTATAATGATGATTGTGGCCTGGTTTGGTTAAATTTGGCCGAGTAGTTTCAGAGGAGAAGATTTTTGTAAAAGTTAACGACGACGGACGACAGACGACGGGCGCCAAGTGGTGAGATAAGCTCACTCAGACCTTTGGACCCAGTGAGCTAAAAAAAAAGAATCGAGCGCTTTAGATCAAGAAAAAAGTTTGTTGTTCCTGTAATTGAACACACTGCACATATTGACGTAAAAGGCGAAGAAAACTGAATACTAGTAAGTGACATGCTTAATCTATTTTCAATAACAGGCGGCTTGGATGTTCGTAAGGCTTTTCGTAGTTCACAGTTTTAAAGCTTTCCCCTTCGATTACTTTTGATGTTCCAATGTGAAATTGATGTGGAACTCAGTAGTACCGCTGGCATGTTCCAACAAATATTTAATTTTGAGTAAATAAATTTCTTCCTTTCTTAATGGACGTATTTAATAAATCTGATGTTAATTTAAGAAATAGTTCTTTCAAACATTCGTATCATATAGTCGTTTATGTTTCCGTGTTTGTTCATAACTGCCTACGAGAGTAAATTTGAACAGTCAAAACAAGTTGTGACGTTGCTGATCACTTAACATAATAATATTCACATTTTACCACAGGTATGGACCCAAAGCTATGGCAAGCCGTTTTACTATTTATTCTAACTTCAAGATATCTCATATAATATATAAGATATCTTAAATTTTCTAGTTTTTATAAGATATCTTCTAAAGTTTATAAGATATCTTCTAAAGTATATAAGATATCTAATAAAGTTTAGAAGATATTTTATAAATATTTTTATATAAGAAATCGTATATGCTTTATAAGATATCTCATATATTTTATAATATATCTCATATAGTTTATAAGATATCTATATATAGATATAAGAAGATGTGGTATGAGTGCAAATGAGACAACTCTCCATCCAAGTCAAAATTTATAAATGTAAACCATTATAGGTCAAAGTACGGTCTTCAACACGGAGCCTAGGCTCACACCAAACAGTAAGCTATAAAGGGCCCCAAAAATTACTAGTGTAAAACCATTCAAACGGGAAAACCAACGGTCTAATCTATATAAAAACGAGAAACGAGAAACACTTATGACAAGATATCTTATAAAGAAAATTATATGAGATATCTTATAAATTATATGAGATATCTTATAAACTGTATAAGATATCTTATAAACTATATGAGATATCTTTAAGTTAGAATAAACATTAAAACGGCATGCCATACATAGCGTTCGTGAGACGTGATATTAGGGAGCTACCATTTGATTTTTATGAGGGGCTAGGATGAAAAATTTTGTCCTGCATTTTTTTTTTTTTAGTTGTAATCTCTGTCCTGCCTTTTTATTTTTCACTCTATTCGGTCCTGCCTTTTTTATATTAGTTTATCCTGACTTTTTTTACATAAATTGTCATCCTGCCTATTTTTTTTTTTTTTTTTTTTTTTTTTTTTTTTTGCCAAGTTGCTCATCCTTCCTTTTTTTTACTCAAAACTCCTGTCCTGCCTTTTTTTTCAAATTTCATCCTAGCCCCCATAAATATCAAATGGTAGCTCCCTTAGAATGGTAAAATTTCCTCAAAGAGTAATAAAATGCCTACCTTATGTAAGATAAACGGACTGCTGTCTTATCTTAATTAGTTTACATTGAATGCGTTTTGTATTGTTATCGGGATTTGTCAGTAATCGTAAAAATGAATTTAAATGTGTTTTACAGTTTGACGTTAGACGATAGCGATTGTTAGACAACTATTTATTGTTGTCGTTCGTCATTTATAACTTAATGAGTTTCATGCTAACTTGATGATTTAAGTAGGAAATATCGTAGCCTAATAGACACATGCCAGCGATTGATTTATTATAAATAATATTTTAGCATTTATTCAACTAATTGTTGCATCATTTCTTCTTACAAGAGGAAAAACAATTACTCTGTCGCCTAGGTCTTACTACTCGTTACAACTCTACATGATAATTTTGTACTAGTCCTTAAATTACTGCTCCCTGATAAATATACTCTTCTTTCCCGGCGAAGGCAGCTCAAAGTCTAACTTGCCTTTATCCAGGTCGATCCATTTTTGCACACCTTCCTAAATATTTGTTTTTGTTAATTTTTTCTCGTCCTTAATATGACATACATTTACAGTCGTTGCTGTATGACATGTAAACGAAATAAGATTATGTAAGCATCTCCTGTTTTGCATTTCAGTTTAAAATACAATTAAGTAATTAGCAAGTGTCAGATCATGGAAATATAATAAATGGACTATAAGGGATATATATATTGAGTCGAAACACCGTAAACAAAATTCGTAAGTTTCGGTAAGTTTAGTCACTGCGATATCAATGCTGTGACGATCAACCAATTTCGTCTTATCGTCATTCTGTTTGGCTTCTGAGATTTGAAGCGATGTCGGTAAACAATCTTAAGAAAAGAATGGTTAACTTATGAGTTAAAATTTCATCTCAATTTGTGAAATCGTCATAAATAGAATATATTTTAGCTTATCATTTCAAACTAGGAAACGTAGGCGCCACATGCAAATGGTTTTTGAACAGATGTATATAACGTTTGGAGGAGTATTTGTTCATTAGTTACTAATCTATTTTTAGATAAATTACTTTCTCTGTGGTGCTGTATTTCGCCATTTTTGTTATCCGTGTATTCGGATTAGGGAGATACCATTTGATTTTTATGGGGGGTGGGAGGGGGGCTAGAATGAAATTTGAAAAAAATAGGCAGGACAGGAGTTCTGAGTAAAAAAAAGGCAGGATGAGCAACTTGGCAAAAAAAAAAGACAGGATGACAATTTATGTAAAAAAAAGTCAGGATAAACTATTAAAAAAAGGCAGGACCGAATAGAGTGAAAAATTAAAAGGCAGGACAGAGATTACGACTAAAAAAAAGCAGGACAAACTTTTTCATCCTAGAGCCCCACCCCACCCCCATAAAAACCAAATGGTAGCTCCCTTACTTCTATCAGTAATGTTTTATTAATCATGTTGATTTTAAATACAGATACAGTAACATTTCGAATGGTTCTTGCAGTAAGAGGATATCGAGGGTAAAAGGAGTATTAATTTTGGTACATATCACAGGGGAAAAAGAATTTTAGCTATACATCAAACAGAGGTCGTAAAAATCATTCATAGTTGTGCAGAACGAAGAAAAACGTAAAAATTTAAGGGGGAAATACACCGTCTATTAACCAATCAAAATCAAGATGTAACTATACTACTTAAATGCATAATAGTAAACAAAAGGAAAACTGACCGCTTCGCATTGGTCATAGATCATAATTTTGTGCGCTTATAACATAATAATCATTAAGAGAAAAGATATCATTATCAATCTACCAGAAAAGTAAAAAAAAAAAAAAATTGAGGGATGTTTTTATCATCTTGTCTTTCGGGTGAGTAAAGTTTTAAGAATATTCAGACTGATAAAAGAAAATGCATATGCTTTTTTTTTTATTATTTTATTACTGTTACTACCGACCATGCTACATTGTAAATCCGTTGACCTTATGCGTATGAATAGGGAGGTAAGACATACTATCATAAAGTGTTGGTTTTTCCCCATATTTGACTGAAGTAATCACTGATAACATTAAAACAGTACGTACTTCTGAAAAACAAGAAATGTGACAGTGGTATATATAGTCTAAACATTACGTATTGCCAATTCATAAGTTTTTATCAGCTGACAATTTAGTCAACATACATATTTTTTTTTCTCAGGAACTATTCGTTAAAACATTAAACAGAACCACAAATTAAAATCTATGTTCTAGAGATCTTTTGTTATTTAGACATCACTATCTTTAAAAAAAAACGCATTTTTTTTTACTTGTTGTTGACTTAACAGTATCCTACTGTTTTAATTGCTATTGTTTTCAGTGCTTATGACATCCGTGTCAGCTACATTGTACTACAGCAATTATAATTCGATGTTGCCACTTATTTTTCTGCGTTGTATTAAGAGTCCTTTGGATTTATATAACAAATAAGGCGATGTTGTGTGATTGCTAATGAGGCAACTGTCACGTACCATAGACCAAAAGGACTGCGCTGAAGTACGTTCATTATTCATTTTTCATTATTCAAAATTCAATAATGAATAATGAAATAGTTCACTATTCACTATTCAATGTTAAGTGATGAATAATGAATAATGAAATAGTTTATGTTTCATTATTCAAGTTGAAGCGGTGAATAGTGAAATAAAAAAAAAAATTGAGGCTGTGACACTATAGCTATATCCCGTATTTCTAAATTAGTCTGTTTGGTGTTATCTAACAAATATTCAAATTGATATCAGAAAAAATAAATAAAAACGCTAGCTCTTTAAATTTTAATTTGATTTATTTATCTGGTTCCTAGTTTCGGAGGATAAACTAGTGGGTTTTCCTAACAGAAATTCTTTGGTTCAATGTATGGACGACCTGAATACCAAAACATATATATATAAATTAAAATACTCTACGTCGTCTTTTTTTATTTTCACAGGACCTTTGCTATTCTTCATCCTCTAATTATAGATATAACAAGTCGATTGTTCAGCAATGACCATAAGATGGGTTACGGAGGACCTAAATGCCAAACTACGCGTGAAAATTAAGAAATAGCCAATTTTGAATAATGAAATGGATATTTTGAATAATGGAATGGACTGCTGCGACCCTTTAACCCCTAATTATAGATATACTTTATACCTCATTCGAAAGCTTATCAATAGAGGAACAAAAGGTATATAGTCAATATGTTCCGCAACGCATATTAGAGGAGTAACGAAGGACCTAAATATCGAAATACGCGTGAACATTAGGAAATAGCTTATTTTGAAAAATGGAATGGACTGCTGCAACCCGTCAGCCCCTAATCAAGGAAAATTTATACACCAAATTCAAGCTTATTGATAGAGGAATAAACTGAGTATAAACGATATGTGCCGCAATGACCATTAGATGGGTTACGGAGGACCTAAATGCCAAACTACGCGTGAAAATTAAGAAATAGCCAATTTTGAATAATATGGATATTTTGAATAATGGAATGGACTGCTGCGACCCTTTAACCCCTAATTATAGATATACTTTATACCTCATTCGAAAGCTTATCAATAGAGGAACAAAAGGTATATAGTCAATATGTTCCGCAACGCATATTAGAGGAGTAACGAAGGACCTAAATATCGAAATACGCGTGAACATTAGGAAATAGCTTATTTTGAAAAATGTAATGGACTGCTGCAACCCGTCAGCCCCTAATCAAGGAAAAATTTATACACCAAATTCAAGCTTATTGATAGAGGAATAAACTGAGTATAAACTATATGTGCCGCAATGACCATTAGAGGGGTTACGGAGGACCTAAATGCCAAACTA
Source organism: Mytilus coruscus (assembly GCA_017311375.1). NCBI lineage: Eukaryota > Metazoa > Mollusca > Bivalvia > Mytilida > Mytilidae > Mytilus > Mytilus coruscus. The sequence continues at coordinate 24,946,364 of CM029601.1, read as the reverse complement.
CGCGTGAAAATTAAGAAATAGCCAATTTTGAATAATGAAATGGATATTTTGAATAATGGAATGGACTGCTGCGATCCTTTAACCCTAATTATAGATATACTTTATACCTCATTTGAAAGCTTATCAATAGAGGAACAAAAGGTATATAGTCAATATGTTCCGCAACGCATATTAGAGGAGTAACGAAGGACCTAAATATCGAAATACGCGTGAACATTAGGAAATAACTTTTTGAAAAATGGAATGGACTGCTGCAACCCGTCAGCCCCTAATCAAGGAATAATTTGTACACCAAATTCAAGCTTATTGATAGAGGAATAAACTGAGTATAAACGATATGTGCCGCAATGACCATTAGAGGGGTTACGGAGGACCTAAATGCCAAACTACGCGTGAAAATTAAGAAATAGCCAATTTTGAATAATGAAATGGATATTTTGAATAATGGAATGGACTGCTGCGACCCTTTAACCCCTAATTATAGATATACTTTATACCTCATTCGAAAGCTTATCAATAGAGGAACAAAAGGTATATAGTCAATATGTTCCGCAACGCATATTAGAGGAGTAACGAAGGACCTAAATATCGAAATACGCGTGAACATTAGGAAATAGCTTATTTTGAAAAATGGAATGGACTGCTGCAACCCGTCAGCCCCTAATCAAGGAAAAATTTATACACCAAATTCAAGCTTATTGATAGAGGAATAAACTGAGTATAAACGATATGTGCCGCAATGACCATTAGAGGGTTACGGAGGACCTTAATGCCAAAATACGCGTGAAAATTAAGAAATAGCCAATTTTGAATAATGAAATGGATATTTTGAATAATGGAATGGACTGCTGCGATCCTTTAACCCTAATTATAGATATACTTTATACCTCATTTGAAAGCTTATCAATAGAGGAACAAAAGGTATATAGTCAATATGTTCCGCAACGCATATTAGAGGAGTAACGAAGGACCTAAATATCGAAATACGCGTGAACATTAGGAAATAACTTTTTGAAAAATGGAATGGACTGCTGCAACCCGTCAGCCCCTAATCAAGGAATAATTTGTACACCAAATTCAAGCTTATTGATAGAGGAATAAACTGAGTATAAACGATATGTGCCGCAATGACCATTAGAGGGTAACGGAGGACCTAAATGCCAAAATACGCGTGAAAATTAAGAAATAGCCAATTTTGAATAATGAAATGGATATTTTGAATAATGGAATGGACTGCTGCGACCCTTTTACCCTAATTATAGATATACTTTATACCTCATTCGAAAGCTTATCAATAGAGGAACAAAAGGTATATAGTCAATATGTTCTGCAACGCATATTAGAGGAGTAACGAAGGACCTAAATATCGAAATACGCGTGAACATTAGAAATAGCTTATTTGAAAAATGGAATGGACTGCTGCAACCCGTTAGCCCCTAATCAAGGAAAAATTTATACACCAAATTCAAGCTTATTGATAGAGGAATAAACTGAGTATAAACGATATGTGCCCCAATGACCATTAGAGGGGTTACGGAGGATCTAAATGCCGAAATACGCGTGAAAATTAAGAAATAGCCAATTTTGAATAATGATATGGATATTTTGAATAATGGAATGGACTGTTGCGACCCTTTAACCCCTAATTATAGATATACTTTATACCTCATTCGAAAGCTTAGCAATAGAGGAACAAAAGGTATATAGTCAATATGTTCCGCAACGCATATTAGAGGAGTAACGAAGGACTTAAATATCTTATAGATAGAGGAATAAACTGAGTATAAACTATATGCCGCAAGATGGGTTACGGAGGACCTAAATGCCAAACTACGCGTGAAAATTAAGAAATAGCCAATTTTGAATAATGAAATGGATATTTTGAATAATGGAATGGACTGCTGCGACCCTTTAACCCTACTTATAGATATACTTTATACCTCATTCGAAAGCTTATCAATAGAGGAACAAAAGGTATATAGTCAATATGTTCCGCAACGCATATTAGAGGAGTAACGAAGGACCTAAATATCGAAATACGCGTGAACATTAGGAAATAGCTTATTTTGAAAAATGGAATGGACTGCTGCAACCCGTCAGCCCCTAATCAAGGAAAAATTTATACACCAAATTCAAGCTTATTGATAGAGGAATAAACTGAGTATAAACGATATGTGCCGCAATGACCATTAGAGGGGTTACGGAGGACCTAAATGCCAAAATACGCGTGAAAATTAAGAAATAGCCAATTTTGAATAATGAAATGGATATTTTGAATAATGGAATGGACTGCTGCGACCCTTTAACCCCTAATTATAGATATACTTTATACCTCATTCGAAAGCTTATCAATAGAGGAACAAAAGGTATATGGTGAATATGTTCCGCAACGCATATTAGAGGAGTAACGAAGGACCTAAATATCGAAATACGCGTGAACATTAAGAAATACCTTATTTTGTCAATGAATAATGGAATGGACTGCTACGACCTTCAGACCCTAATTACAGAGAACCCTTATACACCATTCGAAAGCTTATCGACAGAGGAACAAAATGGTTATAATCAATATGTGCCGCAATGCCCATTAGAGGGGTTACGGAGACCTACTCCTGCAGTTACTGAGATCTAATTCAAAGCCAATTACCATTAATAAATAAATAATGTTATCCAAAACTAAAATATTAATCATTCATCCAACAGATTTAGTGTAAAGACGTCATAAACAGTCTGAGAAATGCATGTATACATTATTGTTTAGGGGCCAGCCGAAGTGCGCCTTTGGGTGCGGGATGTTCTCGCGGTGTCAAAGACCCAGTGGTGGCCTTGAACGGTTTCTGCTCTTTGGTCGGGTTGTTGTCTCTTTGACGTATTCCCTTTTCTATTCTCAATTCTATGACCTTGTGCAATACCCAAATATAAGTTAACAGTATCGACTGGATGTAGAATCATATACAGCAATATACATTCATTTATGTTTTACTTTTTCAAAAACAAAATTAATGTTAATACCAATAAAAACAATATTTAAACATTTTCCTATTACGGTAAATTGATAACGTTTAAGAATGAATTTATTCAAGGTCAATTAGTTTACATGGATCGTATTTAAATTTACGGGCTGTATAAACAACATCGCCGTAAAAAATAGAATGTGATATTCCGCTTTAGATAAGAACTCTACAGGTACAGCCAAACTTTAAAACTAAATATTTGTATCTATAATGAAAGAATTTGGTAATTTAAAGATTATATTCTTTTTTTTCTTTTTTTTTTTTTTGGTGACGAAATCCCTGACTTAATAATTTATCATTGTACATAAATTGTGTTCATTGAAATCTAAAACGCGACTATAGACACGGGCATAGCGAACACGTTGTGACATATACACACCGTAAAAAAGGGCGGAAAGAACACCACCGTGCTAAAGGCGAAAATAAACAATCGGGAAAGGAAAATTGTCACTTTTGTCGAAATTTTTTATATAGAGAAACTGAAATATCCAAATCTAGAAAGGAAAAGTGTTGCTGTCTGTATTGGATTTATTTCAATTTCTTTCTTTTGGGTAAATTCCGGCAGTAAAATTAGAAAATTTTGATTATTTTTAAAAAGCAAAAATATATTCAAGGGTTTTTAGATCTATAAAATTAAATGTAATCTAGACAGAGTTTGACAAGTATGCTATTAAAGGGTGTAATTGGTAACCATCTGAATTCCTATAACGTGTCGATAAACTGTATTGTCGAAACGTACATTATTATATGTTGTCAAGAAGAAAACTAAATTTAAAGCTTTAACTATTTCATCACAGTTCCAGTATGAATATATAATAGAAAAATAAAGGATATGGGTTATCCATTCATGACACAGCAAAAACAAACACACACAAAAAGCAAAGGAATAGCTCTTTTATTGCTGTTCTTCATCTCAAAGTCACAGTGAGGCATTCAACACTTAGCAACAAAAAAAAATCTCGCAAGTTTAAGACGGCCCCTATCACCGGTTTTAACAGAATTCTTTGTAAAATAATTCGAGTAGACTTTGTAAGATGTTACACCACCAAACAAAGGATATTGGTTATCCATTCATGACACAAAATCAGTGCATGCAAAGCTAAAAAACACACACACACAAAAGCAAAGGAACAGCGATAGTATTGCTGTTCTTCATCTCAAGGTCACAGTGAGGTATTAAAACGGAGCAAAAGAAAAAACTCTCACCCCACTGCAAGTTTAAGACGGCCCCTATCACCGGTTTGAGCGGAAAATAATTAGGATAGACTTTGTAAGATGTAACACCACCAAATCGGGCCCAGTAAAAAAAAATACTGGAAAGTAGCATATTTCTCGTTTTCATTAAAGAAGAAGGCTTCATATGAGTTTTAGCAAACAAATCTCTTCAACCAGATTTGTTAAAGGACCGTTTAAATAAATTAGAGAACATCTGTTTGATATAAAAATTAAAAAAAAACTCCAATTACGATACCATTATATGTGATAGTGTAATGTATAGAGTTGAAAAATTATAACTGTCAACCGAATTGAACGGACCATCAAAAGCACTTAATGTATCCAAAACAACCAAATACTAGTAGTTAATGACACTTCAAAATAGTTAATTCCATTTTTTTTTTCGTATGCTTTATTATAAAAATTAATAACCAGTTTTTTTAAAGAAGTAAGGAAACTAGTTAAAAACCGAGAAAGATTAGCAGTAGAACATTTACTAGAAGCCTGGAAGAAACAAAATATAAACGAATTTTTGTGTAGTTTAGGATGCCGATACATAGTAGGGACTTTCAAATTTTCAGAGGAGAGCTTAAGATGACCGGTGGTAGTGACATGCAAAACACCCCCTCGCATCACACGATAAGAAATGGACATGAGTCGCGGCTTATCGGAGCCCCGTTAGGATTATTTGACTCTGTGTGGAGCGCACGGCCTTAAATGTAGTTAAATGAGTAATTTCATTCTTAAGGACTTCCGTGTAGTATTTACGTCATACCACCACCACATTGGTGGTTGCTTTATAAAAATAAGGAGATGTGGTAAGATTGCATCTGAGACAATTATCCACCAAAGTTCAAATGAAGTGGATTTAAGCAATTATAGGCAACCGTACGGCCTTGAACAATGAGAAAAACCCATACTATATAGTTGGCTCTAAAATGCATAGACAGGGAAAATGTAAAACAAATCAATTGAGAAAACCAACGGCCTGATTTATAACCAAACAATTTACGAAAAACATATGACATACACGAACCAACAACAACCAGTGAACTACAGGCTCCTGACTTGGGACAGGCACATATAGAACGGGTTAAACTAGTTTGTTGGCGCCTAACCATCTTCCTGGGACAGTGGTGTAACAATACAAACTAAAAAGCAGTTGAAAAGGGCTTAACTCATCAGATCGATACACATCATTCAGAAAACATCTAACGAAAAAACAAACCGGACGTGGAAGCGTATCTATACATCCCACAACAAAAAAAGACACTGAGTAAAGATCTGAGAGTACTCGCAGTTACTGACGGCTAGTTCAAAGCCAATAACAACTAATAATAAAAAAAATGTATCGATCAGTACAAATCCATCATCCAGTTGATTTAGCGTAAAGACATCATTAACAGTCAGAGAAATTCATGACCTTGTGCAATGCCAAAATATAGGTATCGATAGATAGTTGTCAGCCGGTATGAACACAAAACGCTTTTAGAGTACTTACATTTTGTCTTTAGTCCTAGAAATGGGTGTATAACTTACTTTTTTTTATTTCTAAATTATTTTCAAAATGTGATATGCGGATATCAACAATATTCAGACATTCTGATAATGAAATAGGAATCAAGTGATTTTTTGTCAGATTTTTTTTTACATCAATTTTTACAATACATGCAGGATGAAAGAGCATCTCTAATGACCTGATAACACACTTTCCAGTTTATTTTCGACGGTGGATAGTTGTCATTTTTCAGAAATTAAAGGTGGTTCTATGTTTTGAACGGTAAATGTCAATTCGAGAGAACAGTCTGTGGTGACAGAAAGCTGTAATGATACGTTTGCACTCATATTTTGGACTGAAAAACGATGTTGTATCACACTCGTTATAATATTGTGCAATTTACTAATTGGCATTTGCATAATAATTGATGTTTACCTTTACTTTTACCAAAAAAAATGAAGAAAAAATCCAAAATAATATTTATCATTAATACAATGTCTTTCAAAAAAACTTTCCTTTAATTAATTTTCAAAATATCTAATAATTAACAGTAAATTTCAGACTATATTTATTCATAATTTCTAAAATTAAAATTTGATGCTATATGTATTTTTAATTATGAATCTACTAACAATTTCTATTAATTGTGCTATACAGCTCTAAATTTGGATTGGGATTGAAAATTGGACAAAGCATAGGTTTCTAACTCAGAATGAATGTTGACTTAAAAATAACTTGAAAATTTGAAATTGAACATTTCCTATTATGGTCCAATATCCAAAATCTGAATACATGGTTAGATTCAGCATATGAGAGAACTCCAAGAATTCAATTTTTGATGAAATCAAACGAAGTTTAATATTTCACCCTTTGGACCTCAATATGGACCAATTTGATAACGGGGCCCAAAATCTAAAATCTGAATGCACAGTTTGATTCAACATATCAAAGAACCCCATAAATTGAATTTTGCTGAAATCAAAGAAAGTTTAATTTTGAACTAACTTAAATATTGGACCAAAAATAAAAACTAGAGGCTCTCAAGAGCCTTTGTCGCTCACCTGTATCTACTGTTGTTTTGGAAATCATGTAAAATAAGGCTAAAATCATAATTAATAGTATTAGATACCATAATAATGATTGGTTTGGTTTAATTTGGCTCAGTAGTTATATCAAAAGCAGGTCATCCCATTGAAGTCTTATAATTGTTACAGAAGATATTTGAAAACCAGTCCCAAAATAAAATAAATCTGAATTACACAGTTAGATTCAGTATATCAAAGAATCCCAAGATTTCAATTTTCGCTGAAATCAAACTAAGTTAAATTTTGACCCTTTGAACCTCAATGTGGACTAATTTAAAAACGGGGCCCAAAATCCAAAATCTAAAAGCACGGTTATATTCAGCATATTAAAGAACCCCGACAATTCAAGACTTTGAATTAAACCCTTTTGAATTTGGTCAAGAAATAAACAATTCATACAAAGTATTAGAAAAGTATTGTTTTTTGCTCCTTTTTGGTCCTTAATTTTAAAACAATTCGGACAATAACCCCCAAAGTCAATCCCAACCTTCCTTTCGAGGTATGAAACCTTGTGATAAAATTTCATAAATATCCATACACTTATACACAAGTGTCCTGAGACAAGAAACGTTCTTCTTTTTGGCTCCTTTTTAGCCGCTATTTCCTAAACAGTAGGGATAATAACCCCCAAAATCAATCCCAATCTTCCTTTTGTGGTATGGAACCTTTTGGTACAATTTCATAGAGATCCATATATTTCATCTGTACGGAAAATTTAAAGGTGAATTATCTGAGCAAAGGTTTAATTTTGGACACTAAAATATTTGCATCAAACAAATGTAGCATGTAGATATAAACATATATATGTAAAATGTATTTTTTTTTGTATGTGCTTGAATTGTAGTCTGTATTTATATGTTGTTCATTTCTTGTAATTAGTATACTTGTGTTTAAAAATGTAAATCTTCAGTATAATGGAGGAAATAAAGAGAATCAATCAATCAATCAATCAATCTTATAATGAAGTAATTGTCTGGTAACCAAATGTCTTTGGACGATGGCAACGACGACGACGACGACACTGACAATGTAATATTAATATCGCACAACCATCCATTCACCAAAACATAAACAAATCATTATTTTCTCAAGTTTCTATTCAAAGGCTATCAATAATATGAATATAAACTTATTTGGAGAGGGGGCCAAAAATGCCCCTTATCGTACCTTGTCCTTTATACAGATGGTTGATGTAAGGAATAAATTTTGAGGTTTACAGGTCAAAAGTTATTGTAAGTTTAGATAATGAAGGATCGCAGACGTTTAATTCATTATTCAAAAATAAGTTATTTCTTAATTTTCACGCGTATTTTGGCATTTAGGTCCTCCGTAACCCCTCTAATGGGCATTGCGGCACATATTGATTATAACCATTTTGTTCCTCTGTCGATAAGCTTTCGAATGGTGTATAGGGTTTCTCTGTAATTAGGGGCTGAAGGTCGTACCAGTCCATTCCATTATTCAAAATAAGCTATTTCTTAATGTTGACGCGTATTTTGATATTTAGGTCCTTCGTTACTCCTCTAATATGCGTTGCGGGACATATTGACTATATACCTTTTGTTCCTCTATTGATAAGCTTTCGAATGACGTATAAGGTATATCTGTAATTAGGGGCTGAAGGGTCGCAGCAGTCCATTCCATAATTTTAAATATCCATTTCATTATTCAAAATTGGCTATTTCTTAATGTTCACGCGTATTTTGGCATTTAGGTCCTTCGTAACCCCTCTAATGGGCATTGCGGCACATATTGATTATAACCATTTTGTTTCTCTGTCGATAAGCTTTCGAATGGTGTAAAGGTTTCTCTGTAATTAGGGTCTGAAGGTCGTAGCAGTCCATTCCATTATTCAAACTAAGCTATTTCTTAATGTTCACGCGTATTTCGATATTTAGGTCCTTCGTTACTCCTCAATATGCGTTGCGGAACATATTGACTATATACCTTTTGTTCCTCTATTGATAAGCTTTCGAATGAGGTATAAGGTATATCTATAATTAGGGGCTAAAGGGTCGCAGCAGTCCATTCCATTATTCAAAATATCCATTTCATTATTCAAAATTGGCTATTTCTTAATTTTCACGCGTATTTTGGCATTTAGGTCCTCCTTAACCCCTCTAATGGTCATTGCGGCACATATCGTTTATACTCAGTTTATCCTCTATCAATAAGCTTTAATTTGGTGTATAAATTTTTCCTTGATTAGGGGCTGACGGGTTGCAGCAGTCCATTCCATTATTCAAAATAAGCTATTTCTTAATGTTCACGCGTATTTCGATATTTAGGTCCTTCGTTACTCCTCTAATATGCGTTGCGGAACATATTGACTATATACCTTTTGTTCCTCTATTGATAAGCTTTCGAATGAGGTATACAGTATATCTATAATTAGGGGCTAAAGGGTCGCAGCAGTCCATTCCATTATTCAAAATATCCATTTCATTATTCAAAATTGGCTATTTCTTAATTTTCACGCGTATTTTGGCATTTAGGTCCTCCGTAACCCATCTAATGGTCATTGCGGCACATATCGTTTATACTCAGTTTATCCTCTATCAATAAGCTTTAATTTGGTGTATAAATTTTTCCTTGATTAGGGGCTGACGGGTTGCAGCAGTCCATTCTATTATTCAAAATAAGCTATTTCTTAATGTTCACGCGTATTTCGATATTTAGGTCCTTCGTTACTCCTCTAATATGCGTTGCGGAACATATTGACTATATACCTTTTGTTCCTCTATTGATAAGCTTTCGAATGAGGTATAAGGTATATTTATAATTAGGGGCTAAAGGGTCGCAGCAGTCCATTCCATTATTCAAAATATTTAATTCATTATTCAAAACTGGCTATTTCTTAATTTTCACGCGTATTTTGGCATTTAGGTCCCCTCTAATGGTCATTGCGGAACAATCGACTTGTTATATCTATAATTAGAGGATGAAGAATAGCAAAGGTCCAGTGAAAATAAAAAAAGACGACGTAGAGTATTTTAATTTATATATATATATGTTTTGGTATTCAGGTCGTCCATACATTGAACCAAGGAATTTCTGTTAAAAATAGTTAGGAAAACTAGTTTATCCTCCGAAACTAGGAACCAGATAAATGAATCAAATTAAAATTTAAAGAGCTTGTGTTTTTATTTATTTTTTCTGATATCAATTTGAATATTTGTTAGATAACACCAAAAAGACTAATTTAGAAATACGGGATATAGCTATAGTGTCACAGCCTCAATTTTTTATGTTTATTTCACTATTCACCGCTTCAACTTGAATAATGAAACATAAACTATTTCATTATTCATTATTCATCACTTAACATTGAATAATGAATAATGAACTATTTCATTATTCATTATTGAATTTTGAATAATGAAAAATGAATAATGAACGTACTTCAGCGCGGTACCAAAAGGACGATGAAATAAACTGCTAAATAGGTCATCGTACGTAATGTCGTTTTGATATTTTTACTACACGGGAACGCATCGTACGTGGATCTGTACGCTTTTAAAATATTGTACAAAACTATTATATTCGTATAGCTATGTATTCATGGTATTAACAGATAACAGTATTTCTTGTTTTTTATTGTGAAATATGAAGAAAAGGGGATGTTGTCATACAGATGAGACAGACAACCAACGACACAAATAACAAAAATTGATAATCAGAAGTCAGCAAGACAGGTGTCTAAACAATATGCCAGTGCCTTTTCACTTAAATCATTGATATCAAAATATGTTAGCACCAGAAACTTCCAACAAAATCTGTAATTACTAAAAAATTATGTACACAGAAAAGAAACCAAAAAAACTAATGACGGATATGATTTTTAGAATTTTACTAATAAAGTAATCCCCAGTTGAATCTAACACTTTTAATGACACAATACATACAGGATTAAATAAACCAATATTGTGCAGAATTTTCAATTTCTTTCGTCATTTTGAAAAGCATCCGAGCAGCACATATGGCGCAAGATGAAACTAATTATTAGATCTTAATGATCATTTTGCAATATTTCTCCAGTAATAAGTGTAAAAATCTAATTAATCAAATGGGGATTTTCACCCATTATGTATAAAATCTATAAATTATAGATAATGAATCAACATCAGCTCTAATTTCTTAAATTCGATTAAAAATGCACTTTTTGTGCCTGAAGAGTTCTAAATTCTTTGTACTAATAGTATGTAACTTTTTCCTATTGTCCAAATAAACTTTGAATCATGATTAATTAATAATTATCTGCTAGGTTCACGTACAATTTCCACCCAACGTCTAAATCTCTACTTTTTTTGGAGCCACATAAGTAAGTAAATAAGTAAATTGTATTTAGAGTCGGGCAAATTAACACAGTAAACATGAGCTCTGTAGAGTTTTTAACCGACTTGATATTTAAAAAAAACAAATAATATATTATAAGCACATTTGACAGAATACACAGCACACAAAAATAAAACAAATGCACATTAGTGCCCTTTTTTGTAATTATTCTGCCCACTTCATTTTGAAGATATTTCAATCATATGGCCACAGACCACAATTTATTCCTCTGATAATTCTTTATAACGTTTTGTCCCGTTAAAAAAATTGCACCTGGTCTTTTTGTCAAATCTTTTGTGTGTGTAATGTACAGTACAAGTCCAAAAATATATCAAACATTCAGAAAAATTGCACTTTTACATCTTACAAATTTAGCCAATACACATCTATACCCCTATATTACCTTTTTGCACCTGGCCTAATCACTCTTTGCACATCAAAATCAGTTAAAATACAACATCCAAAAGTTTATTTCAGCTCTATTCTTTCATTTCCACCCCATAAAAACTAAGAAATGAATGAGAAAGGGAAAGAAAAAAATAAAGAAAAAATACACTTTAATTAAAGGGATCTAACAAGAAATATTCACCGGTTCTTTTATTCAAAAACGTAAAAAAAATTAATTTTATCTAGTAAATTTAACAGACATTTATGTAAATTATTTAATGTTTATCCTGCATTAAACCTTACAGTATTTACTCTAAGACTTGGATAGGAACGCTGAAACAATGACGAAAAGGACTAGTCTTAAATTTCTAGTATAAAGAATGGTAACTGCTACAGCGATATTTACTACCCGATGGCGAAAAACAGTACCACATACATATATTTTTAACTGCCGTAAGTAAACGTATTAGTAGACAAAACATGATATAAAATTTTACATTTTACAAAAGTTTCAAGAAGCCATGTTGACTTAAAAGACAAAAGTATTACATTTTATTTTCTGCATAAATTAATAAATTAATCATATTTTGAAATACAGTTTCAACTAGTTTTAAAAAATGCGTATCCCATTTTGTAATGGAACATAATGATTGTTAATGTTTAATTATTTTTTTGGCAAAACCAGAGACATATATACACCTATATATGTTTCTGGCAAAACCATACGTTTGAATTTTGAATTTGAAAATTGATTTGTGTGTTGAATCAGAAACATATATAGACTTGTGTGTTTATATGTCTCTGGTTGAATGTTGCGATTTTTTGCTTTTATAATCACGATTGTTATAATTTTCAAAATTATGTTATCGGTATGTATATAAAACGTAACTTTTATTCTTCTTCTTTTTAAAAATCTTAAAATGCGTATAGTCATTATTATTAGAAAGTATTTATAATAAATAATTTCATAAATAAACGGGACATAATATGACAAGTATCTCTTCATACTAATCTGATTGTCATAAAACTGACAAGTTAAAAATATGAAGTGAACCGTAAACTATACTTTAAAAGACTAGTGCAGTTATTGATTAAAGAAATGTAAAAGAATTACTAACCATTTAATTCACTTAAAATTTTCAATTTAAATTTCAAACGGTAGATAATGTTAACGTTTATAAATAAGATTTATGAAGTTTATCTAAACCTGCGTTGAGATATATGTAAATGAATCCAATAATATAATATATTTCACTTTTTTAAAAGTCTTTCAGGTGCAACACGCCATATCATAGATCATAGATTTTGTATTGTTAATACAATACTAACACAAAGTATATTGTTGCCGTATATCTCGACGAATTTTAAAAGCTACATGTAAGTCATTTACACATAATTATTTAAATCTTTTATTTGTTTCTGATCAGATATGAACAGAATATACTTATGTTTATTTCCTATCGAAACAGGGAGATGCAGAAATCGGTCGAGAAATGAGAGAATTTATTCCATCACTTTATACGTGAGAACAATGAGGTAGATGATTCAAGGGAGAAGATTATGTGTCCATATTATTCCAAATGTTTAAACGCCGAAAAGGTGCTCTAAATTTATTTTTTGCATGTTTAGTATGATGTATTTACATAAACTTACATAGTTTCGGGTTTGTTTTTTTTTTTAGAAAAAAATGGCTAATCAATCAAATAACCGTGCAATTGATGACATGAAACTGTGGTCTGTAAAATTTCTGAATGTAAAAGCTGGTCAGAAGTGTTGTTACATCCGAAGTTGCGCTATACTGCCAAATAAACAACTTATATTTGCCGACGAAAACAACCAACGACTTGTTGTGCTAGGAAATGACGGCAATCATGTATTTGATATTATAGTCTCTCATAGACCGTTTGATATTGAACCCATAGATTCTGAAAAAATTGCTGTGTCCTATGGAATGGCAAAGTATATTGAAATAATAAACATAGGAAATAAGAAAGTAGAAAGCAGAATGAATTTGAAGGGATTTTGTTCCGGAATGACCCTTGTTAATGGAAAACTACTTGTTCTTGTTAACGGACATGGAATACAAGAAATTGATTTAATGAAACAAACAATTACCTCATTAGAATTACCAGTTAAACAGTCATTTGTAATCACTTCCGGTGGTGATCGCTTATACTGTGCGGATTTAAAATCCAATTCTTTGTGTTGTTATAGGTCGGGGATATTGGTCTGGCGGTTGACATCACCTCTGTTGCAGATCAGCCAAGCTATTTCTGCTGACGCATACGGCAATGTATTTCTGGCAGAGACCGATAGTAATCAAATAGTAGCAATATCATGTGACGGCGGAAATACCCGAAAACTATTGGATGACAAGCAAGGGATTATTTTACCATCAGCGGTGTATTATGACAAATCTACCAAACATTTACTAGTTTGTAACAGAGAAAACGGTCGAGCTTTCTTGTACAGTTTAATGTAATAAATATAAATAAATGGTGATATAGGGTATGCGTCAATTAGACGTGCTTAGATTTCAAATATGATGTAGACCACAATTTTTTTTACTTGAACATGTCACGCCATAGTTGTTTGTTTAAATAAAAACAAAATAAAGTAATGATAGAAGATGATGGATTACATTTTGTTCTTGAAGTTAATGTGATACACATTTGTAACTAATTATAAAAATAGATGTTGGGTAAACGTGAAAGGGATAACAACGCAGCGACAATAAAAGAAGACATGCGAATCAAGACCAAAAAACGTCTCCAACAATAAGTGTCTTCACAATATGCAAAGCTCATAAATCGACATATGATAGGAAAAATGAAAAAAATATGAACAAGTTAAATGATCTGCCACCAAAAAAATTCTCTAATGGACAAAACTAAATTTAATTGACGACCCCTAACAAAGTTACTGATTTAGAACAGTCACATAGATATGTGGCGGAGTAAAATTCGGTACTAAGTTGCATTATGTATAATGCCACAATTAAGTGAAAAGAATTGTGGCTACGACAATGGAAACATATTTTTAGTCACAGATATTCCATAAAGGTCAACCCAATAATAATGTCGTCCGTGAAACTATCAAAGGAGGACTTCAACGTTATCGTTAGGAACGCATGTTGAATAGAATCCCTATAAGTCACAATCTTTAGTCTAAAAAATCATAAAAGGAAACGCAAGCTCTTGAATATTTTATGAGTTTTGAAATATTTACTCTATATGCAGATGCTTCTTGAATTTTGCTACTAAGAAATGGGAAGTTCACAATGGGTAAGGAATTAACTAGAAATTGAAATCAACACGGTTAGGGAGACGAATTCTAACCAAAAAATATGGCACCTAATTTGAATTATGAAGAGTTGTCATTTCAAAAAAAGAGTTCTACGCCCGCACCTGCTCCGACAGGGCATATAGATACTTTCATACGTTCGTAGTGGTCCAAATTGGTTTCTGGATGTTAATTTGAGTAAGCTTCCATAAAATCATTTGAAATATGGAACTATCAAAGATCCCGACTTATAATTAAATACGCCAGACGCGCGTTTCGCCTACATTACCCTAATCAGTGGCGCTCAAATTAAAAAAATAGGAAGGCCTTATTAAAAACGAAGTTGAAGGGCTTTAACAACCAAAAATTCCGAAAAATTGTGCCAAGTACGGCTAAAGCAATCTATACCTGAGGGTAGTACAATTTTATGTTTCGAAAACTTCAACATTTAATACACAGTAAATTTACAGAACATGAAAATATCAATGATATTTCATGACAACACGCAAGTGCCGACTATTAGGATGGTGATACCACAGACCCAGTGGTTGAAAAAAAACTCATCAAAGGTATCAGGCTTATTATTTGGTACACAAGACGTGCGTTTCGTCTACATTAGACTCAACAGAAGCGATCGAGTTAAAAGAGTTGGAAGGCCAAATCAAAATCGAAAATGAAGCGCTTTAAAGACCTAAAATTTCTTAAAATAAATGTTCTAAATACGGCTAAGGTATTGTTTACCTTGGGAAAGAAAACAAAAATGGTTCGAATAATTCGACCGAGGGTTTTTTAAAAATCATCAAAGGCTTAAAATTTGGTTCGCCAAACGCGCGTTTCGTCTACTCATCAGTGGGGCTCGAAAAAAAAACAAATAGTTGAACGGGACTAATAAATAATAGATGCAGTTAAAATTTGACCGAGTTCACTTTTGTCTTCTAGACTTATATCTCTTGATAAACATAACATAACTACTTTTTCCACATGATAACTTGAGTACCTCCTTCAACATATTTGAAATTTAGTAATAGTTTAAGGACCTAATAAACACAGATCATGTTCAATTTTTTCCTATTTCATTTTTATATAAATTACCAGGGATATGCCTTTGTGCATTTTCATAAAGTAAGAATTTCAAAATAGAAAAAATAGATTTCCAGACGATAATTTCGACATAACCATGGTCATCTTGATAACGTGTTTTAGTTAGTGTTCTTTTTATTTGTATTTGTATATTTTTAACTTTTACTGTTCAGTCCATTTTTGGTAATATTCATTTTGGCGTGGCTCGGTATTTATACACCCCCATTTTGTTACTGTGCTATGTTTTTTTTTTATTCTTGTCTTTCATTTTTGCTTGTGTGCTTTGTCCATAAAGTGTCTATATGACATTTTGTTTTTTCTTTGTTGTCATAGTTGTTTGTTCATAGTGATTAAGATTATAACACAATGTTGACTGCTGTACCCCAATTTTGACATTTTTTACCTGTAATAAATTATGTCTGTTTGTTTTGCTCACACATTGTTGTCAATATAATGGAATTCTATGCGACTGTCATACAAGTGAGAGGTTTAGCCAGCTATTTTCGCACCATTTTCTACATAAGGAAATGCCTGTACCAAGTCAGGAATATGAGTTATTTTCCGGAAAGTCCCTTATCAAATGGCAAAATCAAAAGCTCAAAGACATCAAACGAATGGAAAACAACTGTCATATTCCGAATTGGGTAAGGCATTTCCTTATGTTTAAAATGGTGGATTAAACCTGGTCTCAACTATAATGAAGTTGTAATATCATCAATAACAGAAGTTTGTACAGTTGTTTATACATTCATTTCTCGAAACCAAGCTATATTTAGTCCCAAACCTTAATGTATGTAGGCAGAGGCATCTGTTTCATACTGGGGCATTCTGTTTAATTTATAGTTTGAAATTACTGTTGTCTGTGGTTTTTACGAATCCTTAAAAATGGGTGTGTTATCAAACATGCACTGTGTTCTTATGTTTCATAGACTATCACAACAATATATAAAGATATGAAAGGTAATGAAAGTACAAACATATCTTATATTTCTTTTAATTATTACACAACATCAACTTTTTAGACAAATAATATGTTAACGCATATGTTATTTGCATATGCTTTTAATTTAACAGTCGTCTCTGTTTTCCGCATATTAAAAGTTGTCATTGGCAAATATATTTTGCAGAACTGCAGAAAAATTAAAACAACACTTTGTGAATTTGTTGCGTCCGAAGCGCTTTTCTGTATTAACCGTCATCAGGAAAGCTCATAATAAACCGCTGAAATCAAAGGATATATAGGTACATAAACACATGAAAAGTCATAATGGCCAAAAGTGACAAAACAAAATAGTAGACTGTAACCAAATCCATTTAAAGTCAACTTAACCTGAGTGAGTTGGAAACATAGGTTTTTAATCATTTCTGAAATGATCAACAAAAAAATTAGATTTGAGATTATGTTCGAGAAGGTAAATCTCTATTAAAGTTGTAAATTGGGGCTGCAAGCTCTATCTTTGTTGTGGCCCAGAGTTATAAGATCGTGCTTGCGTTTATTAGTTGTGCACTGTAGATTTAAAGTCCAGGGATAGTTTGAAGAAAGTGTTCAAGGACAAATCATATATTGTGTCCAAGTACAAATCATATATAGTTTATAACAATTTTATTTGCTCAAAGATACAAAAAGGATCGGACACAAGTTTAACCAACTTATGAAGTCTTCTCCTTTACATAATATTACAATAACAATTATACAGAGCATGCACAGTTCAGTAGATATATATTAAAGGTAATAGTAAAATGAGGCATTTGCACAGTCTGAGAAGAAATAAAAATAAAAAGCCTAACACAATTAACAAGGAAAAGGATAGAGAGTTGAGAAAATGAAAGAAAAAAAAAAAAATAGAGAGAAAAGAAAAAAGAAATAATACAAATATTAAAAAAAAAAAAAAATAAATAAATAAATAAGTAAATGAAATTCTGTGGACACGGTGTTTTTGTTTATTCATATCTTATTTGATTATACTACAAGGAATCTTTTTGATTTTTTTATATATTTAAAGACTTCTTTAAAGATTTCACAGTTTTTCTCATATGTTAAAGTTTGGCTACCCTCAGTGAGCAACTGTAGATTTATTGTCACTTGAAAACGATGAGTGTTGGTTAATAGATCGTTCCTTATATCGGTGTATTTATTGCAATTAAAGAAAAAATGAAATGAATCTTCACGCGGAGCGCCACAAGCACAATATGGACTTTGTATTATATTTGATTCAAATAGGTCGTTATTTAGAAATGAGGCTGAACATCGCAGCTGTGTTAAAATTACACTCAATTTCCGCGGACCATACATAAAATACTTAGGTACAGTCTTTGCTTCGTATGTATTATTCAACAAAGAGCGTTTGAACTTAGATAGGGTATCAAGTGTACGGATAGAATTATCAAGTTTGTTCCATTCTCTGATGGACGAGGGAATAAATGCAGAATTTGTTAAGGAGAGTTGACAAAAGGGGACTATTAATTAAGTCATTGCCATTACGCAGTGGATAAACAGTTGTACTTTGTATAGTTGGGGGAATTAAATCACATAAATATTGTGGAGGGAGACCATTGTACATCTTATAAAATAATTGGAGTTTTCTTCTGTGCCTCCTACTGTGAAGGGGTTCCCAGCCAGTCTCTAAATATAAATATTCGGTTTTAGTAAAGATTGGCAGTCCTGTTACAATCCTCGCAGCTTGCAGGTGAAGTTTTTCTAATTTGTTTGAATAGCAAATACCACAATTGTCCCACACTTCGCAAGCATACTCAAATATAGGACGAATATATACCAGATACATTTTTTCTAAGTTTTGTCTTTTCATCTTAAATTTTAATTTTCTTAAGACTCCTAAATGCTTTGTTATATTTTTGGAAATATTTTCTACGTGCTCATTCCACTTTGCGTCCTGGGAGAGAGTTACACCTAAGTGTTTATGACTTGATGTGTTAGATATTGATCTTCCATTGAAAGAAAAACTTAAATTACTTGGAATCTTAGTATTTGAGCAAATCATTATTTCCGTTTTATCTGGGTTAAAGGACATTAACCAATTTTTGGACCAATCATTGAGTTTGTTTAAATCATGATTAACTACTACCTCTAAGTCTGTAATGCTTGCGGTGGAATATCCCAGCGACGTATCATCAGCAAAAAGCCTAGTCAGTGAAATTAGATTTTCGCCAATATCATTTATATACAGCAAAAATAAAAGGGGCCGAGAACAGAGCCTTGGGGTACCCCCGCAGAAACAATGGACAATGACGAAGACGAATCTCTGATAACTACTTTTTGTTTTCTTTGAAAAAGATAATTTTTAGTCCATGCAAGTAAATTTCCCTTTATTCCATAAGAATTCATTTTATGTATAAGTCCATTATGCCATACTTTATCAAATGCTTTTGAAAAATCACAGAATACGAAGCAACTGAATTCTTTTTTTTCAAGAGAATTTAATATAGTATTATAAAGTTCAATAAGTTGATGTACAGCTGAATGTTTAGGTAAAAATCCTGACTGAAACATATAAATAAGTTTGTTCCTATGTAGATGGTTATAAATATGTTTGTAGACTACCCTCTCCATTACTTTTCCTACACAGCTAATCAGGGATATCGGTCGATAATTCGATGGTAGGGATGCATCTGCTTTCTTAAATATGGCAATTACATTGGCTATTTTCCATGAAGTAGGGTATTTACCTTGGGACAGGGATTTATTAAATATAATTTTAAGGGGTTTTGCAATTTTTTGGGGGGATATTTTAAGCATCCTGTGACTGATTCTGTCTGGCCCAGATGCTTTTTAGGATCAAGAGTAAGAAGTATATCGACTATTTCACTCTTGGTTATTTGAATATCACTAATAATACTTTCCGTTCTATTCTCAAATGGGGCATCTCAACATTTTGTTCTTCAAGTTTTGATATTGACGCGAAATATTTATTCATTAGTTCACATTTATCAGTATCGTCATATACAATATGGTCAAAATTTGGCTCATTATTTATATTTTGAATTGGTGGAATTGCGTTATTCCCCTTATTAGATTTTATTAACATCTTCATTATTTTCCAGTAATTTTTAGGACTGGAATTATCCAGTAAAAAATTATCCAAATTTTTTTCAAAATTTTCTCGGGCAGTTTTATTTCATATTATTTACCTTATTTCTTTGTTTTTATATCTTATTTTATCACTTTCTTTTTATTTTTAGAACTGTTTTCCTTAACCTATCGCGAATTCTAATTTCCTTTCTTAATTGATTATTGAACCAAGGTTTGTCATTACATCTTATTGTTATTTTCTTTGTGGGTATACATTCCCTAGCTATTTCCAAAAATATTTTTGTAAATTCATCACACATATCATCGACGTCCTCAAAATTTCCTATCTTGTCACTCCAATTAGTTTCGTCCATATTTTTATTAAATTTAACCAAATCTATTTTGTCATATTGCCATATTTCTCTTTTGAATGTAGTTGATATTCTCTTTGGGCAGTTAATGTATGCAATAGCTGCATCGTGGTCACTTATATCTTTTGAGATTTTATAACATCAGAATAAGCGCATATAAGATTTTCACTCAAAATAATAGGATCTAATAAAGTACTTGAATTTTCTGTCACTCTAGTAGGCTTATCAATAACATTTAAAAGCAAAAGGAATTCAATATATCAACGAGTTTGTTATTGTTTTCACAAAATAAGTTAGAATTAAAGTCACCGACCAGCACGATATTTTCATTGATCTGAGTGGCCAACTCGATTGCATATGTTAATCTGTGCCAATAATCTGGGTCAGTCCATTGTGCTCGATATGAGTTGCATAGTAAGAAAGACTTTGCCTTTAGCATTTATTTCAACCCAAATAGTTTCGTCAATGGAATTTTCTAGTTCATGTTTTCGTACCATTCGAATCTCATCTTTGGCATATATAAGTAGACCACCGCCCGCATTGGTTCTATCTTTTCGCTGTATTATATTTGAAAAGGATTCTAGAAAAATAGTACAATCGTCAATCCGTTCGTCAAGATGTGTCTCGGTTAACAATAGAATATCAATATCTTCAGCAAAGTCATGGAGAAAGTCTATTTTGTTCCTTATACTTCGAATGTTAAGATTACAAAGTGAGATTGTGTTGTCTAAAGTATTATTTAGTGAACTGGATGAACTTGATCTTTCTGGACCCGGATTGGTTTCAATGTTACCTACCATAAGTATGAAGTTCAATACGAAGAGAAGAAATACTGCATTTACATTTGGATTCAAGCTTTGTAGACAGAGTAGGGCAGCAAAGAGGAACGAGCAACGCAGGTTAGTTAACAGTATATCTGTATATGAAGAAGGAGGGTGATTTAGAAATCTTCTTGATTTCCTGGTATGAGCATGAAACATTCCTATGGCCGCTCTATATGTCTCTAGGCTGTTACCCATTCGGCAACAAGACTATGACTAAACATCTTGAGCGACCAAAGTTTTGTTTCATTTTCAATGTGATAAACAAGCCATCGTGTCAACAGTCGTAAAAAGAATAAAGTATGAAGAAAACGTAAGTAAGTGAACTATGTAAACTTTACAAGTAAATCTACAAAAGATGAAAGAAAATTGAATACCATTTGGTATGGAATCAGTGTTTTGATAAATGGGATATATTCATTTTAGTTAAGTTTTACTTACGATACAATAGTTTGGTATAACAGAAAAAAAGAGGTCATTTACAAAAGAAAATAGCAGGAGTTCAATCACATAAATTTACAAACTTACATATAAACATGCATACATTCATCCACTTTGAATACATACTCACATTCAGACGTACAAACATACAAATACATAGATACATTTAACGTACTATATACAACTTTCAACAACCATATGGTATTGATGTAAGTCCAAAGTTCATCATGGAAATTGTTTTCGAAACTTAAAAAATAGGGTATTTAGATAGAACTTCCGAGTGTTACCTTATCATGTAATAGACATTTATTTTCTTCGTTTGGAATACTAGTACCAGAAATGTTGTTTGATTATTCATGTATAACAATAGAAACGAATATAATATGAATTTGAATAGCATATTCTAGTCCACATCTTATTGAACAGGTAAATAAATTAGGCAAATTTGAAATAACTAAGTCTAACAATTAGTATACTCGTTTTCCTACTACTGTGACAGGTTCTCTTTCAGTGCAGGAACATTTTTGATTTGACTATATTTTGACTATGAATATGTATATATATATATATATATATATATATATATATGCATGTGCTGAAAGTATGTAAATCATATATTGTGTCCAAGGACAAATTATATAGTGTGTCTTGGGAAATAGCATAAGACATGACTTAGGAAAAGCTTTAGTTATATCGTAAATAAATGTCTTCGGAAAAACGACGGGGTATGAGACTAAGGGGTGTTGTTTACGATGTCGTCGTCGGCGGCGTCAACAATTTTTAAAGTTTGCGATTGTGTAGGTAAAGGAACCAATGTTTTTCAACCACTGGTAATTGGTTCGCAGCTGTATAAGCATATCTCATATCCATGGAGAATATTTGACCGCTCCCTCATTAATTGTCTATTGAATTTGAAATGTTTGCACTGTTTACATGTGAAAGTTTGTGATTTTGTCAGTTTTTTTGTTTTTAAATCACATAACATAAACTGCTTCATAATGGATTTATTTATTGATGATTCATTTGGCAACTCAACAAATACTTCCTCGACACTAACTTAAGAGGACATCCTGAACAATGATAAGTCTATTAAATGTTCTTTTGGATTTTCAACAAACAATTGAATTTTGACAATAAGGGTTAGTTGAAAACAAAAACTTACGACAAAAGGGATGATTTCAGCTTCCTAGTTGTGAACTTTCCATTACTATGTAGCAACACTCTAGCAACATCTGCACTGCATATGGAGTATGTCAGTTGATATAAAATTTCAGAGCTTGTGTTTCTTTATATGATGATAGAAGGTTGCTGCTTACAAGGAAGCTATTCAACCAAGGATTCTTACGAAATTTAACGGACTTCATTACGAGTTGGTTGACCGTCCTGGAATATCTGTGTAAAAGATGACTACGGATATGTTTCCATTGTCGTAACCACATTCCCGTCCCCTGTTCATCGATTGTGACTTCAAAGAATGACGGATGTTACTAGTTAAGAAGAATATGTATCCTTTTGGAGTACCTGAAATCAACTATAGTTTGAGTGGGGTTCGTGTTTGCTCAGTCTTTAGTTTCTATGTAGTATCTTATGGACTTGTTTACCCTGTCGACGCAACAGGTCTCCCTGGGCGTATGACATTTTCGCCGATTTTAAAAAGTTTCGATCTTTCATTTGCGCCGATTTGATTCTTTCATTTGCGCCGATTAAGCACAGGTAAATTACAGGTTAATGTTATTTTTTAGTTATCAGTATAAACCTCTTCCGTTAGCCAGTTGTACATATGTTATAAATTGTCAATTATAACATGTATTTAACTGTTGTCCCCTGCAAATAGATTGTTGTCGTTTTCATCTGGCACATAAACTGGTGGAGGAAAATCCAGTCTGTTGGTTTAAGTATACATTTTTAAACAGAGTATAAAGACAAATCAAGTGACACTGGTAAATGGCTATCTTAATTTTTGGGCTATCATTTCTTCCCCCAGATAAAATCGATGACTGCTTCACGTTTGACATTAAATCTAAAGCTCCTTCTGATGACAGATGTCATGCATTCTTAGACTACGTATTATTAAAATATTTATAAATGCTCAACTTCACGTTATTCACCTTATTCCTGAGCGCTTCTTCCGTTATCCAGTTGTACATATGTTATAAATTGTCAATTATAACAAGTATATAACTGTTGTCCCCTGCAAATGGATTGTTGTCGTTTTCATCTGGCACATAAACTGGTGGAAGAAAATCCAGTCTGTTGGTTTAAGTATACATTTTTGAACAGAGTATAAAGACAAATTAAGTGACACTGGTAAATGGCTATCTCAATTTTTGGACTATCATTCCTTCCCCCAGATGAAATCGAAGACTGCTTCACGTTTGACATTAGGTCTGAAGCTTCTTCTGATGACAGATGTCATGCATTCTTAGACCACGTATTATTAAAGTATTTATATATGCTTAACTTTACGTTATTCACCTTATTTCTGGGCAGCTACACCCGTTGAAGATTGTAAGAGGACGAATAACAGTCCTGAATCGTTCTATTCGCATAAATTGACTTCTATTGCTTAAAATCCTTATTTCACCTCCCCGTGGTTAGCAGGGGACAACAGCTATATACATGTTATAACTGTCAACAGAAGAGATTAATAATGATAAATTAGAAATATGAAATAACATTCACCTTTAATATACCTGTTCACAATCGGCGCAAATGAAATGAAAATCGGTGCAAATGCAAAACGCCGGTCTCCCTCCTTTTGGATTTCATGCGATTCTCTCAGTTTTATTTTTGTCTTTATTTGTCTCTTTTTAATCGATTAACGAGATTTGAACATCGATAAACTATTGTCGCCTTAATTTGTCTTTATGTCATCATTTGTTTTTTGTCTTCGTGTTGTCAGTTTCTCTTCGACTTATGAGTTTTGAATGTCGCCTTGGTATCTTCCGCCTCTTTTGTGTCATGAGCAATACGACTGGTGCCTCTAATAGAACAGAATCTGCTTTAATACCCTTCCGAAACACCTGGATCTTCAAGGTTTTTTGTGGTATTTTTGTTGCTCAGCCTTTAGTTTTTCTGTGTAGTGTTTTTCTTTTTGTCGTAATTTCTTTTGATAATAGTGTTGTCTTTTTTTCAAGTTAAATTTAAGCATTTGCATCATATACTATCGAAATCACACTCATGCTTGATATATTTCTCTGATAACCCTTTAATACGAAGTTCCACGTGACAGTTGGGTAACAGTCCTTTCACTACTTATTATTAGGATTATTTAAATATATTTGTATACATTTTACATTCACTGTTGTATTAAATAAATAAATAGTGAAATTAGTCGCCCTGAATAAACACTTCAGATACATATATACATAAATAAGAACATTATCTACACAAATAAATAATATTCTCATAAATTGTATCATCATTTACCGAAATTGATTCAACAAACAAAGTATTCAGATACTGTATGTACTCATAAAAACAAAATTATAACATTTATCTTTAACTGTCTTAACAATTTGCAATCGTTTACTTCTGAATGCAAATTGTTTCATATTAGTGTACTAGAGTGCATCATGGTTTCTCCATAAAATTAGTCACTGGCTTTGGCAGGTGTAAAGTTACATTACGTTACTAGTAATTTGGAACATTAACATAATGAAAATTATCTTCTTTGGAGGTGCCACTCCTTTTTTAGATATTAATACCAGATTAGAACTTGAACTATAATTGATTACGAGTTTAAGTATCCGTGTGGTGTCTTTCGCCCCCTCTTTTGTAAAGTAAAGTATTATGCGCATTTCTGCATTTTTCTGCATAGTAAAAAATTGTACCGTCAGTAGTGTTCGTACTGGATTTTAAGCTAACTATATTAACTCAATTATCAAATCCTTTTTCAAATAAGACCCTCAAAATTTGTCCGTATCCAATATATTTATAAATTATCTTTTTTTATCTATTGCTATTTATAACACATTGTACTGAAAGGTACATATCCAAGCATAAGAGTAAACTTTCTTACAATGGTAGAAAAGAAGCCATAAGATTGTCTAATTAGTTTGGTTATAATCTATTTCAGGAAACAAAATGATCGACTTTATTGGAAGAATAAATCCTTTGATATAAAACTTATATATTTTTCCGTATTTTTGGCGGGATTTTATTTTCTTAGTGTTTGTTCACTAACTTTGCGCTAAGAAGAGTGTCGTACAATCACAAGAAAATTGTGTGCCTAGGTAAGCAAATTAAATGACTACGAAAATAGAGGTCAATTTAAAATTCACACGCATAGTTATAAAATTGATTGATATCAAAATATCTTGTCTCAAAAACAAATTCTGTGTCAAAGTCATCGTACTCCTTAGAAAGTTAAAACTTCTATTGTAATATTGTCTTTACTGTTTATTTTGTCGTAGCTGTGATTGCTAAGGGTAATGTTTTAAAAGCATGTTCTCACATTTGTCTTTGACTGTGATTGCTAAGGGTAATGTTTTAAAAGCATGTTCTCACATTTGTCTTTGACTTTAAATTTACTGGATAAGTAGCGTTTATAATACAGGCAAAATCTTCTGCTAATCTAATAGTTTTAAAACTGCATTTTCACATCCTAGTAAACAGTTTCAATGTTCTCTTATAGCCTAGCCACTTATTATGGCACTACTGGTCTTAAATGTTTTACGTGTTTATCGCCCAAAACGTGTAGTCTTGAGCGAAGATTATTATTTTACGTGTTTATCTCCCAAAACGTGTAGTCTTGAGCAAAGATTATTATTTTGCGTGTTTATCTCCCCAAGCGTGTGGTCTTGAGCGAAGATTATTATTTTACGTGTTTATCTCCCCAAACGTGTGGTCTTGAGCGAAGATTATTATTTTACGTGTTTATCTCCCCAAACGTGTGGTCTTGAGCGAAGATTACTATTTTACGTGTTTATCTCTCCAAACGTGTGGTCTTGAGCTAAGATTATTATTTTACGTGTTTATCTCCTCAAACTTGTAGTCTTGAGCGAAGATTACTATTTTACGTGTTTATCTCCCCAAACGTGTGGTCTTGAGCGAAGATTATTATTTTACGTGTTTATCTCCCCAAACGTGTGGTCTTGAGCAAAGATTATTATTTTACGTGTTTATCTCCCCAAAGGTGTGGTCTTGAACGAAAATTATTATTTTACGTGTTTATCTCTCCAAACGTGTGGTCTTGAGCTAAGATTATTATTCTACGTGTTTATCTTCCCAAAAGTGTAGTCTTGAGCGAAGATTATTATTTTACGTGTTTATCTTTCCAACGTGTTGTCTTGAGCGAAGATTATTATTTTACGTGTTTATCTCTCCAACGTGTGGTCTTGAGCTAAGATTATTATTTTACGTGTTTATCTTCCAAAAACTGTGGTCTTGAGCGAAGATTATTATTTTACGTGTTTATCTCCCCAAACGTGTGGTCTTGAGCTATGATTATTATTTTACGGATTTATCTCCCCAAACGTGTGGTCTTGAGCGAAGATTATTATTTTACGTGTTTATCTCTCCAAACGTGTGGTCTTGAGCGAAGATTATTATTTTACATGTTTATCTCCCCAAACGTCTAGTCTTGAGCGATGATTATTATTTTACGTGTTTATCTCCCCAAACGTGTGGTCTTGAGCGAAGTTTATAATTTTGCGTGTTTATCTCTCCAAACGTGTGGTCTTGAGCTAAGATTATTATTTTACGTGTTTATCTCCCCAAAAGCGTAGTCTTGAGCGATGATTATTGTTTTACGTGTTTATCTCCCCAAAAGTGTAGTCTTGAGCGAAGATTGTTATTTTACGTTTTTATCTCCCCAAACGTGGGGTCTTGAGCGAAGATAAAAAAAAAATCCAGAAGCACGTGTCGTGCGTATCATAATACAATTAGGAGATGAGGTATGATTTAAATGAGGCAACATTCCACCAGAGTCCAAAAGATGTAGTATTGAAAACTATTGGAAGACAGCTCTCTCACTTGCAAAAAACTCATAACTGTAAAATATATTCAGCATCCACACAGCATGAGCAACACACCCTGTAGTATGTTGTTTTATTATCATTGGATCGTTGCCACTGAAGAAATGAAAACAAAACTTTAGACTTTTCATGTGTCTGAAGCGCTTTTCTGGATTAGCCTTCATCAGGAACGTTAAAAGCTAAATATTTGAAAGCCAATGATGTATAAGAAGCGAAACAGTTGAAGATCTATATGATCAAAAAGGACCTTAAAGTAATAACCAAATCCTTCTACGGTCAAATTTGCATGCGGGAATTGAAACCTTAGTTTGTGGACTATCAATCTCAAAAGGGAACCATCCGCCTAGTACCCGGTGCATTGGCGCTGGCGTGATTTGAATGATAATTTGTATTGTAAAATTTTAGTTTATTATTAAAATTAATAATATAAATGTACTAAAACAAAGGTTGTAACTTCCTCTGGTTAAGTTGATCTGAAGTGATTTTAGTTATTATATTTAAGCGTTAATTGGTTTTCATATTCTTTATTATTATACTTATTAATATACCTCACGTTAAAATGCCAGGTTTTGAATTGCTATTACGATAGAGATAATTTATTTTATTATACTTCATGTCAAAATGCTAGATTTTGATTGGTTAATACGATGAGACAATTTACTCTCTCCCATGGCTCAGCAGGAGACAATTTTTTTCATGTCACCCTCTCTTGCAGACCAATCAAAATCGACAATTTAAATGAAATGAATTGAATTTACATCAATGATTTTAAAGACAATACTCAAGTTCTACGTTTTTGCCTTAGAACTTTTCTGAGAATGTCAAAATAAATTCTATCACCCTCTCAGCTATGTGTTATCTATATAATGTTTTCCTTGCTTGTTTTCCCCTTAATACGGCCCGGAAATATCGACATCACACGTTTGTGTGTTTTTTTTTTTGTATTTACAAGAGAGTGCACATTTTTGGAATATGTCTGGCAATATCTGATTAATTGTAATAACATATAGGTATGGAAATAAGGATTTTTGAACTACTACTATTTTTGAGGAATTTAACTATTTTTCTATATGGAGATGAACAAAGGAATTTATTTTCAACAATAGCCATTTTCAATTTTGAAGCCTCATGATTTTCCGTAGTCGGATTTTAGCATGTGCAACGTTAGCTGCGGAATCGTAGCTCTTATGTTCCTTATGATATTGTTTGACAATTTGCAAATCATAGAGTAATAAGAGCTACGATTCAGCAGCTTAGGCAACATGTCAAGTGTCACCAGTTGAGCAAGAACAACTAACTCTGAAGAAGAACCGAAGTTTACCGTTTTTTTATGGGTTTCATGTCGATCAATCTATAGTTTTCTATGTAGTGTATTGTAAACTGTTGGGTTTTTTCTTTTCTTTTGACCACGGTTCTTACTTCAACACACACACACACACACACACACACACACACACACACACACACACACACACAATTAACAAAAATGAAATTAACACTACCAGTTTGATGCATCCGAAGCGCTTTTCTGGATTTACCTTGATCAGGAACGCTCAAAGCCAAAAATTTGAAAGCGGGATGGATAAATACTGAACCACGCTAATGACCAAAGGATCTTAGATGTAATAGCCAAATCAGTCTAAGGTCAACTTTGCCTGAGTGATTCAAACCTTAGTTTCTTAATAATTTCTGAATTTATCAATGGAGACTTATTTAAGAAAAGTTTGTCATAAACCATGTTATTGTCCAAGGACTAACTACTGAGTTGATGCTACCCTCTGGGACTAATAGTCCACCAGCAGTAGTATCGACCCAGTGCTTGTAAAATGAAAAGAACACTATTAATTTGTTGATAAATCACACTGAAAAAATAGTTCAAGGTATTGACGAATAATTATAACAGGTTTATATATTTATTTTGTTTAATATATCCAGTAGGCATGCTATAATAGTTTCTCCGTTCAATCTTGCATAAATCAATATTTTACAAAAGGCTACAGTTGTAATTTCAAAGATTGAAACTGTATGGGTACAACATGGATAGCAATATCAATTATTTATAGGCTCAGAACACAACTACATGTATACATAAAAGATGTGGAGATGTCTTATGATGTCAATGAGTCAACTATACACACGAACCAAACGACATGGATGTCTACGAACAGTTCAATATCACTGCCAGTGGTGTCCGAGAGTATCTGTGGTTCAAGATACGTAGTTAGTGCGTCGGTGCAGAAGATACAAATTTGAAAGTAGAAAATTTGTAAAAATTTGTGCACAAGATATTTTATTATGGAAACATATTGTTCGCTAGTTCTTTTAAGTGATATCACTGTCACTGTCAACGGATGTTTGTTCACTGCAATGGCCGATATGTCTCTGTTGTATTTTTCAACTATAATGATCTTAATATATATAAATGATCACATCCGTATTCAGTATAGTTAATAGGGACTTAAATAATGAGTTTTATGATCTAAATTTTTTCAGACTCTGGTTCAAATGCAGCATTATCTTTTCCATTGACATGTATTGTCACTACTTCCGGTTTCTCGTCTTCCCTCTTCGGCCAGTGATATTGTATAAGTGCAATGTAAACATAGCTCGCAATGACAGATCCAACTAATGGTCCAACAATTGGCACCCAAAACCAGTTATAATTTCTGTAACTGTAAATAAATCGTTTAAAAAATCAACTATTAAACTTCTTTATAAGATTATTAAAAACCAAGATTTTTCTTTATAGAATAAGTGTCTGTAATTGTATTTGTTTTTTTTATTTCCTGTTTAACAAGTCCAATTAGTAAAACTGAATGATAAGTAAAAAACGAATCACTCAAAGTCAAACAAATGTCATTGGCAACGACTATTTATCTAGTGTTTGCTTTGCCTGCTAAGCATGATCTTTTGTATCGTTTAGTAGCATCGACGTTTGCTTGCTTTCATTCAGTCCTCTACTTTTGTCTTATGTATTACTCGTTAAACGCCGTGTCAATAGATGTGGGTTCTTTAAATATCCTATGACTAGTAAACGAATGGTACTTTTTGTTGATGATAATTTATGATAAATTGAACACAACTGATTCTAAAATCAAAGAGAAATTTCAAGTTTACAGGTTATGAAAAAATTTCGAGGACAGAATCTTGTCACTAAGTATCCTTAAATAGATGTTATCTAAATTACAAACCTGATAGGTTCTAAACCCCAGCCAGCTATTACTGTAAACAGCCTTGGTCCAAAATCTCTTGCACAGTTTATAGCATAACCACAGTTAAAAGCAAAAGATGTCCCGATCGCGGTTACTATCATCCCCATTGCTATTGGTATAATACCTTTTGGTGGCATCATGTTCTTCTCATCAGCTACAGCATGAATACAACCAAGTAGTAAAAATGTTCCAAACACCTAAAGAAACAATGATCAATTATGTGATCTTATATGAATTGTTGTATTTGAAAGAATGTTTTTCTAGTTTACTTACATATTACTAGGCACATAGTGAAGTGAACATATATTTTTCTCGTTTAAATTGTTTTCATTTGTCATTTCGGGGCCTTTTATAGCTTGCTATGTGGTATGGGTTTTACTCATTTTTTTAATGCCATACTGTGACCTATAGTTGCTAACCTTCTACGTAATTTGGTCTGAGAGTTGTCTCATTGGCAATCATTTCACATCTTCTTATTTTTATATATAAAAAGACATATATTTTCTGAAGTTCTATCATTGTAATATTTTATGTATCATTACATTGAAAACTTTTTAATAATACTGAATCTAATTTCAAATCATCGAAACAATATTTTAAGTAACACTTACTTGATCGAAAAAGGCATTAGTTGTAGATACAAATTCCTGTGGAAATGTGGAAAATATTCCTGCTGTAGACGTGTTACCATATGTGGACCTTATTCCCCCATCAAAATGGTTGATTGCATCTGTATAATAATAAAACGAACACTTTTAAAGGAGTAGGGGCAATAAGGCCCATATCACGACCAAAATTCAGTGCAAATTCAAAATTACCAGACATGAATTTAAATTTACCTTAACATGACTATTGGCAAAGGAAGTTCAGAAAATAAAAACCAATTTCACAAATGAAGAGTTAACTATAGCAAATGACCTTGACGAAATGGACATATTTTGTACATAATTTTCCTTGTTTTCTATCAAATTTCCAGAGTACATTTTGGATTGAAAATGTTGGGCACACATAAATAAAAGCATTTATTGTTGGTAGGATTTCTTAAATGGCTATAAGAAAGCTTCTCTAAAACTAAATATGTTGATGTTATTTTGCAGTGGTTAATGTTCTACAAAGGAATTATGCTGCATAGAATTACTATTTTTCTTCATTTTTCTGAAATATGCGCATATCATGACATTATTATTACATCATTGTAAATCTTGTATAATTCATTTTTATTTCTTGATTTCATGCATTTCCCTATATTATGGGGTATTAGTTCTCAAAAACTTACATTTTGAAGGCCTAAATGGATCCTTATGCTCTATCTTATGCATCCGAAGCGATTCATTAGGTCAAACCTGTACATTTGAAAACCAAGCCTCACTAAGGATGTATAAATACTTAAATAATTGAGGACTATATAACCAGAAAAGACATTAAGAGAATAGCCAAATCAACCTAGGGTCAACTTTGTTCGAGGCAATTTTAATGCTTTGCATATTAAAGATAATAATTTAAATTCCAGAGCTTGCGTTTCCTATCATGATTTCCTTGATAGAGGGTTGCTGCTTATAAGGAAGCTATCGAACCAATGGGTCTAGTGTAAAAGTAATGCCTTCGAAAGTTTTACGGAAATAATTACGAGTTGGTTAACCGTTTTGGACTATTTATGTCCCAGATAACCACATATATGTCAAAATCGACGTTTGTGACATGACAGAATGAGAGTTATCACCGGAAGTCTTTATTTTTTTATGGACTTGTTTGTTTTTTTTTCCTCGATTTGTTTTTTTTCCTCGATTCTCGTTTTTTGCCATATGGCGTTGTCAGTTTATTTTTGACAAATGAGTTTTGATTTTACCCTCTTCCATCTCTTTTAAGATATTGTTTTTGAGTAAACAGTTTAAAGGTCAGGATAAAGTCTGCAGCATACCTTCAATTTCATTTAAAAATCGACAGTCAACCAATAAAAGTTCAAACGATTAATTTTAAAGAATAATACTATATGATAGTCAAACGTTTTGCCCTTTGAATTCGAAAATCACAAAGTAATATAAATCCATCAAGTAACATCCAGCAGACGATAAGACATAAGAATGTCAGGTAATGTAATGATATTTCTTAGTTTGTATTACATCTATTCTTTGCTTAGACCTTCAAGTTTCTGGTATTTAAGGGAGAAAAACTTTTAAAAACTAGTAAAATAGCATTATCTTCAGAACTTAAATTGATATATAGATAGGAGCAACGGTCTTATCCAAAAAGATATTTTTCATCAAAGTGTCTTATGCAAAGATGTTGATTTATGTGAAATAAGGCTGTTTAGTCATATTTTATTTGACGAAAAACTATATATAGAAATAGCAATTGTTGTTGAAGTTTGTCAATTTTGACATGTATACGACTTCACATTGTCATCACATACTACATTTTTGAACTAAAATGACCAGACTATATCATCCCTTTCATAATATAAAGACACTTAATCTGATTTGAAAGGGTTAAAGAATTCTTACTTTTTTTGTTAGGGGCAATTCCGATAATTATCTATCTATATGTAGAGAATAACAGAAAACGGCGTCAAACAGAACTGCCTCTATTTTTATACTTTTCAGTTGAAAAATGAAATTCATGAAGCTTGTTTTCTTTTTTTTTTACCAAGATTTTGTAACTTTTTTATTTGTATACCCTCTTTGGGGCTTGTTTGCTTTTATTTTATCTTTAAATCCATAACTTCTTTTTTTATAAATATAATTACCATGATATATTCCAAACTGCACAGCTGCTGCCACAAATGATCCTGCTAACTGTGCTATAGAGTACAGGGGCCATTTCCACCAGGCAGTTTTACCCATTATACAGAAACCAAGAGTAACAGCTGGATTAAGATGCCCTCCTAAAGAAAAATAAAAGATATTATCATGATACTCTATGTTTTAATTTACCTATACACAATTTACATTAATTAAAATACATAAATTTGATAAATACTTAGCATAAATACGTTCGTATGCATTTCTTCTACTCATTCCGATGATAGTGAGTTTTCAATGATTATCTATACTATGGTAATGATAGATACTTGTTGTTGTCATCGAGTTTTGTCGTTATCGGTGTGTCTATTTTTTTTTTCGATTAGTATATTGTGTGGTGACAGTAACTAAAATTACAAATGTAATAAACCAAAATTAAAGAGTATGCGTCCTTTTGACTCTGCTTAATTTGTAGATACACGTATGATGCCAACGTCTGTGCTGGTGTGCGTTTTGACTATGAGAGCTGTCTGAATAATCAATGTTAACGTTTTTTCATCAATTCCTAACAAATAATTTAAGATTTACGTTATAGATGAGATTCTCAATATTAACCATTTAGAACAGTTTCTAACCCTTGTCGTGATCTTTATTAAACTTGGTCTAAACCTAATATAGCTGTAATGTCCGTTGACAAAAAATCCTCAAATAATAATTAATTTTTCAAAAACACTATATTACAGAAAAGAATATGAAAAGATGATTTATAGATGTTCTACAAAGCGCTTTTACAATTATAGGTTATTCAAAAATTTATCTTTGTATTTTTAATAAATCCTGTCGTAATATTTTTCTTCAATTCGTACACTAATGATTTAAGACATCGGAAATATGTCAACATTTTTACCTTTTTATCTTTACTTACCAGATACACCACCACTAAAGTAAATGCCAAATGTCAGCCCAAGTCCTCCAGCAATGTTAAGAGATAGAAAATTACCCATTTGTCCATTACTGAGTGTTAATTGAGCACCGGCTCCTATGGCAAAAGTCTGAAATAAAAACAAATATGAATTTACTCATATCTAATATATTAAAGTCATAAACTTCATGCAATTTTCATTTTTTTCTGAGATACAATATTTTTCTCATACCACATCGACTTTGTTATTTCCTCATTGGAAAAAGAATGTAGAAACTGCCTAATTGTCTTTAACCTTGTATCAAAACTTACCTTTTAGAATTTTTTGCAGGTACTATAATTCAAATTTAAGATGATTTAACTGTGTATCTTGTCAACAACACGTTTTTAGTTTTAGTGGTTCTGTTATTTTGCTATTTTTTTTATCTTCCACTTGAAAGATTTGATGTTTCCTTTTTAGCTTTGTCAAATATGAAGAACAGTATATTTGATATTTTTGTACTTAATGTAGAATGGAGGGGGGGAGAGAGGGGGTGTGTGTCCTAAATCAAAATCGATAGAATTTTTTAATAGTTTTCCAAAATATAGTTTTTATCATGTTTTTTTCAAAAATATAATAAAACGAATGTGTCACGTTTCTTGCTACAAAACAAATTAGGTAAATTCATAACGCATTCCTTTATAAAAGTTACATTATCTTAGTAATCTTACCTTATATGGCAAAAATGAAAAAAAATGTATCAAACATAAAATATTCTGTTTTTACAGTCGTGAAAATATGAGAAAACACATGATTGTCTTCATTGAGATGACAAGTCTTATAAATGAAATACATACTTCTTTCGAAATTTGTACACTTTATTAACGATCTAGACCGATTGTTTTCGGCTATTTTACAATCAAAGACGGAGAAAGACACCCGATCTACCTTAAAACTAGAACAAACAACTTTATAATTAGATATCTTATTATTATTTTTGTAAATTCTTAATACAATTGGAGTTCTGATTCGTACTTTCTTTTAAAGATTTAATTGAAAAGAAGAGATATTGTTTATTAAGTCATGACATAAACACCAAAAACAAAGGAACGGCTGATAGAAGCAAAGACTATTTTAGATTATAATAGGGTGACCTTTATTACTGTGGTTTATTTAGCATTACTTAGCTCTTTATGAATGAATTTATCACTAAGATAACGAAATAGTTTTATCCTTAAATATCATCAGAAATGGGAATGTTGATACGATTCAATTTAATTTAAGTAAATATTTATTGAAAAGGTCAAAACAGCATACTATTGAATTATTGTTAATATCGAGCCAACTTGAAGTGAGAAGTAGTCTTCGCTTGACCTCTTAATCTCGTAAACTACGTGTTTTTTGAAGGTTTTGTTTTTTTATCCATTTTTTCTTGCACTTATAAAAAAATCTTTTAAACATGTTATTATTCCTTTTAGCCCTGCCAATTATGAGTCAAAAGTTTTAAAATAATCCATCTTACAGATCAACAGTATTTGTTGAAAGTTGCCTGAAACATCGCGCGACAGAGTCACGATTAGTGAAATAAAACCGTTCGTTATCGTCTATAGATTGAAATTCTAGTATATATATATCTGTTAATTTGATTAGACTTATATTGACCATCAGCGTAATTGATGATCATTTAAGAAAACTAAAGAGGTGCAAACAATATTATAATGTTTCAAGCCTATTTCGGCACTACTTTCACAGTTTTTATTAACCGAAATTTCCCTAACAAGCAGTTTCTCCAAAACTAGTCTGGAATACGTTCGCCTATTGATGCAGAAAATTCCAAATGTGAGATTATAATTTTACGCATTGAATTTATGGTTCATGAATCTCCAAGTGTGTCCCTTAAATGCGAAAATAGTATAAAACCAGTTATCATAACTTAATGTAGAACATGGATTAAATTTTCTTGCAAATGGAAAGTTACTTGACAGCATTCGGGTTATGTTGAATTGTGACGAATCTGTGTGAAAGAAATATTTGTTATTAAACTAAAGTTTTTACTAAACTCTGAATTAATTTTTGTTTTCTTTATTTGGTCGTGTGTTTCGACCATTCTTTTAATGTTTATTCCAGAAAAGGGAGCTATCTATATAAGAATAAGGAGATGTGGTATGATTGCCAATGAGGCAACTATCCACCAAAGTTCAAATAAAGTAGATGTAACTATTATAGGCAACCCTGGCCGTACGACCTTCAAAAATGAGAAAAAAAACCCATACCGTATTGTCGGCTTTAAAAGGCCCCGACATGAAAAATATGAAACAAATTAAGAAAAAAACTAACGGCCTTATTTATAACAAAACAATTTATCAAAAACAAATATTTCAGACATGAACCAACGACAACCACTGAACTACAGGCTCCTGACTTGGGACAGGCATGTAAAGAGTGCGACGGGGTTAAACATGTTTGTGAGCGCTCAACCCTCCCCTAACCTGGGACAGTGGTGTTACAGCACAACATAAGCACAATTTTTAAAAATCAGTTGCAATGGGCTTAACTCAAAACATCTGTACCAGGCACAATCATAACTAAAACAATAGACACAAAGAACCGAAATAAGAGTACTCAGTTTCTGAAAGCTAGTTCAAAGACAATTACAAGTAAT
The DNA here is from genome assembly GCA_017311375.1 of Mytilus coruscus. Classification (NCBI taxonomy): domain Eukaryota; kingdom Metazoa; phylum Mollusca; class Bivalvia; order Mytilida; family Mytilidae; genus Mytilus; species Mytilus coruscus. Next base: position 24,909,316 of record CM029601.1, on the reverse strand, counting down.
AAATAAATAATATTCTCCCAGACTAAAGTATCAATCGTTACACATCCAACAGATTTAGTTTAAAGACGTGATAAGCAGTCTGAGTCTTGATTTCAAAATTTGCAAACAGAGGAATAATTAATATTTAAATCTAATATACTTATTGTGTTCTAATTTACTCCTCAGATACCAGAATTTGTTTCTTTAAATTGAAAAAGAGATCTGTACATGTAAAGTATTTTTTTTTCAAATATTATTGAAATAAGAGAAAATTTAGTGATCAGAAACCTGTCACATGTTCAGTTAGGCGTAATACCACCAAACCATGATAGTGTGTCACATCCGGTTTCATGCAAAAAAGGGTAGAAAAATACATTCCGTTGATTTTGACAGTTGTAAGAAATTAACCTTGCATTTCATTGCATACATTTTTTCTGAGTCATATCTTGAGTGTTTCAAAGCACCATTATTTTTTATTTGGTGTTCCTATAAAATATTTTGGAAGCTTGATTTGACATGGGTACTAAAGCTTGTAAACAGGATAAAAGGGATGAAAAGCTGCTTGATTTACTTCCGGTGATGCTTATTTTCTTATATGCAAAAAGTAAAATAACAAAAATACAGAACTCCAAGGAAAATCCCTTATCAAATGGCAAAATCAAAAACTCAAACACATCAAACGAATTAAAAACAACTGTCATATTCCCGACTTGGAACAGGCATTTCCTTATGTAGAAAATGGTGGATTAAACCTGGTTTTATAGCTAGCTAAACCTCTCACTTGTATGACAGTCGTATAGAATTTCATTATATTGACAACATTGTGTGAGCAAATGCTAAAATTTTTTATATTTAAAAGCATTGTGGATTATTTCTTTTGGACGATTTTTCAATTTCACATGGGGAATGGTGGTATACTGGGTTGAAAAATTATCAAGAAGTTCTCTAGAATCCACATAATAGTATCATATCGTATCATAGAGTAACGTGTTAAACCTTATTCGCGTACACTAAATCAACACGTTGATGTTTAACAGGGAATGTGGTTCCGTTCCTGTAGGGAACGTAAATCATAGGAAAACATGTCACCCCTATAACGGACTAATAGAATTGGCCAATCAAATGGAGATTATAATTCAATCAAAATGACGTCAGGCGACAGACTAACAGAAGACTTCCCAAATACTAATGCCTGAATACAAAACTTGTTTGAAATGGGCACTCAATTTTCTTTTAATATCACTCAGAAATTGCCTCGTGTTTGTATCCTTCATTTAAAATTAGAAAGTAAGGGCAACTTTTACTTGTTAGAACATATTTTTGAATTCCTAGAACAGACGAGTTAATAACAAACGTAAGGAATATCGTTAAATCGTAAACAACTTCGAACGTACAATAGTTATAAAGGTATTATTATTGTTATTATTATTATTATTATTATTAGTTTCAACGCCTTGCTCAAAGTAACATGAAGTAACTTTAAAGCGTTACTCTAGGCTATGTGAACTAACTTGTACGCGTTGCTCAAGGTTACGCGAGTCAACAGCAACGCGTTGCTATAAGGCACACAAACCAACTACAACGTGTTGCTCTAGGGTACGAGAACAAACTGTAAAACTTTTCTCTAGGGAACGTGTCAACAATAGCATTGTGGCCCGAATGGACCTTCATAGTCTCAAGCCACGTAACTCGTCGGCGGTTGCCTAAGGTTATATCTGGATTTTTTTAGGTCCTTTTGGAAATTAGATGTTGCTTGGGGTAGTGTAAAGACGTTTGTCTATTGATGAAGTCAATATATTGACCCTTTAGCTTCTTAAGTTCAGATAATTTGTGTTGTTTGGTTGTTCACTCATTTACATTTAGCCCCACAACTCTATTTATTCACAGACGTCCAGTCAGAACAAGGCAATTTTTAAATGATATTCACAATACTACTAAAATGTTGTAGTAGCCCATTCAAGGCAATTACAGATATTTTAGTTGTAGTTTTATATTATGTGTTTTGGTGTGTACGTATACTATGTCAAAGTAGGATAGCATGCCAAAACTAAAAAGCCCAATATTTATCTTGCAAGATTTCAATATTATAAACAGTCGGTTTGTTTTTTTGTTCATTGTGAAACCATTTAAACAATCCACACGTGCGAGTTGGAATGCTCTCAGTATGACCTTTCGCCCTTTGTGTGTTCATCATAAGTTACAAGGTCAATATGAATATTATACATTTTAATTCAGTTTTAACTTGATTTAAATCCTTTTTTGAATTATGTTCAAAACATTTAATAATTCCAGCTGCATCTATATTGCCGGGCGCATTGCATTTGCGCCAATTTTTACAAAATCCAATCTTTCATTTGCGCCACAAGGTTATATTTCATTTGCACCAAAAAATGAAAAGTATACATTTGAAATGTGCATCTGGTGCAGGAAAATTGGTACCGTTAATGTTATTATTGAGCCATTTTACAGGTAACATATACCGGATACCGGAAAAGTTTAAATATTCATTTCTATATCGTGAATCATAACAACTCAGAATCAGAGTTTTAAAAGTATCTGGTGACATTACTGACAGACCACCAAAGATTATACGCACAGAACTACAAGGTAACATCTCTTTGCATTGCCAAATACGATACAATATTGCTTTTACAATATGCAAGTCAAAATTTATTTTCCAGATCAAACATAGAATAATACTTACATTATCTATCTGCAAATGTTCCAATACATTTCTATAAATTTAAAAGAATTTGTTTAGGCAAACACTCCAGTGTATAGTGCTTTCTTTTAGTTTATGATCACGTTAATTTACAACAGAACTGTGTTTGAACATTAATTTGAATAGTCTCTTATCAGTGTTAGTGCTTTCATTATGGTTTATGATGCCTAATTTCTGATGAATATGTGTTATTATGCAAACAAAACCTGTTTTTTAAGTTATTATTAAAAGTCTCTTTTGAATAAATCTATTTCTTATACTATTTACCTGTAGTATAGGCGCAAATGAAATAATTTATTTTTGGCGCAAATGAAATATGGTTTGTGGCGCAAATGAAATGCTAACTGGCGCAAAAGCAAAGCACCGATATTGCCCATTATAATATTTGAACTACGTAAGAACTTTATTATTCGGCAAATATTCTGTGATGTTCGATTATACTGTAATAAATATAGATTTGAAATTATTGCTATGTTTCTGATGCAAATTTTGATTTCATAAAATACAAAACATGTTTTTCTTTCATTTTTACACGTAATAGCATATGTAGATTCCGGTGCTTTGCTTTTGCACCAATTGGCATTTCATTTGCGTCAAAAAAAAAAAAAAATTAATTGCGCCACAAACCATATTTCATTTGCGCAAAAAAAAAAAAAAAACATTTCATTTGCGCCAATGATACAGGTAAATATAGTACAAATAAGAGATCTATATTGAAAAAAATACTTCTAATAATAATATTCGTTCTAAATTACATTCATCGTTAGACCAAAATGAAAACACCCTAAACACTGATTAGTTAAATGGTGAAATTGTACTTATTGCTGCTCTTAACCGTGCTCGTTTTCCTGTCCAAATCTATTGTGATTCTAGCATTGCAACTTTTTGGGTACATCTATACGATTTGTCTCCTTTCTTCAATACATTACATATCCTAAATGTGAGGTCTTGAAAGTTGCAGACGTTTTTCCTCCTCGATTCGTCACCTAATGAATTATGTCCATTTTTCACCTCGAACATGTGAACACTATACAATTTTATACCTTTATGTGATTCTCACTTTGTATGAGAAATAAGTATCTCACTTTAATACTTGCCCATCACATCCCACGGCACCTACACTCCATACACGATATTTTTAGGTATCACTTTCACCTCGCTTCTTAATATCAATTGATCCTCAATTTTAAGGCTGTATTTAAGTGACAAGAAAATTTGCACACCAAACTTCAAAAAAGCATTTAAATATTTCCGAAACTAATGGAAGCATAAATCAGTTAGAGCAGACAAACGGAATATAAACCAAAATAAAATGATTACAAAAAGTTAATTAATGATACCAATCTTTTGACCGAGTTCGTGATCCAATATTATGTAGACACACACAATGTTGTTTGGTTGTCAATAAGACAACTGTCCACCAGAAACAAAATGACGGAGATGTAAGCATCTAGGCAGATAAAAGAGCGTACAAATGTTTTCATTGATCTGTTGTCTAAAGAAAAAACAAAAATAAAGCAAATATAACCAGTGTCACATTACTTAACTTCTTTCCTTTTTCTTTGAATTGGAATCTAATGTATATTTAGGGTCTTTCTGTCCAAACCTTTTATATTTTGTGTTGGTTGCAGACCTTTGAGTTTCTTTCTGATTTATTCACAGTTTTTTTTTACTCGGGACATTTTAGAGGTTGACATTGTATAGTCACCTGTCTATTGTTAAAACTGTTATGTTGACCTCTAGGTATATTTTGGTTATTTGTGTCTTTTAATCGCTGTCTTATTGACGATTAACACACATGTCCGATTTTTTTCATACTGATGAAGGTTAATAAAGAAAAGCACTTAAGAGAAAGCAAATATTCATTCGACACGTTTCATTTGGATTTTTAAAAACATTTGTTAATTGCAAATCAAAATTGAAACTGGTCGTTACGAAAATATTCATTTAAAATTAAAGTTTTAAATCGGGCTATTCGTGGAAAACTCCGCTACAAATAACAATCGACGACACGCTTCAATTAGTTGGCAAAGGAAAACAAATTGACATGGCAATACTGGACTTCTCGAAATCTTTTGATACAGTACCTCACAAAAGACTTCTTTGCAAGCTACTTCAGTATGGTAACAGAAACAACCTCAACCAATAGATGACCAACTTTCTAACAAACAGACAAATGAGAGTCGCACTAGAGGGAGAATTTTCAGAACGATTCAAAGTAGATTCAAGAGTACCACAAGGCACAGCATAGTCCCCATACTATTTCTCTGCCACATAAATGACCTCCCTGATGCAGCAAAATCTTCAGTCCGACTATATTCAGACGACTTCTCACTATCCATGGAAATCAACAACGAAAAAGACCACATCACCCTCATGGACCCATACACAAAAAAGGAGAGAAACTAACAAGTAATGATACAAAGAAGGCAGAGATGACGGATGCACCTCAAAATGATACATGGTCTAGAACTATCACTACGAGATGAAAGACGAATACAACAAAAGCTAATATTTAACTACAGAGTGGCTGAGGATCAGGTACCAGCGATGCTGTCTTTCGACAACATAATCCTTTACCAAGGAATACGCCAAATTAAACCAAAAAGGACTGCACATCAAGAAACATTGTAGAAAGACAAATCCGCATAGTTACAAAAACAGTCAGAATCCAGCATTCACCTACCGACCAATAAACGAATGCATTCTTCATCAGAACTGCTGTCGACTCGAACAACCTTGAACACGACATAGCGACAGCAAAGATAGCCAAAATCTTCTAGCTGCATTCGGGATGTGTTCTCCGTATCCATTGTAATAAAGCCTTAGGGATTCTACAACGTACCCATACAAATACAGAGTATGTTGTACTGATGGAGGTGAAAAACATGTAATTGTTAAATTAAAGACATACTTGACTTGTCTTGTATTGATACATTATTATTTAATGTATCAACACATTTGAAATTAACAAATTAAGTTTTGAAACAATTACTATCAACGACATAGTATCATTGGTCGTAATAGTTTCATAATTTCAAGCACGTCGTCTGAATTTCCACGGCTAACATTTGTAAAAATATGAGAAGAAAAAAATGTTCCAATTAAGACGCCGAGAGTAAATTGACATATACACCTTTTAAATAGGTTATCATGTGTTTGAATTCCTTACATGCATATCAATAAAAGATTAAAATGTCAACGTTGTGTAGTATTATTGAAGCATTTATATGTATGTCATAAACTCGACCTGGATAGTTTAGTGTCCACGTTGATAATTGTGAACCATTTAATATTTCATAAAATAACTAAATAATTTAATTGAACAACAAATTGTTTGTTAAATAACATGCAGTTTGTACTTCAAATGAAAGAACAAACTTGATAAATTACAAAATTTTTTAAACTCGATAGTTTATCATAGCCTTGTTTAAGTTTAGAACTCGATGGTTTTACTATAGCCTTATTAAAATTAATCTTGAAAAAAAAAAAAGAAACCGGAACAAAAAACATGCAGGACATATCATAATACGAGAATGAAAATTATAGATTAAAACATTGGTAATATTGTTTCTGAACTGACAATCGTCATATTGTCATAGACTTTACCAAAAAAAAATCATCGAACATGTAACGCCCTATTTAAAATACGATTTCAAACTTAATATATAGGATTTGTTAGGTTCATTTTGGTTATATAGCTCCTCAATTAATTAGTATCCTTGGTTATATAGCTCCTCAAGTATTTAGTATCCTTGGTTATATAGCTCCTCAAGTATTTAGTATCCTTGGTTATATAGCTCCTGAAGTATTTAGTATCCTTGGGTATATAGATCCTCAAGTATTCAGTACCCTTGGTTTTAGTATCCTTGGTTTTTAGTATCCTTGGTTTCAGTATCCTTGGTTTAAGTATCCTTGGTATTTAGTATCCTTGGTTTTAGTATCCTTGGTATTTAGTATCCTTGGTTTTAGTATCCTTGGTATTTAGTATCCTTGGTATTTAGTATCCTTGATTTTAGTATCCTTGGTTTTAGTATCCTTGGTTTCAGTATCCTTGGTTTTAGTATCCTTGGTATTTAGTATCCTTGGTTTTAGTATCCTTGGTATTTAGTATCCTTGGTTTTAGTATCCTTGGTTTTAGTATCCTTGGTTTTAGTATCCTTGGTATTTAGTATCCTTGGTTTTAGTATCCTTGGTATTTAGTATCCTTGGTATTTAGTATCCTTGGTTTTAGTATCCTTGGTTTTAGTATCCTTGGTTTCAGTATCCTTGGTTTTCGAATTATTGGGTTTGAGCGTTCCTAATGAAAGTAAATCCAGGAAAGCCCTTCGGAAGCACCAAAGTTATAAGTGTTATTGTAATACATAAAGCATTGATTGAGTGTCATTATAAGTAATACATAAAGCATTGATTGAGTGTATTGTGAACTCCTTAACCTATTTATTACTGAAAACTGTTTAAAACGCTGGTCATCGGTAAAACTTTTCTGCAGCAGATATAATAACATTCTAAATATAAAAATGATAAAAGATTGGTCGATGTGTTGTGAGCCTCCAGTAACAATATTCATTCATATTCTGAACGACAATAAAGATAAATAGTTAGGTAAGTAACGCAATTTTTCTTAAACATGCAGAGTGTAGCATTTCTCAAACAAGGACTTAATGTCCCGTTTTCGACCGAGCGTAGCTGCGTATTTATATATCCCACACTGCAAACCGGACGCTTCTCCCTCCTAAGTATAAAACATGCTGCCGAACTTGGAAGGCCAGGTGACCATGACTTTAACCCTTGATTTTCTTTTAGACTTTTAGAACTGAATAAATACAAAAATTAGATGGAAATTATATAGATATATTGGATAAATTTTAAAGTATTGCATGGACATTTTTTTTTTTCAATTGAAAATTACTTCAAATTTGATAAAGTGATTGTTCAATTTTTGACGCCACACTACTTTGAGTTTTTTCCATTAGACTTTCAAAATAAAATATTCAAAATATACATGAATATGATCGTCCATATGAATAATAGATACGCTTCAATGTGTTTTAATCGTATATCCATAATGAAACATTTTTCATAATAATTAAACATAAAAAGACCTTATTAGAGTTGAGAATGGAAACGGTGAATGAGTCAAAGAAACAAACCGACCAACGTGCAGAAAACAGGCCAAGGCCACCATGGGTCTTCAGCTGTCCCCTAAACAATGATGTATACTAGTTCAGCGAAATGGACGCCACACTAAACTCCGAAACATATAAATGAACTAAAATTAAAAAAACACGCGAGACTAACAAAGGCTAGCGGTTCCTGAATTGGGACAGGCGCATAAATGCGGCGGGGTTAAACATGTTTTGTGATAACTCAATCAACCCCCTATACTAATTAACATTCTTTTCGTAACATACGATATTTTAGTTTAGGATTCTAGTTTATGGGATGTTTTTTTGCTTGGTTTATATATATATTGCTGATTTATTCATTTTCTTTCTTATTCCTTTTTTCAGAATAAATAGAGGATGGTCTTTTCCATCATGTGACTTCATACTTTGGATTTTCTTAAAACTATATACATGGTAAAAGTTCTGTTCATGTACGGTCGATTCCTGACTTGGGATGTTTTTCTCTTCTTTTTTTTTTTTTTTTTATTTTCTTCTAATTTTTTCAAGGTTGTGATATTATAGGTATTTAAAATGTCTTAATGATTCAATAGACCACCGTATTGGTATTCATCAATCTGATTGTTAAAATAAAAGATAAAAATGTTTCACATAATGCATAATTATGAAAAAAAAAATGTCATGTCATAAAAATAAAATAAGAACCTTATTTTGATTTGTAACAATTCTTACCACTAGTATAAAAGTTCCTATAAATTCCGCTAGTATTTCACGACCAACTCTACTTCTTAATTTACACGACACCATCTTCAAAGATAGAAAGTTTTAAAATATCGCCACCAAAGGAGTTAACCTGTCACTTAACTCTTATCAATACAAACATAAATCTCAGGTAATCATACACAATGAAGTTGATATATGTTGTTATCTGCAACTTATACCCCAGGGAACAGTCAGAAACAACCAATTGGTCTTTCCTGATTACTGCACCTAGTTTATAATTGTTTTAAGATGCATTAGTTTGTTATGCATAATTCATATTAGAAGTCAAAACCATGTTAGGATTACGATTTTTATTGATTCACTTCAATGAAAATATGGTATGAAATAGGAACTGATAATTGCTCTGTCTCCAAGTCCTTACTAATTAAGAATCTAGAATTATCTTTCCCCGAAGTGGTTGTTGTTGATGCAAATTCTCTATTTGGACTGATAATATATAAGGACTGAGTGCTGCAGTTAAAGATGCAATGTAGACAACTGCATTTTTATTTGATGAATACTCTGTTTTTTTTTCATTTTTGAACCTAGGGTTAACTGCAGAGAAACAATTTTTCGTCTTATAAATTCATCTCCGAAGGTTTTGGTATTTTGATTTTAATTCGAACTTTAATTCTCTCTGAATTACACATTTAGTTAATTTTTGCCATGTCAATCCTATAGTTGTACTATCATCCGAATCCGCCTTTGTTTAGAGGTCAGACATATTTTATCTGTGTTATATAATGCATTAAAGTTGTAAAATACGCAGTTTAACATTTATTTACATGTTTCTACACCCTGAACAATATTTTGATCACATAAATAATACATGTTTTTGAATAATTATAGTTCATGTTCTGCTAAATTATTTGTTTGTTATACAAGTTCAATGAATGAAGTTTTTGTCTACGAAATTATCAAACGGAAAACGTACTTACCTAAAGGCAAGAACTATTCAAGGTTTTACCTTTTTTTTCAATATTTTGTATTTTGATAGAATTTTAAACTCTTAATAAGAGGCGCATTACCATTACAACTATAATTAAACCTTGAAACTATAGTTCTCATTTATAAGGAAACTTAGTTTTCGATATACCATAGATATTGTACTATAAAAGTTGCCCTTTTCCAGAACACCTCTTATTTGTTATATTGAAAGTATTCTACCATGTATGAGGGTTAGGATTGGATCTTCATTTTTGTTTAGGTCTTTAAATTGTTTGGCCATTTTTCTGTTCTTTATTTATTTTGACCATTATTTTTGTTATTTCAGCACCCCGTTATTCTCTATATTCTTTTTTTCTATGTTTGTCTATTCTTAATTTTTGTCCCTTTATTCTCAATGTTTTGCCCATTACTCTCCATTCTGTAAACCCAATACAGACCCTCATTAATGTCAATACTTCGGTAGCTGGTTTCAGTAATTCAGTTCAATAAGTTCTAGAGACTGTATACTCGTTTTCTAATATGAGTCTACTTTTAATATTAACGAAACATGGATTAAATTTTCCATTGTTCTCATAAAAAAAAAAATATTTCAGCAGGATTTAAAAGACTGGATTTGCTGCAAATGGTGATGAAACTCCATTTCAGTTAGAAAAATTGTTCTCCCAAGCCTGTTTTTATCACGAATTCCATGATAGAGTCAAGACCGCCAAGAAAGCTACAGATCCAGTATCTCAATACTATGAATACTATATCGTGTAGCTGTAATATTGTGTATTATTGAGACAACCAAAAACTGTGCCAAGTTGCTGTTTCTAAAGACATATTTTGACATTTTAGCTAGTATCCAGGACGGTGTTGAATACAGCATATAATTTTTCTTCTATTTCTTTTCCCCAAAAATTAACGAAAACATACAGTGGTAAAGAATTCATGCATATAACAGATGAAGGCAAATTAACAAATAATCCATTAATTGAATAGATAGATTCTGAAAAAGTGGTATGCCAGCAATGAAGGACAGGAATCATGGACCGCCAATGGTAAAGAAATTCATCAGATACACCGTGCTTACAATTTATTACGCCAGGTGCGCGTTTCGTCTACATATGAGAATCATCAGTGGTATTCAAATCCAACCAGTTCATACATAAACACACTTAACTTAATAAAACAAAATTCAATAAGATAACGTTGTAAGATTGCCTATTAGACGACTCTTCACCTGAGACCGAATGGCATAGAAGTTAGCAACCTTATAGGTTAATGTTTACTATAACTACACTTATAAGCCTATAAGCCTTATGTTCTAATATACGTAAATTAAGCTCATCTATTTGTTTCAAACTATTGTATATGTTAGATGAAATCAGTTGGCCCAGATAAAGGAGGACGGAAGTCATGTAAATAAAAATACATATTTACTTTTGAATTGGCGAAAATGTATGCTTTTATAATTGGTGCACTTAATTCAGAAAGTAAATTGATCCAAATGAGTTGTAGTGCCAATGATTCCCTTTTTGGTGCAAAAAGAGAAAGCCGATTATCCTATACTCTATATAATGTGCAAAAATTTGAAAGTCTATTTTTTGTATAAACGAAGCTCGGATATTACATTCTTAAAATTCGTTTCTGCTATCAAGAAAAGTTTCCGTGCATTTATAGCAAGGTCAAATCTCAAACATGTGATATTCGCCTTTAAATGACTATCTTGGTAACCATTGCAACGACAAAAAGGGAAAATGATATCATTTTCATACTTAATATTTCAAATAAACTTATGTCCTTTGATTGAGTTAAGCTATTTCAGTTGATATTTTATAGTGTGTCTTTCTATGTTGTGATGTTACACTATTGTTTCAGAAAAGGGTGAAGGTTTGGTACCATTAAAACGTTTAAATCCGCTACATTTGTTTGCACCTGTCCTAAGTCAGGAATCTGATGTTCAGTAGTTGTCATTTGTTGATGTGGTTCATAAGTGTTTCTCGTTTCTCGTTTTTATATAGATTAGACCGTTGGTTTTCCCGTTTGAATGGTTTTCACTAGTAATGTTTGGGGCCCTTTATAGCTTACTGTTCGGTGTGAGCCAAGGCTCCGTGTTGAAGACCATACTTTGACCTATAATGGTTTACTTTTATAAATTGTTACTTGGATGGAGAGTTGTCTCATTGGCACTCATACCACATCTTCTTATATCTATTGACATGCGTAAAATCTTTAATATCAAAGATAAGCAATGCCTACCTACTTTCAAAATCTGTCATCCTTAAATGACTTAAATAGTCCATTCACGTCCAGAAACAATATTCAAACATCTAATTAATCATCGTCAGACTCTCAATAAAAACGGTCACTTAAAATCATTTCCATAAATCAAGGTTAAATTTCCTATGTAATACCGTAAATTTTCATCTGAATTTAAGTTTGGTTCAATATATAAACAAATTATTTCAAGTTGATGAATTGCTAATGGAAAAAATTTTGATTACATGCAACTGTTATTTTTTTATTATTCAAATAAGTCTTTTTTGAGTTATTCAAAACAGGCGTTCCCTCCAATGATGTATTAATGTTACGTGTTCGCTTATTTATATTGCATTTACTTTGTTGACTTTCGATAGGTCAGTGCGTACTTTTTGACAACATGTAATTCTTTACATATAGGTAATTTGTATTATTATAAGGAAGTTTGATGGTTTTTTTCTATTTTCAAGACTATTTTTGATTATATATCACTCAATGGAAATAAACATCTTTGGTTTTCCAACTCTTAACTGTTATCATTCTTGATACAGGTTTGTTCATAAATACGTATTGCAAAGCAGAAATAAACGTCCAGTTTTTTGTTGGTTAAACAATGACTTGTCGGATTATTTTTCATAAAGATCACGGTGCAGGTGTGCATTTACTTGTTATTCAAATTTTGTATTTGAGCGTTCCCTATTAAAGTAAATCAACCACTGAATAAAAACAATATGCTTGACATTTAATTTTGAATAACTTCATTAGAGCTAACTGACAATTTCAGTCATATATATTTCATGCCCTACACGTAGCCAAATAATGTTTCACATCAGAGAAAAATAAGTGGATGTGTGTTATAAATGAAGGTCATCTTTGAGGTATCAAGTTTTCCATACTTATTCTTGGGATTGTAACATAATACAAATATTTTTTTTTTCAAATCAGATAATTGGCTATGCATGTGACATTCATTGTGTTTTACGAAGAAATAAAGCGAGTAGCTCTATTTTTCAATAACAGAAAATAACTCAAGATGCAGAGCAAATATATTTTTTACTAGAATACGACTGGACCAGATATGTACAAAAGAGCCGAATTTCAAGCAAAATAGCGTCTTTGGTGGTTATATACTTTACATATTGTCATGGTATTTTCTAATATATATGATATTTTTAGCTTTACAGATATCTACTTAGCAACAAAGTCTATGCATCTTTTTTTATTTTTTCAAGCATTCACCATGTTATAACATGTATTGTATATTGTGAAGTAATAGACAAAAAGGGAAAGTTTTCGAGAAGAATACTCGGAGGAGTCATTAAAGCAGCTGTTATGAATGATTAAATTTAGAAATTAAAATTATATCAAAATAGTGTAGAAAATGTACTCAACAGAAGTTTTCATATTGTTAACAAAATAAACAGATATATATGCAGATACATAAATAGTTTTTTACTTGAAACGATTCTTACCACTAGTATAAAAGATCCAATGAATTCCGCTATTATTTCTCGACTAACCCTACTACTTAATTTACAGAATACCATCTTAAAGACAGACACGTTTTTTTCAATGAAATAACACTTCACCTTTCACCTAATGCTATATATTCGTACATAAAATTATATTTATCGTAAAAGTTGTCAACTGCAACTTATGAAATATACCTGGGGGGAAAACAACAAAATGACAATTGTTTTAATTGTTTGGTCACAAGTCTGAAAAAAGATTATTAACAGTAGTAGTACTGAAAACTTCTGTTACAAATCTTCAGTCCTCGGTGAGGGTCCTTCATCATTTAAATGCAAGTATAATGTCATCATGAATTTTGCAAAAATATATTGGTGCTACATTCATATTATTCAGCTGACTGCATACTAACACAAATTTACTCCCGGCTTAGCTATAGCGGAAGCAATAAATTTTCTCCAGTCTTAGCGGAAGCAATCATTCTGTGTTCATTTTCATACGTATTGTGCTTTAAGAGATGAACCTCATTCCTTCAACTATTTTAGCCACAGGTATTTATTCTTCATATTTTTTTGTTTGAAATACGTCAGAAAGATTAGCCATTAAATAACAAAAAAATAGCTAAATATTTTTTTAAACAAAATCAAACAAGATTTGACTACTTAACAGACTTATGGTCACCTGGACCGCGTCCGGACGAAGAAATTAGGATGTTTTATCCGATGCCTCTTCTCGTGTTAAAATAAAACCTTTGTAACAACACTTTTCAGGTGGCTTGTTGCAGGGCAAAAACATATCATTATCCAACGTACCCTCATTCCCAGTGGTAATCCAATTTTTTTATCCTTAATCCTGGCCGATTACCTCGCAGAACCTTTTTATTCGGTGTATTTTTAGCTCACCTGACCAAAAGGCCAACGTGAGCTTTTCTCATCACTTGGCGTCCGTAGCCTGTTGTCGTTAACCTTTACAAAAATCTTCTCCTCTGCAACTACTGGGCCAAATTTAACCAAACTTGGTCACAATCATCATAAGGGTATCTAGTTTTAAAAATTTGTCCGATGACCCCGCCTGCCAACCAAGATGGCCGACATGACTAAAAACAGAACGTTGGGGTAAAATGATAGTTTTGTCTATTGAAAACCGCTATGAATAGAGAAAAGCTGACAGGTCAAAAATGTTCAGAATGTTGAGATTTACCTGCTGTCTATTTACGTTAAAACTGTCAGACGACTTTTTGCAGGAGTAATTGCCCTTAAGAGTCAAATTTTACCTTTTTTTTATTATTGCTTATTACTTTGAAAACTGTAATAGATAGAGAGAAACATAAATAAGAAAACATTACCAGAAAGACATGATCTAGAAATAAGTCAAATGGGCGAAAATGTCATACAACTCCTTATTGGAGTTATTGCCCTTTAATGACGATTTTTACCATTATTTGCGTTTTTGATTAATAACTTACAAAAATCTTCTCCTCTGAAAGCACTGTTTCAAATTTACCAAACTTGGTTACAATCATCATTAGGGTATCTAGTTTTAAATATGTGTCCGATGACCCCACTTTTTTTTCCATTTTTGCCGAATATCTTGAAAAGTATAATAGATACAAATGTAGATAGAATCTTTAAAAAGCAAAAATGATCAGCAGGACAAGATCTACAAATATGTCAACATGACTGAAATTGTCTGTTAGCTCTTAATGAAGTTATTCCCCTATAATGACGATTTTAACTTAAAGTGGCCATTGTTGAAGATGCAGGTAAGCGATACAGGCTCTTTAGAGCCTCTAGTTTATTTATTTTCCCCATCTCAAATACATGATATTTTGCTACTGGCTGAGTACGTCCAAAACTGTCTGAAATACTATGAATTGTGTTAAATTCAATACAATTTAGAACTGGATCATGATTCTTGAAATGATATTTTGTTAACCCGAACATTCCAGAATTATTATTGCATCCAGCTGTTGAAAAGTAATAATACCTGTATTAAGTACGTGTACTACTAAACATTAAAACTGTTATTAATTTAAATCATGTATTGGTTGAGAAAGAAATTAGAGAGCAAACATTACTTGACTATGACTTATTTATTCAAAAATAATTTTCATTTCTTCAGCCTACATAATAATCAAGGAATTACTTTAACGCCATTATATGTCTTCAAGGAGAAATGACGTTTGCAATGCCAAGATGGGTGCCGAAAAATGAAATCTCATGTTAAGCAAGATATATGTTCAACTAATATAAACGGTACCAATATTTCTGCACCAGATGCGCATCTCGACAATAAATGTCTCTTAAGTGATGCTTGATGCCAAAACATTTGAAATACATAACTTATTTAAAATTGAAAAGCTTTTAAACCCCAAAGGACACAAAGTATAGCCGAAGCAGGACAATAAATCAGAGCTTTGCATGATAGAAATATATTCCTTAATTCAAAATAATTTCCAACATTTTTAATAACATAATATCCGTATTTTCATGCCAGTACCGAAGTACTGGCTAATGGGGTGGTGATACCCTCAGGGACTAACAGTCCACCAGCAGAGGTATCGACTAAGTGGTAGCTATTACATTAACGGTGCCAATTTTTCTGCACCAGATGTGCATTTCGACAATAATTGTCTCCTCAGTGATACTCGAGGCCAAACTATTTGAAAATCAAAAGTTATTAAGAATATGAAGTGCTTATAAACCAAAAATGACAAAAAGTATAGCCAAAGAATCATCAAACATAAAAAAAGAAAACTTTTATTTTTGCATCTTTATTTTTCATATGACAAATAATTATCGTATATCGTATGCTTTAAATTCATATGAAACAATATTTATTAAAGAATATTGTAAATATCAGACATTAGAAACAATATTATTAAGTTGATTGAAGAAAGTATCAACACTCCAAATATTTACAGTAAAAACTGTTCCATTCTTTTTTTGGCTATCATTAAAATGCTTAGTACAACATTTTTCACTGTCATGCCAAAGTTTTTAAACTCATGAATAATATGTCAGTACGCTCTGTTGATTTCCACGTAATAGTAAAGTTGGAGGCAATCCTTCTGTTAATGTTTCCAACCAACTCATATATAAAGCTCCTGGACAGGAAGCCTTTTTAGGAATTGGTAGCGTACTGAAAAAGAATATCGTGTTTGTTTAAATTCTTACATCAGTTAAATTTTTTCAAAACCTTTGTTTTCAGTGTGTTTTTTTTTCGGTCGTTATACTGAAAGATGCTAACGGCAATTTTTTGTTTTTGATTTAATGAATACAATTCAAAGTTGAATTTTTCAAACTGACAATTTATTACCGTGCGATTATATGTTTGAATTTCACAAACTTCCATAAACTTCCATGCAATGTCATAAGTTTGGTTAAGGGAATTAAGTGTGTGCGTGGATCGTTTGATTCTGTATCTATTTTGGGCATCACCTTAATTTCAAGACCTTTCAAAAAGGTAGTATACAGAGTTGGTGTATCACTTATAATAAGAGGTGCAAGATACCAAGGAGCAATCAAAAATCATAAGTTTAATATAAAAGGACTCCACCATGGACAAAAAAAAAAATCCAAAAGACAAAAATAACAAAATATTACACATTAAAGTAAAGATTAAACAACACGAACCCCCCAAATTGAATGCAAGTGCTCCGAATAGGTTAGCAGTTGTAAAATTGCAATGAGCTCAATTATTTCTTGCATTTGGCTACTTGAAAAAAAAACTTCAGCCCATGGCAATGTGTTTGTACATCCCATATATTCAATCATACAGCCGATGATGTCACCTCTTAATGGTGACATGATATAACAATTGTCTTAAACAAAGCACTCTACGAATACTAGTTTTATTCTATTTGATCTCATGGATCAGAAAGGGTGTACCAGACAACATTTCACGGCGACAATTAGAGTAATATATAGTAACAGGAGAAATTCACTTCCTGGGAGGAGTAACCTATTTTGACATCGGACTCGGACTTCTTATAAACTGAGTTTTACTGTGCGTATTGCTATGTGTTTCTTTATTCTACATTGGCTAGAGGTATAGGGGAGGGTTTGGATCTCACAAAACATGTTTAACCCCGCCGCATTTTTGCGCCTGTCCCAAAGTCAGGAGCCTCTGGCCTTTGTTAGTCTTGTATGTTTTTTAATTTTAGTTCATTTATATGTTTTGGAGTTTAGTGTGACGTCCATTTTCACTGAACTAGTACACAATTTTATTTAGGGGCCAGCTGAGGACCACCTCCGGGTGCGGGATTTTCTCGCTGCGTTGAAGACCCATTGGTGGCCTTCGGCTGTTGTCTGCTCTTTTGTCGGGTTATTGTCTCTTTGACATATTCCCCATTTCCATTCTCAATTTTAACTTCTTTACTTGTGAGAGAGATTACTTCCAACTGCACCAGAATAGCTTCTTTGAGAACTTTCTTTATTTAGTTTTAAAAATATCAATGTTCAGGGAATTCTGGGTCGAGAAAAATCGTCTCCGCCTTTTCTTGGCTCAGCATAATCATCCAGATCTATAGTAAAGTTTGCGATTTTTTTTTTCTTGTAGCGGCTTTCGACGCAAGACAACGCATCATTATGTTTCTATCTATATGTCTATATTAATTATTTTTCTATTTGATGTTATATAAATAACCATTCCTAGATACTGAACTGAATTTTTGGAAAGCAGTTATACAATTCAGTTAACAATAAAGTTTTCGTTTTTTATTCGTTAAGCCATTCAAATTTTAGAAGTTCGACATTCGGAATTGATTCCGTGGAGATTTTATGTCATTATGATATGTCTAGTTTCATTCAATATAGGTAACATTGTACTACTTACATTACAATTAATGATGCTTCCTGTGAATGCGCCATTAGCTGATCCCGTAGTCTTATATATCTGTAAGTCTAAAAAAAAAAGAACATGAAAAATTTATATTTAAAAAATCACTTTATATTTTGCTTTTGCAATAAAGTATATAAACTTTACACACGTTGTATTGCTGATAAGTGAAGGTAACTACATTTAACAGCTCCACATTTTCTGGCTATATGTTCATTGAGATATTTAAAATTCATCTTACTTCTTGTATTTCAACATGATGCCTGTGCTGGCATCAATTTTTCAACGGATCTAAGGGTTGAATATATGTCGACTTTAGAGTTTTGTGACACTCTTTAATGTTTGACTTTTCATCTTTTTTCTTACTCATAAGATTTTCGAATACCATCTAATCATTTGGTCAACCGTCAATCAAGTATTCACTGAAGCTTCTTACTAAACAAACTTTTTATAAATTGATAGGGTCATATCTCCCATTCCTTGACCCACTTATTTATTCAAAGCAGTTAAAGGGTTATCTTATATATATCGATTCTACAACTGAATCGAGTGTGATACGATATTTCTCTGCTCGAGACAAACGCGATGCCTGTCGACAGCTTAGAAATATCGTATTGCACGATATTTGGAGGTTGGAAACTGTGTGCCTTATAATTTTAAGACAATAGTTATAGACAAACCTTATTTTTTAGCTCTGAATAAATAAAGTAAAAGTTAAAATTCTCTGTTTTACCACGTGGAAGCGCAAACATCACCAGGATAGTAAAAAGCAAGATAGGACGTCCATTATACCATTAGTAATAGAAGTAAGAGCATATTGCAAATCAATTCTGTGCATATTTGTTCTTACTTTTAGTTTATTAGAAATAAGGTCTCCATCGTTTATCTTCCATGGATATTCCGATGAATATTCTCCAGTTTTTAATCTCCATTTTCTTATCAGATTCTCAAACTTTTTGTACCTGAAGAAATAAATTGACTCAATCATACAGTAATGCATTTCATGATAGTTAACCAAAGGAAAATAAATACTTTCAAAATTCTGCAATAACCGTTCTGTGTTCCTTTACCTAAATATCTACCATGAAGAATTATCTAATGCAATGCAGTACTATTATTTCCATAAATATTGATAAAGACGCTGTGTGAATATCATTGTAAAATGTTTAATTTGACTCTATAGAACTAACTGAACTTACATGGCAAGTGATGGTTTTTTCGATAGGTCCTTTACAATTGTTAATTTAACAAAGTCTATTCGAAACTTCTTCAGCAGTGATGTCATCCTAAAACATAATTACATAATTTCATATCAAGGTATTATACATTACCATTAGTTCATACCTATTATGACAATGATCTGTACAATAAGTAGGGTGAAATCTGTCAAATACAGTTTAGTAGTTTCCATATATATACTGAATGCTATATACATTAAAGCGGTAAACAGAATTAATAATATTCAGCAGTCATGTCAAATCATTTACACAAAATCAAAAGAAAGGCGCGCTTTGTAAAGCTGTTCCTCGACTTATAAATGTTAGTTTTTGTCGGGGTATTCTTACAATTATCCCATCGGTGTCTTCTGGCTATTCCTACATTTTGTATTTTACTATTCTGGCTATTCCTACATGGGAGATTATGGGAAGAACAATAGATGTTGTTATTGCAAAATATGCTGTTTTAGTCACTAGTGTCTAACTAAGTCACAGATAAATTTACCTGTGGAAATTAAATAAAAAATAATTATTTATATGAAATTTATGTAAAAATTGTTTTTTTTTGTTTGAAAACATGTATCAAGTGTTATAAGTAAGTGTTTCTTATATGGAATTTCTTTAAAATAAAATGATTTAAAAGAAAAGTTAGTAAAAGCTTTTAGTAGTCTGGAAAATAGATTATTTAAAAGAAAAAGTAGTAAAAGCATTTAAAAGTATTGAAAAATCTAAAAGAAAAGGTAGTTTAAGCATTTAATAGCAACTAACACTTTCAACTTTAGCTTCAAAGATTTAATTAATTTCAGTATTTGAACAAATTTAGATTTTTAAAATGAATATAATATCAAAAGTACTGTTAACAGTACTTAATTGTTATACATAAGTGCATTAATTGGCCTAATAGATTAATCCAATCTTCCCAGGAATCAACATTAAAGGGTGCTTTTGTTCACTACACTCAGTGTATCTGGAGAAATGCACAGAAGCATGGTTTGCAGACTGCACACAGTGAAAAAGGCGACAATCACCAACTTGTTCGGAGAGCTGCAGTTCTGCAACCTTTAACACCCAATACAGTCGAAGATGTTTGGTTAAACGCACTGGAGGACATCGATGCTGCAGATACTGATACACCAACTCTTAACTTCACAGAGTATGTAACAAGCTACTTGGTAGAAAACAACCAAAGCCTATGGAATCACTACGAAACAGAAGGTCCTAGAACAACAAATTATTTAGAAGGTTGGCATAGTAAACTGAAGAAATTAGTCAAGGTACCTCACCAAAACATCTTCAGCATGATCAAGTTGTTGAGACAAAAGAAGCCTTCCATGCTCTCACACTTATCCAATACAGAGCCGGTGGGAAACGTGTTCCGAGAAATAGAAAATACAGGGAAATAGATGACAAGATTTCAAACACTGAAAACAAGGTTACAGAGTGATGAACTTACGCCAGTCCAGTATGGAGATGCTGCTTCTTATCTCCTACATATTGATTAAGACATTGTATTCTCTTGTGTGTTCAATTTAGTGCAATGTATTACTGTGTTAGTGCTCTGTTTTAATGTCAATTTGGTGTACTTTTCGGTGCTTTGTTTCAATGAGAATTATAAATTCATATTGTGCTTTTGAATATTATTTACACAAAATGTGCTACGAAATTTTAAAATAAAATATTGTAATATAAACTACTATTCTTTTTCTTTATTTTCCACAAGATTTACCTACATTAATTTAGTGTTGTTACAACATAATCCTACATAATCTCATTGTTTACATAAAAATTCTGGGAACTCCAACATAAAATTTTACTATTTTACCTATAAAATTCAAAATGTAAGAATAACCAGAATAAACCGTCCCACCTTGTAAGCGGTTTTCTTGCTATTTACTAATATCCCTAATATTAGTGTTCTTATGAAGAAAAATATTAATAATTCATGAGTTTACATGTAGAAATGGTATAATGTTTATGTTTAGTCTATTCAGATATTTTATGCCACTTCCAAACCTCTAACAAAACGGGAGAAAATGTAATGTATTTATAAATTGAAGGAAATGTGGCTGAAAGGTCATAGAGATAGTAGAACACAGCACAAAATTAAATTTCATTTATTTTACCTAGCTTCATCTTCTTCATGTTGTCCCTTCTTGCTGGCAGCACAGAACACCCTTAATTTACAGTTTTTCCACAGTCGCCGTTTTGACAGGATATATGGTATTAGCAATGTCAGCCCTGTGGAATAAATAAGGGAAATACTTGTCAACTTCATATTTCTATTCTTGTATCAGGTGTCATGAAAAAATGTATCCCTTTTTAGTTATGTTTTATGCAGTTCACAATTCATGTATTTTAGCGAAATTTATAAATTCATTTATCTTTCTACGTTTGTGTTCTATCTAATCAAGTCTTTTTATATCAAACCAAAATTATGATATAAAATAAGGAGATGCGAAATGATTTATACGAATGAGACAAATATCCAACAGAGTTTAAATGACATAGATTCAAACAACTATAGGTCACCGTACGGCATTCACAAATTTGCAAAGGAAATACAGTAAGGACAGCAATAAAATGCCCCGGCATGACAAAATGAGAAACAATTCAAACGAGAAAACTAACGTCCTGATTTATAGGACAACAATTAACGAAAACCAATATGACAGCCATGAACCAACGACAACCACTGGATACAGGCTCCTGAAAATATGATGTCTACTTATAACTGTACTTGCTATTATATAATCAAAATCATTAAAGGTTATTACATGATTTTAGTCAGAGAAATAATCAATAAAAGTGTACTTTTTAGAACGTTGCTCTGGTGGGTCAAAATCATGCGAGTTTTGGAAAACAGTCAAACCATTTTTCTCAAAAAAGGGGAACTGTGGAGAACAAAAAATCTTATTGTGTGAAAATGACAAAATTGTAAATAGTCCAAATGAAGTTTAAAATGTTTTTAATAATTTTTTCTCCACATATGACCCCTCAAATCATCCAAGTATAAAAGAAATTTTGAGTAACAGAAAGCATGTTTCTGATTTTGAATTTAAGATAGTATCTAACGAAAATGTCGATAGAATCTTGAATAAAATAAACATAAAGAAGGCTACAGGAGCTGATGGTATTCCAGCAAAATTAGTAAAAAAATGTAAATCTTATATTGCACCACAGCTGACAACTCTTGTAAATTTGTCAATTGAAAATAACTGTTTCTCTGATAAACTTAAAGAGGCCCAAATGACCGCCCTTCATTAAAAGAGTGACCCATTATCAAAAACAAACTGTAGACCAGTTAGTGTCTTACCCATATTTTCTAAAATCTTTGAAAAAATATATGAAATTCAACTAACTGAATACTTTGATAAAATATTTAATCCTCTTTTGTGTGCATTTAGACGTGGACATGGATGTCAGACCACACTTCTAGGAGTGTTAGAAGATTGGCGTGAAGCTCTTGATAAAAACCAGTACATTGCAGCGGTATTAATGGATCTTTCTAAGGCTTTTGTCTGCCTGCCTCACAATATCTTGCTAGATAAATTATCAGCATATGGTGTATCCCCCCATTCAGTTGCTCTGTTAAAGTCCTATTTATCTAATCGTAAACAACACATAAAAGTCAACAATGTTCTGAGTGGTTGGGCTGACATCCATAAAGGCGTTCCACAGGGTTCTATACTAGGGCCATTGTTGTTTATCGTATTTATAAATGATATTTTTCTTTTTGTTAAATATGGTAGTTTATATTACTATCCAGATGACAATACTTTGTCTTTCTGTACTCCAGATTTTGATTTATTAATTTCAACTTGGAATCTGAGTCAAAAATACTTATTGAATGGTTCCGGGTGAATAAAATGAAAGCAAATCCCGACAAGTTTCAAGTTTTGGCTGTTGGCAAAAAGACCTTTGAAAAAAAAACCATCTATACATATTCAAAATTCGAACCTTACATGTGAAAAAACAGTAAAATTATTAGGCATTGAAATTGACTATCAGTTAAATTTTGATGTTCATATCAGTTCAATCTGTAGGAGGGCCTCACAGCAACTAAATGTTTTAAAACGTTTGGGCTCAGTTTTGGATAGACTTAGTAAACTTACTATTTTTCATACTTTTATTCTTAGTAATTTTAATTTTTACCATTTGGCATGACATTTTTGTACTGAGAAAAATTCCAAAAAACTAGAAAAGGTGCAGGAAAGAGCACTCCGTTTTGTATACGAGGATTCTAACAGCTCATACGAGGACCTCTTACTTAAAGCTAAGGTGCCCTCCTTGCATATCAGAATCATAAGAACAATAGCTCAAGAAACTTTCGAGATTATAAACAATATAGCTCCTGTGTGCTTACAAAATTTGGTGAGTGTCAAAAAATCTAAGTATTCTTTCAGGTACGTAAATATTCTGGATGTTACACAGGTAAAGTCAACTCGTTACGGTAAAAAATCTTTCAAATTTGCTGCCGAAACTTTATGGAACAGCCTTCCAAACCATTTCAGGACTGAAAATAGTTTTTCACATTTTAAAAGTCTTGTTCAGTCCTGGAACGGTTTGGAATGTCGCTGTTCTGCCTGCATATAACTCTTGAGTTGTTTATTATTTATGTTGCTTTTTTGTTGCTTTGGACTAGTATTGATGTATTGCGAATTTTTATATATTTAAATTTTAATTTCTGACACATATTCCCAGAAATTGGATAATCAATTCATGTTGAAAATATTCTGTTCTTTGAAATTTCTAGATCTCAAAGCATGTACTATAGTTCTAAACTTTTTATTTGATTTTTAAAAGTAATCTGTTTATTTAAATAGTTTTATATTTTTAATCAAAATTTTAAACTTTAATGTAGGTAAAAATGTTTTACTTCATTCTAAATTTGTTGCTAAATTTTTATTGCATGCTATGTATGTAAGATTCAACTCTGTATTACAGGTTGTTTTATATGTTTAATTAGACTGTTTTTATGTTATGTATATGTTTTTATATTCGGTCAAAAGCTCCTCAGAGCTTGTGTTTGTATTTTAACGTGTGACGAATCAAAATAAACTTTTCTTATTCTTATCTTATAGGAGATAATGAATTACTAACATCATAGAATTCAGAAATGAAACTTCTTTCAAAGACGGAAATTGCTATCTCATTGCTTTAAGATCAGCCCTTCCATAAGAAAAAAATATATTTAAAAGAATTTGGTAGACATTACTGTATGAAGGTTTACTTTCAAATAATACTGCATTCCCTTAGTATTTTGCACAAATAATTCCAAATTTTTGTCGCAGAATCAAATATTTCACCTCCATCATCATAAAGCCACCAAACGTCTATGGTTCCTTGAAGTTTATTTCGAAAGGTTTTTACAGAATCTTTAGATACAGAGGATGTCAAAACAGGTCTATTTGACTTTTCTGTACTGTTCGTATTTTCATTGTCAAATCCAAGATTCTCAAAACCTTCAGGGACAGACTTTAATCGATTGGAATTTATTGTTCTCTGCTTGGTTAAACTATTTCCATTGCTAGCATTTTCATTCATAGTTGACACAGCTGTTCTTTTTTTCTTGTCATGTTTGTTTTCTTCTTCTGAAAATGAAACAAGTAAATCACTAGCTATATAAATTCTGCCCTACAATTAACTCTTCAAATGACAACTCAAAATAAAACAAAACGACATTTCCATTATAAAGTTACAATCATCATTACACTTTATTAGACATGTTAGATATAAACAGAAATTAATATATCAATATCTAATTCATTTTAATCCTGTGTATTGAAATAATTTCACTTTCAATTTAAAAAAGATTAATATCCTACCATCGTCAGACGATTCTTCTTCCTCCTCTGAATCAGAAAAGTCTAATGTGTAACTGTCGTCTGGGACTCTCATTATATCAAATCCGTCCTTGACGCGTAATATTCCTACACCATATTTTAAATCTAATCCGTCTCTAGTAAAACAAAACAGATATGAAGAAAACTAGATTTTTAGCATAATATGTCAATGAAATATCTGCTTATCAATGCAATAATACACTAAGACGTGTGGAGTGATTAACTTCTGGGCTTGCATATTTGTTTTTCGTTCATTATTTTGTACATAAATCAGGCCGTTAGTTTTTTTCGTTTGAATTGTTTTATATTCGTCATTTCGGGGCCTTTTATAGCTGACTATGCGGTATTGGTTTGGCCATTGTTGAAGGCCATACGGTGACCTATAGTTGTTTACTTCTATGTCATTTGGTCTCTGGTGGAGAGTTGTCTCATTGGCAACAATTGTTGATAAATATCCAACCTTGTTGATAAATATTCCGTATCAACTTCACAAATAATACATGATGGTCTTGAAGTATAAATTCTAGGTACTGACGTTGTTTATCATATTAATTATGTGTTAAAGTGGTTTTTTTTTATTTGTCTTTGTAAATTATTAACCTTTACTGTTTAGTTCATTTTTTGGTAGTATCCTTTTGGCGTGGCTCGGTACTTATGCATCCCGCCAATGTGTTGTGCTGTGGTCATTTTTTTGCATTCTTGTCTTTCATTTTTGCTTATGTGCTATGTCTTTATGCCATTTTGTTTTTCTTTGTTGACATATTTGTTTGTTTTTATAGTGATTAAGATTATAACACAAGGTTGACTGCTGTATCCCTATTTTTGACATTTTTACCTATTATATCTGTTTGTTTTGTTCACACATTGTTGTAAATATTATGGAATTTAATGCAACTGTTATACAAGTGAGAGGTTTAGCTAGCTATAAAACCCGGTTTAATTCACCATTTTCTACATAAGGAAATGCCTGTACCAAGTCAGGAATATGACAGTTGTTTTCCATTCGTTTGATGTGTAGTTTTTGAGTTTGCTATTTTATAAGGGACTTTCCGAATTGAATTTCCCTTGGAGTTCGATATTTTTGTTATTTTACTTTATACCACATCTTCTTATTTTTATATTTACAGTTATAAACCTTTCGAGTACGATTTTCAGAAATCAATCAATCAACATACTGAATTGGTGTTTTGAGCACAAATTTTTTACTCTGAGTACTTAGTAAAGCTTTATGACCAAAAGGCCAGCTGGTTTTTAAGAAACGTTTTTTTTTTTCATCACGTCTACCGAGGAACAAAGATAAAATCTGAACTATGTTACAGAATATGGTCTAACAAGGGGCTCACCAAAAGATCAATAAAAAAATCAAAACTAACAATTACAATTTCCATTGGGTCCCGTTTGTATTTAACTGAAATTTCTATTGTTTGAATTTTTAAAAGATACAATAGTTTTCCGATGTTCAAATCTCATAAACCAATTTAGAAGAAAAATCAAGGCAACAAACAAAAACTGAGATAATCGCATGAACTCCAAAAGGATCAAGAAAAAAGTAAAATAACAAAAATACTGAACTCAAAGGAAAATTCTAAACGAAAGTCCCTTATCAAATGGCAAAATCAAAAGTACAAACACATCAAACGAATGGAAAACAACTGAAATATTCGTGACTTGGTACAGACATTACCTCATGTAGAAAATGGTGGATTAAACCTGGTTTTATAGCTAGCTAAACCTCTGTTTCTCTCAAAGGATAAATTAACTCATCATAGATTCCAAGCGTCTTCTGCTATGCATGCATCACTCGCCATGCTAATCCACGCTCAGTTAAAATGCCACAATAGGGAAAAGGACACGATCGGTAAAATAACATATTAGACTACTATTCTGGTATAAATATTTAAGACTGTAAAAACTTTTCGCTAGTGAGTTGAGACACAGACATATCGTACAGATCAACCAATTTGTGATAGTGAACATAAATCTTATGCTCTGTCGATTTCAGTTATTCTTCCTCATAAAAATGCTCATTTAAAATGGTATTCTCTTATGGTTGTGGCTTGATGAAATGCGCGTCTGGCATACAAAACTTTAATTTATGAAGAGTTTATTGTTATCTATATCTCTAATTAAAATATATTGATCGTATCACACTACACGGAGTTCATCGAATAATTGACTCAGTTATGTTCTAGTTACGTCTCTTTGGTCTTATCTTTTATCACCACCGGTTTTTGGTGGAGTTCGTTTCACTCAGTCATTAGTTTTTTATGTTGTGTATTGTGTACTATTGTTTGTCTTTTGATCCTTTTTCGAATTTTGCCATGGCACTGTCAGTTTGTTTTCGACTTAAGAGTTTGGATTTCACTTTTGTGTCTTTTGCCTCTCTTTTACTTATCTTAAAATATTGTACGTTGGTTTAGCCTATTCTGAAATCAAAGAATGAACATCTTAATTTGATATGAATGAAGATTGATATTTGATTTGACAGTGTAAAAATGGTGCATGCCTTACTCAATAATATTGACGTATTCTTCCGTTTCCATTGGATCAGCGTTTTGCCATCCAGTTTTGTAACCAAGCATCAGGGTATTTGGTCTCAGTTTTCCTACGCCTAAAGCCTTTAATGGATATGTATGTATATTGTAAGTTTTTCTAAAATATATCAACTGCATATATAGATAAATAATTCCAGTTATTTTATGCTTTACCAAAATGATTTTTGTTTTATTTTATCATATGACACTTTATTGAAAACTTTACATTTGTTATCTGGATACAGGTTTTAATTATCATTATGTCATATAATATAGAAGATAAATATTTTTTGTGGTTTGATGATCAGTTTTTATTAACAGAAGGGTATCAAAATCTTGACGATATCATATCGTTTAAGAAATAAGGATTTCAGATTTGTATGACACAAGACGAAATACCTGCATTAACACCTGAGCACCAATACGTAAATTAGGTGCAACAACACTGTTATAGAAAGCATGTATTTTTCTTTTTTCAAACCACCTATATGCTGCTGTAGATCGAAGTTTCTGTACATGATCTGACATATCTCCCTGAAATTGAAATTTTAATATCCATCTTTCTAATCAAATTCTTTTATCTTTGCTCATAAATATCAATTCCGTTAATTGCATGATTTTGGAAAAAAAACAGCTGTGTTGTTTAAATTATTGCGATGTAATTGTTTAAAGCTGAGAACATTTTTATATTCATGGTGACTTTTATTCTTTGTTAACGAGGAATATTTTATCTCCAAATGCCATAATAACCAAATTTATAGATTCACATAGTTACGGGGAAAGAATATAGCAAAAACAATAATGTTGTATTATAAAGCTTAACAAAAAAAAACATACAATAAAAATCATAGCGATTATCAACAAAAATCTAATTAAAGATTGAGAAACACAATCTATACAAAAAGCTGCTGCGAAAGTTGCCGTTCCGTATTATAACAGCTTCTTTTCCGCTAATGTGTTGACGATAACATCTAAAAATCAGGAAAAAACTTCTGGACGAGGAAGAACAGGACATAGTTTCCACTATCACTGATGAAAATTTAAGCACATGTAAATTGCATATGGTATGAAAGAAAATCTGTATTTATATAAACCGGGTATATGTACAATCATCTGCTAGTATAATACTAAATGAGGAGACTTTTTTTAGTGTCGCTTCTCATTTTTCCAAATCATTTCAATCAATATGACTTCCAATAGAAAATGAAAGGATATGGAGTAAATGTACATGGGACAAATCCAACCCTATCTTCCATAATTTATTATTAATTTTGGGTTATTTGGAAAAATTCGGAAAACAAAATGATCTTCGGATGTCCTTTCCATCATTAGGATTTTATGTTGATTTCATTGCAAGTAAACAAGTAAACGTGATAAGGACGGGTTCAGACAAAAGCTACTGCAAGCAGACAAAAATGTCCACAAAATGCACTGCATGACTTCATCAGTACTAACAATCTCGACTAAAAATAGACGTACTATAATTCAATTCAGTCCAGACCTGCGATGTCACGGGTATGTTCTAGTATAACATAATATTTTAATGATAAATATGTGACATCTATTTTTTATTTTATATAATAGTTACAAATTCATTACAGTAGTTAAGATGAAATACGGAAGAATGTGGATGTTGCGAGATTCATTTGAGTTTATCAATATGACGATTCCGGTTTAAAATGAGAGTCATGAAATTTTCCTGAGCGGAACAAAAAAGAGAACCATCTTCCACCACTGCCGAAAGTCCCATATAAAAGTAAAATGCATTCTTTTATCATTTCCTAGAACCACACATCCATAAATTAAGATTAAAAGTTTAAGATTAAAATTAAAAGATTTGTTCCCAAAAACTAAGAAATCAAACAGCCAAGGCTCAACTTTGTGGAACCGAGATCATTCCCGATGAAATTTATGACAATGATGTCCATATGATAGCATTTAGAACTACATCAAAAGGTTTTCTCATCTGGGTTCGTGTCTGCTGGGTCTACATATTTGACCATTGGGGTAACGCTTCATCTTATGATATAAATTAGAACATTGAACCAAGCGATAAAACACAGCTCTTGTAAATATCCGTAGTCATCCTAAGCTGATTAATTGAATCCTATCATCTACGAACTATTTTCATCAAGACAGGAACTATACAAGCTCAAGGGAATCAATTCGAAATTTTAAAAAATAAACACTTTCCAGTTTTCTTAGACATTGGCTGACAAAATATCAGATAATGATGAAACCACCAAGGTGAGCAAGTTGATGAAACTAAACCCAAATTGTGCAAAACTACCATGAGTAATTCTAAACAATCAGGACATGACACATGCGTAAATACGACCCCATCAAGAATTCGTCTATTAAATTCAGCAGACACTTTTTGACTTCCATCAATCAATGATTTTACTTCCCAGCTCGACAAAATTGAGATCAACATGATGAAGGCCAAGAACAACGTGAATCACAACATAGCGTGCTTCGGGAAGAACTGCAAAGATAACTTTGTTTCCTTCTCACAGCCACTAAAAGAGTTTTGTACAGCTAAATATGATCAGATGATCAAGAAACAGCAAAGCGAAATTCACTCATGAAAAAGGAAATCCAGACTATCGCTACTGATTTTAACAGTGATTTCAAAATAAAATATGACCAACTTTTGTCTAAAACACAGTGTGAAAAGAATATGCTTGATCTAAAAGTGTCCCAACTCGAAACAAAGATACAAACACAGAAAATTCAAATTAATGCATTCAACAGCAAGTATGAGGTAGAAGCTTCATCTCATCGTGAAACAACAATAAAAGATAGTGAGCTCCATGTTAACCTTGATTCTATGAACATGGAAATTTCAGCACAGAATCAAGAAATCCTTCTCTTGTGGAAAATATCAAGATGCTTAAAACTGACATGGGACAAAAATATGACGAAATTTTAAAAATGAATGCTTCATCGCAATCAGAAAACAACAGCTTTATTAAGGCTCCGCAAACTCAAAGACAAAAGAAGCCACATGTTCTTTTGATTGGTACTTCAAATACCAAAAACATCGAATGTGAATAATTCTCCAAAAAATTCTCTATAAATAAAAAAAAGAACTTATAAACGGACATAGTGATATTACATTCATTGACAAATGAACTTAAAAGAAAATACTCCAGAATACTGTATTGAACACATGCAATCCATTAACACTTGTAATGAAAAATGGCATAGAGCTGAAACAAAATATCTCCTCAGCACCCTAGGCTTGATGAATACAAAACTAAAGTAGATTTAGTGAATGCAATGATCAAATTCACGTTTGCGGATTCACCACTCTTTATTTTATGACAACAGTAATGTATCACGCAGAGGTGAGACATTGGACAAATTCCTCAACATGACTGACAAATATCATCTGAGTCAGGCATGAACTTCTCAGTTAGCCGTAAATTTCAAAGAATCTATTTGTGCATCTCTCGGTATCAAGTATTTTTTAAAATACTAAACGCCAAAAAACAAAAGAAAAAAAATAGATAGAGTTTCAAGGCATGCATGTACCTTATTTTCAACTAGCCAAAGCAATTATATATATACCTATATATCAAAATTACATGTTTGATATATATTGAAAGAGCAACTAATACACTATATTGTTTTCATATGCAAATGAATTAGGGAGATGGTAATTTTCAGTATTTTTCATGTAATAACTACTATGTATAAATACCAAAATCAGTTTTTGAGTATGTATATGCTAAAATAGATTTTAAAAATAGCATAAAACATTGGGCTCGAACAGAAAAGTCTAAGAACTCATTATTAAAAAATGCTTCTATAGGAATATACACTTGGTACACACTTTTTTTTTACATGTTTCAAAGATTGTAAATATGGATATTTCTAAAATCAGATTGTTTGAGATCAATTTTCTTACAAAAAGGTATAGGCATATGTTGATCCTGGAAAATGGTAAACTACACATATATTTAAGATATAAACGTTCGTTTGAACAAGAGAAATATCTTGATTGTATCCAAGACATCATAAAAAGAAAGCTATACAAAGATCAGAATAGGTAAATAATCTCATCAAATATACCAGGCTTATAACTGTACGTTATGGGTAGAAACTGGGCGATACACTAAACCATGTGTGCCTTATGAAGAAAGAATTGTGTGACAGATATTTCTCTGTTGATATTGAGGATTACATGCATTTTCTTTTACAATGTTTTCCTTTTTTTAATCAACAAAGATTTTTTTCTAGATTATGCTACTTAAGAATGTCAATCCTTTTCTAACTTGTCTTGTCTTAACAAATTTATATGGTTAATGACTATGGAAGATACAAATTACCCTTGAAATAAGCGAATTTATTTTTGAAAACCTACTTTTTAATAATATGATCATATTATCTATCTAATATTTCATGATGCATATCATACAATACATTGTTTACCTCTTTTTGTATAATTATTTGTGCTCTGCTAATGTATCTTTTATAACCTGTTGTGCTTTAATCATTGTAAACATGTCATATTTTGAGTATATGTCATATGAGGGTACATGATGGGTCAATACAAATCTTGTATCTTGAATCTTGATAAGCCAACATAACACACTTTAGAAGAAGTTACTTTGAATAGTGTCTTGCAGTTATATATTCGTTATTAGATTAGTTATGTATATTTTCAAGTAGCCCTATACCTGATTAGTAGTTTATATTACTTTGTATCATTTTCGATTGACCTTTGCTATGAATGCTCGGGTTCAAAACTTTCAAAGTCAAAGATATTGAATACTTGAGGAGCTATATGAATGTTATTTGGAGTTAAAACTAAATACTTAAAATTTTGTTAGAATAATTTTCTCAATAGTCTCAAGGGACATAACTAGTGTTACTGAATGTTACTCATTGTTTTAAGTGCTGATAACATCTAATGTTTACGACAATGATATGCTAATGGTTTGTTTTACACAAAAAACTTGATTGAAAAATATAATCTATTAAAAAAACCGGGGGTAAACTCATCAGTTTCTGCTCCAATAGTGGCAACTGTTGCATTGTTCAAGGTAAGTCGGTGATGTCACACATGAGGAGGAAGAGATACGGAAATGTGCCTTCGACAAGTGGGAAATATTAGAGGAAGCAGTAGTTTGCAGGTGTTCAATACTCTCAAGACGATTCTGTGTAATCGTACGAAGAGAGAGAGAGAGAAAATGAGTGAATAGCATGAACCCCAAGCAGGTCCTGACTGTGTGCTTAGGCAGAGTAAGTGTCTCCTGTTATACAAGCTTCACTTGCCAGCGTATCCAGACTCAAAAATATTATGATATGGCATAGCACACAATCGGTATAATTACAGATGAGACGACTATCTTAAGTCGTAAGATCTAACACTAAGAAAACATGTCTCATATCTGTTGATACACAGACACATCGCAACGGGCAATCAATTTGCGATAGATAACTATGCACCTAAGATCAAAAACGGATGTGAACAACTGCAGGTCACCGTACGACCTTCAAAATGACCAAAACCCATACCGTCTAGTAAGCTATAAAATGTCCAGGGAAGACAAAATGTAAAACAATTCAAAAGAGAAAACCAATAGCCTGAATGTTACTTAAACAATAAACGAACAAGAACATATGTCCATAGAACATCATGTCTAGCTCACACTATTACATTTTTTTGTTCAAGAAACCTTAAAAATATGAGTCAAAATCTTAAGTTGGTATATCATATCGTAAAAAGCTTTAAAAATCAAAATGAGCATGTGTACTAACGTTTAAGTTGATGTGATCACAACTTTATGGTAAACTACCTTGACAAAAAACTTTAACCTAATACGGGACGGACGGGCGGACAGACAGATCGGAAAACTTATGCACCCCCTACTACCGTAACCGGGGCATAAATTCAATTATGAATGACATCAACCAAG
The DNA here is from genome assembly GCA_017311375.1 of Mytilus coruscus. Classification (NCBI taxonomy): domain Eukaryota; kingdom Metazoa; phylum Mollusca; class Bivalvia; order Mytilida; family Mytilidae; genus Mytilus; species Mytilus coruscus. The sequence continues at coordinate 24,875,708 of CM029601.1, read as the reverse complement.
GACAACGACTGGATTACCAGCTACTTACTTGGGACAGGCACATAAAGACCAATTAGGTTGTCTTACCGTAAATATATGTCCACAGACCAATAAGCTTTGCTTCTTAGTTATAGATGAAACAAAATCTGTTAACGCAGGTCTGTTTCTGGGAAACCCAGACATCACTAATATCTGTGGACTAGAAAATGATTTCGAGAAATAGTAACTTATAAGCAAATAATAAATAAAAAAAAGAACTTGTATTTAAGACTTTACTGTAGTTTGTGAATAACAAAAGTAAAATAACAAAATAACAAAAATAAACTCCAGTGAAAATTCAAATCGGAAAGTCCCTTATAAAATGGCAAAATCAAAAGCTCAAACACATCAAAACGAATGGAAAACAACTGTCATATTCCTGACATTTGATATTTATTGTCTATTGTTACTAGTATGTATCTAATTGGAAGTTTAAAAGCAAGACGGTGACAAATAATTTTAGTCAACATTTTTCAACGCAAACATCTTAATATTTTTTTTTATATATTGCATTAAAATTCTTCTTTTATAGAGAAAACAATATTTTACGGTAATTTTTAAATCATTTTATAAACTTCATATTCTGAATAAAATATTAATAATGACTCACCGGAAGTTTTTCACATGTTCATCAACTTTGATTAAATGTAGAGTAGATGTAAGAGCACTGCTATACGCACGTGCCTGGTTCGATGACCCCCAATTTACAGCTATAAAATGACATAAATAGACAAATAAGTAGTGGAAATACGATTTTTATATTGACTAGATAGACGGGAGAGAGAATGAAGTTTATACACAAAAGTTTTATACCAAGCGAAAAACATTTTTTTTAACTATTTTTATTCTATCATCTTATTTATATGTATGTTATCAAAATAGCTGAGTGCCTTACTAAATCGCCAATACAATCATTCATCCGTTTTATCTTGCTGGAGATATGTTATCCAGTCTGGTAAATGTTAAATAATTGTCTAGTATCAACTATCAAACTCTTCCAACTGAACATAAATTTAGAAGTCAAGAATATCCAATATAAACTCTGCGACATGCATTCTTTTTAATACAACAATTATATATTTATAAAACGAGTTGTGAGGTATTTATAATGTGTTCTTTTATGTATATATAGCATACATACCTGGTTTAGTAGTGTGGACATATGTATATAGACCGCCCACAATCACAAATGTTACCAAAGATGCCCACCAGTTGATCATAAACATAATAGCAAAGCACAATAAACTTCCCAATAAACTTATCCATTTGTTGTAGTACCTGAACCCTGGTCGAAAACCTAAAAAAATACATGCATATCAAATGACATGATAACAAAGTACATTGATTTCTCGTCCGAGTTGTTATAAATCCAAAAGTATCAAATGTTGAAGAGCAATACACATAAAAAGAACCAAAAATTAAGTAAAATGTCCCATAGATAGTCTAAAGGATTTTTAACATTCAAATTGTTTTAATGACATAACAATAGGAATCATTCACGACTTTTCACGCGTGGCGGCGCTGCGGTTCCATAAGTGGTTACTTGAACGCTTCAATCACGTAAAACGCTTGCATCTGTATTTACAACGTAAACAATGGCAACCGATGATTACACCACCTGGTCTGCTCCAGAACTTACGTTACGTGGAGCTGTCACAAGAGACAGAAATATAGATCTTATAGAAAGGTAAACGATGTATTTAAAAAATATTGAGATTTCTTCTATTATAAGCGGAAACGCCGCTACAGTACATGGCCAAAAGATTTCGTCACCTACATTTTTGGGATATATATTTCATATAAAACACGTTTATTGGAGGCATTTATTCTCAGATCCGGACATCCTGGCACTTAAATTTTTCAAGGGTGATGCCAATAGGAATCCTCTAGATTTTCATCTATTTGAAGGTGATTACTGATTATTTATATTGCCGATTATTTTTAACCAGAGGATATAGTATGATAAAAATCAAAATGGAGATATAATATAGTGTCTTTAACAATATTAAAAGAGTAAAATTACTATATTCAACTGGTGTCGATATATATCAATTAAATTAATTTGCATTGAAGTCTATGGAAAATCTAGAGGATTCTTATTGGCATCACCTCCCAACATTGTTTACATAACACAAATGCTAATCATTGATTGGTCAGTTAGATGTTGTGATGTCACTGCAGATCTGAGAATGGTTGTATTTTACAAATAATGTGTTGAAAACGCTGAATTGTATATAAAGAGTATTTGTTTGTTTTGTCATAGCTCTGTCATCAGTTGTTTTATTTTTCTGAACACATATACTATTTTTACAACTTAATTTGATTGAATTATAAATATATAGCAAGATTATTTATAACAGACAATAATATATCTCAGAAGAAAATGAAAATAAACAAATAATTATTCTGCTGTTGGTACCAAGTTGCATAAAATCAAATCAGAAATGTCCCCTAAATAATCTTTTGAAATGCAATTTTATATGAAATATTTAGTGTGAAATACCAAGTGACAAATACATGTACCCCAAGTTAGAAAAAAACAAAAAAAACCCACTGAACATATAAATAGTCATGATTGTATAATTAAACTTTCTAGGATACATTTAAATGATTTTGTATCATAATAATTAAAAATAGGGTTCTTTGATGATGATAGTATAGAGATATTATTATCTGTTGGCCATGAAATGTGATACAGACCATGCAGACTGGGCAAGGGAAAATTAAATTTAACTTGTTATATATAAACAATTTATTACTTTTGAAAATGGGACAATTACACAAGGAAAGTATTAAATCCTCCAATACCACTTTTAAACAAGACATGATTCTACATTTTAAGCTTTAAATCTTTTAATATGTCTCAGCTTCATCAACTTAAAAAAAAAAAGACACTGTAAAAAAAATATAAAGGCCCTTCTCTGCAAACTTTTTACATATAACATGATGGGGCCATTTTTGGAAATTTTAAAAGATATGTACATCTATAATGAAGTTTTATTTGCAATTCAAGTTCAAACAAGGAATTATTTAAATATGGAATAATTTCAAATTCTGCAAAATTGATTAGAAAATAATTATGAAAACTAACCCAACTAAATATTTTTTAAACTTAGAAATGTGGTCCCTATAGTTCTACGTCCTTTTTTGAATCCTACCTGTTCTTGGCAGATAATCTTATAAGATTCTAAATAGTTTTCTAAACTATTATACTCTAGAAAAAAATGTTCCTAAACTAGTAAAAAGGGTTATACCTCTGTTGTTTGAAGGGCTATTAAAACATCTTCCTTTGAATATGGGTTAAATAAATTTTCTCTCCAATAAGAACTTCTTGCTAGAGAGAAAATTTTATTAATTTTAAGAAAAAAGTAGTGTTTCATAATTTTATATACATATCATGCCCAACATTCAGCATACAAGAATTTTTCAAAATTTCATTAGTTATACCATTAAATCCACTTGATATCTTGTTTTTTCAAATATTTCATGGCAAGCAGAAACCTCCTTTGTAATCCTAACATTTTAATCTATGTAATAGTACTTTAAAAAATCTTTACCTACATGTTTTAAAAAAATTCAAACCATTCCTTAGCTTGTTTAATTAAACTTTGGCTGGAACATGCATTAAATATTTGTCACTGGACATTAAGATTCCAACAATCAATCAATATATTTGAACTTGAATCATTGATTTCTTTCCTTTTTGTCTTGCCTTGACAGAGTCCAAAAGCAAGACATAGAATATATTAGGTATGCTGTTTTCAGCGTCATCAACAATGTATTAGTTAGTAAAGTAATATAAAATAGTGAAATATTGCAGACATTTTCTACTGTAGATATTTGTTACCATGAAAGACAATATATTCATTATACAGTTTTCATGATTAATCGCACAGGCACTTGTCTCAGAAAAAAATTTCCTATATACCTGAATATAACATGTGTTATATTAAGGTACAAGTATATAGGAAATTTTTTTCTGAGACAAGTGCCTGTGATTAATCACTAGCCCTTCAGGCGAGGCCAGATACATTTTTTGTAAGTATAGATAATTGTTAATGTGTCAATCCTAGTCAGGAGCCTTTAATTTAGTAGTTATAGTTGGTTAATTTCTGATATGTATATACATATATATTTGTTTTTATTGACTTATTTCATAATTTAAAATCAAGCCATTAGTTTTCTTGTTTGAATTTTCTTTCATTTTTAATGTTGTGACCTTTGTAGCTGACTAGTACAATGTGATTTTTCTTGACTATTTTATTTAATATTTTGACTTTTTTTATCTTTTGTAGAATCACTTAGAAGAGCCAAAATTTATAAGCTTAGATTCAAAACATTCTCGAGGAGCAGATTGTGTGAAGGTATTTATCCTTTTATAGCTCAATCTATATCACAAAAATGTATTTGTGTTAAAATATACAATTACCATTAAGAGAGTTGATTTTTGTAAGACCAAGAAAAGGTTACAGGTCCTAATCTCAGTTGGGAAAATGGTACTGTACAGTTTTATTTTAGTACTGGTGAACTCTTCCGTTACAGACTCATATGATAATAATACACCTGAAACTCCACAGATGTACGTGTATATCTAATAGCTATAAATATTCCTTCCGAATCCAGCCACACTGATAAGATGTCGCTTTTCAATATAAATTTTTATGAAACCAGACTGGATTAAAATAAAATTTTCTTGTGTAATTTGATGAAATTTAAATTATCTCCACTAGTTTACTCACTAAACAACAGGACTAATTTGTTAACATTTTCTTTACAGAAGCCAGCAGAAGTCAAGAGAAATAAAAGAATGGAACAAAAGAAAATTGAAAAGAACAGTGAAATGACAAAATTAAATAAAATTTTGCATTTCTTATTGTTGTTATCTTGTGTATTGTTGACCAAGACAGCAAAGAAAACCATGTAAAAGCTGTTCAGACAGAAAATGACAGATGCTACACATGATCAAACAAAAGATAAAAAACACTTCTAAGAAAAATTTGTTAAATGCTGGACCAAATGAAATGCATGAGGATATTTATAATCTGAAAAAATTAATACCTCTATGTAAGTGAAACAAATTATGCGGTATGGGCTTTGCTCATTGTTGAAGGCTGTACGGTGAACTATAGTTGTAATTATTTCTGTGTCATTTGGTCTCTTGTGGAGAGTTGTCTCATTGGCAATCATACCACATCTTCTTTTTCATATGTGTTCAGTGCAAAATACAAAAAAATGGACTATTCAATAAAATTGATATCTAAGACAGGAAATATTGGGGTTTGTCAATGAGACATCAACCCGACAAAAAAAAGGCAAAATATATGTAGATTAAGCTGGCATCAACAGCATGCAGAGAAATGTAAAAGGAGATGTGGGGTAAAGATCAGTATGACGGCAGTTGTTTTCTCAAATGTGGATCCAGGATTTTGAATCTAGATAAAGTGATGCCCCACCCCACTCCACTCTGAAGTAACTGTATTAAAACAAAGTCAATGTAGGACTTTCTTTGAGATATTATTGTGTCTGGGAGACACAATTGATGCCCCCGTAGATGCAAAGTGTTATTTTAAAATAACTATAACATTTAACCGCTTATACCCCAAAAATGACAAAGTTCAACTATATCCCAAAAGAGCAAATATTAATAAAAATCAAAACCCTGACCACATGCACATCTTCAATATATGTACAAACAGACATCAAAGTGAAAACTTCCTAGGATTCTAACTGTAGGAGGAGTTATGCTGAATAACTATATACCCATAATGGGACAGACGGACAGACAGACAGAAGGACAGACAGGGTAAATAATATGCCCCAACTTTCAGTTGGGGGCATAAAAAGGTCATCAGGCCCCAAACTAGACAAAGTTTTGAGAGTAATAAAAAATCTGGATTAACCATAAATGTAGCTCCATAAGGGCCATAAAGGGGGACCCAGGCACCCACTCCTAAA